>OW443317.2:3137500-3762500 GCA_937001585.2 Brachylomia viminalis
TTCAAAATGGTTGAGCTGAATGGTGCTGATGCATGTTCGTGAACGGGCGCCGTCAGTAGGCACTGGTCATTTCTTAGCTGCCACGGCTTATTTTGATTCCTGAATTGTTTTTATCTTTTTATTACGGACGCTTTTAACGTGCACGCCTTTCTACATTGTTCTCACATGTATAATTTCACATGAATGATGTACTTAACCACTATTTTATAATAATATTTTGATTTAAAAGAGTGTCCATGAAAGTCTTGCCCGTTCTTCTCCATAGGTACCTGCTACGCTTTGGAATGGGCAACTAGCTTCATCTTTCTGACTGACCGACCCCTTGACAATTCAAAAGTGCCTGTAATTGGTTTATTTGAAATAAATGCTTTGAGTTTGAGTTTCTATGTATCGAATCGTCATCATTCTCCTGCCCAGGGAGCCTGCTTCCTATGCACTCGTTTCTGCCGAAGTTACGGACGCTTCCTACTCCGATAAGATTAGTCCGGAGCCCGAACAAAAAATTAATTTCAAAACGTTTAGACAGTTGTCCTTACTCCCGATGTGTTTTTGCCCGGCCAGAAAAGTTAACTAATCGGGAGTAGGGTTCACTTTTGAGTATCGAACTACTTTCGGACGGGCCCGTATCCTCGTTGACGGACTTAGAGAGTTGGCCCCCATATTCCAATTTACTCGCGGTCGGCGCAACATGTCTTTTATTCCACTATTCTCTATCAGTAATCGTCTCGGTAGTCACCCCCCTTTCTAGCCATAGGTATCATCTTTTACGCAGTCCGTGCATTGTTTCTTTGGTCTCAATCAAAGTCAACGCATTTCTTTCAAGTAGGTAGGCACATAAAATACCAGCGTTGCGGCATTTTTTTTAAATGTCGCAGCATCATGCTGAGATAGGAGCCTTTTGGCCTCGTATAGGTATTTCTGTTTCCTTTTTCTTTTTGTTTTTATATAGTTTGGTTTTTTATTTTATAATTTAGTTTGTGCACTTCCTGTACGAGTCGCAATAAACACTTTTTCTTTTCTTTCTTTCTATAAAAGGCACTTTTGAACGTCGACATTTACATTAAAATGGAATTGATTCTAGTCGCCCCTTCCAAAAGCTAGTATCGTATGGAGAAGAATGGGCACGAAACTCCACCATTACTCTTTTAAAATGTGTTACAATATTTTGTAGACGATGCACCTTTAATAAAATTACCCTACCACAATAGGTAAAAAAATTAAAAATGTAGCACAAGGTACAAATAAGCATGGTGCTCACATATTTACAAACATTGTAAAAGTATACGACTTTTCAAAATTTTTTAAACAAGTCATAAGTCAGTATGTGACTTATAGTAATCACAGAATGTAAATCAATGTCATAAAAATAATAAATTATACAAATAAAGTAGCAACAAGTTTGATTTTCTGAATCGTCTTTGGTAGGTCTGCATCTAATATATCAACCTTCAAACATTTAGTTACAGAAAGCCTCAAAACGGAGTTGCCAACTGCACGACATCAGAATCAGACCTGGTGACGTTTACCACAGACTTCGGAGTGACTTTCGGTGTCCTTATAGAGGAGGATATAGTTCAGTATGATGAAGAGGATTTGAAGGGAGTGAAGAACTTCGTCATGACCGGAGACTGGCAGTCTGAGGTGCCTTTCTTGAATGGTGAGTTTTGGAAGAAGGGTCAATTTCTTATTTAAAACATAACAGCATCACACCTGTCTTCCCCGAAGGATCAGGACGAGGTATACACCAACATTTCGCAGTCCCATATAACAGGGGGCGAGCCTGTTGCCATCACCCGGGCACAAATCCTGACTCCGGGCTGATACTGAGAAATTCCTGATGGAAAAACCTTATAACACTCTGACTGACCCAGAAATAAAACCCAGGACCTCATGCTCAGCAGTTGCGTTTGCGACCACTAGACCCAGTCTTTCTTATAAACCCTGCCATTTTTGAAACAGTTGTGCACGTTTAAAACAGTTGTGCACGTTTAAAACAGTTGTGCACGTCTAAAACAGTTGTGCGCGTTTAAACAGTTGTACGTTTAAACAGTTGTGCACGTTTAAAACAGTTGTGTACGTCTAAAACTGTTGTACACGTTTAAACAGTTGTGCACGTTTAAACACTTGTGCACGTTTAAACACGTGTGCACGTTTAAACAGTTGTGCACGTTTAAACCAGTTGTGCATGTTTAAAACAGTTGCGTACGTTTAAAACGGTTATGCACGTTTAGATCCTGTGATTAGGTTACCAAAACTTTAACATTCTTGAAGTAGATCTGGAGATAAATTCACAATTTCTTGCTTTAAAAGACACGTTTCTGCCAAATACAGGTATTCAGCTTCCTCCATTTAGAATGGAAGCAACATTGTTGGGAGAAGGCTAGGCAGACGATGAGGACACAATTCTGTCAAGTTTGACCATGGCAGGAATATAGTAGTATTTTATCCAAAACCAACTTGATTTAAGGCTGCTTACTGCCTCAACATCAATGAAGCTATTGCTGAGATTAAAATCAAATATGTTTTTGTTATAGCTGCCCAGTTCGCGTCATCTTGGTCCTACGTCACTGACGCTAACTTGGTGTCTACTTCTGGAATTTATTCTGGAAAAGCTGGTTTGAAGGCCGGAGCTGGGAAACTGGCAGTCGCTGAGCTACACAAGAATAGAGAGAATGGTAAGTCGTTGATACTTTTACCAGATTTTCTCCAGTCATAAATTATAATATTGATTGTACTTATTTATATGGGTATGGCACTTCGACGACTTTATAATCTAAAGTAGTTGATGTGCCATTATTAAGTTTTAGGTATTGTGAGTACGTCACATATGTATAGAAGTGCACAACACTAGCAGAGAACTTAATTATTATAAGACGTGCAAGATACCTTTAGTTGACTTTCATACATAGGTTACAAAATAAAACCAAAATGAACTATGTTCACAAATATAATGGGAATCGCACAGATTTACTCAAACAAAGAATTGTGGTATAATATGTTAATAATACAGATTTACAAATTAAGTAATATGTCTACAATTCTGTGAGTTCGCACTGTTCTCCTAGCTAGATGATGAAAACCTGTGTTAAGGGGGCCTTCTTAACACAGGTTTCCCGGTCCGTCTAACGTCAACGCGAGCAAGATTGAAACGCTTGTTGTTTCATCGAACGCAATGTTTGAAAAAGGAGCAAGAGTGAGAACGCGAAAACATCGAACGAAAATTGGCGCGCGCTGATTTAATAAACCTTGTTCCAGGAAATACGTGTTGTTGAAAAAGCCTTACAATGTTTTGGAAAAAAAAAACTGTCAGTAAGAATCTCCATTACATGTGCGAGGTTCCTTTATCTATGTTTTCGTTACTTTTTCCATGTAATGAGTACATTGTGAACGGCCAAAGTTCAGATAACATTTGTACAAGAAGCTGATTTTCAGACGTCTTTATTGAATTTGTTTGTCAAAAAGTTTTTTTAAAATTAAATTGAAACTTAGATATAAACCACAAGATATTGTGTGTTTAAAATATCTGGAGGAAAATTTATTATAACGCCATAATCACGTAAATGCGTTGTATGGGAATTATGACGGGTTGACGCTCCTAAGGAGAAACAGTCCGATACCCCAAAAGTATAAATGACCTAAAGTTGCATAGTGCTTGTGATGTTGCCGTTACGATTTTAGAGTATTGAGTTTTGAGTATTTTGGGCTTTTGGAGTTGTTTCTTTCTATTCAGCAACCTAATGCGTGCTCCTGATAAAATAATGTGCTTCACATTGGTCAGTTGATCACAGCGGTAGTTGTATCGCTCATTTTTCAATTGACCAATGAAAACCATAATTGATGGATCGGGAATAAATGAATGTGTTGATAGAACATTCTTTCTTGATTTCCTCAACCTGGGAAAAGTTATTCGGGTGTATGGTTATCTCACCTCCTGTATTGTAAAAATCTTGGCCAATTTTACGGCGAAGACCGACTTCTTACAAACAGAACTGGAAAATATAAATATGACGTAGGTAAACATGAGCCAAAACATGTTTTCAAATCTCAGAAATGAATTCTAATCTAAGGACGTCAAGGAGTGTTTTCATACAATTGATTACAAACATGTTTTCCTAAGTTTATCGTGTGCAGATAGTCGCGTGAGCATCGTATGATGTTAGATAACGATCATAGAAAATATGACGTCACGGTCGCTGCTTTGAATAAATGCTTTGTAATTTAATGCTATTTTTAACCGACTTCAAAAAAGGAGGAGGATCTCAATTCGACTGTATTTTTTTATGTTTGTTACCTCAGAACTTTCGACTAGGTGAACCGATATTAATGGTTCTTTTTTTATTTGTAAGCTGGTGCATCCCATTTAAATTTTATCGAAATCGGTCAAGCGGTTTAAAAAAAATCAACAATAAATTATGTATTTTTAAACAAAAAAATATGCATTCAAACGGACGTGGACGTGTAATACGATCGTTTTCGAATTGGTGTGGGTACCATAACGAATAAGTGAAAAATCGGAGTCCGAAAAATGGAATGAAAAGTGAAAAATGGAAGTCGGTGTCTTTGGATCTGTATTTTAGTTATTTCCACCGACTTCCAAATTTTTTTTTTGGTTTTGGAAGTCTGGTTTTTGTTTTGTCATAAAGTTTTTTATTTTGGTTCGTCCATCCGTCCAGCTGCCACAAGGCTGTATCTTTTGAACCGTACTAGGTAGACGCTTCAGATTTTCATAGACTGTGTACTACTATGGCCGCTATAACAACAAATAATAAAGTTAAATATTAAAGGGGGTACCCAATTACCCATACAAGAACCGTGTTATATGAAATGTTAATTATTGTTGTATGGTGGTATTCTACACCGTTTGAGGGCGAGTCCGACTCGCACTTGGCCACTTTTTTCAACATTATATTTATTAAGTATTTATTTATTTTTTCTTCTTGACTTTTCAATGGTTGAAGGTTATGAGAAAATTTTGCCATTATCGTTTAATAGAACCTTCTGGTAGACACATGCGCAATGACCATGTTACTATGTGATTAATTAATTGTATGAAAGAGAGATAGAAAGACTATTATAAATCCCTTTTCAGCATCTTTTGCTAAACTGTAAAATTTTTGAAAATAGGATACAATTTATGATCTTGGTTGCCTATTTAGGTGTAGATGTTCTTCCATTATTCAAAAGTTTTCTTTATTTACAGATACACCTGTGGTACCTTCTGTCAATCCTTCGACCCATAGCTTCCCCGGTGAAGACTTGAGTCAATACGTCATTAAGCATCTGGATCTTAAAGCCAGTTCCAAGGGTTACAAGGACACCGTCTGCCAAAGGAGCTTTTGCTGTGAATTTTATGTCAAGACTGGATCTACAGGTAAAGTCCTATTTTTTTGGTCATTTCTTCATATCTTTATTTGCATTCCATAATGTTTAAGGGTGTTACAATGGCTTATAGTTAAGGTACAATTATAAAAAAGAAAGAAAATTATGTGGAGAAGATCATTCTAAGTAGATCATGTGGGAATGAAAAGCTAAGAGACTTTCAGAAAGACTCCTGCGGGGTGCAACTTTACCTGCGTCTGTGTTTCCGAACGCATACAGCCCTAATCTCTTCAAAGTGAGAGTGAACAGGTTTCTTCTGGGTAAGCTCACTCCATCGTTGACTCTGTCTCTGTCACCACTGACATAGACTAGAGTCTAGAGCAAACCCATCTTAACACTTTTCGGGACAGACCGCCTCTAAACGTTACGTGACGTAAATGTTTATAATATCTCTCACTTTGAGACCAAAGAACGTTAGCAGTCACCCAAGAAGCCGTGGTCGGCAAATGTCACCGATGTCAATTGATAATTATAAATGGTGTTATTGGAACAAGTTTATTGATGGTGATTGTCATGTCACTTGACTTCTGGTTAGCCTTTTCCAAGCCATGGTTTGGTCGACTTCCAGTCTAACCAGATGCAGATGAATACCAGTATTTTTCCTGGAGCGACTGTTTATCTTACCTCTATAACCCAGTTACTGGGTTACACGAAACCCCTTGGTTGTCAGACTTTTGGGTTTCTGATTATGTAACGACTATCAGGAACCCAGACAGGCGCTTTACTTTGTGTAAATTATTTCATCACCACTGCTCTCAAAACGGTGAAGGAAAACATCGAGAGGAAACCGGCATGTCCTAGAAACAAAAATTTTAAAGACATGTGACATCTAACAACCCGGAATGGGCCCGCGTGGTCGATTACGGCCCACTCCCTCTCACCGAGAGGAGACCTGTGTCCCAGCAGTGGGAACATTATAGGCTGATTATGATGAACGACTATCAAAGATACGAATGACAGCCGGGGCTAACGGCTTAACGTCACTTGACTTTGAAGACTGCAAATTTAATCTCGATAATAGTGAAAAACACAAATTTTAAATCGAACGTGTTTTTAATATCTCTCCTTCTTCTTTTCAGTTGCTAAGCCCGATGCGAGCTACCGTTTAGCCGCATTAAACGGCATCCGTCCTTTCAGTGCTAACCAGAATATTGGGACCCAGATATGTGTTCTATCAGGGTAAGTCAGATAGAACCATTTACCGAATAGGTTGGATTCATTTTCAGACTGACACACACATCATATTACATAACCTCACGCCTGTAATCTCCGAAGGGCAAGGCAGAGGTGTACCTATAGTACCTACTACCAAATTTCGCCTCTTATGTTTAAGTCTCATGTTATAGGGGTCGAGCGACTCCGGCCTATCAGCAGTGCGATTCTGTAACCATCTCACCGTGAAAACTTAGGTGAAGTGAGCTTGAAGTGAGTTGTCGATAGTGTCAATCCCTAGCATTAGGTGGAATGATAGCTCACTTCACCTAAGTTATCACGGTGAGATTGTTACAGAATCGACCGGCAGATTCAGTTAGGACATAGAAATTCTAAAGTTGTGTGACAAATCGATACAAAGAAAGATAAAAGCTGCCATAATATAGCATTTTGTTTTTTGAATTACAATAAATTAGTAAATAATTACCCTTGTTGCAGATCCGAAAAATCATTGCCCTTCGAAAGAATTTTCGTCACTGCCAACTTCACGAAACAAAACTCCCAATATCCAATCGTGCAATCGACGACAGTGCTGCCAACTGATAATTTCAAATTTGAAACAAATGTCAACGGAATTCCGCATCAGGTGACATTAGAAATTGTTGACAGCCAAAATGTTGTAAGCTTTGGTATTTTTGGCAAAGATGCTACTAACAAATTAGAAAATAATTATGTTTTTGGACAGAAAAATAGCACGGAAAGCGCAGAAAATGAAACCTACGATTATATTTTCAGTGAAGATGTTCAAGAATTCTTCGACTATGTATGGATTCGTATAAGAATATTAATCGTAGTTGTGTCCATTTATATTTTAGAAATGATGTAAAAAATTCTAAAGTCTGAACATTGTGTTCCTTTTGAAAATTTTTGATGCATTTTAAAACTCATTTGTAACACACAATCAATCACAATCTGAATCATTTTGAAGGATATTGCTAATCCATTGCTTCATATGTTCGAAAAATTATCTGCTCAACAACGTAATGCCATGAATGTTGTTGAACTGTCAAAATGTAATAAAAAATGAATGAATTGAAATGAAATGTCATTCCTACTGTTAGTGTATTATCCAATTACCCGCAGTACATAAAATAAGAATATCGGGTTTCATTGAATGTTTTTTTAAATTTATCTTGTAGACAAAGGTATTTTTTAGGGAATTATTAAAATTTGCTCCTTTTATTGAAATAATAGGTGGGTTTGTTATAAAAAGTGGTGATAGATTGCTTAATGAGTGATAAGACTGTAAAAATGTCTGCGTTCTGTCAGTTTGAATTCAGAACTATTTTGGATTGTGTAAGTACCACTGTTAAGTAAATATTTTTAAAGAAAATGAAAGTGTTTCTGAAACCATTGGCAGAAAACCATGAAAATTGTTTTATATTGGTAGGGTAGCATGCAGCACAATTTTCATCGCAATGTTGCAATTTTTGAATCGCGATTTATGTCGCATTAAATAACACTTCAAACAAAAGTTATTTTCGATGCCCTTCCGAAGGTGATTTCTAGCCAAATTGTAATGAAATTCTACATACAACTTTGGAGGTTTACTGGCCTGTCGTTATGAATAAAAGCTAAAGCTAGAAACAGTGCATTTTTAAAACAAGCGACTTATTTTGCGGGATGTAAGCAAATGGTGTTTTAAATAGGTCGTGAAGGATCGTAGAAAAATACATTTTAAACAGAAAGGATTATGAACATTTTAGAAGCAACTATCTACTTATGTGTACATAATATTTTTTTTTATAATTTTTGATAGGTACGGAATGATCATTGCCCTTTCAAGAATTAGTTTTGTGAACTAACAATTTGTGTATACTAATAATATTTTAAAACTATTTTGTCGTCGACTGTAGCGAGAGAAAAGTCTGTTGCATTGCAATATCACTATTATTTAATTATTGTCTCTTCTTGGGGTCGGCTTCCAGTCTTACCAGATGCAGCTTAATACCGAGTACTTTACATGGAGCGACTGCCTTTCTGTCCTCCATAACTCAGTTACTGGGTAACACAATACCCCTTTGCCAAGACTGGCCTGGCCCAGTTTATGTATATTTTTAATTATAGCTTAATATGGTGAATTAATAATTAAGGAGAGAAATGGTACCTACATTTTGATAATGATTTAAAATTATGTGTTGTGTAATAATTAATAATTTTTAATATGTTTTAAAGAAAGGACAGTCGCGACAGACTGCTGTGATATTAGATTTATGCATGCTTTAAATATAGCAAATTTTCTATAGAAAAAGTTTGTTTTTTTTTTTGTGCCAAGACGAGGAATGTGCCTATTTTTTGTAGTTATCAGACAACGTCGTTTTGGAAGATAACTGCGTCCCTGTACAGCTACGGTTTCCTAAGACTGCGGTGGCCGCCACATAGCGTCCGCAATTTACGGTCGAATGACGTCACTGAAACGTTAATTTATGAAAGTAAGTTGATCTGTGTTTTCGTTATGAAAGTAAGTTGATCTGTGTTTTCTGACAGCGTAAAGTCAAACCCCGTTGCCATCATTTTCATGACGGCCGTCACGTCGCGTCGGCCGCTATATGGTAGCCACCACTCTTCTAGGAAACAGTAACTTTAGTGCCGAGACGAGGGTTGTAGATACCCCGGACTTTTTTAAAAAAGACTGACCAGTGAGTTTATCCCGGCCTTTCTTCTCAGAGCAGTCACATAGGAAACACCGAACTCATCTAGTTTAAAACATAATCAAAATCCATTTATTAAAACTAGGCTGAGAATCAGCACTTTTAGAACGTCAAAATCACATAAGACAGTCCCCCCAAAACGCCCGCCCTTCACCACTTCCTAGTGCTTTAGCTGGGAAGAAGAAGTGGCGGAACAAACTCACCAGCAGCACTGCACATACCTAAGTTATTTTTGTCGTAAAAAGCTGTTTTTTTTTACCAATTTACAGAAATAAATATCATTTATCATTTTTATTTTAACCATTTATCTGTACAAACACATTACAATAACATTAGTAAGGTACTTTCAGCTCAATGTCTATTAGTCCTTCGTTGATGCTTGTGGCGGTGGATATACCTCACGTGGTCTTCATCATCATCGTACAGAGTCTTCTCTATCCATCGCATGAACGCTTCCACCTGGGGAGACGAAAGACGGTGTAAATGAGGATAGAAATGGAAGAGTCTCTATTGGTGTTTGCCACACGTTTCCACATAGACTATCTGAGTTAGAGGCGATAAAAATCTTCGTGCCCATCTGCCCTCTTCGATCTTGCCTCCGGGGTGTTGGTTGGCACTAATAGGTGGCTTTTACCACCCCGGTAGTCTATGGTACCTAAGTATTTAGTTTCATCTGCCCTCTTCGTAGTTATAGTACAAGGGTTTATTCGCAATTCGTTTATGGAACTATAAAAGAGTTCCAAAATTATTTGCCATTTTGAACTGAATTTTAATTGCTCATGATATCCAGTGATGTTTTATTTTAATTTCCATTGATAATGTCCAAATTCAAATTGCGAATAAACCCCTCTACTATAACTACGAAGGGGGCAGATGAAACTAAATAGGTACCATAGACCACTGGGGTGGTAATCGCCACCCCGGTGGCAAGGTCGAAGGGGCCAGACGGGAATAAAGGGTTAAAAATTGCTGTTTTTCATCCCATGCCATGGCACCTGTACCACCCATCTGCCTAGCCATTTCCTAACTACGTTGGGGTCGGCTTCCAGTCTAACCAGATGCAGCTGAATACCATTATTTTACATGGAGCGACTGTTTGTCTGACCTCCACAACCGAGTTATTAGGTAATACGATACCTACCCCTTGGTAAGACTCGTTGTCAGACTTTCGGGCCTCTGACGACCAGTAACGATTGACAAAGATCCACGAATGACAGCTGGGACCAACGGTTTAACATGCTTTCTGAGGCACGGAGGGTTCTTGTTACGAAAAGATAGATACCCATCCACGGACCAACTTTGGCATCGATCGACCCGTTATTACAAGCCCAATACACAAGCTATAGTATGAAATTAAAAACAGCCATTTTAAGTGGTTTTCCTCTTAGGACTAACGTAGTTTGACTGCCCCGCTGGTCTCTTGCTCGCAAGCACGACTGTTGAGCGTGGGGTCCTGGGTTCGATTCCCAGGTCAGGCAATGTGTTATTGGGTTATCATAAGGAATTTCTCAGTAGCATAGCAGCCCGCAATTTGGAAAAGTTGATGGTGTGAAACCATCTAATGCAACGTTCGTAAGTACGCTGTACTGGTACAGCATCCTAACTATTGTTTGCCTCACCGGACGACGTCACTACGTCAGCGCCGGCTGTCGCTGAAAACCAGCGCTGGGGCTCTGTCTTGCATAGGGTCGCGGCATAATGCTGAGCGGTAGCCGTTTTGCGTGAATGTGACGCATGTTTCCCCCAACCTTTTCATATTTTCAGTGTTTGTGTTATTTTTTGCGTCATGTTTACCGCAAATAAACGCATTTTCTTTCTTTTCTTTTCTTTCTAATAATAGTCTCGGAAAGCACATAAAGCCTGGTCCTGCGCCTGTTCTCTCCCCGGTCGTGTCGGATTGCCGTCCTATCGGGCTATGAGAATAAAGAAACGGAGAGTGCACCTGTGTCTGCGCACACACTTGTGCAATATAATATCTCCTGCATGTCTGGCTAATCTCCGTTCAGATTGACCACCGTGACTGAAATCGCTCGGGAGGATTATACTTAGTTTGATAATATAATCTTTTACGAATTGTATTACAGCTCGCGCGATAAGAGTTTGGCTTTGACCGTTATTGCGCAGAAATCAGAAATTGGGTATCAATGGGCAATTAGCGGGGTGCGGGGCGGGTGTGTAGGCGCACGCGGTGCTCTGATTGGCGCTCCAGTCGTTCCCTGCCTCTCGCATCGATACGACGTACCGCGCACTCCTGTTGTACAATCAAAAGTTCAAAAATCCGAAGGTCAAAGCCAAACTCTTATCGCGCGAGCTGTACTTAGTTTCAGATTTTCTCTAAAAAAATAGAAGGCTTATCCTTTTTATTTCACCAGTTCTACATTTAATGATAATGCCAGAATTAGGTATGACGGGCTTACTTACACTTCACTTAGACCGTTCGGTCATATTATTATCTAGGTACTAAGTTAGAATGTGTTACCTTTGTATATACATCAGGCTTGCCTCTAGCACAGGGTATGCCCCACGACACGATACCGATCTGACGACCTTCTCGCACCAATGGACCACCGGAGTCTCCCTGTAATATCAGAAACATTGTAGGAAAATTTTGAGAAATGAATGGTTGCTTTTAGCCTAGTTTAGTGTCTAATGCCTGTTTTCACTAACACGACACGACACGCTCGGCCCAGCGCCGATAGTCGAAAATTCAACAGCGCGCTTTTATCTATGCATTCATTTAGTTGTCGAGTTCATTCAGCGTTATCCTAAATACTACCATCCACTCTGTTGCTGGTACTGTGAATAATAAGGAAGATTCATTTTAAATGTAAATGTTGACGTTCAAAAGTGCCTTTTGAAATAAATGCTTTGACTTTGACTTATTGTTGAAGGTAATCACGCCTACAGTCTTGATTCAATTGATCGTACTTACTGCAAAGTCTTAAGTAGTATCAAGCAAGCAAGCTTTAGACCGCGGAAAACCTTCAGGGACCAAACAAATTGAAGAGTTATTAAGTTTCTTACATGACACGCCCCTTCTCCAGTCTTTGTCAACGCACATATCTGGGTCTCGAACACAGCATTAACACTTTTGTGCGCCTCCTTACACTCCTCATAGGTGATGGACCTCAGTTCCAGCTGCATCAGGTCGTTGGGCAGGCGGCCTGGGTACTGTGGACACGAAGATTTGGTATTTATACTTGCTTGTGGCCAAGGGCGGATCCAGCTTTCGAGTCAGGGGGGGTCACATAGTCGAGGTCCAGTCAGGACTGGCTCCAATCAGTGGCGGACTAAGCCTGTCGAGGGCTCGGGGCGGCTAAACAAAATGAGGCCCCCCGGTCTTCTCTGTTTAGATAGATATTTATAGTAGCATTTAGCAACAAAAAAATAATGTCAAAAAGAACAAGTTTAATGTGCGTAATCAATCATACTCTGCCTACACCATGCGGCTCGCACCTGGCAGGATTATTTTTTACAGGGACCGGTATTTTCATCTCCTCTATAGAGGAACATTCTTGTAACTAGCTTAATAAATAGTTAGAAAAATTTTTGCACGTCGCGTCGTCGTCTCAGAATTTTCGGTTAGGTTTCTATTGAACATTCTTACAGAAATAGAAGTTGCTTTGTCGACTTATGCATAAAAGTTGAGATCCAAAAGAATATAGGATGCGAGAGCGAGCAAAGCAAGCTCGAAAATTTTAGCACTGCGCCTTGTTTAAGTAAGGTTTTCATTTGAACAATCATACATAAATAGAAGTTATTTTATTGACTTACACAGAAAGTTAGAGAATGTAGGCTGCAAGAGCCAGCGTAGCGAGCTCGAAAATTGTAGCATCCTACATTTATATTTAGCATACGTACGGCGCCTCCAACTCCAAACTGCTTCTTACTGAATATAATTTGACCGTGTTTGGGTTTATTAAAAAATACTTCTTAAGATTTGGGGGCACCTCAGAACGGGGGGCCCGGGGCGGTTTGTCTTGATACTATACTGAGGTAAAGCGTTTGGAAAAAAAAAGAGCTTGGAAAGATGCGTGTGTTTTGGGCTGGTTGCTATTTCATATTTTATAGGCACCAACTTTTTTTTCACCTTATAGTCGTTTATTTTATTATTGCCCAAATAAATGGCATACTTATTAGACACTTGTTTTTTTTCCAGTAGGTACATAAAAATAAATAATACTGTAGGCATCTAAGGTACTATAGAATTACCAAATATTTCTTACATCTAGTTTGACACAAGAGGTAGTCTGAGCCAGCAGTCGTACGTAAGAAATTGCTTGCGATATTTTTGCCTTTATATCGATTACCTTGTTGACAAACTAAGCTTTAATCAATTATCTATTTAATCATTGAACGAATAAAATGACGAAAACCCGTCAAAGAAAACAAAACTCTGCACGACGATTTATAACATAAAACAAAAGAAAAGCCTTTTTCTTGACAAGAATACTAGATGACCAGAACTCACCGACGTAGTCCCCCACCCGGTTAGCACCAGCTCTTCTCCCTTCTCCACCGGCTCATCATTCAGCTCCACAGCATCCACTATGCTTCCGAAGTCCATCTCCTCTTCAGTGAACAAGATGGCGATGTCGTTGCGAATGACATAGTCATCGTAGTCCTCGTGGATGACTACCTTTCGGATGTCGTACGCTGTGCCGCCGGCACGGAGTTGGTTCGTGCCTACAACTGCTTTAAAGTATTGTGGCTTAAGTCTGGAAAGAAATCGAAAGTTTGATGGCTGTGAGAGTACCTATAGTGTGCTGACTTTTCCCAAAACTATCATTAACATTTTAAATTAAAGTCACTTTTCGCGTGTGCCGGTGTGAACGAGTTGTTCTTTTATAACTCGCAACGGATTTTGATGCGGTTTTTTACCATATTTTTGAGAATTTATTCCGAAAAGTTTATGAGTACTTTTATTACAATAATGTTAATGGTAGATACATATAATAAAGAAATCTCGAGGTTTTGTCAAGTTTTAATGCCGTGCGAAGTAGGGGCGCGGGCGGCCCGCTGTGGTACGTTAAAGAAAAGTAGCTTTTCGTATGACCGCTTAGGTCTGCCTCTGCTTATCTACACAATGGATATTGATGCTGTTTTCACCATAATTTAGAGAATTTACAATTATATATATATATAGGTAGTTAGTTTTTTTAACTTGTTTTTAAATTGTCGTAAAGACTGTGCGAAGCAGGGACGGGTTGGTAGTGTATATATACACGATATTGAGTCTGTCTATGTAGAACTAATGCTAACTAAAATACCTTGGCTTACTAACTTGGCTTAGTAAAAGGTCAGTCCGTATCTTGGCTTGGTACAAGGTCAGAAATCTTACTGTACAACCGAAATGGATACATTTTATTTCGATCGTGACATTATTAAAAAGTGCCTGCTAATTATATCATAGCACACACAAGCAAGACTGTAAGCTGATGCTAACAGAACTTGCGTTTTCACACAATTATTGTACAAGATATTAGTACACAGATACACAGATATGTACAAAAGTGATGTTACGTGCAACAAGGTATTCCACTTTGCAAATAAAATAGGTCGTCAAAGGCAAAATCAAACAATACTTTCTTTTCTTACCTGTCTACACAATGAGCTGCAGTGAGTATAACTCTAGGCGTTACAAGAGAAGCCCCGCAGAAGTGCCAAGTTCCCCATACGCGAAGGGAGACCTGGTAGGGAATGGAGCCATTAGGGGCCTTGAACCCACCCACGATGCGCTCCCAATCCTCGCGAGCTTCAGGAATGGCGGATTCGAAGAATTCTGTTGATACTGGAAGGTGCAAAATTAAGTTTTTTAAATAGCCTGGATTATAAACTGTATTTTTTAGGGTTAAAAGTTGCAAAACATCAATAAAGACATAAAAATACAATAAAAACATCATAATTAATTAATTAAGTACGAAATGAAGAATTGAAAACCAAAAAATTCTTGTCAGAAGTGGGATTCGAACCCACGCCCACAGAAGTGGACTGCGACCTGAACGCAGCGCCTTAGACCGCTCGGCCATCCTGACTTGTAATACTAGTTCGAAATTGTCAATTGATACCTACGAATCTCTCTGAAAAGATAAAAATAGACTCTGACGTCACAGGTAGTTGATAATAATTCACTTTGCGTTTACTGCATGCAATCAATAACACTGTTCCAAACGATTTTGAACTTTAGTGTTATGGAAATAAAGGTTAACAATTACATTTTGTATGACGTGGATGACTCGGAAATTGAGGTCAGTACAATTGAAGGTCACTGAATTGGCTTATAGTTACTATGCAGGGATTTCTCTTGATAAGTTTTGTGCATTGCAGATGTTTGTACCTATTGAGATTTGTATTTATGGATAGGTGTCAGGACATTAGATGTTATTGATTACCATAGAGCTACATAATAATGACTGCACGCAAGCTTATCTACCTACATAATTTGTGTTTGAGTGATAAAGGACAGGAAAACTCATTAACATTCATGAATTCACACATTATTAGAATTCCGTAATATTTTTTATTTCTGCCAAAGTTATGTTTAGGTATGTACTTAGGCTCAGTAGGTATTTAGTCTCCCCAGGGATGCGCCTGACAGGCGTTGCACAGGGGGGGTTCTGGAGTTGGTCTTTTAAGAGGAACCGTGCTCCATGTGCTGATGGTAGCCAAAGGGGTGGTTTTAGTGACGTAAGAATCCCACTTTCCCCGGAGGCCGGGCGCCTTTTGAAGGTTACTCCCCTAACACAAAAAAATTAAATAAAAAACAAGTTTCAGTAGGTAGGAACAAAAGGCAATCTGTACTGCGAAGGTCAGACAAAAGTCGCACTGCACAAACTTAAATAATCAAGAATTTCAAAATAATTCATGAAACAAAGAGAAACGATTTTTGACAACATTCTTTTGACTTGATGTGAAGTCCAGACCTATTTCTTGGCTGAGACGGTGCCTGTTGTAATATAAGTGCTTCTAACTTTGTAACAGACGGCTGTGCTGCTGGGGAGTTTGTTGCGCCACTTCTTCATCCCAGCTAAAGCACTAGGACGTGGTGAAGGGTGGGCGTTTTGGGGAACTGTCTAATGTGACTTTGACGTTCAAAAAGTGCTGATTCTCAGCCTATTTTGAACAAATGACTTTTGATTTTGATTTTAACTGGAAACATGCTGGCCCAGCTCCACAGGACAATCTAGTGTCTAGACAAAATCAAAACTGGTTGCTTAATTGAATTGTATAATTTTTTATTTTTATGACATTGAAGACATGATATGACATGATTTACATTCTGTGACTACTTTAACTTACTAACAGCTTAGTAATAACAGCTGCATGGATCAGGTTAAGCTACGCTTGCCGCTGTTGATCCGTGGATGGGTGCTCATCTTTACATACTAAGACCCCTTCGCGCCTCGGAAAGCACGTTAAGCCGTTGTTCCCAGCTGTCATTCGTGCACCCGTAACGACTGTCAAAGATCCACGAATGACAGCCGGGAACTGTAATTCGTGGATCTTTGACAGTCGTTACGGGTCGTCAGAATCCTGAAAGTCTGACAACCAGTCTTAGCAAGGGGTATCAGGTCAGGGGTACTGTGGAGGTCAGATAGGCAGTCGCTCCATGTAAAATACTGGTATTTAGCTGTATCTGGTTAGACTGGAAGCCGACCCCAACATAGGTAGTTGGGAAAGCCTAGACAGATGGTGACTACCTTATTATTACTTGTTGGAATTTTAGGAAAATCGTATAATTTTACAATGGTGCCGATTCCCTTGTTCACAAACTAAACTAAATTTAAGTTGAGTGCATCTTTTTCTTTCTATTTCATTATGAAAAGGACAGAAGATACATTTTAGTTTAGTCCTGTCAAATTAATCAGCGCCTGACACTACTCCATACGAGTTTAGACGTGATTAAAAAGTTGACTACTAAAATGTCATCAAATTACGTCAGGTACTGACTAATTTGACAGGACTAAACTAATATTTATCCTCTGTCCTTTTCATAATGAAATAGAAAGAAAAAGATGCACTCAACTTAAATTTAGTTTAGTTTGTAAACAAGGGAATCGGCACCAATGTTTGGTAATATGTAAGCACCATGTATCTATCACATAATTAATTTATCTGTCATTGCGTCATTTGTAATTAATTTTACATTATATTGGTATAAGTAGTAATTTTATTCTAGGTGCGTCGGCTTCACGTGTTATTATAATATACAATTAATGTATACAAAATATTGTTAAACATTTTAAAAGAATATTGCTGGAGTTTCTTGCCCATTCTTCTTTTTGAATGTAAATGTGGACGTTCAAAAGGGTCTTTTGTATGCCTGTTTGAAATAAATGCTTTGAATTTGACGTTTGTGATAGTCTGGATTGTGAATCCGAAAATAGACCAAACAGATTTGTGGATTAAAGGCGAACAGCGCGACGCGACCTTAGAAAATTTATTGTAAATTGATCTACAAGAGTCGCGTCGCGCTGTCGCGGCGCGCCTGTCTTCAGGAGCCTAAAGACGTTATTGAGAGATGTAAAGAAACTTCTTACCAACTGAATAGCTAATCCCGATCAAAGCGACAACTATAAAACCGTACACTGCCATCTTATTTCACAATGTTACAAAACTGTGGAAAAAGCTAGGACACTCTCCTTTATATAGCACATAGACAATTTGTTTCTGACGCAATCGTTTTTGCACTAAATTCTTATGGTGATACCCCTATGCCCGTTGTGTGTATTACGTTTGTGATACAAAGATAATAATCATACCGTCATTCTTTCAAGGTGGACAGATTAGTCTGATAAAGTTAATTTGGAGGCTGCAAGTCCTGCTGAAATCCAAAATGCTTTTAGATGTACGGCTGTAAAATATGATATTTATAACTGTAAATTGGTTCAAAAATAAAAATAAAACATGATTTCTAACAAGATGAGTTCGTTGTTGCCTATCCTATTACTCTAAGAAGAAAGACCGAAACTACCAACTACTCTGAAAAACTAACTTGGAAATTACAAATCGACCATCTCAGAAGAAAACTAACATTGTTATTAGGAGCACTACGGAAAGTAGCAAACTGTATTCCGAATAAAGTGCGCACTTTGATTTATAACTCGCTAGTCAAATCACATTTAGACTATTTGATTAAGATATGGGGGTCCGCAGCAGTAACTAATTTAAATTTACTTCAAAGAGTTCAAAATAAAATAATTACTTAACTAAAACTCTGTTCTATTATCATTATCTCCCTCCAACAAAGACCATAGACTAAAAAACGAAACTATTAAATATTAGACAGCTGTACATTTACTACACCTGCATTCTTATTAATAACATAACTACAAACTCAATACAAACTAAAACTAAAGAAAAAAACAATGTCACATAACCGGAGAAATAGATATAAAAACAAACTGGAAGTCATCAGCGTACGCACTAATTACGGTAGAAAGACCATTTATTATATGAAGGAGCACAGCTGTTCAATGGATTGCCGGACGATATAAAATAGTGCGATAACGTGAATACATTTAAAAATAAGCTTGAGAAACATCTATGTACAGACGCCAGCAGGTCAAGCTACCCGAAACTGTCAAATTTCCCCAATCAACCTTGAACCTTAATGCTTTAGCGATAAAGTTGAAAATCTATTAAAGAAATTTGACAGATTGTAGTAGCTTGATGTGCTGGCGTCTGTACATTATAACTTCCAATAGGTACTCTGGAGGAAATTGTATTGTACTGTATATATTATACTTATTACTTTGTATCTCATTATAAGCGGACTGTACCTAAGATCTTATGAGGAATAAATTTCTATAAACCGAAACAATTTCAGATGTCACAGTGTCTTTTAAAGTCTAAACATAATCTTGGTCAGACGTGCCCGTGACCATGCAGATTACTGTCTAAGATGGCCTTTTGAGTAAACATTTGTAAGTTTTTACATGGTTTTCAAAGTTTCTATGGCTTTTTTTTATAGGGTGAAGGTACGTATTAAATGCCGTCGAGGTAGACCACTGTGAAGATGGTTTGATGATCTGAAAACGTTTGCAGGGCCAAGATGGCCAGAGACCGCACCAAACAAGGAGTTTTGTAAGGAAAAAGTCATGGCTTTCGCTCGGCAGTGGGACACAATACACACTAACAGGAAAAAAAACTTTTTATAAGGGTTTCCAGTGGCAACGTGTAATGGTGATCATTCAGTGCACCCTGGGCAGCCAGCCCCTCTACCAACCTGCTGAGTTGCTAATAATTTTGCAGCGCATGCGATAGATGTAGAAGAAGAAGTGGGGCTCTGTCTCGCATAGGGTCGTGGCGATGGCCATTTTGCGTGGATGTGACGCATATTTCCCCCCAAATTCTTCTTTTTGTGTGTTTATGTTCTTTCTCTGCGTCATGTTTACCACAAACAAACGTATTTTTAACCGACTTAAAAAAAGGAGGATAAATGATAAATGACTTTATTTCTGTAAGTAGGTTTTTACAAACACTTTTACACGTCAATCATATTTTTTTTTTTTAAACTAGATGAGGTCGGTATTTCCTATCTGACTACTCTGAGAAGAAAGGCCGAAACAAACTCAGAGGTCACAGTCTCTTTTAAAGTCCAGACAGAATCTTGGTCAGATCATGTGAAGGCTATGTAGATCGGTGTCTGAAATGGTCTTTTGAGGAAAGAACCACACAGATTGAGTGGACCTGTCCAGTCAGTGCACGCAATTGTCAGCAATCGTGCAGCTCAACTCAGAACTTAAGGAGCTCAACGATTCGACGAACAATACCAAAGAAAGGACATTTGAGTAGGCCGCACAAGTTACTCAAACTGCCAGATCATGATTACACTAAGAGTAAAAATACAAAAAGAAAGCAATGACCAACATAGTTCTCACATTCACAATAGTTAAAATAATAGCATAATACTTTACAAAGTAAATACTCTTGTCATAGTATATGTATATAAAATTCATTAATGTCATTGTGTATATAAAATCCGGACATAATCATTGAGGACCATGCAGATTGGTGTCTGAAATGGACTTTTGAGAAAAGAACCACACAGATTGAGTGGACCTGTCCAGACAGTGCACGCATTTGTCAGTAACCGTGCAGCTCGACTCAGAACTTAAGGAGCTCAACGATTCGACGAACAATACCAAAGAAAGGACATTTGGGTAGGCCACATAAACTACTCAAACTGCCAGAACATGATTCAAACTGGAACAATGACCCACATAGTCCTCCCATTCACAACAATTAAAATAATATAATACTTTATACAGTAAATATTCATGTCATTGTATATGTAAAACGTTATAGATAGTTATAGCAAAGATTAAAAGTACAATAGTTAGCAAAAAAAATAAATCAACGTTCCCTGTGTAAATTTATTGGAAGGAGGAGGAGGTTCTCAATTCGACAACTGTATGTTTTTTTTGTATGATTGTTACGCGATCATTCCGCCAATTATGAATTGATTTTTATGATTATTTTTTTTATTTGGTAGGTCATACTTCAGAGGTGGTCCCATATAAATTTTATCGAAATCGGTAGAGTTTTTTTTAATAAATCAACAATAAATTATTTTTTACAAAAAAAAAAACAAACGACTTCCAAAAAAAAAACACTACAAAATGAAAAATTACTTTCATTTCGGAAGTCGGTGAAAAAACTAAACTACAGTTGCAAAGACACCGACTTTCAAAATTAAAGTTATTTTTCACTCTGTAGTGTTTTTTTTTTTTTGGAAAAAAGAGTTATTTCTTTCTTTCAAAGGTTTCCAGTAGGGTACTCGTAATTGCGTGACAAACTCATAATCCCATAGCCATTCATTTTGTCAATTCAACAATATTCATTACGTTATTTACGTTGCTGAGCCGACGAATTTTTCAAACATAAGAATCAATAAATTATGAATTGTCTTCAAAATCATTCGGATTCTGATGGAATGGAAACTGAGTTACGGACGGAGTAAGAGTTCTGGTGTAAAACTTAATTTGAATAAAAGCTACCATAGATATTCGAATGCCAACACAAATGGCACGACCTAATTCCGTTCAATACAAAGTAATAAACAATATCGATATAAGCTGGTTATTAACATTCGCAGCTCGCCGGGTACAGGATATGGTCAATTTTGTCACACCGTATGAAGTATGAGCACTCAGCTAACTAATAAACAGTGTGTGGTGCATGACTAATGGGGCCTGGGATTTATAAGAAACCCAGGACTCCTGACTAATGTATGCCGAACTAACTATTATGGGACCGCGGCTCTACTCGAGATTTTATTTTTTAAACTTTTTTTTTGATTTCAGTTACCTACCGATAAGACACGAGTAATTTTTCATGTTTATAAGCCTATCGGACAAACTATCCTTCCTATGCTATATATCCTTATTAATATTATAAATGCGAACGTGTGTTTGTTTGTGTGTTCAACGCTAAAATGGCTGAACGGATTTGGATAAAATTTGGCAGATAGGTAGACCATTATCTGCGTAAGGACAGGCTTCTTTTCATCTTGGATCGCAGACGAAATCACGGGCAACAGTTAGTATATATATAATATTATAAATGCGAACGTGTGTTTGTTTGTTTGTTACGCTTTTACCATAAAATGGTCGAACGAATTTGGATAAGTTTGGCACATGGGTAGACCATGATCTGGAGAAGGACATAGACGTCTTTTCATTCTGGATCGCAGAGGAAGTCACAGGCAACAGCTAGTGTTTTTATATTTCTATGTATATGAGAAGAAGCAATTTGCTTTTCAGTGAGACAGTTTCTTAATAGGGCAATATTAACTAACAAACTGATTATGTATGACGAGATTTTTGTTCAAAGATCCAAAGACATTAGAAAATTCACCTTAACATGGATTATGGCTTTGTATTGTACATCAATTAGGACTTATGAAAGAATAGTCTTGCAAAATCGGGAGTTGAAGTCAAAAAAAGAACTGGTCAATCTAGAATTGAAGAATAAGAATAATTCGATCGACTCAGGTGCACCGTCTTCAGCAACTAAATACCAGTATGTTACATGGAGCAACTGCCTATCCGATCTCCACCATTTTCCTCAAAAGACCATTTCAGACACAAATCTACATGGTCCTCAAAGATTATTATAATATTATTCTAATTATTGTGAATGTGAGAACTATGTCGGTCATTGATTTATTTTTGTATTTTTCTCAACGTAATCATGATCTGGCAGTTTGAGTAATTTATGCGGCCTACTCAAATGTCCTTTCTTTGGTATTGTTCGTCGAATCGTTGAGCTCCTTGAGTCTAAGTTGAGCTGCACGATTACTGACAATTGCGTGCACTGACTGGACAGGTCCACTCAATCTGTGTGGTTCTTTCCTCAAAAGACCATTGCAGACACCGATCTACATAGCTTTCACATGACCTGACCAAGATTTTGTCTGGACTTTAAAAGAGACTGTGACCTCTGAGTTTGTTTCGGCCTTTCTTCTCAGAGTAGTCAGATAGGAAACGCCGACCCCATCTAGTTTAAAAAAAAATATGATTGACGTGTAAAAGTGTTTGTTCAAACCTACTTACAGAAATAAAATCATTTATCATTTATCACCACCAAGTTACTGGGTAACACGATACCCCTTGGTTAAGAAGACTGGTACTCTGATGCACCGATCATAATTCAATCAAATCATCATTAAACAAGAGATCATGTCACAGCATAAAGTAAAACCGCACTTTGCTGAAAGGCGGCGATTAGATATAGTTTATAACATACCCAAATTTAGAACATCTTTTGCACACAAATTTCACAATTATCTCGGTCCTAGCCTTTACAACAAAATAAGTAAAGATCTAAAATTGAAGAATCTTGGTAGCCAAACATGCAAAAAAAACGATTGAAAAATATTTGAAAGCACTAGACTACAACAGCACTGAAAATCTAATATAAAACGATGTTATAAACACATAAACAAATAAATAATAAAGCACACTGTTCACTTATAGAAACATACATAAAAACATAACATACACATAAATACATTAACATATCCAAACACAGACAATTCCAATCATTTGTAACTTAATATAACTATCTGTACCATGATTTATTACCTATACAGTACGTAATCAAACTGCTGCTATGTGACTTGTAACAGGAACCTTGTGGAAATCTGTTGTTCTAAGGTTGAGGAAGTATCCGCTCGTGATACACGTTTTATACTAGTACGAGGGGATAGGGCGAATCAGACTATAGACAACCAAACCATCTTTTCATTGTACCATTACAAATACAATACAATACAACATTGTTTATTGTGGCAAATAGAAAATTACATTACATTTAAAACGTGTTTGGAGTCCTCCTTTTAAGCAAACAATGCCTGTATTAGAAGGCCCCGCTCTTTCACATCATTGTCGTACACATAAACTAACTAGAGTTTATTTAGTGTGCTGTGTTCTTATGGATAAATATGCATTGCAAGTACAAATTTCTACATTTAGCTTACATTTACTAATCTTAAGAAAATAATAATGCAAATCTATAAGTAACGTTGCAATTGAAATTATTAACAGTAAAAATGAAAACAAACTTATAAAAGTTATTCCCAGTTAGTGCATGTGATGTGGTGTGATGTGTGACATGGTGCGTGGTGTGGTGTGTTGTGGTGTATGTGTGATAAGATGTGTGGTTTGGTATAGTGTGTGGGTGTGTGTTTTAAGTAATGGTATATTAAAGTGCTACTCAACGTGTTCCAGGAGTGCCTCGGTTTCCTCATAGGTAAATGGTTTTATCCAGTCTATTATACTTGTTTTACAGTCGCGGTAACTTTTATTAAATACATAAACATGTTTGTTAATTTTGTTATACAGCTGAGCAGAGCGTTTATTGAATTGCTTGCATGCAAATCTAGTTTTAGTTTGGGGAACTCGGACAACTAAATTCTCCTTTTAGATTTTTCGCTATCATTATATGGTAGGGTTTTATGTTTTTTTAGTACGGTTTGGGTTACATACAGTTTCCTTACAGAGAGTAAATCACTTGTTTGGTACAAGCTTGCAGTGGAGAATCTTTTATTTGTCCATTACCTTTTCACCTACAGCGATCTGATTATTTTGTGTTTATTATTGAATTACTCTGTATGGTTGTCTCAAATTTGTGAATAAATAAATAAATACAAAATATGAAATAGTACTAACCTGGCTATTAAAATTCGCACCTCGCCATGTACAGGATATGCACAATTTGTGAGCGGTGCTAGCACTTTGTCAACACTTACGGGGTTAATCAACGGTGTGCAGCGCATAGCCAATGAAACGACAGGATTTAAGAATATAATATTCCATTTTCGCCCTGTAGAGATGGTAGAGAAAATTCAAATTTAAAGAATATAGGTTTTTGTGAGTTAGTGTTTGGTTTCTGTTGCTCGGACAGTTTGACCATTAAAAGTGAAGCAATCGAAATACTATAATTCGAAATTGACAGAAAATACATATCTAACTGCTAGCTGATGTTTTGGTGGTGGAATCTACTAGGCTTTAGAGTTGATGGCTTATGACAATAATACGACGAAGGCAAAGCTTGGGATCTGCTACACGGTGGCGATCTCTCGCGCCCGGCCCTGGTCCAGGCCATAGTTTGGAGCCAGGGGGCTTGGGAAGCCGTCACCTCCTTCTGCGAAGCAGTAAGACTCGCGAAGGAGGAGGCGGTACGCGTGTGGTAGAGGCAAAATTCGCGCCCTCACGTCCCTAGCCGCCGCAAGAGACGCCCTGGGCGTCGGGAATCACAAGCCGATTCCCGGCCACCGTAGGCGCGGGCTTGCGGACGGCGAGCAATGGGCAGCTCGCCGTCCGGAGCTGGAGAAGTTATTAGATGATTTCCCAACAACAACAAAAAATTAAAGGCATCTGCTGCAACCCGCAGTTCCTAAAACATTTGCTGTATTGCTTTGTTTAGTTTTGTTAGACAATGATAAGTATACGATAAACTTTATATATTTTATTATTCACTAGCCACCCGCCCCAGCATCACACAGTTTTTATGACTTGACAAAACACTGAGATTGATTTTATATAAGTTTAATATTGACGTATAATAATAATAAATTCTCTGAATGTTGGCGAAAACCGCATGAAAATCCGTTGCTTATTTTAAATGAACAACGCGGTCAGATAGGAAAAGCTAGTTTAAGGTGAATCCTCAGTTGTAGAACGCGAGATTAAATTTTTCTTTGGCTTTTAGAAAATTACAGCTCTGATTTACATCGTATGTTAATCAAAATGCGATTCGCGACTGTAGGAATGATATATTTCCTCGCGCACGTTTGGGAGTGGCGCGAGGAGGCGAAACGCCGCGCCGGGGCGTAGCTCCGCTGCCGCGAGAAATCACGGTACAGCGGACAGAGCTCCGGCGGGATCTTAGGGCGGCATGGAGAGTGCGATTGTCGCAACCCAGCGCTGGGCACGCCACAATTGCGGCGATAAGTCCCCTCTTTGAGGAGTGGCTAGAGAGGCGCCACGGCGTCCTCACCTTCCGCCTGACGCAGGTCCTCACCGGATACGGTTGTTTCGGGAGGTTCCTGTTCCGGATAAGGCGGGAGGAAACGCCCGGGTGTCACCATTGTGTGGATCGCCCGGAGGACATACGGTGGAGGTCTGCCCGGCTTGGGGGGAGCACCGCTAGGGTTGCGGAAAAGTCCAAGAGGGTTACCGTGGCTCCTGGCACAGGCAACTGAAGGAACACGGGTGGGTTTTAGTCAGTAAGAGTCTGACACGCCCTCCTGCTCTGCCCAGAGCGGGAGAAGTTATTTGATGATTTTCCACCAACAAAAAAAAAAAAAAAGGAATGATATATTTACTGAATAATAATCATCAATTTAAGAATTTTCACTGCAATTTCCAAAAAAAAAAACAAAAAAAAAATTGAATTTTACGGGCTACAGCTGACGATTCATTCGTCTTTATTTATAATTTGTGTATTGATTTATCTAATAAAACTCCGCTTGTTCGGTTTCCTCTTCGCAGCTAAAAAGCAGTAAAAGGTGGGTGTTTCAAGGGCTAGGCAGCTGGCAGTGAAGTTTTTTTAAGGTTTGTCTTCAGCCTAATTTGTTTTAACATCGTTTTATTAAAAGCCTCCTCCAAAACAACGTCCCTTTTAACCTCTCTGTGGCAACAGATGGCTGCGCCGGCGCCGATTGGGCCGCGCTGCATATGAATGCGTGTTATTACGCTATTACACATGCCGACATGAACGCACGCGCGTAATGATGCGACAAAATGCAACGCATATTATGTCGCATTGTCGCGATGGCGCTATCATCCCGGGTTAGTGTGCTATAATAGGCATTATGGGAGAGTTTCTTGGCATATGTATGCGTGTATTACTTGCAAAAAAAAATCACTCACCGATATACAGGGTCAAAATAAATTAGCTAGCGGAACTCCACAGACGTGTTTGGTATCGATATCTAAACACGATAGAACATATTTTTTCCACTCATACTTCATGTAACAACACTACCAGTTGTCGTTGATCCAAAAAAAAACAACAAATCTTTTTAATTTTGTCGTGTTTAAATTTCGATAGTCATCACGTCTCCGGAGTGTCACTAGCGCTACCCTTAGGAGCCGAGCAAAAAGAAAAAAAGTCAGCAAGAACGCTAAGCGAAGGGTGATGCGATGAGGCGCCCGGGGTCGGTGGAACAAGAAAAATCACGCGGACGAAGTCGCAGGCGCATGCTAGTTAAAAATAATTTGACCAACTTTATTTGTTAACCACAATTTTTTATTCTAGCTTTTTTTGCTTCTTTTTTCTTCTTTAGCATTTTTTTTCTTTTGCTTTTAATGCTGAGCGATAGCCGTTTTGCGTAGATGTGAGGCATGTTTCCCCCAACCATTTCATATTTTCTGTGTTTGTGTTATTTTTTGCGTCATGTTTACCGCAAATAAACGCATTTTCTTTCTTTCTTTCTTTTGATGAGGAGAGCATTAAAATAACCTAATCACAAGTTGAAGAAGTTGAGAAGTTAAAGGCTGAGTGGAATTGCGGGTCGTGCAAAGCGTTATTGGGTGTTTCCATCTGGAATTTCTCAGTAGCAGCTTGGAGTCTAGATTTGTGCCCGATTGATGGCAATAGGCTCGCCCCCTATTATATGGGACTTAGACATAATTGACGAAATGTGGGTGTACTGTAGGTAAACCTCTGCCTAACCTTTCAGGGATTACAGGCGTGAGGTTATGTGTTAAGAGGGCTATCACAAATTTTCTTGTATTTGAGTGTTTGAAGAGTCTCACACTCAATTACAAAAAAAAAATGATATTTAATTAGAGCACTCCCGAGAGAAATAATCAAACTTTCTTGGACATATATTTTTTTAATTTTGTGGCCATATCTATTCCATAATCAATCACACATGTTTAGATGTGTGATTATGGTTTAGATATGGCTACATCACATTTTTTCTTGTATTTGAATGTGAGACTCTTCAAACACTCAAATACAAGAAAAATGGTGATAGCCCTCTTAATCACGAGTTATGTCATACAAATCCGTCCTTCAATCCTTTCTGAGATTTCCTTAGGCATTTCGTAAGAAATTGGTCATAGGATCACGCGGGCGAGTGTTATCAAATTACTCTCATGAGTCTCTCTCTCGGACTTAATGCCTATGACATTAAGTCCGCCTCTGTACATTTGTGTGCTTAAAGTGTTAAATAAATAAATAAATTTGTTTCATCCACAGAACAGATATAATTTATCTGTTTTGTGGTTTCAACAGTGTTTATTGTTTTATGCGACTTGTTGTCAAAGGACAAGTGCGATTCTTGCACTCTTGTCAGTGGTTCCGTACTCATCTTCTTCATAATCTATATTGAGTCGGCCCAGAATACCTATAATATAATATAATAATATGAGACAACATCCACACAAGGTCCTCAGGTCCCGAACTAGGTAGAGCCTGTACTACGGTAACCTGATGACTGTTATACATATACACACCCAGACACAGGTCAAACAGACATGTTCATGCACCCAAATGTTTGATTTGTCCGGGGATCGAACCCGGGACTAGCCTCTTAGAAGGCAGGGTCGCTACCAGCTGCACCAACCGGTCAAAATTTAGCAACGAATCTGGCGTCTTCACTAGCTTAAAGACTTCATGCACCCACCGCAAGGTCGCCTGCTTGTCGGTCTTCTACAGATTGTACTTCGGAGAGTGTGCCCAAGAACTCCACGACCTCATACCACCGGCCCCCTTCTTCCATCGGTCATCTAGCTAGACGCACTGCAACTTATCATCCTTACCTAGTTGCTATTCCACCAATTCGCACTAAGCGTTTCCAAATGTCTTTTGTGCATGCATGCGCACAACAAAAGAGTGGAACTCTCTACCTGCGTCTGTGTTTCCGAACGCATACAACCTTAATCTCTTCAAAGTGAGAGTGAACAGGCTTCTTCTGGGTAAGCTCACTCCACCGTCGACTCTGTCTCTGTCACCACTGACCTAGACTAGAGTCAAGAGCAAACCCATATTTAATAAAAAATAAAATAAAAATAAAACCCTAATTGTGTAGCACACTCTCAAGCAGAATCTGAATAATTTTGAAGGATATTGCTAATCCATTGCTTCATATGTTCGAAAAATGCGTCTGTTCAACAAAGTATGTAACGCAATGAATGTTGTTAATCTGTCAAAATGAAAGCCAATCCTACTGTTAGTGTGTTAGGAAATTATCTCGCTGTAACGTGCCAACAACAGAAAACGCTGGATATTTAATGCCGTATCGTTTGCGGAACAGCACCACATTCATTCTTATAGCGGTACGAGGAACAGGGTGTAAAGTTCACTCATACCTCCATAGAAAAGGGAGGATCCTCCGACCAGACGGGTATCGTGTCTGGTGGGCAACTGCCCAACGATTGATGTCGGGTCGTTGTATATATGCTAGTTGCGCGTTAAACTCTGCTTGCGCGATGCAGGATTTTGCGTGACGTCAGTGTGATGCGTGGTTCGCATGTGGCGATGTAGATACCGCTACACTCTCGAGGGCGGAGTCATCTGCACTTGTTTCCAATCAGAATTATAATGTGGTCCGATGACTGTGACTTGTAGATGCAAGATAATCTAACAATACAAAAGCCTATCAGACTGAAGATTATATTGTCATAAGTAAAAACCACAGGAATGAGTCTAGGAACTGTCATTGAACTTGGAGAATAAATGTAGATTTCGATTTACTTTTGTGGTCTCAATACTCCGCTGGACTCGCACCACAAGTTGATTTACTAAATCAAATGTTGCGCAATGCATTCTTTAAGTTTCGTTCGTAAATACAAACTGGGCCTGCAGTCTCGACATGACGCAAACTGCTTAGCAATCGTTTTCGGTTGCTAAGTCCTAACAATCCAGATGTAACGATATTTGGTAGTCTCGACACTCAAATTTATCGGTTGTTACCGGTATTTTATCAATCTTGGTCGAAGAAGTGACGATATCCTTAGTGTTTACGATTATAGTTTGCAAGCATTTTTGACAGCCCGCTAAGTGATTCGTTGTCAACTTGTCATCGTAAACTATAATATTTTGGTGTTTGCAAGTAGTTTCAAACAAAAATTATGCGGAATTATGTGTCGCGATGGTGTGTCTGTGTGTCTGTACCAATGAGGCTTTTAAGTCCACCTATTTATAGGTTCAGGACATACTACTTACGTGCGAACGAACGTCGCCGACAATCACCGCATTAGAAGGAGCCAAAGACATTTTAAATCTTTTTGAAGGAAGCGAATTGTCCGATCTTAGTAGGTATATAAATAAAGAACACAACCGCAAATCATTCAACTATATTAAATCTCCATTAAGTATGACTATCCTTTCCTAAGTTCACACATTATAATTCTAGACACTCTGTTTACAATGTTAATTATACAACTCTGTTTGTCATGTCATGTCATGTTGCACACCTATCCGCATGACATTACCAATAAACTCAGTAGTTTAATAAAGTGACAATAATGAAATTTACTTAATTAAAATCTCCAAAAAACCTAAATCATACACTTTTACCTATGGTTAACCATATAAACTTTAGAAAAAGAGTATAACCATCACAACATTTTTATGGATCTTAATTGACAGCCAGTTGACGAGGAAGGCACAGGCAGAGGAAATTTGTACAAGAGTAAGCTGCATAACTTATCAAAAAGAAGTTAGTCAGCCGAAAATATTGGTTGCTTACCATGGTTTGGTACCTACTTTCTGTTTTAAGGTTTGGTGCCTCATAAATTGTTAACCTTCCCATGCCTTTATATCATTGAAGTAGCCAAATTTGTAAAAAAACTAATAAACATCTACCTACTTTCTACCTCTAATGAAACTATAAAACATGCTACAGATATGAGATCTCAAAACATAGATACATATGATACTGTTTAATATGTACACCATCAAAATTACAGACATATATGTAGAAATTTTACATAGGGTGGCACAATGTCCAAGGACTCATGCACGGGACTCATAACTTCTTTACTCAAGAAAAAAATATCTGTATGGCACCTCACCTATAACTTATAATAAAATACCTAGCAATATTAAAGATCTACCATTTCAATAATGTAGAAAACAGCTAACAGCATCATTAGTAGATTTATTTATTAATCTGTACAAGATTTCTTAGCCGGTAACCGGTAAGTTAACTGTATTGAAATTAAGTTTTTGTAATTTATTTACTAAATTAGCCTGCTATATTAGGTAGAATGTACATGGATTCCTCACAACTGTAACAACTGATTTTAGTATGTGTATTCTTTGTAAATAAATATTCTATTGAAAAATAAATAATGCACAACCACAAATCATGTTTTCAACTTTATTAAATTTCCATTACCACAATCATATCCTAAGTTCATGTATGCTAATAATCTAGACACTGTTTACATGGGGCATGTTGCATACCTATCGAATAATATTTATTGATTGAAAATGTAAACTTTCACTATTCACTTAGTTCAAATTGTTTTCTTCTTCTTCTACATCGTGCTCTCACTACAGGAGATAGCCACCACAAATGATGCATCTCCAAGCTATGTGGCCTTCTGAAGTGTGGACCGCTTGCTTCATGCTGCCTCAGAGACCTCCAACAGCCTTGATATGGTTATGAGACTGCAAATCGCACGAAAGTGAAAATCCGTTGAAATTTTTCATTTCCGTATCTTTACAGAATTTCAGGAGACGTGTTTATCGAGCTCCTAGGTAAACATTAGCCATTTCTTCAAATGCTACAGCATTACAGAGTTGCTGTAGTCCAGTGTCATATTACGCAACTCTATTACTTTAATGAGAAACTCTGAGCAGTGGGGTCGCCGCTTGAGCCAAATTGGGTTAGCCGAGTAATAATATGCTGTAACATTGTCACATCAATGAACAATTATAAGTAAATACCATTGAATTGAAAATACATTGTTTGCTTGCAATGACAACAAATAAACAATTTACAATTCCATAATGACTTGACATTGACACTTGACAAGTTTGGCATTAGGTTAATAATGTTGCAAGGACGCAGATTTTAATGTCCTTAGATATTTAACAACTTATTTTAATTCTTTAAAATGGTCATCGCTACTTAATAGTTTTCATAAAAAATAGTGTTTCCAAGCTATGGTTTACATAGCCACTATAAAATATTCCAGAAAAATAATTATTTTTATGAAATCATGTTCACTAATTTTGCCTGTATTCAAGGTGAATTTGTTACGGACATTAATTGTCTTCGAAAAAACTGAACTATGAATACGCCTTTCGCTGGCGTACCGACACCGTTTTGTCAAAGTTATGTACGATCTTGCGCGTTATCTCGGGTGTAGAGACTTCCATTTGTCGTAAGCATCGTTACGGCAAACAATTATTTTTGCTATTATTTATCGCTCGGTAGTTTGCGACAGCCGTTTGCGTCATGTCGAGACTGCAGGCCCTGAGGCCCTAACACGAACGAGCGACGTGAACGTAACGTTAATTCGGAAGATTTTTGATTCAAAGATACAACTACCAAAAAGGGCTATATCATGGCTAATTTTTTTGCGACAAGCGCAATTAATATCAACCATAGATATGAATAAGGTCTTAAAACTAAGTAAACATCCTGTGCCAAACGAGTGTATTCAATTTTAAAATCGTTCGAATTTTAAAGGCGTTCATGCTAGGTCCTTCTCTTCAACGTAACAGCTTCGAAAGCTAAACGAGCTGGTCCGTACATTTTGACGAGTTCTGCAAACATAAATATAGGGAACAGCTGTTTTTTTTTCGCGATTTCTTATTTGGTCCCTTAAGAAAAGTTGTTCATAATGATGAGTACAATGACCCCTTAAGAGGTTGATGTGTTTTACCAATAACCCTGTATATCCTAGTAAAATCAAACCTTGAATACCTAATCGAAGTGTGGGGGTGAGCAGCTAAATCTAATCTAAACACACTTCAAAGAATACAAAACCAAATTATTAAAGTATTATTTCACTACGATCCAACAAAAAAATTATACGAAAAAACTAACCTCACACAACTTTATACATATATTATTACACCTGCATTCTCATAAAAATATCACCACGAATTCCGTACAATCAAACATACAACTACATATAAAAACAATAACCTACAACACAAGAAGTAAAAACAAATTCACACTAATAACTTCTGGACTTAGTTACGGCAGAAATAAAGTAATTAGTGGAGGGAGCACAACTGTTCAATGATTTACCGGAGGATAATAAGAGGTGTGATCGTATTAATATATTTAAGAGTAAACTAAAAACATCATGTCATGTACACTATAACGTCGCCAACTCCCCAGAGGCACATATTATATTATTATTTAGAAGTAACTGTATCTCATTGTAATTGACCTGTTAATTAATGTTCTTATTGGAAATAAATATCTTAAAACCTAATAATGTAAAGAAAAACTCAAAAAAAAACCAACGACTACCAAAAAAAAAAAAAACTACAGAGTGAAAAATAACTACTTAATTTAGGAGTTTTTTGTTGTTTCTTCCTTGCGGAAATCCTCATGGATACCCACCTTTCGTCTGGGTAGCTGGGTGGCAAAAACTCTTTCTTCCACTACTCATACATTCACCGTACCCTCGACTACATACCCCTAAAATACCTAAGATATTGCAACACAAGATTGACAATAGCATTTTTGTAATTTTGCATCAATCTCGATACTAAACATACATTCTTGGATCATCAATGTAAACTGTATCACTTACTTCATTATTTGGTGTAACAGTGGCGGGATCAGTGTCTTTAAGATGAGATGTGAGGTGTAACTTTAAACCTAGTGAGATGTGGAGGAATAAAGTTTTCATCTTTTTAGTATGCGTTACTTGTAAGTAATAGGTAGATAGCGGATAGCAGTGGTTGCCCAGTGGTAACGGCCGCGACTTACGAGTTGTAGGTCGTAGGTTCGAACCCAGACAGGCGCTTTACTTTGTGTAAATTATTTCATCACCATTGCTCTCAAAACGGTGAAGGAAAACATCGTGAGGAAACCGTCATGTCCTAGAACCAAAAATTCGAAGACATGAGACATCTACCAACACGCACTGGACCCGCGTGGTGGATTACGGCCCACTCCCTCTCATAGAAAGGAGGCCTGTGTCCCAGCAGTGGGAAAATTATAGGCTGATGAGGTGACTTGTAAGTACTTTTTCGTACCACTAGCTCAAAAAAGTGACATTCTATGCCACAAAAAGCGAACATAACAATAGTCATTTTTAATCTGTTAAAAACAGGGAAAGAAAATTGTACTGAATTTCATTCATCCTCTAGGGGGAGAATGTGATTTAAATTTGGAATACTTACCGAAATTTATACTGAACTACATCAGTGTTTACACCATTGAGTTTGTATATAAAGCATTATACATCTTTTGAAAAAGGAATACGCATTTATTATGCAGTTATGATTATATAAAATTACGAAAACCGACGAGGCCGTATGAGCTTGATGCCTTTGCTTTTCCGACAAAAAAAATATTAGTCTAGGAATTTGCCGCGTTTTTGTTTTCTTCAAATACATAAACGTTAAGTTTATTTTAATTTATTTTTATAAATAAGTTAATGTTCTAAAAATACGTTTGTCATTATTTTTAATAAATGCTTATCTCATATTATTATTGTGTTAATTTTTTCGCAAATGGTACGAAAACTAGAGTATTTTCCTCGGTGATAAAGCTGTTTTAGTCTTGGGTGAACTTAAATCCCTCGCTACACTCAGGACTCGTCTTAAATCCCTCGCTTCACTCGTGATTTAAGTTTTTAACACCCTCGCTACGCTCGGGAGTAAACCTCGAGTCCTTCATTACGCTCGCGATTTAAATCGTCACCCGCGACAGAAGACACTGCTTTATCCCCTTGGTTAATAATCTACTATTATTCATCAGTGTAAAAGTGTTGATCTTTTTCTAAAATTGGTTCTCTTAAGGTGAAAGTGCCATATTTGTTACGGCCGCGAATCATATTTTGATAAACACAATCTGACACTGACCTGCAAATGCAATAAAAGTAAGATCTGAATTATTAATAATTCCGTACGCAAAATACGCGCATTGGCGTGGAGTTGCGGACACCAGCCCGTATTACCTATTACCTAAGATCTGAATTTCGCGGGGTACCTTAGCACATCCTCCGCAGACAAAATGCGTGCTGTGAGACGGCTGCCACGCCTGCCACGTGCACTCTACTCAGCCAGTACCGTATGTTATCTATATTAAAATGTATGTCTTTTTGTAATGTCAAAATAACAGCTTTTTACTAAATGCATATTATGAAAGTACATAATTCTAAACGGTACTAATAACAAAAACACGATTTTTAAATTTTTGTTGACTGTCTGTTTGTTCCGGTTTATCTCCGAAACGGCCGGACCGATTTTGACGGGACTCACTGGCAGATAGCTGATGTTATAAGGAGTAACATAGGCTGGTTTTTGTCTCGGTAGAACGTTTGAGTGGGATAATTTCCGACATCCACGCGAGTGAAGCCGCGAGCAGCAGCTTCTAAAGAATTGAATGCATTGCAACCGGTGCGTGCACGCACAAGTTACGCACACGTCATGTGCACGTATTTGGTCTGAGCGCTTGCTGAAAGTCAAGATATTGCAAAGCGTTTATCAGTACTGTCGCATTTTTATTGTCTAGTAACATAATGTATTATTTATTAATTTATTATTTATTAATGTATTATTTATTTATTTATTATTAATTTATTAAGTATTTATTTATTTATTATTTCCCGTATTTATTTATTTATTTTTAATTTCAATTACACTTGCACCTCACCTTAACGTTAATGAAACACATCAAAGTACATATTTAAATATTTTACTTTAATATATAATATAATATAATATTTATATATTTTTTATTTTTTTGTACATATTTTATAGCAAGAAAGAAGACTACATGGTCACTAGCTCATCATATTGTTACGCATGAATTTCCTCTGTTCTCTCTCACCCAATCTTGTTCCATTAGGCGTGGTGTTCATCAAGGGCCAGTTCTTCGATTGCCACGACGACCCAGGGTTCAGTCCTGATGAGGGGCCGCTCGCAGATCTGCAGTTCACATGGCTTGGGGCTCTGCAGTACATTCATGGTAAGGGGTATTAGTCAGAGGATATTGCCACGACGACCCAGGGTTCAGTCCTGATGAGGGGCCGCTCGCAGATCTGCAGTTCACATGGCTTGGGGCTCTGCAGTACATTCATGGTAAGGGGTATTAGTCAGAGGATATTGCCACGACGACCCAGGGTTCAGTCCTGATGAGGGGCCGCTCGCAGATCTGCAGTTCACATGGCTTGGGGCTCTGCAGTACATTCATGGTAAGGGGTATTAGTCAGAGGATATTGCCACGACGACCCAGGGTTCAGTCCTGATGAGGGGCCGCTCGCAGATCTACAGTTCACATGGCTTGGGGCTCTGCAGTACATTCATGGTAAGGGATATTAGTCAGAGGATATTGCCTAGTGTTTGGGGATGATGTTGATGTCCTACATCATGATAAATGATAAATGATTTTATTTCTGTAAGTAGGTTTGAACAAACAGTTTTGTAAAAGTGTTTGTTCAAACCTACTTACGTACGTACGTCAATCGTATTTTAAAAACTAGACTAGGTCGGCATTTCATAACTGACTACTCTGAGAAGAAAGGCCGAAAGAAACTCAGAGGTCACAGTCTCTTTTAAAGTCTAGACAAAATCTTGGTCAAATCATGTGAAGGCTATGTAGATCGGTGTCTGAAATGGTCTTTTGAGGAAAGATCCACACAGATTGAGTGGACCTGTCCAGTCTATGCACGCAATTGTCAGCAATCGTGCAGCTCAACTTAGAACTTAAGGAGCTCAACGATTCGACGAACAATACCAAAGAAAGGAAATTTGAGTGGGCCGCATAAATTACTCAAACTGCCAGATCATGATTAAACTAACTGAGAAAAATACAAAAAAAAAGCAATGACAGACATAGTTCTCACATTCACAATAATTTGAATAATATTATAATAATCTTTGAGGACCATGTAGATTTGTGTCTGAAACGGTGTTTTGAGGAAAGAACCACACAGATTGAGTGGACCTGTCCAGTCAGTGCACGCATGTGTTCCTGAGATTCAATCAATCTTGTTCCTATTAGTATTTATATAATATTCAAACGCACTGTACCATAGTTCTGACAAAGAAGCTTTGTCCGCACCGCAACATATGCGCGCACTCACTACACAATCTCCAAAATCGTTTTTAACATCTACCCTACTAAAACGCTAATCAGTTAAGTATTTTGTTTACTTATTATTGTATTTTCTCTGTAAGTGATTAATGTAATCTTTTGAGAAATAAATGTCTTAAACCGTAATACTTTAAGCACACAATGTACAGAGGCGGACTAAATGCCTGTAGTTTAAAATGCTCTCGATTATTTGTTGTCATCATCAACAGTAGACAAGAAAAGGGGGAACAATGTCTACGTACCTCGACCAATTTTTGTACCCCTCTAACCTTTATTTTAGTTTTGCATGGTCTATCAATAATGTTTTTAACTGCTTAGCATCCATAATCTGTGTAGTCTTTTCCCAACTACGTTTGGGTCAGCTTCTAGTATAACCGGATGCAGCTGAATGCCAGTACTTTACACGGAGTGATCGCCACAGCCCAGTAACCCCTTTTTTTTGTCGCTGAGAAATGCATTACGCATCCCCGCTCGTGGGGGACGAGACGGGGTGTGTGAGACTCCTGTCGGTTTCCGCCACCGACAGTATACCCACTAAAACTCAGCGGTGTTCCCACATCGCCGTGATGGGAGGGCCATGGGAAACCGGCTCAGCCTTTACTAACACAACCCTCCCGGCGCATGACCACATAGCTGGCGGGCCCCGCATGCCCCCCATTTAACTGGGGAGCTACGGAAATGGCCGGGAACACCCGGACACTCCCATCCGATACTGGTGGAGGCCCGTGCAATAGAGGCAAGGGCGCCCCCGCACCCGTTGCCTGCTGGCCTCCACCTAGGAGGAGTTGGAGATGACTGTCAAACTGACGTCTTCTTCGACCCCTCCTCCGTCTTCGGAGCGGCGCCGCGTGAGGATCGTCCTCCCGCACGCGCTCCGCCGCCTCCTGCTGGGACACGACCGCCTAAACCGCAGCGGCGGTACTTCCCAGTCTAAGCCCACTCACCTCCCTCTGTAAGCAGAGGAGGAGTGGACGTATCTACCCTCTGTAGCCCGGTTCCCTTCACCGACCATCAAGCATGATCGGTGATTGGAACCATGACCTTCGCCGCTTGTTGAAGATTAGCCGCCAGCCCCAATTATCCACCAAGACCGCAATTGGAGCAATTGGAGCCTACGTTGCCCAGGGTGCGCCACGAGGAGGCTCTTCAACATGCACCCCAGCCCAGTAACCCCTGGCAACACTGTTTTTCGTGCTTCACACAAAAATTTTAGAGAACTACGAATGACTGGTTACCGCCCATTGTCTGTATTTGTTGCAGTGAAAAACGGAACCCCCCACTACTTCAGAGTACCGCGAGTGATCCTCATCAGCCGACAGTTCGTCTTGTCCACCGCCATAGATGCTTCGCAGATACCTGTGGGATATGCATTGTAAGTATAATTAGCAATTTTTGTCCTCCCTGATTCTTCTACATTAACAAGTTGTAAGAAATTGCTTTAGTATGATCACCAGAATCATTTAAAAAAAATTATCATCCAATAAGCTGGGGAATAGTAGCTTTAGAGTTTTTGTTAAAGCGAACATAGCGCAGAATGGAATTCGTCGCTGAAGTAAGATGTCAAAATCATTTGATCAATTTTATGCTGATGAAACATAATGTTTAGCGATTAGCCGACACAAATGGAGATTAGAATGGTGTATAAGACCGGGGCTTGCGGGGACCAGTTTAAGGGAGATTAACGGCCGAAATTAATAACCAATCTAATCCAATATCTCTAGATTTAAGATTGAAAATTCAATCCAGATTTGTAGTAAAGTGTAGCTAAAAACGATCCTCGGATTGCAATTGCAATCTTTTCAACCAATCGATCTTTGAGAGGACGGATCGTAGACTACAGATTGCGCTCTGTTCGAAAATGACAGTTTGAGTGTGTCAATAACCTATCCGTTGAATTTGACGTCTGTTTTGATCGGTGTAAACAATCCAAATCTTAATCTTAGAATTTCGTAGGATATCAGATTAACTTCACAGATTTTATTTGAAAAATGGCACTGTTTATATTCTCCAGTGATAGTGACAGTGATATGGAAGTTCTGGCTCAATTATCGGATTGGGATAGTACTGATAGTGACGCTGGTTAAGAAATAAGACGTCAACGCGCTTCTTCGCGGAGACTTAAAAGGGTGAACTACATGCAAAGTCTGGATGATGCGGAGTTTACCTTTAGGTTTAAGCTGTCAAAATTAGCAGTAAATTTACTGTTGACTGAAATTATGCCTCTCGTCCGTGTAACTTCATCAAGGTAAGTTGCAAATAGTACTTTAGAAAAACAGCTAGGTAAGTACGTACTACCAACCTAATAAAGAACTTTGTTTTTAAAGTATGTATAATATTTTATTCAGAAATCATCACGCTTCATCAACTAAAAAAAATGCTTTTAAAAAAACAAGTTTCTTTGGCGGCGGCGACTTTTCCCTTTCGCTTGTTTGACAACAAAAAAATACCACGCCACAGATAATAAAACGCATCCTAGCTTTAGCCGTTTCGTGACATTCCTTTTTAACCAACACGTTTTGAATTTTAGCACGTCTTTTTCGTATTAATAGAATTATTACGTCTTCGGTAAATATATGTATTAAAAGTCTTTAAAACAAAATTGTAAAGCCTATTTATGCTTAGTTTTTTGATTGTTACAAAAAAAACGAACCATGTCTATTTTTATACATTTTGCATACAACGGATTGACGAAGAGGGAAAGGATTTCAAAATATCTGCGGATTGAGCGACCGCAGGATCGTCTTTTTTCGTTATTGGGACGCGGTTTGGAGATCGATCCATAGATTGGTATATATCGACGATCGATTTATATCTTGGATCATGGATTCAATATTAATTTCGGCCATTAGACCAGCAGTAATAACATAGATAGGCAAATATGCACAGTAAGTAACGAAACTTGTGTATTGAATTGGAAAACTGTTAAATTAATAAATAAACAAAGATTTGTTAGTGGCCAAATATTTAACTCTGCCTGTAACAGACGCTCCTATTGTCACTCACAACGTAAAATGACAACATATTTTTTTTTTAATAACTTAAAGCCTTTATAGTAGGTAAGTACTTTTTTACGGCGGACTGGCCTAACTTGACAAAAAATAAACTAACGCCACTAGCCTACAAAAAACGAAACCATTTATTCTTTAACCTCTTTATGGCTACATCAGATTTTTTTCAGTAAAATGGCCAGTCTGTGATTCACATTACATACCTACTTCTTGTTCAAGTATTTTTTTATTTAATGGTCCATCTAAACTTTTTAATTTACAATTTGTTTGTTATGTAACTATCGTGACACATTCCGTCTTATTTCAAAACACGACCTAACTTTTTGTATTTCGAACTTTATAATTTAGTAAAGTTCTTAATACAAAATTGACAACCAGGCTAAGTTGTCAGTTTTATAAAATGAACTGTATTTCGACTTCGGTTAGATTCTTATTTCAGAAACAAGCTCGATTGTTTAAATGAAACGATGTCTAAAGTAAAACCTTTTACTAACTAACATGGTTTGCCAGCTAGAAACAAACACGATAGAAAATCATAATGAAGCCAATTTCAGAGGCAACGTAATCTTTGGCGACTACGAGCGAGACGAGGGCGAGTGTCACGTGACTATAGAAGATATAGCTGCTGGCACCGAGTGCGAGCCAGCCATCCTGCTGATGCCCATAGCTGATGTGCTGCTCCATCCGGAGTATAAACACTTTGGGGCCAAGTACAGCGTCGCCCTCATGAAGCTTATCACGCCTGTCAAGTCTAGTAAGTCTGTGGTGACATCTGTGGCAGTCTAAAGGTACTATAACTGTCCTTTCACAGTTACTGTACAGTACGGCGTCAGTACTACATCCGAAGAATCATGGCCGGTCCGAAATTTACGCAGAAGGCTGCGCAATATTTTTTTTAGGAACCTGTTATAGACATGAAGCGAGTGTAAGGCCTCGTTTACGGAGACGCGAGGCGTCGCGCGTCGCGTGCGGCGTGACGTCTCGCGTCTCTCTCGCTCTCGACCACGCTGTATGAGACCGAGAGAGACGCGAGACGCCACGCCGCACTCGACGCGCGACGCCCCGCGTCTCCGTAAACGAGGCCTGAGTGAGAGAACATGCGCGAACATTCGTAGTGACTATGTTCAGACCGGCTATGATTCATCGGCTGTACTGTATTTTACCTCTGCCATTATAAACCATAGTGTAACGAGAACAAAGGTCACTATTATACAAAATCAGAGGTAAAATGTATGTAAAGGAAGAGTACCTAAGTAGCGTTTAGTGAACTCTACGACTCGTTGGTTTCGAAGTGAAATTCAGATATTCTGAAAAACTTAGATACTGCACGCGGTGCCGTTGTGGAATTCACTTCCGCCTGACATTAGGGACTGCCAAACTGTTGCAGTTTTTAAAAGAAGAGTGAAAGAACACTATCTTTTCACTTCGTCATAGTTGCGTATATATTAACATTCTAGTGTTATTTATTTTAGAAGTATGTATGTATGTATATTCTCATATTATTTGTTTTATTTTATTAAGTGAATTGTTTTTGATTTTATGTATTTTATTTTCTCTTTTACTCTTACACACGCTGTCTACATCTCTAAATCTACTATCCTATCGCAGGTATGCATTAGAAATAAGCATCACCTTTGTACCCATTTTTCTTTACTTTTATTCTTGTCTGTTTATATTAGTGTGTAGGTACATAAATGGTTAAATAAATAAATAAATCATTTTTAATACATTTCAACTGTATTTATTAGCGAAGGAGTAAACAGATGTGCATAGCTGACACTTGTTTCATCAATTATATTTTATGTATGTAAGACGAGAGGGGCTCGTGGCTAAGGTATTACAGCCGCATGGGTCTATCGATTAGGTTAAGCTATGCTTGCCGTGGTTGGTCTGAAGATGGGTGACCATCTTTGCATGCCGAGAACTCTCAGTGCCTCGGAAAGCACGTTAAGCCGTTGGTCTCGGCTGTCATTCGTAGATCTTTGACAGTCGTTACAGGTCGTCAGAAACCTGAAAGTCTGACAAGCAGACTTGCCAAGTGGTATCGTATTACCCAGTTATTGTTTGTGGAGGTCAGATAGGCAGTCTCTCCATGTAAAATACTGGTGTTCAGATGCATCCGGTGAGACTGGAAGCTGACCCAACTTAGTTGGAAAAAGGCAGGCAGATGATGATGCAGATGACGTATGTAAGACGAGTCCATTGTCATTCACGTAAGTAGATTTTCCTTCAAGAAAATAAAATAAATAACACATAACACCTGTATACCTCGAAGGGTAAGGCTGAGGTGTATCTATAGTACAACTCCACGACCTCATCCCACCGGCCCCCTTCTTCCATCGGTCATCTAGACTCACTGCAAGTTACCATCCTTACCTAGTTGCTATTCCACTAATTCGCACTAAGCGTTTCCAAATGTCTTATGTTATGCGCACAGCAAAAGAGTGGAACTCTCTACCTGCGTCTGTGTTTCCGAACGCATACAACCCTAATCTCTTCAAAGCGACAGTGAACAGGCTTCTTCTGGGTAAGCTCACTCCATCGTCGACTCTGTCTCTGTCACCACTGACCTAGACTAGAGTCAAGAGCAAATACATCATAAATAAATATTAAAAAAAAAACATAATTTCGCCAGTTATGGTTAGAAAAATATAAAAAAATACACATTTTCTTGCATTTTCAGAATACATGTTACCTGCTTGTCTACCGTTCAAAAATTATCTGCTTGACGATAATGGAAAGCTGACAAGGTCGAAGTTATTCCACGTCGATTTTACAAGTGGTGAGTTCCTACTTTTCCTCGAATAAAATATTGCTGGCGTTGGAAATATGAGCTGTTACAACAAAAAATGCGCTTGGCAAGCAATTTTTTGTTCTTAAGCGCCATTTACACGATGCACCTTTATTAATAATAATAATCAGGGGCCATAGTCCTTCCATAGTTCTAGGTAACCAATAAATACACTAGCCACCCAAATGCATAGCCCATTATGTTTTGTTTCCATGTTCTGCGCTAGTCTTGCACCGGGTGTTGTCCTTGGGTGCACTTGCATAGTGCATACAGGGATAATCGTCGGTTGGTGCCTCATTGCTTAAAATTGCCTAGGCGGCTTCTGCTAGTTGACTTCGATCCCTCGTACAGTCTTAAGACCCGCAACCCTAGGGCCCGAGCTATGTTAAACAAAAAAAAAAAAAATAAGTTAACAAACTCTTTGCCCCCAACAAATTGCGACTGATGAAGTTACCGAAGGTAACTTAAACTTTCAGTAGCGCCATCAGGATGGAATTTGGTGTGAACTAATGTGCAATCATGCATGTAAAGCGAAGTGAGATTATGGAATCCGACGGAATTCATCTTTCGGATTCCATACACTTCCATCCAACTTGTTTTAAAATATAAACTTATGGATACTGAGGTACCGTATACAAGTATGTGCCCGACCCAGTTCTCGAAAATGGCCATGTCACGTTGTACTGGGATCGGTCTATCATTACTGACAGGACTTTTGTCGCCAATAAGCCTGATATAGTGGTGATAGATCGATTAGCGCGCCACACAATGATTATCGATGTTACCATTCCACATGATAAGAACTTCGTGAAAGCTGAGTAAGAGAAACAAATTAAATATTTCGACTTTGGACACGAGGTTGTTGACATATGGAATGTGAACTCGGCTGTCATTGTGCCGATTGTCGTATCGGCCAATGGCCTGATGACCAAAAGCCTCGATCACCATCTTTCGAAGCTCTCGTTAGGCGGTTGGATCAAGGGCCTGATTCAGAAGGCAGTACTCCTCATTACGGCTCGCATCGTGAAGAGGTTCCTGTCTCTACTATTTTTATAGATTGGAACGTTTTTTATATAAATATGTAAAACTTTATTCAATAAGTATGAAAATAAACTAAATAATAATAAACAGCTTCACAAATACTACCGTTGCCGGTGTAGAAATATTAAAATGAATACAATTAATATCCCCATTAAAATAATTATAAGTAAGTTTGAAATGCACATTTGAATTTGGTTTAAAATTGTCTGTGGCATACAATAATATTTATTTATTTATTTAAATAACATGGGAGACTTACAGCTAAAACAAACAGATCAAGGACAGTAAATTAGTCTGAAAGCCAATTACAGGTCTCCACTTATAAAATACAGAGAAGAAAAAATACATTCTAAGGACATTCACACCAAATTACTATACTCGTACTCGTATACTACAGCATAATATTATGTTGCTCGAACTGCTTAGCAATCATCATAACAAAATAAATTACATGAAAAAGTTACGTTATATTGAAGCAACAACTGGACATGCATCTCCTAAACAGTGTTTAGAACTGTAGACGGTACCACTTTTATTGTTGCTTCAACGTATAGCATGCCACTGGCAATTAAATCGCACCGCTTCCCATCGCTTTACTTCATTTGTTCTCAGATGTACCGCGAGATTTTATAGAAGAAGACAAGGCCGTGGAAAGAGTGTCTATACTGCCAAGAGAACTTTGTTTTTTGTATGACGGCGTGGAGACCGTAGAGGTAACGAAAATTTACTACTTATTCGATATAAAAATCTTAAATTCACTCACTGGCCCTAGAAGCATAACATTTTGCACAAGAGTTCCTCGTTAAAAAGCTAAAATTAGTACTAAGTAAGGATTTATGAAAATGTAAAACCCCACAAAGCACAAAAATATGCATTCAAGCGATGTTTAAACTTAAACTCTGTACAGTAAGTACCTTAAAAAGTACAAAATATTAACACAGGTAGTGTTAATATTTTGTACTTTTTAAGGTACTTACTTTTAGAGTGTCTGTATATACTCGAAGCAGCTGTGTTTGTGAAGACAAACCCATGTCGCTTTCTGGATGACGTACTTCCCCGCAATAAACGTGACAATAGCGTGCTATGTCTACAACCAGCCAAGACAGCACTTATGGGCAAACGTGTCTACTGCATTGCTCCAGACATCTTTAATAAAACACCGAAGAGTTGGAACGAGCTGCCGCTTCCTATATTTAATAAAAGAGTTCGAAGCTTTTTAGTGGAGAATTGTTATTATAATATAAGCGAGTTCTTTAATGGAAAAATATTTTTTAAGTTAGTATATTTTTGGCATCTTTTGCATGCCTACATGGCAAAATATGGCTGATCTTGTAATCATTTTGTTATCCTTTACAAAATACCCATATTTGCAAAATAAAATTATCTTCATCTATAAAATAGGACCGGAATCTCTGTACGGAACTTCGTTATCGAAGATAGGAACGTGAGTAAAATTGAGATTTAGATTTTTGGAAACTCATCGTTTAAGGCTACTGAGAAGTTCCCGATGAGAAACCTACCTCATCGGGCACAAGGCGTGTCTACTTAATAAAAATCTTAAATTCACTCATTGACAGAGAACCGACAGGCTAAACTGCTGGGTTTAGAAGCTTGGCACAAAACCGAGGTGAGCACTAAAGAAGGATTTTGAAAATTCATGTCCTAAAGGGGTTAAAGAGTTGAAAATTTTAATGGAAGGTCAATTTTGCCAATGGCCAATGGGAACAAGACTTGTAACAATAAAATATATAACATAAAATTTTTCTATATTTTCTTACAGATTTAAGTGGCTTGGTCACAGAACAGATAAACCTTCTTTTTTTCTGTTCTGTGGGCTTGGTAGTACGAAGTCATCTGCCAAAAAACCATCTTGGGTTCATAGTTTGTTAACTATGATCCAAAGATGGTCAAAGAGGCTATGAGATGTAAATTTTCCAAAAATGATTTATGATTTTATTGTATCTGCTGGGATTTATGGTTTTTATAATATTGCATACCTTGCGCGCGGTCTGCATGAGCAGTCAGCGTGGTCAACGCATCATCGGCAAGCTGAGGCGCGGCGCGGCTGCGACCCGGCTCAGCCCGATGATCACTCGCTTCCTCGGGCTCCTCTCTAATTTAATTATTAACTGTTTGTCCAAGAATTTATCATATTGCTAGATCAGACGGCAATATACCAAGATCTTTCTATATACAGTCGACTCTTTTAGTGCACTCCGAGCTAACACATACATTTACTTATATTCTAATAAAATTGACCACTGAAAGAGGGTGACCTTTGAATTCTTAGAATATTCTTACAAACAAGCATACATAGGTCGGCCATATAAGCGTGTCATAAATGGAACTTCTCTTCTCTTCTTTATAGTATTATGTATAATTTAAACTTCAATGATGTGACCATTATTTGGTAACAATATTTTCATTTAAAAGAGTGTCCATAGAGTTTATTGCCCGTTCTTCTCTATAGGAATATGACTCCGCTTTGAAATGGGCAACTAGCTTCATCTTCCTGACTGACCAACTTCTTGACAAAACAAAAGTGGCTATGCCAAATTAAAATAAATGCTTTAAGCTTGAGAGTTTAATCCTCAGAACGCAACGAAGATGACACAGAACAGAATGGCGTGCACCACCGGCTGTGGCTTCCGATCAGGAGCACCGACGCTTGTTCACGAGCATACGGGGCACTGGTCCATAGTGGCTCTGTCGCAAGGTACGGTTCCACACATAAAGAATCATTAACATAAGAGGTGTAGGACGTCCTAATTTCGCCAGTTATTTATTTATTTCTCTAAAAGAAAGAAATAAAATACGTATGCTTGCGGTTAACATGACGCAGAGAACGAACACGTACACAAAAAAAGAACAAGTTGGGGGAAAATATGCGTCACTTCCACGAAAAACGGCCATCGCTTAGCATAATGCTACGACCCTACGGACGCGAGATAGAGCCCCTGTGCTGGTTTTCAGCGACAGTCGGCGCTGACGTGATGTCGTCAACCAAAAGATTACCAACTCACCACCTTGTTTATAAACCCTGCTTAAAGTTAAGTAATGATGAGCGTTTGTTTAACCATTAATTTTTGACGTTAAAAGGTCTCTTAATTTTAGCAACACTTATAAATGTGAGGGCAAATACATAATGTACAAATATATACACAAAGTAGTAATTAAAAGTCTCGCATGGGAATCGAAACCCGTGCTCATGAGACCGTAAAAACTAACGAGAATGTAAAAAAAAAGATAAAATAAACAAGAAAGAAGAAAAATTAATACTGAAACCATCTGGCAACTATAAGCATCACAGATGCTCTGTCATCCCAGAAACCAAATCAAAATGTCTCATATGCTTTCATCATCATCAGCCTACAGCAGTCCACTGCTGGACATAGGCCTCTTGCATGTTATTCAGCTCGATTCTCGGCAACTCTCATCCAGCTGCTACCAGCCACCCTGCGGAGATCTTCGCTGCACTAAGCCTGATGGTGTCCTACCTTACGTTTGCCAATTAGCGGTCTAAACTCAAGCACACGTATCGGTTCTACGGCTAATATGGCCGGGCCAATTGCCTCTTTAGTTTGCTTATTCTGTGAGCTATGGCGGCAATTTTGGTTCTCTCCGGGATCACCGCGTTCCGGATTCTATCCCTGAGAGAGATTCCAAGTACAGCTCGTTCCATAGCTCGCTTAGCGAACTTGAATTTATGGACCAGCCGTACTATGAGCGGCTACGTTTCGGCTCCGTTAGTCCTAGCAGGCAGGATGCACTGATTGAAGACTTTAGTCTTTAGGCTCTGCGGAATACGCGACAAGAAGACTCGTCGACGCTTCCCAAACGCGGCAACCATGTAGCGGTATCTACCTCGCCAGCATATATACTTACAACGTCCCGACATCAATTGTCGGGCAGTTGCCCACCAGAAACGACACCCGTCTGGTCGAAGGATCCCCCCTTTACTACGCGTACGAGGTGAACTTTACACCCTGTTCCTCATACCTCTATACTGGTGACCTCGACGTGATAGAGGAAATATAGACTACAGAGTTCGTGTATGGAGGAATGAGGAACAGGGTGTAACGTTTACTTATCCTCTATACCCATTCCATTCAAACTGGAATACAGCAACGCTGCTTAACGGCAGAAATAAGTATGGTGGTAGTACGAGTACTTTAGAGCCGTGATACCCAGTAACTAGGTTGTGGAGGTCAGATAGGCAGTTACTCGCTATGTGAAACATACAAGGAAAAAGGCTAGGCAGACTGGTTGGTAACTAGTACTTTAAACCATAGAGGGCTAACTTTGTGCGCAGGTAGTCATCAATGCCCGGACCCGTTGCGCTCGCGCCGCCCCCCACCCCCGCCGCAGCACATCATGATCCATCCCTACGTGCCTTGGATCACTGCCGCCATCACTGGGAAGGCAGTGGGAGCCTTCGCCAAGGACGATCCTTTCGGTAAGAAGTTTAAACCAAACTTTGTTCAGGCTCACTCAAAAAAGAAATTCAAATATTCACTTCTGTGAGGAAAAACGTAATAAAGTTAAACGACGGTATCGCCAGATGATAAAACTAAGTTATAAAAACGGTTTGTAAAAACTTACAATTTAAACATTTTAAAAACGTAATCAGCCTATAACGTTCCACTGCTGGCCGTCTTTCTGTCTTCAGAGGAACTCCGGCCGAGTTCCTCTGAAGACAGAAATAATCAACCAAGCGGGCTCAATGCAAGTTGGTGGATGTCACAAGAGGTTTTAGTTCTAGGACATGCTGGTTTACCTCATGCTCAGCAGTCGTTTGTTCAATTCGATCTCTCCGTCGTATATGGTCCAGTCTTTAAGTAAGATTCTCACTGAACCTAGGTCCAATCCACGTGTTCATTAACTCCTTCCGCCCAGGTTTCATCATGCCCCGCGCCTCCATCTACGATATGATTGCGCACGGCTGGATTGGTCACTGGTGGATGGGAGGCCTGCGTTGTTACGACAGAGGGGAAGCAGCTGATGACATGTTCAAGTTTTACCACGAGATATTCCAGTTGAAACCTATTACGGAAACCTTTCTGACCTATTACCTTGAGGTATGTTCTATTTACACAAGTTTTGATATAATGTGACTCTCGTTTTCAAATTATCGTGAGGGAGTGATAGATTATTTTATTTCTGTAAGTAGGCTCGTGGCTAATTATTAAGGGGCTCGTGGCATAGTAATAAGGGGCTCGTGGCTAAATAATAAGGGGCTCGTGGCTAAATAATAAGGGGCTCGTGGCTAAATAATAAGGGGCTAGTGGCTAAATAATAAGGTGCTCGTAGCTAAATAATAAGGGGCTCGAAGCTAAATAATAATGGGCTCGTGGCTAAATAATAAGGGGCTGCTGGTTAAATTATAAGGGGCTCGTGGCTAAGTAATAATGGGCTCGTGGCTAAATAATAACAGCCGTACGGGTCGATCGAAAGTTAAGCTACACTTCCCGCGGTCGGTTCGTGGATGAAGACCATCCATTACATATCGAGACCCTTCTGTGCATCAGAAAGCACGTTAAGCCGTTGGTCCCGAATGTCATTCGTAGATCTTTGACAGTTGTTACGGGTAGTTAGTAGCCCAACAGTCTGACAACCAGTCTTACCATGGGGTATCTTACCCAGGGGGTCTTACCCAGTATCTGGGTGGTATTGCATTGAACGAATGAAAGAAAGAAAAATAGATTTATTTGTCACAGAAACACGTGCATACAAAAAGATAATTAGCTCTAATAATTAAGAAAAAAGTAAAAATAACAAAGAGATCTTCATTCAGATCATTCATTGCATACAGTTATATTGGAAGCCGACCCCAACTTAGTTGGAAAAAGTTCGTAGAATTTGTATCATTTCTGTATCCTATCTTTTTGTAATTCTTAATGTTTATTTGTTTGTTTTCCCGAATAAATAAAGTAAAATATAATAATATTTTTTAAACTAGATGAGGTCAATGTTTCCTATTCGACTACTCGAAGAAAGACCAATACAAACTCACGAGGTCACAGTGGGCAAAAGCATTTCGATTCCTTAGTTCGGCTCCCAAAATATCTCTAACTTTTAAATCGCTTTATTATAATTAGGCACGACTTTTTATCTTCTTTCTTTCAAAATTGTACACCAAATAGATTCGGAGAAAATCACGCGTGCCAAACAAACCACGGAAACCGAGGTGATTCGTACGCGTTACCATCACTAAAAATAGACAGTCCTAAGGATTTGTAACTCATTGTACAGATTGACTCTGCTCACGAAACTTTGATCATCTGCGTGAAGGTGGGCCTACCGTACCGACTGGGTCAGCCGCGAGTGTGGGAGCTCGACACCCCTATAGTAAAGGTATCGTTACTTACTAAAACGCTACAAGATTCTTTTGGCGCGTGGCCATATTCGTAACCGACGCCGCCATCTTGTTTTGTCAATACAATTTCTGTGACAACTTCACAAATGTATACAAACATCATGTCGTAGATATTATGTTATGTATGTATGTAACATCATGCCTGAATTCCCAGAAAGTCAAAGCAGAGTTCTAAGTACTATCGAGGAAGTTCATATCTAAGCAGTTTTAGAACAAAATCCCGTGAACACGATGACCGCATCTGTTTTACGTTAGTTACTGTTAGCGCCCGAGCGCTACAGGGAAAAATAGTCCTAAAGGTGCATAGATATGAACTTCCTCGATAGTACCTATAGAACCCTTACCTTTCGCTTGTTGTGTTTCGCTTGTTGTCAATAGGGGGCGCCTGTTGCTATCAATCGGGCACAAATCCAAACTCCAAGCTGCTACTGAGAAATTCCAGATGCGAAAATCCAATAACACTTAGCAACGAGGCAGCTTTCGGGTTTCCAGTTATTTCTAAATACACTTTGTATAAAATTTTTGTAATAGTTGCTACGAGTGTACCAGTTACCTTATGCTTGCAGGTCCGCATACCCCTGATAAGGTTTTATCACATGTACCGGTTCCAAGTCGAGGCTTGGGCCTACAACACCACTGACTTGGAGTCATCGACGGAGGAGTCTTCGACGACAGAGTCGGAGGACACTGTGGAAGATCGATTACGGCAGGGAAGGCCACAGCCGAGGGAGGAAGAAGGCGGCGGCGGCGACTAAACGCAGGAAGGAGCTCTCAGAGCAGTCCGAGACCACGGCGAAGGCGGAAGTGCGTGTGCGTGAGTTATGTGCTGACGCTACTCGTCTTCACGCACACATTCGCAACGTGTTTCTACACTTGGTTACCACAAGTAAAGCGCGCGTCACTGCGTGATATAAAAATACTGTACGCTTCGACGCATTCGTTTGCTGTGACACACCATAAAGCCGATATGGTCGTTTTTTAACCGACATACAAAAAGGAGGAGGGTATACATGTTCGTCTGTAAGGTTTTTTTTAGTGTGTGTTCATCGATATTTTCATTAATTGTGGACCGATTATGAAATTTTTTATCTCATTTGGTAGAGGAAGCTTGGGCGGTGGTCCCGTAAGGCTCATAACTATACATTTTATTAACTTTAAGGCTCCCACAGACAGGTGCGATTCTGTCCGAACAATTTCCATGAAGTTTTCATATAAATTGTTCTACTTAAGTTGCGTCGCGGTGTCACGTCACGCCTGTCTGGTTCCCCTTTACTTGTGTATTTTTGAGTTATCTTCCGTACACGTAGATAGGTACGTATTCCACACACATATTTAATCCACTTGGTGTATGTTGACGATGTTCTAAATCTTCCTGTCACTGTTGTTTCCATAGCAAGTAGCGGTGTACGATTTGGTGTGGGGTTGGTATTGGTACCGCTGCCGCTGCTAAAAATGTATAAATTAAAGTAATTTTTTGCTAAAAAGTTTCATTTCATTCTACGTTCATACGACGCCAAAAATTATATAGGAATGAACGAACACCTTTATTTATTTATTTAGTTTTAGGAAGGCTTACAGACTAATAACATTTTGTAGATACATAAACTATATTGCTAATGACAAGCCTCCACAGATAGTTACTTAACAATGACATTTTAAAAAGCAAAACAATGTATGTAATTACTTATTATTTAGAATTCTAAACCTTAAACTTAAGTTAAATTAGATCCCTCTCATTAAAAAACAAGGTCTATCTTATGCCATTGCACGAAAAACCCCATATCTACCGACAAAAACAAAGTCCCTGATACAAAAACTGACTAATCCCGGCTGTCAGTTGTCAGTTCTGCAACAAGAACCCCATCCCGACCGAGGTAAGATCGAACACTTACGAACCCAACTAATTAGGTTCAGCCTGCTGCTCTCATTTCATTTCTCGATCATTCGGTAGGAGAGTGGAATATGGCGAGTGCCGAAATCCAACATCGTTGGATCGGTTCAATAATGAATTAATTTTTCCCTTATTTATAAGTTCGGGGACAGATAACACGAAAAAACCCATTCGTCCCCATTCGGGGACAGGCACTCGGGGACTGATAGGAATACTCCCTCATATCGGGTTAAAGGCTCGTGTACACTGGCGCGACGCCACAGCGCGACGCCTAAGTACCGCGTGTTGCGCGACGAGTAGTGCCTTTGGGTCGCGCTGTCGTGTCGCGCCTGTTTGCGGAAGCCTTAAGTCGAAAAGTCGACGTAATACCAACCTGATAATGATGTTGCTGGTACTGGAAATAGTTATTTTTTCGGTTGAATATGATAGCGAAATTCGGTCGGCCTCTAGTTGCAAGGAATTTTAAAAGCATAGAAGGAGAAACGCTGAAATTCGGATACCTACATAAGGCTTATATTTCGATGTGCTGTAGTCGTAACTGTTTGTACTTCGCGTCACTTGTCCCTAAAGGTTCATTAGAAAACCAGAACTATTATTGTTAAAACATTATTTTCACTTTTTATTTTGTTATTTGTATTTTGTGTGTCATGATCATGAACTGTGACCAAATAAACGTTATTCTTTCTTTCAAACTGGTGACGGTGGCTTACTTTTAGGAGCGTAAATTACACCGGAACTCGCTTGACTGGGTAAACTCATAATATTTGCCATAATTATCTACTAAGGTTTTAAAAAAAAACTTTTGGTTAAATATTTAGATACTTTAACAAAATTTATGAATAAAAAATATCAATCATAAATAATCAATGCGGTATGTACTTAGGTACATACCGCATTGATTATTTATGATTGATATTATTATATTATATTATTATTGATAAATATGATTGATACCTATTATATGAATATGTAGGTAGTTTAGTTGTTTTAATATTTAGATATAACTAGCATACTGTCCGTGTTTATCGGAATAATAAAGACGTAGCGATCAATTCACGAAGTGTCTCACAGATGAGAATAAACAGTATGTCAAATTAGAAACGTGTTTTACTTTATTTTAAGTACCATTCTTTTTGGTTCGGTCATGTTGAGAGGATGAATGAAAGACGGCTAAGTAATAACAGCCCCACGGGTCGATCGATCAGGTTAAGCTATGCTTGCCGCGGTTGGTCCGTGGATGGGTGACCATCTTTGCATACCAAGACCCCTCCGTGCCTCGGACAGCACGTTAAGCCGTTGGTCCCGGCTGTCATTCGTGGATCTTTGACAGTCGTTACGGGTCGTCAGAAGTCCGAAAGTCTGACAACCAGTCTTATTCGACTACCTCGTTGGTTTTGTGGTTGCAAGAGCGACTACTGAGCATGAGGTCCTGGGTTCGATTCCCGGATCGGGCAAAGTGTTAATGGGTTTTTCTATCTAACCAACTCAGCCTATCGCACTCCACTGCTGGACAGAGTCCTCTCCCAGGCTGTGCCACAACACCCTGTCTTCTTCCGCCATCCGCATCCAGTCAGTCCCAGCCACTATCTTGAGGTCGTCGGTCCATCTAGCTGGGGGACGTCCCACACTACGCTTACCGATACGCGGTCTCCACTCCAGGACTCGCCTGCTCCCGGCCATCGGTCCTTCGACAAACATGGCCAGCCCACTGCCACTTCAGCTTGCCTACTCTGCAAGCTATGTCGGTAACTCAGATTCTTTTCCGGACAATTTTTCTATATGGAATTCATCAATTAAATCGGAGTCTGGATTTGTGCCCGGTTGATGGCAATAGGCTTGCCCCCTGTTACATGGGACTCAAACACAGCTGGCGAAATGTGGGGTACTAATATACATAGGTACAGCTCTGCCTAATTTTTTATGGGAAATTATATGTGCGGCAACAAAAGTTTTATTTAGCACCTGCAACCTAGCGTCTTTTTTTATATGTAGGCGACGAGTTAATAGAACAGCTTCAATTATATTAATTCATCATCTTTACTATTCCAACAGAATATCAAAAAACCAGCGTCAATTTACGAGCGTAAATTAATATGACTCCGAGCTACCGATAAATATATTTACTTCTGATTTGATAACTCAGCGACTAATGTTGTAAGTGAGCTACTTTATATATTTTAGAGATTCAACATCTGTCTGCTAATAAAATCAAATTCCAGCCTCAAAATTAGCAATCAAAGTTTTTCATTCAACAACTAAATTAATAAATCATATTCTTTTTTCGTGAAAGTTTGCAACACAAGCGCGGGAGTGTACCTGACGCTCGTTGGGAATCAGAGGGGCGCGACCGGCCATTTGGGTATAGTCCCAGTCGCCCCCACATGGATTGCCACCGGGTGGCGATTGGGAGAAAAAAATCCCAGTTGCCACCGGGTGGCGACTGGGACCTTATTGCCCCCACTTCAAATCGCTGTACATTGCGGCGTGGATCGCCAAACCCCCTCATCGCTATATTTCTTAGTAACGTTAATATGTTTTCTTATTCTCTTCATCTAACAGATCCCCTATAAGGTTGGTGAATCATGTGGGTGGTTAGGTTAGGTTAGGTTAGAACAGTGACCATTAGCGCGCGAAGGCGAGCGAGCGTAGCGAGCGTGCCGCGGTAGCGGCCGCCAAGCGCCAGATCCCCTCTATATTATTGTTGGTGAATCATTTGGGTTAGATGAGGTTATAACAGTATGATGTTTACTTAATCATTACATAATTTTGCCTAAAAATGAGTAAATATCACGCCGCAATGTACAGTAATATTTTTTGTATGTTCATTTGGGTAGGAATAATAGTCAATTACTTATGGTAACATTATAAATAGATAGGCGAATACATGAAATTAGAGCTTTCATTGACCATTATTTGATGACAATAATAAGGAAATTTTATGTTCAAATATAGTAGATTCACTCATCAATTACTTAAGCTAAAGTATAAAAATAAAGGTGACTCTATGAAATTAGAGTACGTTGATATCCTTTTATAGATGAAGTTGATACACTTATTAGAAGCTGGCAATGAGTAGACATATCACAAATTTAGTTGCTTAAGAATTATCACCATGTTGCGTCATATTAACAGTAGCTTGTTTTACAATATATGGTCGCTTATAAACCATTTATTAGACGCTAAAAGTTCGTCGCTGACCTATTCATTCATTAGACAACTAAATATATTTGCAGACGAGAATGACATTTTAAAGAAGCTGCATTAATTAGCACCCATTTTTTATTATATATGACCAGCCACGTCATATACTACATCCTATGGTATTATTTGCTGACTATAGTACATCAATTGTTTCATGTATTAATGATAAATGATGATAAATGATTTTATTTTCTGTAAGTAGGTTTGTTACAAACACTTTTACACGTCAATCATATTTTTTAAAACTAGATGAGGTCGGCGTTTCATAACTGACTACTCTGAGAAGAAAGGCCGAAACAAACTCAGAGGTCACAGTCTCTTTTAAAGTCCAGACATAATCTTGGTCAGATCATGTGAAGACCATGTAGATTGGTGTCTGAAACGGTCTTTTGAGAAAAAACCATACAGATTGAGCGGACCTGTCCAGTCAGTGCACGCATTTGTCAGTAATCTTGCCGCTCAACTGAGAACTTAAGGAGCACAACGATTCGACGAACAATACCAAAGAAAGGACATTTGGGTAGGCCGCATAAATTACTCAAGCTGCCAGATCGTGAAACTAACTAAGAAATAAAATAAAAAAAGTAATAATCCACATAATCTTCACATTCACAATAATTTAAATAATATAATACTTTACAAAGTAAATACTCATGTCATTGTATGTATAAAATTCATCAATGTCAATGTGTATATAAATATTCGAACATAATCTTTGAGGACCATGTAGATTAGTATCTGAAATGGTCTTCTGAGGAAAGAACCACGCAGATTAAGAGGACCTGTCCAGTCAGTGCACGCATTTGTCAGTAACCGTGCAGCTCAACTCAGAACTTTAGGAGCTCAACGATTCGACGAACAATACCAAAGAAAGGACATTTGGGTAGGCCGCATAAACTACTTAAACTGCCAGATCATGATTAAAACTGAAACAATGACCCACATAGTCCTCACATTCACAATAACTGATCGTTCTGTTATAATAATTATCAATTTATCAGTGTATGTAACAGAAATAAAAGAAAACATTCAGTATGCAGAAAATTGGAACAACTCAATCCCAAGCCTTTTTGTCCTCAATATAATCCTTAACGGTATAAAAGCCTTTCTGGCACAACTTACGTTTAATGAATGATTTGAATTTATTAAGGCTTAGATCTTGAACGTGGCTTGGAAGTTTATTATAAAAGCGTATACATTGACATCTGAACGAGCCACCTATTTTCTTGAGCCTTGTTGTAGGTACAACGAAGCTGTGTTTGTTCCTAGTATTTATATTATGGATATCACTGTATTTTTTAAACAAGTTTATATTTTTATGGGCATATAAAAGATTTTCAAAAATATACTGTGAAGGCACAGTCATTACATTAATCTCCTTAAATTTCTCTCTGAGAGTGTGTCTCGGGCTTAATTTATAAATTGATCGAACAGCTCTTTTCTGCAAAACAAAGATAGTCTGAATGTCGGCGGCATTTCCCCACAACAGAATACCATACGACATTACACTATGAAAATAGCTAAAGTACACTAAACGGGCTGTCTCTATGTCAGTTAAATTACGAATTTTTCTAACAGCGTATGCTGCGGAGCTAAGCTTTTTTGATAATTTATCTATGTGTGGGCCCCACTGAAGCTTAGCATCCAAAGTTAAGCCCAAGAATACTGTGCTATCTTCAGGATTCAATTCTCTGCCCTTTATCAATACATTAGTTAACACCTGTCTAACGTGAGGCAACGTAAACTTAATGCATTTGGTTTTTTTTTCATTAAGTAGTAAATTATTAACATTGAACCAGTGAACTACTTTTGAGATCGCGCTATTTACATCGTCAGTAACCAGCTGCTGACGTTTAAGTTTAAACAAAAGTGAAGTATCGTCCGCAAACAACACTATATCATGATTATCCTTTATGAGGTAAGGCAAGTCATTAATATAAATAAGAAACAAAAAAGGACCAAGAATTGAGCCCTGTGGGACTCCCATTGTTACTATAGATCCGGGAGATCTTTTACCATTAACGTCAACGCTCTGAACCCTATTATTCAAGTATGAAGTAAGAAGATCCAGAGCGGTGTTCCGGATCCCGTAGTGGCGGAGTTTCCTGATTAGCGTTTCATGAAGAACGCAATCGAACGCCTTGGACAAATCACAAAAAATGCCCAAGGCATCGCATTTATCTTCCCATGCATTATAGATATGTCCTAAAAGTTCAACACCGGCATCAGTAGTTGAACGACCCCTTGTAAAACCGAACTGTTTACTATGTAATAATTTATGTTTATTAAAAAATCTTTGCAATTGGGCTAAAATTAATTTCTCAAAAATTTTACTAAAGGTAGGTAGTACTGAAATAGGTCTATAATTTGTGGGGTCTGTAGTACTACCTGATTTAAACAAAGGTATTATTTTACTATTTTTCATGAGGTCAGGAAACTCTCCACAGTCGATACAATTGTTAAAAATAAGAGCTAAAGTAGGTGCTACAATGTCAATAATAGACTTAGCAACTTCTACAGAATTACCCCACAGATCTGCAGTCTTTTTTACGTTTAAAGTGTGAAAGGTTTTAATTATATCTCTACAAGTAATATGTTCAAAATGAAATTCCGAATCGCAAACATTAACATTTTCTTTAAGCAAATACTCAGCAACAGAAGGTGATGAGTTTAGTGATTTAGTAGTTGAAACGGGAATATCTGAAAAGAAATTTTCAAAGGCCGCGGCGACTTGTGAGTCAGATTTTATTATGTTGTCTTTAATGGACAGGCTGTAGTCAGTATTTCGGTTACTAGACCTTCCCGTTTCACTATTAACAATATTCCAAGTCGTTTTAATTACATTACTACTGTTTTTAATCTTCGAACTCAAATAACGGGACTTGGCCATACAACAAACTTTTTTAAATAATTTTGAATAATTTCTAACATATAAATTAAATTCAGCAGTGTTTAAAACGGTCCTTTCATTGTACAGTTCATAAAGCCGTGTTCTACTTTTATGAATACCAATGGTAGCCCAATCACTGAAAGATGCGTTGCTATTAACCGAGATAGTCTTGGGAACAAAGGTGGAATTAAATTGTTTACAGTATATATTAAAAAAATCATCATATAGATGATTAGGATCAAAATTAATAGATAAAACTGGTAATTTATTAATGAGTTTAACTTTAAAAGCTTCCAAGCGACTTGCAGTTTTGGGGTTGACAGTGATATCCTTTTTAGCCACTTTCTTGATTTGGTTTTGGATAGTAATCCTTTGCCCGCAATGATCAGAATCTAGTAAATTTATTATTTCTTTGTGGCTTGGTATAACATCTGTATAAATATTATCTAGGCATGTTGCACTAGTAGGGGTTATTCTAGTGGGCTCCAAAAATAGGTTTACAAGATTGTAGGACTGAAACAGACTTAATATTTTACTACAAGAACCTGAGTTTTCTAATAAATTAACATTAAAATCACCGCAAGTGATAATGGACTTGTTCGAGTTACAAATCTTGTTTAACACTTCATCCATTACCTTTTCAAAGCAGTCATACAATCCTGAAGGGGGTCTGTACACACTTAATACAATAAACTGCTCCAATTCTATACAGGCTATTTCTATTGTCCGCTCAACAGATAGGCTCACAATATCCTTACGTTCTTTAAATTTAAGCTGGTTGCTTACTAAAATTAAGGAGCCACCATGTATAGCATTTACTCTGCTGAACGAACTACCAACCTCGTGATTATTAAAATTGAACAAGAACTGGTGGATTTTAAGCCAATGTTCTGTTATACAAAGAATATCTATACTGTTACAGTTCATAAATAATTCAACTTCTAAATCTTTGTTCATAAATCCTTGAATGTTTTGATGCACCAGGTTGATACTATTTACTGATTTCAAGCTTTTACTTGAATTATTCTTACAATTCTGTACATTATTGCTAGAGGTTGCCTCTATTGTCTTATTTTTTAATTTAAATGATTAGCAATGTCAATGTGTGATACCAAATTATTGGCTGAATTATTTGATATGTTAGTATAGCTTTGCTCAATAGAAGCAATTTGTTTAGCCAAATTCTTGGCTGTAATACAAAAGTAATAATATGATAGCGACACAGCTATCTGTCTTTTACAATATTTTGACAAATAGTAAATAAAGTGGCTTGACCATAATAATTTAGTTATTAATCTCCAAAAAACTAAAATCATGCACTTTTACCATCGAATATCTACGGGAGATATGGATATAAACTACAATGGTCAAACTATAGACAAAGTAAAAAGTACAACATTTTTAGGAATCATAATTGACAGCCGGTTAACTTGGAAGCCGCAAGCAGAAGATATATGTAAACGTTTAAGCACAGCCGCGTTTATGTTGCATAATCTATCAAAAAAAGTAAATATACCGACGATATTAGTGGCTTATCATGGTCTAGTAATTTCTGATTCTGTATCATATTTTGGGGCCACTGTAGTGAACGAGAAAGCATTTTCAAAGCGCAAAAGCGCTGCCTGAGAGCTATATTCAGTCTTAAAGTAACAGACAGTTGCGTAGGTACCTATATTTAAGTCTCATAAATTATTAACCTTGCCATGCCTTTAGATCCTTGAATTAGACATATTTGTAATAACAAATCGAGGTCTATTTGCAACTTTAATAGAAACTAGAAAACGAAGTACATCTATGAGATCTCAATACCATACTCTATTGTGCACGGGGGCGTATTTAAAACTAGCTTATTAAAAAGAAATGTGATTTGTATGGCTTCTGTAATCTTTAATAAAATACCTGACCAAATTAAAAGTTTACCGTTGCAAAAATTAAAAAAAACATTTCACAGAATTACTTGTACATAAATGTTATTATTCTGTGCAGGATTTCCTAAATAATATATTTTTTTTTTGTAATATCTTTATTAACTTCTACTTTATATTATATTTGCATGCTATATTAAGGCAGAATGTATATTATATATAATGTGCTTTACACACGGTGTCGTCTTATAGAGGCGAAATAAAAACAAAATTGTGTTGCTCTGAAAAGAGAATGCGTTTTTATTAACAATGACTTAATTATATTATAATTAACACCTTTAATGCTCAAGATAAACTTAACTAAACATTGTACTAACCTGAAAAGAGAAACAACATTAAAGCTATTATTCCACCAGGTATTTATATCTCTTATTCTATATTTCTAATCTTGTATGTGACCGTTACGTTACGATGCACTTTTTATGAATCCCGTCTTACTTTCTGACGTTTAACCTGTCAGCTGTCAACCTGACATTAAACACCACAGATATCTCCAAACTGTGGAAAGATTAATGAAGCAATACTTCATTTACATATATAATTTAACAACTTATTTTTGTGTACCTACATTCTAAGCAAATAAAGACCTATTCTATTCTATTCCAACCTTCGAAACAAGCCGTGATGATGTGTTACGTTAATTAGTCATTATCACAATCTAGAATGTAGATTATTTCGGTTAACGAAGATCTGGACCATTGACACGGCAATAAACCGCCATATTCAATTTATTAATACCAACCGACTGTTCTACTCACCCCGTTAGAACAAAGGAACATAAATACTAAGAATTCGAGAGATATTCCAATAATATTGACATTAATTTCATTCATCAATGTTTATTGCTATAACATATTTTCTTTTGCAATACATACATTTCTCATTCCAAATCTTTCATTTGCAGCTGTTTCTGCAGTATTAATAATGATGGCCAGAATAATGTTTTTGGAATGAGCCGATTTATCAGTGCGCTCGAGGAAATGGCATCGATTTATAAAACACATGGTATGGGCCCTGATGAGTTGTGGTGGCTCCAAGAATGTACTTACCTGCTCAAAAAGAAACAGGGAGTAAGCTGATAAAGGCAGACAGGCGCGACGATGCGACTCTTGTAGAATAATTTCCATGAAGTTTTCATAGAAATTGTTTTGTGTCGCGTTGTTGCGTCGCGCCTGTTCTAGGTAGCCTTTAATGCTAAACATGCCTTTTAATGTTTAACATGCCTTTAAATGTTCTATAATCTATCTGTACTAGTATTAAGCATTATTACGCAATTGTTTGTTGTCCTGAAGAAATAAAAATAAATAAAAAATAAACATAACACCAAGCCTGTACTTCATGCAGGGCTAGGCACAGGTGTACCCACATTTTGCCCGTAATATTTAAGTCCCATGTAATAGGGGGCGAGCCCATTGCCATTGCGGTCTACCTAAATGTCCTTTCTTTGGTATTGTTCGTCGAATCGTTGAGCTCCTTAATTAAGCTCTGAGTTGAGCTGCACGATTACTGACAAATGCGTGCACTGACTGGACAGGTCCGCTCAATCTGTGTGCTTGTTTCTCAAAATACCATTTCAGACACTAATCTACATGGTCTTCACATTATCTGACCAAGATTATGTCTGGACTTTAAAAGAGACTGTGACCTCTGAGTTTGTTTCGGCCTTTCTTCTCAGAATAGTCAGATAGGAAACGCCGACCTCGTCTAGCTTTTAAAATATGATTGACGTGTAAAAGTGTTTGTACAAACCTTACAAAAATAAAATCATTTATCATTAACCGCGCTTAAACCCAGGTCCAAATTTTCAGCAGGAGCGCTTGCGACCACTGGACCAATGAGGTAGTCAGACAGGCAGGAAATAATGTTACTGCTGTACAAAAGCCTTTTGTTGCCTATAAGACCGACAGTGGAATAATTCTTTATATTTAGAATAATTAAAAAATTTTATGTTAGCCTACTCATCTAGACTGTACTGTGTCAATACATAATATTTATGATGACTGCGATTAAAACTTAAGGGGCGGGGCCACTAAATCGTTTTACTAACAGGCGCATGTAGAAATAAAACAATCACAATTAAAACACGACTTTATCTTGTCCAGTGTAAGGTAGGTTTTGTATTGCGGTGCTAAATGAAGATGCAATAACCAATGTTTGATAAGCGGAATGCAAAGATACAAACAAAGGTAATAAATGTTTTCGAAGTACGGTCAGATGGCACAGGCTTTAGTATAATAATAATAATAACCCCACCGCCGTATCTCTACGTTGACGTCGTGGTGGGACTTGCGCGCTCCGAATTCTAGGTTTGTGCCGAGGAGCCAGACCAAGAGAGATACAGAAACCCGCAGGGCAGCATGTGGCGAGCTGTTGGGCAGTAGCGACCCCACGGACCCTATCTCCCGAGAGAAGTCTTGTTCCTCATCCCTGGCTTGCCTTTATTGACCGGCTGGAGTGAACACTGATCAGGAACAGAACTTCCACCTATTTCTTGTCTTTGTTGGCTGGCTTGAGTGGAGATTCGCAAGAGCAAATGTGCTCAGAGTAAGAAAGTATTGCAGTAGTGCTGGTAGGGATCCTGACCACCTTCCTTGCTCTGGGATTGTTCTGATAACCGTGGAATACCTCTCCACTCCTCAAGCACCCCAGGAAGAGTTGCCCCCTTGTCGCCACGTCACTATGTGCTAGCGATGGTTTCCGGGGGCCCGTTATTGAGTGTGCACTATATATATCACTCCCTGCCGTTTTATCCCTGTATATATAAAACATTGTTCAGGCAGGGGTCATAGTCCTTTCATAGTTCTTGGTAACTAGTCCGCTTTAGGCACCCAAACCTATAGTCCAATATCTTTTTATCCACATCCTTTCCATCCACTTTTTATCACATTACAACAGTCCTACACTAACCGGGGGTTGTCCTTGGGAACACTTGCGCAGTGCATACAGGGATAATCACCGGTTTGTGCTTCATTTCCTTTACTTATAGAGTCTAACTGGCCTCTGCGAGTTGTCTTCGGCCCCTCGTAAACCTACTAAAGATCCAGGACCCTATGGTTCTGAGATATGCGAAAAACTTAAAAATATAATAATAATACCATTTATAACACAGAAAACACAGACCCATACAGTTAGGACAGCCTCAAGGATCAAAATAATATTATTTGCTAAAATGTTTTTGCCATCGCTCCCGGCCATCATCAAGGCTTGCTAACCGAACATGGCGTTGTAGATTGCATACCTTTTATGCGTCGCAAGCGCAACTCGTAATATGAATAATGACAGCTGTCAGCGTATAACCGACTGTGCTTGAGATAAGGGAGTAACGCGTTTTACTACTTTAATATCTTCGCGGAGTTGTTGGACACGGGACTGCACAATTAGCGAAAACGAACGATGACACTTGTTTGGTGTAGAATATACAGGGTTATTGGTAAAACACCATCAATCTCCTAAGGGGTCATTGTCCTCATCATTATGAACAACTTTTACTATGGGCCAAATATGAAATCGCGAAAAAACAATTTGCTGGTCCCTACATTTTGACGAGTTCTGCAAACTTAAATGTAGGGAACAGCTAATTTTCTTTTCCGTGATTTCATATTTGGTCCCATAGTAAAAGTTGTTCATAATGATGAGTACAGTGACCCCTTAAGAGGTTGATGGTGTTTTACCAATAACCCTGTATTGTAATAACGTTACTACATGAACTGAAAGTTGGTGATTTTCTTAAGCGAAGACTTAGATCGATGAGTGCATTCTACCCTTTATTTTGCGTTTTCTCTTCGTTTTATTTTAAAATGTCTCTTTATTTTTCATAGACTTTTTTATTACTTTAATATTCAATCGATGGGTAAGTACAATGAAACATTTATTCGTTCTACTTACCCATGTATCAAAATTGATTAAATTTAATAATTTAGGGTGGCAGGTCTGCGGCTGCTGTCAGACTTTTAAGCTTCTGACACCCGTAATGAAAGTTTCAAAAGCTCTCCGAGGCAAGGACCTCCTCAATTTGTACAGAATGGGGACCATCAATGGACCGATCGCAGCACTTGATTCCTTCATGCAGCTGTTAGCTATATTATAATCTAGCAAGGAGTCCCTACATTGCATCGGTGTAAGTTGGTATCAAGATTAAACCAACAACTAACATTGAAACAAGTCACTACCAATATCTTCACGCTTCGCATTACGAGGACTGACAAATGAGTGGATCGGACGCAGCTAACCGGTGCAGACGGGATAATTATAACTTTGTATACTACTAGCCTCTGAACGCGACTTCTTCTGCGTGAAATTAATTGTACCACCGTCCCGTCGCGTCGCATCGCCCGCCCCCGGTATTACTTCGTTTTCGCTTAGCGTTCTTTCAGGCTTTTTCCTTTCTGCTCGTCTCCTAAGGGTCGTAGCGTGATGTTAAATAGCCTATAGCCTTCTTCAAGAATTGGGCTATCAAATGATTAGAAATAATTTTATTTTGGTAGTTCTGGTAGTTCCAAAGATTATCTCCTACATGCGTCATGTTCGTGAACGGGCGCTGTCAGTTGGGACTGGCCATCTCATAGCCGCCACGGCTTATTTTAATTATTTTATTTATGGATTGTTTTGTTTAAATTTATATTTGCTGTTCTCTGGACACTCAACGTGTACTCCTTATTTACATTGTTCTCACATATAATTATACCTACCTATATTCAACATTAATGATGTAACTAATATTTATGTAACAAATTAATTTAAAAGAGTGTCCATGGAATTTCCTGCCCGTTCTTCTCATTGGTACCTACTACGCTTTGGAATGGGCCACTAGCTTCATATTTCTGACTGACCGACCACTTTTTTTTTTTTTTGAGGATGGGAAATCATCAAATGACCTCTCCCACTTGACAATTCAAAAGTGCCTGTAAACGGTTTAATCGAAATAAATGCTTTGAGTTTGAGTTTGAGACATGCAAACTTACAAACAAACAAATTTAACCTCTTTATAATATAATATTAGTATAGATTTGTAATGCCAGAAGACTGCAAAATATCAATGTAGTTGTAATCTAGGTTTCTCGAAATCGTTTCGTTCCCCCGAACGGCTGTTAACGAACTTTGTTTCGGTGCCATAATTGGAATATCTAAGGTGTCATTCACTCGAGTGTTTTAAATCGGTGCTCTAATTGGAATACCTAGACTTTTACTAGGCAGATGACATAACTATTTGTATGAATCAGAGTATATATCTATCGGAAGAGTCATGATGTGTACGGGATGTCATTTGACAACGAAACGCAAGTGTGAAGTTGGCGCGCTTTGACAGAGTGTAGAGAATTTATTCCGAAAGGTGTAGGTGTATAATAAAATTGATAAAAAAAAAAAATTATATCATCATCAGGCTAATTTCTGATTAGTCAGAATATTTTTCACGGTACAAGACAATATGGCAACAAAATTGGAAAGAACATTTTGATATCAAGTCTCGAGAAAAAGGAATATAGTACAAAACTATGCAATGTGAGCCTCCTCGGATACCGTGGTTTGCCGATGTTAAACTAGGTAGGCGTTTACTTAAAATAGCTTTAAGAATACGATCTGGACATCGTACATCGACATCAACATCCCTTTCACCTAACTGTATTGTTTGTAATAAGCCAGAAGGTGTCCAACACCTCCTTATAATTATATTGTATTCGCAATTATTTTGAAAGGCAACATTTATGTAAAAATTAAATGCATTAAGATTTAGGTAAATTTTAATGTATTCTGGCTTATTCTGCAAGCAATAAAGCTATGCCTATTTATAAATTTATATTGAATAGTCTTAAGAAAATTTTGTAAGTAACTTGCTTAAGGAAATTATGGGGCTGACATGACCTGTTAATGGTTGCAAGACCCTAATAAATAATGAGAAAAAAAACGGCCTAGACTTTTCCCAACCATGTTGGGGGGTTGGCTTCCAGTCTAACCAGATGCAGCTGAATACAAATATTTTACACGGAGCGACTGCCTATCTGACCTCCACAACCCAGTTACTGGGTAACACGATACCCCTGGGTAAGACTGGTTGTCAGACTTTCGGGCTTCTGACGGCCCGTAACGACTGTCAAAGATCCACGAATGACAGCCGGGACCAACAGCTTAACGTGCTTTCTGACACCCATCCAAGGACCAACCGCGGCAGGCATCGATCCGTGCGGCTGTTTGTACTTAGCCACAAGCCCCACTTTGAATAGTCTTTACAGTTTTATTTTAAACATGGTGGCTTTGTAATATACGAGGGGAGGTCCAAAAGTTCGTGGAATGAAAGGGTTTTAAATAAAATGATACAATAAATCTATTTTTCCTTGTCAATATAATCACCCTTAAGCTGAATACATTTCTTAGATCTATGAATTAATTTTTCTAAACCACCGTAAAAATATATTTTATCTTTAGCCTCAAAATGAACCAAAATTGCCTCCTTTACCTCATTGTGTCGTCGGAAAATTTTCTTCCACTTCAGTCTTTTTTTAAATTGGGGAACAAATAAAAATCACTTGGAGCCAGATCTGGACTGTAGGGTGGATGGACTAGTGATTCGAAGCTATGCGTGTGCAGAGGAGCCATTGCAACTCTGATCTTGTGAACCGGCGCGTTGTCTTGCAAGAGCAACACACCCTTGGTAAAATTTCCTCAACGTTTTTCCTTGATGGCCTCCTTTAATGTTTCTAATATCGTTGCGTAGTATTCTCCGGTTATGGTCATTCCCTTTTCTTTGTAATCAATCAGTATTGTCCCCTCACAATCCCAAAAAACAATAGCCATCAACTTTCCAGCCGACTCCGACACTTTGAATTTCTTTGGCGGTGGTGTCCCCTTTTTATGCCATTGCATTACTCTTGTATGACTCTTGTTTGGACTCAGGTTCAAAGTGATAAACCCATGTTTCATCTCCGGTAACAACCCGCTCCAAATCTGTGCAGGTTCGTCTCCACACGACTCCAAGAATTGTTTTACGCATCGACGTGCTGCTGTTCCTGAAGCGGCGTGAGCATTCTCGGTACCCATCTTGCACTGACTTTTGTCATACCCAGATGGTCATGTAGGATTCGCAAAATGGTGGTATCTGATACTCCAACTAATGCAGATAACTGCTTTTTCTTCAAACGGTTGTCCTCCAGTACAATTTTTTCCACCTTTTCGACGATGTCTGATGTGATAGCCTCAGTTGGCCTTCCTGAGCGGAGGTCGTCTTCAATCGACTCCCGACCAAGTTTAAAAATACTATGCCACTTGTAAATTATTGATTTACTAGGTCACTGTTCCCCATAAACGGTTTCCATTTCATTAAAAATGGTCTGAGCGTTCTTTATAAGGAATTTTATCACAGCACGGTGTTAAATTTTCTCCATTGTTTCAGTTTTCTTCCGGATTTACTTGTTTAGAAGGCGAGTGTTCGTAAGCGAATGACGCAATAGGGCTGAAACTCAAATTATATACTAATGATGAGTACCCAATTAGTATGACACTAAGCGAGTGCCTTTATCCCCACTCCATCCCCTCCATTCCACGAACTTTTGGACCTCCCCTCGTAGGTACAGCCTGGTTTCATTTACTAAAACACACAGCACCACGCTTGTGTTCCTCAAAAGCTTAGGCAGAGGTGTACCTATAGTACAAAGCCACCATGTTGAAAATAAAACTGGACACCATCCACGGACCAACCGCGGCAAGCGTAGCTTAACCTGATCTATCGACCCGTGCAGCTGTTACTACTAAGCCACGAGCCCCACCAAAAATTAAACTTACATATAATAAAGAAATCTAGATATTTTGTCAAGTAGTAAAACCGTACGTAACAGGAGAGGGTCTTGTATGTAAAAGGCGGGCTTTTTGGTAAATTGGGCACATCTTTTTACTAAACACCACCGTGACTTAACAAACATCAATTAGCTGTAGTAATATCAACGTCGCAAGAAAGTGTAAATCCCACATTTCAGGGCTGTCACTCAAGCGTTATTTACTCAAACAAAAACAACAGTTTGTACAAAATGTTCACACGAAAACACGTGTTTTCTTTAAAAAACAAAAGATTTAAGGCGTGTGCACGGTTCACACACATTTGTCGGCTAATTTTACTCAAACAATAACACTGTATTGTGTTACTGTTTGGATGAGGTGCTACTGGCACATTTCTCGCTTAAGTTCCTAAGAAAGCGGTGAACGTTCACACATTATTGTGTGACCGTTCACCGCTTAGGAACGGCTGTCCAAATACAGAGCGTTTTTTGACCTTAATGTCAAATACTGGTACAAATTTACAAATCTACATGACAGCCGTTATAATATGACGGAACCGCTTTTCTATGAGATAGGATTAATCATCCTATTACGACTAGGTTCATGAAGATGACGGTTGATATCCGTGTCGATTTTGTAGCAGTCTATGTCTAAAAGCATGGCAATTGCAATATAATATATATATAATACAATAGAATAGAATAGAATACTCTTTATTATGTACACCAAAAAATTGCAGATAGAAAATTGTAGTAATTTTACATAGGGTGACACAATGGGCGGTCTTATCGCTAAAGCGATCTTTTACAAACAACCTTTGGATGGATTAAAGGGAGACAGAGAGACAATACTGCAGGTAGTCAGTGGCGCACCAATTACATATACAATAAATACATATATACATAAGACATATACTTATCTACATATACAATAATAAACATGAAACAAGAGCAAGCAAACCATATGTAATTATGATGTTTAAGGAGAGAGGAAGTGTTTTTTAACCAGAATTTTAAAAGTTGACAAAGATTGAGCACGCCTTATCGACACGGGCAAGGCGTTCCATAATCGTACTGCTTGAATTGTTAAAGACTTGTCATAAAAACTGGTGGAATGCATCGGCATCTCCTAGTCTTAAGTTCGTGATAATTTAGGTGAAGTGAGCTATCATTCTAATGCTAGGGATTGACACTATCGACAACTCACTTCAAGCTTACTTCACCTAAGTTATCACGGTGAGATTGTTACAGAATAGCTCGGCTGTTCTTCATCATTCTCCTGCCCCCCATCTATTTAGGATAGGCGCAATATGTCTTTTTGTTTCACGTTTCTCTGTTACTCTCTGCCTGACCCTTCGGGGAGCACAGGTGTGATGTTATTTATTTTATTATTTATGTACACACAGTAAAACAGGTACAGATATCCCTATCAGAACACCAGCGCTGCGGTATTTGTTTTTCAAATATCGCAGCATCATGCTGAGATAGGAGCCTTTTTGGCCTCGCACAGGTCTTCTCTTTATTCTTTTTTTTTATTGTTTTCATGATTTTGTTAGATTTAATGTTCTTTTTTTTATTTTATTTTCTTTTATTATTATTTGTATTTCCTGTGCGTGTCCCAAATAAAATATTTTTCTTTCTTTCTTATACGACATATTCGTATTGAGTACAAAGGTACTCAAGTCTGTTATGTTCTATATCAGTCGTCATCTCGGTAGTCACATCCTTTCTAGCCACATCATCTTCCACACAGTTCATCCATCGTGTCTTTGGTCTTCGCCTACTCTTATAGCAATCCACATTCATGCTCAAAACTTTCCCCACAACATTTTCCTCACTCATTGTTTTTCGTTTTAACAGTTAATCAAAATCAAAAGTCATTTATTCAAACTGGGCTGAGAATCAGCAATTTTTGAACGTCAACATCACATAAGACAGTACCCCCAAAACGCCCGCCCTTCACCACTTCCTAGTGCTTTAGCTGGGAAGAAGAAGTGGCACAACAAACTCCCCAGCAGCACTGCTGTCAATGTTGATGTAATGCAGTGTAGGCAATCGTTAATTGCAGTGAATTGGGACTCTTTTTAGATGTAAGCTCCTATGATACCTCCGCCTCGCTCAGCCACAACCGCTCATTTCCGAATAGCTCGCTCATCTTGTCGTACTACATCGCTTGTCAAGCGGTGAAATCAGGGCAATTTGTCCACAGTAACACGCGGTATCTGATTCCTTTTGATATCTGATACTAAATTATAATTGGTCTTTGTGTGTGCCTGTCAATTACAAACGTTATATATAGTTTATTTCTGGGTTGTTGTGTAAACAATAAATCACAAATGTTTCACAATCGCTTTCTTTTTTATGTGCTTTGCAGCCAATGAGCCAGAAACCTAGTCCTCCTCTCGTATCTCGTTTTCGGAAAATTAATTGTTTATAAAATTGACACACCACGTCAATTTGCCGTGGTTTAGTCATTATAATGCAACAATACTGTCAAAAATGACAGATGTGATTTGAATATACGGACAATTTAAGTTGGTAGTCAATTCGATAAACAATACCATTTCCCAGACTTTATTATAATTATGAGATTCGATCATGCTATGCTTAAATAATAGCCAGTCAGTGAATTAGTAATAAGGCTGCCTGCTCGGGGTGCGCTTGGGGCACATAAAAGGCACCTTTAAACGTCAACATTTACAAAAAAATTAAATGATTCTAGCGCCCCTTCCAAAGGATAGTTTCGTATAGAGAAGAATGGGTAAGAAACTCCACCTTTACTTTTTTTAAATGTTTTACAATATTGTGTATACATTAATTATAAATTAGGTTTTTACCTATGAAATTGCCGCTTAGCATAAAGTTAAAGTCATTTTTGTATAAATATTTCCTCACAGTACACATCTGCAGTAATGCTGGTGCCATTTGGTAAGAAGCTGTGATGAATTATACGTGCACTAGACCACCAAACAGTGACCATGATTTTTTTAAGGGTAAGTTTTCGTTTGAGGCGTTGCCTAGGCTCTGAACCAGGGTTTAACCAACATGAGGACCGCTTACGATTATCAAAAAGAATCCATTTATCATCGCAAGTGACACTGCGGTTCAAAATCTCTTCGTTTCTGTGTCTGTTAAGCAACACAAAGCATACCTCAACGCGATCGTCGCGCTGGCAATCGTTCAGTTCGTGCGGCACCCACTTATCAAGATTTTTTACCTTGCCAATATTGTTTTGATGCTAATCTTGAAAGCTGCTGCTAACTCAGCCGTAGATTGAGCATCGTCAGCTTCCACTATCGCCTTTGATTCGTGAAAATATAATTCCTTTGAATTTAGAATTTATTGCCAGCCATATATAAATTAGGTACCTACGTTTCAAATGGCCAGTATTTAAAACGGCAACTTCATAGGTAAAGACTTATTATTTATTATGTGAAGACGATGCACCTAATTATCAAATTACCATACAATAGGTAAAAATACCTAATTAAATATAAAGCAATGGCAGGTAAATTAATTAAGTGATAGATACGAGTACATGGCGCTCACATATTTACAAATATTGTAAAAGTAGATGGTTTTTATAAAATTTTAACAAGTAATAATTTAGTGTGTGAGTCAAAGTAATTACAGAATGTAAAATCAATGACATAAAATTTATAAATTATACAATTAAATTTATATTATATTTATTAATTATACAAAAAAACCAGTTTCATTTTGTTTAGACTCTCGATTGTCCTATGGAGCAGGACCAGCATGTTTCCAAACATTTTTATTTATCTTGATTATAATATTCTAATTTGTAATATGCTTGTTTACAAAGTGTACTTTTAATATGAGGTTTAAATTTTTCTTTTATTTAAATGAAATATATCACAAGGTATTTTGTTGTAACATTTAACACAGTACATACTCCAAGATGTTTGTACTTTAAATTATAATAATAATCTTAAAACACAGTTTCTCTTTGTACGACAGTCGTCATCATCATAACTTTATCAGTCATCATCAAAACCACCAAATTGAAACAGCGTAACCATAATGTTTGCAATAAATCTGGCCCTAAACAAATATTTTCGATCTACTTTTAAAAAATATTTTTTTTATCTTTACAAAGCGTTTTTCAATTTATGGCTGTTTATAAATAAAGGGCACGCGCTTGCCAGGTGTATGGGGTCCATGGGGACCGTGGATAATACCTATTGTGTTCGTCTGAAGGGACCCTTGAATTAGGTCGGTTACTATATTTCATGGGGTTAAATGTACCGTGGTTGATATGTTTTAATTGGGGACTTTTTTGTTAACATTTTGGAATACTTTTTTAAATCGTAGAATAGCGCGATTGGTTAGAAGAATAGTCGGTTTGTATTATCCTACTTATAGTTAAACTTTAGTATAATAAATATATTAATGTAAATATTCAAATATAATATAAGTAGGTACATATGTATTTTTCTCAAACATGCTTGGATATTTGAGCATTATTTTGACCACATTCTACGAGATAAATTGAAATTGCTGTACTGGCCAAATACATGCGAGCAGCGGCCGGCAAAAGTTGTATGAAAATCCATATCTGTCGTGGTTTAGCGGCCAAATAAATTACATAGTAAACTCATATCTATCGCGTAATTTTCTTTTACTCCGAAACATGGCAACCAAGGAGTTAAGTTATCAAACAAAGGATTTATTTAAATTTCGAACTGGCTTGCAAATAGAAAGCGGTTTATTGAAAGAAAAAAAAAACAAATGAACACATTAACGCGGGAAAAAATTTTGTTCTTCGTTGTTCGCCAATGATTTTGAAAAGTAATTGTATTTTAATTTCCGCGCATTATTTGAGAAAAGTAGGTGCTATACAAGCCTTGGCCACAATTAGGCATTGATGGACTTACGTATGTGTGCCTCGGCTTCGTCTCGGCCCACATTTACACGTTCGTCCATCAATGCCTCTTGCTGGCCGCTGCAGTAATGTACTTACTAATAAATGTGAAGGTTTGTATATTTGGTTGTTTGGATGTTTGTTATTCAATCACGCAAAAACGGCTGAACAGATTTGGATGAAATTTGGCACACAGTTAGTTTATAACATGGATTAACACATAGGGTACTTTTTATACCGGCCAGTACGTTCCTGTGGGATAATTTTCGACCTCCAGAGCTAGTTAGAAATACTTTTGTCCTAAGATTCACTTATTCGACAGATAATTTCGCAAGAATTCTGTTTCATTTTCAATTACTCTGGTGTATAATTATAAAAAATCTTAAGTAAGAAGTTGTGCTTCTCTACCAATTTTATTATCACTAATAATCATAACCAATAATCCACAACATTTTTTGTTCAACAACAGTGAAGTCTTTTTTTTTGGTTGAGCACCACATCGTTTGCGTATCGGTTCGAACTATTTATCTTTGCCTATGCTAAACAGAATTTTTTATTCAAAGACTTACCTTTTTGCACAAAACAAATAAAATAACCTTTTTAAACAATTCAAAATTGCATTCGAAGTTTGAATAAAATCATCCTTCCTTTTTATAATAATGACCACCCTACCGCAACGTTAGGGTAGTTCTACACAATAGATTTAAAACTAATATTTGTTGCAGTGGCGCCCTCTTACACACGATGAAGGGCTACTAATTGTTATTTTGTTATAACATCACTTTATATTCCGCTTGCCTTTTCGTTATTATTATTTTTGATTCAGATTAAACTGATTCGCTACTGCTTGACCCCTTGGTGATTTATTTTTGCGTCAATCATTCACGCTTCAGAATGTTATGTGGAAAGGAATCATAGGTACATATTTTGGCATAATCCGAGAGGTGCGAGTGAGAGTGCTTTGAAATAACTTCATTTGACAAAAAAAGTTAATGATATTTTTAGCACAGAATAAATAGTACGTTTTAGTAGGTGCTAAATAAATGAATGTTCTTTCTTTCTTCTTTTCAGTTGCCGCTGCTATACCCCTAAGAGTAACAGTAACAGCAGAGGAGTCTATAGAGCGGAGATCACCAATCAGTTTTTTTGGGGCTCCGTTTTTTTAAATAATATAACTGTCGCGGTCCGTTTGGTAGACGATTACTAGCCACCAATATTTAAAATATCAATTATCAAAAATAACAAAGTAAGTAAATACTATTAAGGGGACTACATGACCTAAACGCAAGTTATATAATCCCTAAAAGTATATTAGCCACTACAGTAAACAAAATCAGAAAAAATATATAATATTCTTCAGGATATAATATTATGTTAGTTAGATAGTGTATTGAAAACATAATACAACTAATTTGGTACGATAGAAAAAAGTCACGAAGATACCTCAAAAAACTTCTTTTAACGATTAAAAACCATACTAATATACATGCCAGCATTATGTTTTTTTTTTTTCTGATTGTACTTCAAGCAACATATTAACGTGATAGTGTTTTCATTGTTTAGTCCAATCAATAGATTTTGTGTAAATAGAGAATTGCTTCATATTTTGCAATAATTTACCAGCTTTGTGTCATCGCGCTTCTCTTTCTTTTCTATGCAGTCCGACAGTGACCGCGCTTTAGCTGTTGTCAGCGCCTGTCATTTTTACTGTGTCATTCTTATCCGACCTTTTCGTAACAAAACTAGAGGCGTCACATGCTCGTATGTCCCAATCGTTAGCTCTATCTAACGGATCACAGGAGCCGTGTTTTTTCCCAGTAGGTTGGTAGGTAGGTACCTAATCGTTACCCTAATCGTACCAATTCGTCATCTTTTGGCGCCGAAGCTTTTATCTGTCTTTGTTTAATGTGGATTTACATAATGAAATATGAGTACAGAAGGCCCATTTCGTGCACGTTTTTTCATCGTCTTCGTGAGCTCTCAGTGAGTCGTGAACTTATCGGCTGTTGCTACCCTTTATTTATTTATTTGAGACAAACATAACTCAAAGTATTCGGTCAATCAGAAATATGAAGCTAGTTGCCTATTCCAAAGCGTAGTAGGTACCTATGGAGAAGAACGGGCAAGAAACTCCATGGACACTCTTTTAAATTATATTGTTACATTTATGTAACAATATAATTTGTGATTTGTAATAGGTATCATTATAGGAGAGAACGATGTAAATAAGACGTACACGTTGACTGTCCAGAGTACAGCAAACAGAAATTTAAACAAAACAATCCATAAATAAAATAATTAAAATAAGCCGTGGCGGCTAAGAGAGGACCAGTCCCAACTGACGGCGACAATGCCCAATATTATAGATTATAACTCCAAACTATTGCACAGTTGCAAAACCGCTTGCAGGACACAATAAGCAACGCATGCTTTTGCGCTGCTTCTATTGATAACATCGACATTAGAATTTGTCTATTTTATTGCCGGTGGTTACTGTTGGTAACCACTTTAAAACAGGTCAGAATCGCCCCTAGACCCAGCACAACCAAGAGTATTGGATCGCCTATTGCCAATGCCCTTGCAATGCAATCATTGAAGCGAAAATTGATACGTATATTCACTGACTACTATTAAAGACTACATTGAAGACAAGGACGTCTGGCAATAGTTCCTTCTGCAGGTGTAGCTTCCCTGGTACCTCATTATCGGCATCACTATGTAAATGTCAATTAACTGTTCCCAAATTACGATGTTTATTTTTATTTTTTTTACAAACTTCTTTGACATAATCCAGATTTGTTATACTTAGTTGTAATGGCAATAATATCATTCGGTTAAAATAGGCTTTAATTTTTTTATTTACCTAATGTATATAGATTCTTTGTATATTGCGAATGTGGGAATGTTGTAGGCCTAACTTGTAAACTTAATATTTGTAGACACTTTTCTATCTTGTTAAGTACCAGGTACCTGTTGACAGGCCTACAGTGTCCTCCCATACCTATAAACACTGTAATATGAAAACATTGTAAAAGCCAGTTATTTTTAAAAGAGTAACCGTGGAGTTTCTTGTCTGCTCTTCTCCATAGGAAACGACCAATTGTAACCGTGCACCTAGCTTCTGACGTTTCATAAGTGCCCATGTAGGTTTATGTGAAATAAAATAATTTGATTTGATTTGACTGGAATATTAAGTTTATTTTGTTTTTTGAGTCGCAATCTCAATATCTAAGCCAAAGCGTATTCACAGGTGACTCCTCCTCATCCAGAACTTGGTGCTACGATAACAGTTCTTATGCATATTGTGACGTGTGTAAGGGCCAGTTTTTTGATCCGTATTTTTTAAACCATAAGTTAAAAATAAAAAATAAATCCAAATGTCTTGATCAAAAACCTAACCATTAGTTAGAAATAGTAACTATGGTTTAATTTTGACAAAATGTGTTGATTTTGACCATAAAAAAAACCATAAACCATTATTTCAAATTTAACCATAGCTACTATTTCTAACTACTATATTCGTTACTATATTTTTAACTAATGGTTGAGTTCACTACGGATCAAAAAACCGGCCCTAAAAGCTAGAAATTGGCTGCTTTTTTATGATGTGTTTTCGTATCCTAGAGTGGGGCAAGGATAAAAAAAAATACTATGACAGCACACACTCACATTTTTTGTCTATGTATAGCTGGCCTTCTGAATATTTCTACTCCACGTCCGCTCCCACGTGTGCTATGCCACTGTTCACGTAGACACCATTACCCCGAGTTCGGCGGTACAGTTTATTTTTAACAGGTGCACGTGATAGTGGCAGATTTTCGGAGAATATGCTCCAGACGTGGATATTGCATCGAAGCATGACATTCTGGTGGGTTCGTGCGAAATGACGCATAATACGTTTTATAAAATAACGATAGGATGGTACAAGGTTCAAATACATTATTTAAATTATCGATATTAATTTTGTAATTCATTGTTACAATTACATAAATCCATCCCATTCTTCCCATGGGGAGGCAGTAATTATAGAACGCCTCCTGCTACTATCCTTGCATACTCATTTGGCTTCGTTTACGTTCGTACCTCAGCTGCAGATCCGTTCTGTAAAAAAATCACCGTGAAAACATAGGTGAAGTGAGCTCGAAGTGAGCTGTCAATAGTGTCAATCCTTAGCGTCAGGTGAATGACAGCTGTCTTGAAGCTCACTTCACCCAAGTTTACACGGTGGGATTTTTACAGAATAGACCGGCTGGTCATACAAGCACGCCGATTGGGAGTACTACGCCTCTGACCGTACTTAAGAACGTCACCAAAAAGGTCGATGTATGGATATAGTCCCAGTCGCCCCCACATGGATTGCCACCAGGTGGCAATTGGGAGAAATAAAACCCAGTTGCCACCGGGTGGCGACCAGCACATTAGCGTAGTAACTATTTAGTAATCTGTGGTTAGGTCGAAACTGTCAAATTTCTCCAAATGATTATAAACCTTAAAATGTTGATGGTTAAGTTCATAATCGAATGAGAACATTTGACAGTTTGTGGCAACTTGAACTGCTGCTGTATGTACAGTTTTTGAGTTCGTTACTATTTTATTAAATGTAAATGAGTAGATTAATTTTCGAGTTGATTCTAGAATCCATCAAAATTATTTCTAGGTACACACGACTACACATCAAGCTATATATTTCTAGTTAACACTGATCTCTCATTGTAAGGATATCCTATGCAGTGCGAGATCAGCGTATACTGGAACTATATAGTTTGATCTGTAGCCGTGCGTACATGCTTGTGAGTAGCTGTGGGGCAGGAATCGCTCCGCAAGACTGTACATCGAATAGCATTGAAAGCTCTTTAAGCAAAATAATGTTACCAATCCAAAAGTAGGTATTGCTGTAGTATACTGTTATCTAACCGAAAACTACCTATCGATTTAATAACACTCCCAGCAGCCGCTCTATTCTCTAAAAACCTTACCGTAAACAATTGGTGGTGAGCTTCAAGCTAGCTGTCAATGGTGCCGATTCCCTTGTTTATAAACTAAACCAAATTTAAGTTCAGTGCATCTTTTTCTTTCTATTTCATTAAGAAAAGGACAGAAGATAAATTTTAGTTTAGTCCTGTCAAATTAATCAGCGCCTGACACTACTCCATACAAGTTTAGACGTGATTAAAAAGTAGGCTACTAAAATTACATCAAATTACGTCAGGTGCTGACTAATTTGACAGGACTAAACTAATATTTATCTTCTGTCCTTTTCATAATGGAATAGAAAGAAAAAGATGCAATCAACTTAAATTTAGTTTAGTTTGTGAACAAGGGAATCGGCACCAATATTGCCAATCCCTAGCATGAGGTGGAATGACCGCTGATATTCTTACAGAATATATTATGGGCAGGGATAGAGATGGCATATTTAAATATTGCTACCGGGATATGGCAACTAGAGCACAACTTTCATTCCCCCCACTTTTACCGTGACTCATATATTATGAGAGTAACACTATTCCGTCGCCCGGCCTCGCCGACCCATTGCCGAAAATCGAATTAATCGAATTTCAACTGCCGTTTGTCCCGAATTCAAACGGACGTCGGCGAATATAGGCCGCGAATTTGTCTACCCGTGATCCCTGACCTTCAATCTTTATATTTTCAACTTTAATTCCAAGGCATTAAGGTTCTTTTTTGTATGCAGCTGTCGCTATATAAGCATGGACTTTATTTAGTGGAAATAAAGGTGTGATTTGCATGTCATCAAAGCAATGTTAATCTCAAAATGTTGCCAATGTGAACATTGTTTTAGTAATGTTATGTAACAATTTTTGAATTTCGAATTGGATGGTAAGCAACTGCGAAGTGCGAATTGTTTTATACGTCAAACGAAAATATTATGGCGCTATGTTTTTGGTTTAATAATTTTGCTTTAATTATTTTTCTGGGCCAAAATATTTGGGTGCAATCATGGACGAACAAAAATAGTCGGACGGAATTAATGCGCTAAGACAAAACTGAGTCCCGTTTGTGTGTAGGTATGTTATATATTTATGAGTGAATGTTGCTGTTTGCGCGCGTAATTTATTTCATGGGGTTAAATGTACCGTGGTTGATAATGTTTTAATTGGGGACTTTTTTGTTAACATTTTGGAATATTTTTTTATCGTAGAATAGCGTGATTGGTTAGAAGAATAGTCGGTTTGTTCTATCCTACTTATAGTTAAACTATAACATAATAAATATATAAATGTAAATATTTAAATAAATATGATATAGGTAGGTATGTATTTTTTCAAACATGCTTGGATATTTGAGCATTATTTTGACCACCTTTTACGAGATAAATTGAAATTGCTGTACTGGCCAAATACATGCGAGCAGCGGTCGGCAAAAGTTGTATGAAAATCCATATCTGTCGTGGTTTAGCAGCCAAATAAATTACATAGTAAACTCATATCTATCGTGTAATTTAAAGATGGAACGATCTTTTACTCCGAAACATGGCAACCAAGGAGGTAACTTATCAAAGGTTTTATTTAAATTTCGAACGGGCTTGCAAATACAAAGATGTTTATTGAAAAAAAAAATAACTTAATGTACACTTTATCGCGGGAAAAATTATTGTTGTTCGTCATTGATTTTGAAAAGTAATTAAGTATATTTAAATTTCCGCGCATTATTTAAGAAAAGTACTATACAAGCCTTGGCCACAATTAGGCATTGATGGACTTATGTATGTGTGCCTCGGCTTCGCCTCGGCCCACATTTAGGTACACGTTCGTCCATCAATGCCTCTTTTGCTGGCCGCTGCAGTAATGTACTATTATCGAAAACTGAACTATCCTTCCGGTGCAGTGGACAAAAGAAAATAACCTTTGTTTTTTGCCTTTTTTGAACACGGAAGTTACCCCAAACAATTCATTCATTGTTGACATTTCTATGTCATTCCAAAAACAAATCTTATCCATGACAATCTTAACATTTGACCTATAGTATAAGTCTCCCGCTGCCTTCCATAGAGATGTTTAAATTTTTTCTACAAATTCACGGCACATACAGCCCATAGATAAACAAGGTTTGAAAAAAACTTTCTAACATAAACAATGGGTATGAACTTTCGCGGCGGGGGAGCAATTTGTCATGCAAAGGGCCTTATACAAACAAACACACCGAGGGGATGGGGTGTGGGTCATGAGAGTGAGCGATAGCGAACAATTGCTCATCGAATAGTTGAGCTCCTTAAGTTCTGAGTCGAGCGAACACGACTACTGACAAATGCGTGCACCGACTGGACAGGTCCATTCAATTCGTGCACTGATTGGACAGGTCCACTCAAATCTGTGTGGTTATTTTCTCATAAAACCGTCTCGGACACTAATCTGCATGGTCCTCATCTGGCCTGTCCATGATTATGTCTGGACTTTAAAAGAGACTGAAGAAGAAAAAATGTACATCTTTTTACTAAAAGAGGTGATAGACATAATTATAGTACCAGAAATAGGGACCTATTAGTTCAACCAGGTTTCAGACTGGCTAAAGTGGACTCATCTTTCATGGGGTACTGTTTAAAATGTTACAATAAAATACCTCCCCACATACTTCAACTGAATGAGACGAAATTCAAAGTTTGTATAAAACGCACACTATGCAGCCAGGCATATTATAAGTTGGGGGATTATATCGCTGATAAAAATGCCTGGCTCAATGCTGGTCCTGCTCCACAACCACAACTAATTGATTAACATTTGAAAATACTGTTGGAGCTGCTGAAGATTGTAAGACTACCTTTGCTTTGTATAAACTCAATCTCCTTTGTATTATATAATTGCATAGGACAAGTGTGAGTACTATGTACTATCGAGCTACCATTTACCGGGTAATGTCTTTCATTGACTTGAATGTGTCCTGGCGGCTGATAGATGTCATGCTCACTCAAATGTCTCGCTGACGGTGGCGCGTGTGTTGGATCATTTAGCTCCCTTCAAAATGGTTGAGCTGAATGGTGCTGATCCATGCGTCATGTTCGTGAACGGGCGCTGTCAGTTGGGACTGGTCATCTCTTAGCCACCACGGCTTATTTTTAATTATTTTATTATGGATTGTTTTGTTTGAATTTATATTTGCTGTACACTGGACACTCAATGTGTACGTCTTATTTACATCGTTCTCACATATAATTATACCTATATACAAGATTAATGATGTAACTAATATTTATGTAACAATATAATTTAAAAGAGTGTCCATGGAGTTTCTTGCCCGTTCTTCTCCATAGGTACCTACTACGCTTTGGAATGGGCAACTAGCTTCATATTTCTGACTGACCGACCACTTGACAATTCAAAAGTGCCTGTAAATGGTTTAATTGAAATAAATGCTTTGAGTTTGAGTTGAGTTTGAGTTTGACTGTGACCTCAGATTAGTCGGTTAGAAAACACCGAACTCATTTAGTTTTAAACATAAGTTGGACCGATTAACATAAATCAATATTATTTAACATAACATCAGAATGTAGATGGATCTGACACGTGCAATGACTATTCCAGTTTAAACCAATAGTCAAGTTCAACAATGCTTCAACGCGTTAAGGCTTCAACAATGGAGCAGCCCTACCTAGACATTTTACCTAGGCGATTGCTACTCCGTATTCTACGGACTTATGATTACTTCGAGGCCCGAACTAAGAACGAATGACAAGACCATTTGACAGTGGTCCTTATGTGTTTTTGCACGTCCAGTAAGGTTAATTAATCGGGAGTAGGGTTCATTCCGAAGGATCGAACTAGTTTCAGACGGGCACGTATCTTCTTTGACGGACTTAGGTACGGAGTAGGCCCCCTGATGCGGATGCGGCCGACGAACTGATAAGACGCCGATTGCAATAAATAGCGATGGATAAATGAGCACCTTAAAACGACAAAATCTGAGTATAACTTACGATGCGTTGTTGCCGCTCTGACGCAAGTCACAAGTACAACCAAATATTTTCGCAAAAAATATGGCAATAATTACACATACACTTGCACTTTCATTACAATGGGTGGTTGCGTTTTACTCTGATTTGTAAGCTAATTAGATTGTTTGAAAAAAAAATAAGTATCTCATTTTTGGTGCTTTTTATTTTTACTTTTACTTTTTTTTATTTTTACTTTACTTTTTATTTTTACTATACGTGTTTAGTATTAATTCAATACGGTATCGTATTGAATTAATACTAAACACGTATAGTATACGTAGTGTAATTTAATGCCCCTCTGTCATATCAACTCTGTATAAGCAACAAGAGAGCAAAGTAAATTATTGCTGCGAGTGTTGATTTTGAATCCAGAATAAGCGAAGGATTCTAGGTTAGAGTCCTGAGCGCAGCGAGAGATTCAAAGACACGAGATGCAAATAACATTAATGCAACAACTTTGGTCGTGTAACACTTTCAACTTTTCACCTTAGCAGCGAGAACATGTTACTTATAGGTAAAACAATACAACATGGTACAGATTAAACCATTATCAAAAAAAAATATTACATTTAAAACCTTTTAAAGATGATATGCAATTTCACGCTTTTATGTGTATCCGAACGTTTAATTGTTTGTTTCTTTTTTGGGCCTACTAGGTACGGAATTTAAAAATCTAATTTCGAATCGACTTGTTTCTATCTCTCCCTCTTTTGTATCGAAGTGAAAGTGATAGATCAAAGTGAAGTTCTAATCTTTCGAGTTTTGTGAGTAGACCCAGCACTGTTCTCGGTATTTTTTTTTTTTTTAAAGTTACTTTGTTTCACGCTTAGAGCATTAAACTGCTCTAAGGTTTCACACTCGCAGCAAAATTGAATTTTGTTCACTGCCTTTAAACACCAAAACCTGCTTGTTTGAGTTGCTATGGTGAAAACTATATTCACGAACGTGTTCAAATTCAATTGTTTCCAATTCAAACTGTGGCCAGAGACATCATTCATTTAACCAAGGTCCACAGCCGGTCCCTTCCCTGTCCCATCCTCAAATATTATTTTGCTACTATAACTTTTTACTGACTTACTGCCTCGTTGGGCAAGTGCTACTGCTGAGCTTGAGGTCCTGGGTTTTACCCGACGGTAGGACAAAGTGTTTTTGGGTTATCTGGTTTTTCTCAGTATCAGCCCGGAGTCAGGATCTGTGCCCGGTTGATGGCAATAGGCTCGCCCCCTGTTATATGGGACTTAAAACATATCTGGCGAAGTGTGGGCATACTATAGTTACGAGTACATCTCTGCTCAGACCTTCGGAGAACACAGGCGTGAGTATATGTATGTGTATTTCATGGTTTACTCCCGCGCAGCTTATAACTCGCTGTCGCTTATAACTTGTACAGTGATTAGCGTTAATTTGGGCCCGAACTGAAAGCTTTCTACACCCAAATGTGGCTTCAGCGTGATGCTTACACCGTCCAACTTATGTCACTTACTTTGTAGTTATTTTGACTAACTGGCCTTTAATGGTCGCTACTTTTATAGTACGTGATAATGGAAGCCATTTGAATGTGTCTATGTTTTGTAACGTACTTCACATTTTTGGAAGTAGTAGAAACTTGTTGTATTCAGCACCTAGTAACTAGTGTCAAAGGCTTACTTGTAGAATCTTGTAGTTTCCGTAAACTGATTATTAAATCAACACACAGGTACAATTATGGCTTATTATCATCATACCAATCCTCCTCGTACGGGCACCGCTTCGCTTTCAACCGTTTCCCGCCTTTCGTGGTGACTGACAGATGACATTAGTGACGTCTACGTCACTACTTCTGTGTATGAGGTCAAAGGAGATAAAGGCATTCGGTTTCCGACTACAGTGGCTTTTTCTGGATGGAAATTGAAAGGCTCGTTAGTAGCAATATGTAGTTCAGAGCTGTGCGCGGTTGACGAGAACAAGCTCGCCCCCTATTAAATGGGACGTAAAATCAGGAAAATGAATTGTTTATCAAATTGACCACCAACTTAAATTGTCCGGATGTTCGAATTACAACTGTCATTCTTTGACAGTTCGGTTTTTTGCTTTTACTGTGACTGTCATTAGATATGGTCACTATAGTGCGTTTCATCAAAGAAGTCCCTTCGCTGTAATGTTGGTAGCGCTTAAATGAGTGCTGCCAGGCTGTGAAAATTATATTACCCAATAAATCAGTATAAATTGAAAACGAAAATTTGTTTTGGTTGTTCTTTTTGTTTGGTCACCTTTCAACAAAGGTCTATAGAAAATTATACCTTACGTGTAAAGATAAGTATTCATAAAATTAAACTCTTAATATAACCATAATAATTATTTATTTGCGAAACTTCTTAATAAGCTGTAATGATTAACAACAAAATTACTTTTTAAAATAACTGTGCTCCTCCAAAGGACCTACACCCGATATAGCACTATCTCCAATCACTATCGTCTGAAGTATCTCCTATAGTATATCTAGTCATCTCCTACTTCTATTATAAATTGATCTATTTTGTTATCAACAGTTACTCCATTGTTGAAGTACTTATCTTCTATGGTTTCTACGTGGCTGCATTCTTTTATCCACTCTTCTGGCGTGCTACTGCAAATTGCCTCTTCAGTTATTTTTACAATATTTTTTGCTTCCTGACCCACGTTTTTTTCAGCAATCCGCCTTTACAAAAGACTCCATATGAGTTCGATTGGATTCAGGTCACAATGATAAGGAGGAAGTCTTACAACTTTATGATCGTGTTCTTTTAACAATGAATCGACTTCGTAGATAGGTGGTTCTTTATGGTCTTTAATTATTTTAAAAGGTGTAGCTAGGCACCTACGGGGTTACGGTTACGGGCAGCGGGGACTAGGGAGCATCTAGTTCTGGCAATGGCAACCCTATTTTATGGCGGCGACGCGAAGTCTCACACATTCTAATGGAATTATTGGCGCTTTGTTACGTTTTTCACTCTCACAAAACGTTTTGACTTTCAACACCAACTCTCTTTCGCCACTTTTAAGTGTCTTCGGCGTGATTAAAACCGTAAAACAACTATAAATCTTGGAAAAACTCAACAAAGCCTACGATGCGTCTAGCGTTTGACGTTCTTGACAGTCAGGTGTGCCAATATAACGGCGAAGGGAATTCTTTCGTGAAATCCACAATAATTCAGACTATATAGTGACGATTTTATGACCGTCAGAGTTGTATGATGTAAGCATGGTAGGTACCACAGAAATATATATCTATGGTAGGTACTCAGTAGCTTTACGTTGGTCACACTGGAAGTTTTTAGAAAATAAAAAACGGAATGTTAAAGAAGCCTGATAATATTTTTATTGCTGTTCAAAGTAGTCTCCGTTCCTTTCTAAGCACCGTCGCATGCGATGAAACCATTGATTGAAGCAGTGGGCCACTCTTTAGGGATTTCTTCCACGCCTTTTTCAAACGCAGTCACGGCATCTTCAGGGTTCATAAAACGAATTCCTCAAAGTTTATCTTTTATTTTTATGAAATGAATAAAAGTCACAAGGTGCCAGGTCAGGACTGTAAGGAGGATGACTTACTAACTCCACACTTTAGTTAGACAAATATTCGATAGTCCGTCTGGCGGAGTGAGATGGAGCGTTGTCGTGGTGGAGGAGGATCCTGGTTCTTGGGCGCTGCTGTCTAACATTTTCCAAGACAACTGGTAAACAATGACTGACATACCAATCTGCAGTAACAGTCTTTATATCTTCTAGGACAATTTTTGCGAAATGACCCGGCCGTCTAAAGAATGAGGCTATCATCTTTTTCCCTTGGCTTCTGCCCTTCTTTACTTTTGACGGCAAATCTTCGAATGGAACATCCATTGCGCAGATTGTCTTTTGTTTTCGGGTTCGCAACAGCTTTCATCACCTGTAACGATGTATGACGACGACGATGTGACGGAGGTAACTCGAATGCTCGAGTTACCTCCGTCATACTTTTCAAGCATTGAGCGGCACCAATGCAATTGACGGCGTTTCTGATCTTCCGTCAAATTATGAGGTATCCATCTAGTACCTGACGCCTAAATGTTCATGTAAGACTTTTTGTACTTGACTCATACTAATGCCTAAAGCTGCCCTAATCTGTCGATATGTCACCCTTCTATCAGCTTCTATCATTAGCCGCACAGCAATCACATTATCTTGAGTAGTCGCCGTAGAAGGACGTCCTTCTCGCGAATCATCAGTGAGTTTGCTTCGACCACGTTTAAACTTATTAAACTAGTTGTAAACAGTAGCACGGGATGGGGCTTCGTCAGGAAATGCTAATCAAAGTCTATCGTAACATTGTTGTTGAGTAAGACCGCAACAAAAGTCGTAATAAATAATTGAACGTGATTTTTCTCTAGTCAAATCCATTTCGACGCACGACAGACACTTTTTAAATTGCCGCCAATTTGTAAAAACAAATGACATAATATGAATTCATACACATCTATAGATTCCTAAAGAGTTCCTAATTCGAAATTTAAATACATTTTCCATCGGCTGCTTTTCTTTCTGGGCTATTCTAAAAACTTTCAGTGTGACCCCCGTATACTTATTGTGTACTAATATGGTAAGGGTAACACAATCATGTCATAATAATCAACATCATGTCTCAATCATGATTATTACTGAAAGTGACTAGAACAACTATTCTTAGCGAGGAATCATAACATACCTACCAAATTTATATTTCCTTAGAACGTTACGTCCAACAGCAAAATAGCAAAAACAAACAATTAATGATTTAGTTAATAGTCTGTATTTATGGTTGACGTAATATAGATGTAAGCATGCGCAGATCATTTCCGTTTCCAGCTGGCGATGTTACTCAAATACGTATGTAAATAAATTTTCTGCCAACAATTATATTGTTAAAAAGTAAGTCAAGTTCTTTTTGTGGAGTTTACAAACTAACGAGTCTAATAAACATTATTTCAAACATCGAGAAAACTATACATGGTTGAACCTAAAAACCGTTTCAGCTTATAACGATCCTATACAGCAGATCAAATTGTTATGAAAAAGCTTTAAAATCTTTAATTTAAACTAGTAAGGAAACAGCGGAGTAATTGCGTAACTAACACTAACAATAGGAATGGCTTTCATTTTGACAGTTCAACAACATTCATTGCGTTATTTACGTTGTTGAGCAGACAGATTTTACGAACATATGAAGCAATGGATTAGCAATATCCTTCAAAATGATTCATATTGTGATTGATGGTATTTTACGCAAGTAGGGTGCAGATGTGACACGAGGAATGATGTCGACGCTCACATACCGCGCGTTAGGGATTTCAGAGCATTCAGTCCTATAACTACCACGGTATTCAATTAGATCCTAAAAGGATCCTTAGTGCCTTGCCTTAATACCTCGATACAACAATACCAAGTAGATAGATAACGGGTCTCGTTCAAAATCAAAGCTAAATGCTGTACGCGTGAAAAACGTTTAAAAAAAGGATATAAGTTCAACCTAATTACAACCTAGTAATAAAGTCGTGTTTACATTGGCTGTGTTTCAAGCGAACTAAACAAAATAAGAGCTCACGTCTCAAGTGCGCTGTTATTTATCGAGAAGTATTTCTTGCGCCGACCCGATATCTAGTCGGTATTGTTGATCGAAGCCTTAAATACATAATTACATGTGGTAACTTTTTGTGAGAACGAGGAAAATAAAGAATGAGAACTGTCTCAAGACACCAACAAAACAAACAACAGACATAACTGGCGTATTGTGGTTGTACTATTAGATACACCGCTACCTAAGCCTCCGAGAAAGTCAGGAACGATGTTATGTTAGTGGAACGAAGTTCTTTAACGCAGCTTTCGATAGAAGTAAAATTGTTTTTCTTTCTTTTTTAATCTTCGCGTTACTCAAAAGCGATATGCTGCTTCTGCATAATTATAATAATAATAATCATTTATTCGCAGACTTAGAAATCCATAGAATTAAAATTAGTAAATATTGACATCAAAAACATAACCATTAATTACAAATAAGCATAATAACAAAAAATAACATAATCAAAATGAATCACAAATAACATAAAAAATAACACAATACACAACACAAAAATCACAAATAGGCATAATAATAATAATAACATAAAATAAAATGCACTTACAGCTAACTAGAGCCAATCTGTGTGTGCAGTCTTACCCATCGACCAAGCATCGGGCAGTCCCACCGGTCACTCAATGCTCTCAACATGCCGTGGGTACTGATATCTGTTCTGCGCCGGAGAGAAGCGCATCGTTTTCGTATAATGGCATAAAAATCATCCACTCTCGCATCGGCAAACATCCCCGAAGCGCTACAATACCGCGGCAGCCCCACAAGCATCCTGAAAGCATTGTTAAACTGTACACGCAGAGCGCTGTATGCCTTCTGCGTATACTTGACCCAAAGGCTGCAGGTGTAAAAAGTCTGACAGTAGGCTCGAAAAAGCGTCATTTTAACGTCGTAAGAACACCGTGCAAACCTACGGGCCAGCATATTACTTCGAACAGACAGCGCCCTACGCTCTCTCTCAATATCTAAATCGTCGCACAGGTCCTCAGTGACCCAGTGACCCAGATATTTAAATTTAGAGACTCGCTTCAAGGGTGTACCTGCTAATGAGATGCATGGAACATTTGAGTATCTTTTGGCACCACCATTGAAAACAAGTAACTCACTCTTAGTGACATTATAGCGAAGCCCCTGAGTCACCGCATAGTTCTCACAGACCTTCAGCAAACGTCTTAATGCACTGATTGATGGGCTCAGCAAGACCATATCGTCTGCATAGCTGATGTTGTTCATAGCAACTCCATTATGCAAGCGACTTTTTTTTAAAATTAGATATTATAATAGAAAGATACAGATAGAGAGAGAGAGTTTTCGAGGGTGCTTAAGCCGATAGCGATGTCAAAATGTAAATTCAAGATGGCGGCTGCGATATTTTCAAATGTTTCATCATACAATCTAAATCTCCATATCGATTATATTCGGAATTGAAGAAAAAGCATATGGAACGTCGTTACGGACCCCAGGACGTTTTGTTTAACTATCGCATCAAGACTCTATATTGTTAAACATTGCAAGGTTTGAGAACTTGGCGTCCGAACTACTGCTTCGAAATCTACTGATAGTTAATCAGTAGATTTCGTTTGACGTGCAAGAATGACGCATGCGTTACTGTACGAGCTAGGTGAGCGATACGAAACAAACAGACTTTACTTTTATTAGTTTTCTGCATACTTAAGTCATGCTGCTGTCTATATTTGAAACATGTATGTATCTATCTAAGAAAATGGTTTAGCATCACCAAAATGTGCACCTCAAAGATGTGAGCACGTGCTGACCGTGAGCTTTTGACATGATATTTTTAGTCAAAATCTATATGTATCGATTTGGTCTGGAATCATCAAAATCAAAATCAAAATCAAAAGTCATTTATTCAAATTAGGCTGAGAATCAGCACTTTTTGAACGTCAAAATCACATAAGACAGTCCCCCCAAAACGCCCACCCTTCACCACTTCCTAGTGCTTTAGCTGGGAAGAAGAAGTGGCGGAACAAACTCCCCAGCAGCACTGCTGTCTGTTCAGTTAGAAGAACTGGATTCTATACATATAGTAATAAATAAATGAACATTACGAAACACAAAAATATTAAAATTATTTGCCATATGTCAGCTAGCACACGCCAATATTTAAAACTATACTCAAGCATAAATAAATAATAAAAACAAAACGCAAACAGAACTTAATACATAATAAAAAGCCTCCTGGCATAAAGGGCGTGCCCGCTTACATATGCAATGCTGCATTATGTTTATATGTATATAGCTGTAACTAGTAGCCACAAATGATAAACTAGGACCTTCGAAGTAAAATAAAGAAACATTAATTTCTAATAACAATAACAAAACCATAGTCAGCAAGCTGACCTGTCACCACAAGCAGCACCCGTTCACGAGCATAACGCAAAGATCAGCCATTACCCCCCTCGCCATATTTGAGGGAAGGAGGCAACCCGACCCCCGACGCTACCGCAAGCATTGACATCTAAGGGAGCATGACGAACTTGCTGCCGGTTGCTCAAAAGAATAATATGATGAACTGTCGAGGTCGCTAGCTAACCATATATTGCAATACAACTCATTAAAAAACATTGAAATGAGTAGATTATGTCAATAATAAATAAAAATTAAATTAAACTAAGGTGACTAATAAATATAGTCAAATAAAATAAACAATTATATGAACTCGTATAACTTGTCAGTAGGTAAGCTAATTTTGGAGAAAGAACATAAACATTGTCTTGAGTTAATCACAGCGACCAACTATTTTTATCGTTTAAGTAATCGTTGATTGAATAGTATGCCTTTGAACAAAGGTTGGATTTTACTTTAGCTTTAAACGCATTAAAAGGCAATTCTAACAAAGATGAGGGAAGCTTGTTATAAAAGTTTATACCAAGCCCAACAAATGAGTTATGGACCTTATGAAGCCGGTGAAAGGGAGCACGTAGTTTCTCCTTGTTTCTAGTGTTAATATTATGAATATCACTGTTTTTTGTGTATAAGTGTATATTTTGCCTAATATATAAGATGTTGGCGAAGATGAATTGTGAGGCCACCGTGAGAATACCAATCTCTTTAAAAAAATCTCTCAGAGTAACTCTAGCACCTAGCTGGTAAATTGCTCGTACAGCTCGTTTTTGAAGAACAAATATATTTTGAATATCAGCGGCTTTGCCCCACAGCAGAATGCCGTAGGACATGACGCTATGAAAATAACTGAAATAGACTAGCCGAGCTGTATCAACGTCAGTGTATTGTCTTACTTTCCTGACGGCATAGGCGGCCGAACTGAGCCTTCCCGCTAGGCATGATATATGTGATCCCCACTGAAGCTTGGCATCAACTGTTATGCCCAGAAATACTGCCGAGTCTACAGTTTCAAGTACCTCTTTATCTAAGACGATGTTGGGTCCTAGATTTCTAACATTCGGTAAGGCGAACTTTACACATTTCGTTTTCTTGGCATTGAGAACTAGGTTATTTGTGGTAAACCAATCTGTAACCATTGATAGTGCACTGTTTACGTCGTCAAAATTTTGTCTATTCCTGTCTACTTTAAAGATAAGAGAGGTATCATCAGCAAATAGTACAACGTCACAGATGCCCTTTAAATAGAATGGTAAGTCATTTATATACACCAAGAATAAAAATGGGCCCGGTATAGAGCCTTGAGGTACACCTAACTGAACTGGTAGCCCGGAAGATTTCACACCATTAACATCTACACATTGGTGCCTATTATGTAAATATGAATCTAATACGTTAAGAGCTTCGTTTTGAATACCGTAATGAATTAGTTTACGCAAAAGCGTGTCATGGTGCACGCAATCAAAGGCTTTGGAGAGATCACAGAAAACTCCAATAGCATTTTGCGAGCTCTCCCATGCGCTAAATATGTGTTTCAGCAGAGCAACACCCGCATCTGTAGTCGAACGACCTTTTGATCAAACGAGGCCGTAATGCTAGACTATAAAGGACTACTTAGGCATGAATGTAGCTAGAAGAAGACAGCTCATAGTACAATCACTTTTGTTTAAGAATTTAAGATCTACGACTTTACGCACATGCATGCTAATCGTTTCGCGACCTCATCGCCATTGCAAGTTTGAAAGTAGTCGATACATCGGGCCCATAAAACGATCACGATAAACGCCGTAACTACAAAACGAAGGGGCAAATTCAGCTTTTCTCCAAAAGTACTACTTAATGCAATTGAAAACGATGAACGACGACGTACAGTACCCTTTCCATATCAAACTGAACTATAGGGGTGAAATTGCTTTATATTGCCAGCACGTCACATTCACGTCAGACATACCTAGACGCCACACCACGTATGCCAGTGGCACACATTGGTGTATTATTTCCGCCCCAGTTTCAGAGGCTGAACGCTACACGTGTCGACGTATCTGTGTATCGCCAGACTGATCGACGACGGCTGATTGATTCGCACGCCAAGGATTGAACGTGTGACGTATCTTCTCGACTAATAGATATCATTGAGATATTTTGAGCGAATTCAGTTGGCGTGTTTTTCGTAGAAGATGAGTATGTGTGTCGTATTTGGCCCGGAATAGTTGGTTATCTTGAAAGATGGTTAGGGAATTGTAAGAAGTATATCTGCCGATCTGCGAAATCTTTGGTGGCTGGACTGGCCGCGGTACGGTAATGGAACACATTTTTTTTGAGGGTGGTAAATCTTCAAATAACTTTTCCCGCTCTGGGCAGAGTGGGAACGGTAATGGAACATCTAAGGTGGTAGTCCTACAACACACTGACTATCTAATTCGCTGCCCCAAAGTCTAATATTGTATTGTCCCTATTTTTTATATTTATTACGTTATCTTTATGTATTTATACTAAGTTGGACGTATAACTGAACAATAAACTACATATTATATAATTTCAGTGAATTCCCGTGCGTACAAGCGGTGTCACATAATTGATTTTGTAGTATTTGTATCTTGTGAAGCGACGCGCGCTTGACTTGTGGTTACCAAATACCAAGTGTACAAATACGCTGTGAAAGTGTGCGTGAAGACGAGTAGCGTCAGCACATTTATGTGCGTGTTAACACTCACATGCGCACTCACACACACACTTCCTACTTCGCCATTGTCTCGGACGGTACGGAGAGTTCCTGCACTTACACACACATTCACAGCGTGTTTTGTACACTTGGTAACCACAAGTAAAGCACGCGTCGCTTTGTGAGATAAAAATACTGAAGTTATGTTAAAGTCAACTAGTGTACTTGTGGTCATGCTGCAGTTAAAGTAAGCCTCTCATCTCATATCTTTCTTACAGAATTTGAGATGAACGCTGTCCTAAGATTTTTATCCTTGTTTTTAGAAAAAAACAAGAATAAAAATCTTAGGACATGGCATTGAGACAGCAAATTATTCATTCAGTTCTCTTTACCATTTTAAATACCGACCAAAGTTAGTTAAACAGAAAGTTATTAAAGATTAAAACATTCTGCCCCGCAGACTGATAACAAAAAAGTTTCCATAAAAGTGTGTCAAGGCTAAGAGATATCTGGGGTTGTGTCGAGTGAGGGTGGCAATAGCATAATCTATGGACCCTTGGTACAAAAACAGCAGGGTCGTGTTGACAGATGGGACAAATATACACGCTACATTATCAGATGGGACTCGTTTGGCAGAGACCGCCGGTGAAGGTCTCGTGTGATAAGAAGTGAGGTAGTGTGTGAGTGTATTGGTATATTTTATTGCGGGATAATTCTTGCCGTTTTGCTTTTGTCATGAAATAAATTGAGTGTTTGAGGAGAGTAAGATTGTCAAATTGGCGCGTCTTTACACTTTTTATTCCATTGTCATTACTCATTAGTTATGGGAAATTATTCAGGACTGGTCCTGGGCCCCAAGTCTGCTATTTTTGTATACATTCGTCATTCCAACACGATCCCATTGTCATTTTGCTAAAAGTTCGTAATCTGCAAAATTCATAATGGTCGATCATTGCTCGGTCAGTGGTCTCGTAGTAGAATCGTGGTAGAATGACATTGTCGTATTGCCATTATTATAAAACCCGTTAGTAGAAATGATTTTCGAAAAACTACTACTTAAATGAACATTGAGTATTTTTTTTTCAATTCCGCATACGTCAGTCATTCATTTGTCATTATGTACGAGATTACCATTCTATGCTATTTTTTTCAATGTAGTGTCAGTGGTTGACCATTGGAAAGTCATAATGACGCCATTCTATTAGTAGATTACCAAACTTGCCAAAATCAATAATTATGAAATCAATGATGCCATTCTGACACTATTGTAATAGCAGACTTGAGGCCTGATATTAATTTAGTTAAACTGGTGAAATAAATTATACAGATACGAGAAACGATCAACGTTTTGTTAAAAATTGTGAAAAACGTTGTGTTCACTCACACACACTATCAATCACAGTCTGTATTCAATTAGAAGGATATTGCTAATCCATTGCTCCATATGTTCGAAAAATTTGTCTGCTCAACAACGTAATAACGCAATGTATGTTGTCGCACTGTCAAAATGAAAGCCAATGCGATACTAATGATTCTTTTTTTATTTGAAAGCAAAAAAAAGAAGTTTTATCAAAATCGATCAAGCGGTTTAAAAAAATCAACAATAAATTCTGTTTAAATAAAAAAAAAACTGCCTTCAAACGGACGTAGACGTGTTAGACGATCGTTTCGAATTGGTGTGGGGTAGGTATAGGTACCATAACTACAAAAATGAAAAATAAAAAACTTTTTAACGAAAAAAAAAAACCTGACTTCCAGAATAACTTTAATTACGGAAGTCGATGTCCTTCGATCTGTATTTTACTTTTTTCCACCGACTTCCTAAATTAAAGTTATTTCTCACTTTGTAGTGCTTTTTTTTGGAAGTCGGGTATTTTTTTTTTGTTAAAAAGTATTTTTTGTCTAGTTAGCAGGTTAAGAGCGTTTATACCTTATGAGTGGCAACGTCGCAATTTAGTGTCATAGTTCGTGGTTTTCAATGTTTATCATTTAATCGGAGCTATATTTAAGAAATATGTTTAACCAGCTTTTTAGAATTACGTGAAAAGTGTGTAAAAGGTAAGAAATCATTGCGTTTACAGTTCTATTTATATGCAAATAATACATTGGAAACTTGCAGGGCGTTATTTTCATTGTAAAATAACTGTAACCATTACGGTTACTATAGGTACTTTTTAAACACTTCCACGTAATTCTAAAACGTTAGTTAAACGTATTTTTAAAATATAGCTCCGATAAAATATAAAAATTTAAAACCACGAAATGTGACACTAAATTGCGACGTTGCCCCTCATAAGGTATAGACGCTCTTAAGGTGAAAAAGTTATTTCGGGAGCAGCATCCTAGTAGGGAGCAAAGACAACGCTATCAACTGCGTCAACAGATGCGAAACATAAGTCAATAATGATCACAACACAATTTTTTTTGTTGTTTCGGTTCCAATTTAATAGGAAAACAGTTTTTTTTCCATAATCTGGCAAAAACAAGTATTCTAAGAAGTCGGGTTCAGCATTGTGTGCAATATGATAGAGCTATGAATGTAAGGCGTCAATTTGTCTACAAATACTGGTAATATGAAGTTGTTAGTTGATATTTAGGTACGTCTATGTCAGTCAGCAATCTTACTTAGATTGCTGACGATTATCGTGAAGGTTTACTGGAAGTCAATTTGTAATGTAAACGTAACATGTTTTTTCTGAAGTACGTACTAGCGAGCGACCAAGCCCGTTTTTACGACTAGATAGAACATCCAGATTTATATAAGTTAAATATTAATGTATTGTATAAATGTATGTAAGTTAAATATTAATGTATTGTACATATATAATTATAAACCTTCCGGAATAAATTCTTGAAGTGAAGTTGAAAACCGCATCAAAATTCGGTGCGTAGATTAGAAGACCGTGTCGGTCAGACAGAGACACGAAAATATGTTTAAAGCAGTAGGTGAATTATTACCTTACATACAAATATTTAGTAGCTAAAAGTGTGTAGGTATTCTCGCAAATTCTTGAATTGAATATAATACAATTTTTTTTAAATTCACTGTCAGTCCGCTTTCTTTACAGAATGTTTTTCAGTACCTATCTAAGGTGTACTTGATTTATATGTAGGTAGGTATTGTAGATTGCACCAAACCTATTACCATAACGTTATAGTATCACGCATGTAATCCTCGAAGGCTTTTAACTAAAGGTGTACCTATAGTACAGTCACATTTTGCCTGTTATGTTTGAGTCCCATGTAACAGGGGGCGAGCCTATTGCCATCAACCGGCCACAGATCTAGACTCCAAGCTGCTACTGAGAAATTCCTGATAGAAAAACCTAATAACACTTTGTTCGACCTGGGAATTGAACCCGGGACCTCATGCTCAGCTCACTACCTACCTTACCTACCTTACGTATCTACTACGCTTTGGAATAGGCAACTAGCTTCATCATTCTGACTGACCGACCCCTTGACAATTTAAAAATGCCTGTAATTGGTTTATTTGAAATAAATGCTTTGAGTTTAAGTTGAGTTTGACTAGTGACCACTAAACCACAAGGTAGACTTTATAGTAAGCACTAACAAATACATTGGAAGCCAACATGTGTGTATTTCTGATCTAATTTCAAAGACGCATGCGGTGCCACGTTGGCGTCATGTTGTCTGCCTGGTAACTAAGAGCTACTTGATATCGTTGTCTATCAGCAATCTGTTAGAATACGACTCCACTGAATTGCAGTTCCCATTGAAGACTTTAATTTAAACAACCTTTATTAGGTTATTTAACTGCCTAAACTATTCATAGATCATCAGATAAGTCTTGTTGAACGACTTTTGCAAAGACTACCCTAACACACAATGATAATATCTTTCATATTTACAACTTAAGAGCGTTTATACCTTATGAGTGGCAACGTCGCAATTTAGTGACATATTTCGTGGTTTTCAATTTTTAATATATTTTAAAAATCTGTTTAATTATCTTTTTAGAATTATGTGAAAACTATGTAAAAGGTAAGAAATCGTTGCGTTTACAGTTCTATTTATATGCAAATAATACATTGGAAACTTGCAGGGCGTTATTTTCATTGTAAAATAACTGTAAGCATTACGGTTACTTACTTTTTAAACACTTTCACGTAATTCTAAAAAGTTAATTAAACAGATTTTTAAAATATAGCTCCGATTAAATGATAAAAATTTAAAACCACGAAATATGACACTAAATTGCGACGTTGCCACTCATAAGGTATAAACGCTCTTAACAATATTCATTGTGTTATCTAGCTACGTCGCGTCGTCGAGCAGACGATTTTTTAAAACAAATAAATACTCAATTTATTTTGATTGCATTCTTGAATGTGAACTGTTACTGTGGTAGGTTTTATAAGAATAAGAATACTTTTTGTAGAAAATATAGGTATTACCAGTTGCATGAGTTGATGGTTAATGTACAGTCCTTTTACATGAATACCTAATAGGTACTTATATTAATACGTTATACAATAATAATATCCCCACCGGGCGCATCTTTACGTTGATGTCGTAGTGGGGCTTGCGTGCTCCTGGAATCTGGTTCTGTGCCGGTAGAGTTTACTTTGCTGAAACAGGTCTAGGGTGAGGAGCCAGACCAAGAGAGATACAGAAATCCACAGGGCAAATACAGGGCAGCATGTGGCGAGCTGTTGGGCAGTAGCGAACCCACAGACCCTATCTCCCGGGAGAAGTCTTGTTCCTCACCTCTGGCTTGCCTTTATTGGCCGGTTAGAGTGAACACTCACGAGAAACAGAGCTTCCCCCTCTTTCTTGCCTTTATTGGCGAGCTTGAGTGGAGATTCGCAAGAGCAAACGTGCTCGAAGGAAGGAAGTTTTCCAGATCTTAACCGTACTTCTGGGATTGTCCTGATAGCCGTGGAATACCTCTCCACTCCTAGCACCTCAGGAAGTGTTGCCCACTTGTTGCTACATCACTATGTGCTAGCGACCGTTTTCGGGGGCCCATTATTGAGTGTGCAAGTCACCTCCTGCCATTTTATCCATGTATTACATAACATTGATCAGGCAGGGGACATAGCCCTTTCATAGTTCTAGGTAACCCATCCACTGTAGTCACTCAAACCCATAGCCCAATATGTTTTGTTCCTATGTTCTGCAATAGTCTTGCACCAACCGGGGGTTGTCCTTGGGTGCACTTGCACAGTGCATACATGTGCATAATCGTTGGTTGGTGCCTCAACGCTTAAAATTGTCTAAGGGGCCTCTGCGAGTTGGCTTCGGCCCCTCGTACGCCTTCCAAAGGAGGTATTTCAAAGACATTTAAAGAATAATACTAAAAGATTTATAAATTTTACAAAGACATGATCATTGTGGACGCTGTCGGGCACGGCAAAGTAGGAGAGAGGAAGATGGCTTTGACTAACTATTTGTTAAATGAAGCAATGGATTATGAATTTCTTTCAAAATCCTTCTGATTGTTATTGTCAATGTGTTACGCAATGGGATAAAGACCACAATTATGCCACTTTAGAAAATTGCCAAATTCGAGGCTTTTATTTTAACGGGATTAAGAATCTTGCCAAAGGTCAATAAATTGCCAGGTCTGCAGTATGAGTTTAAAAATAACAGTTTTTTTAAACACATCATCTTCAAACAGACCAATAAACATATTTCAAATTAATTCTGAATTCCTTGAATATCGTCCTGCATCGGATCCAAACAAGAGAACTTCGAATCTATGAATGTTTCCTCGAATTTCCATTCATTGGAATCCCTACAAAAAAGCCAAGGGTCGACGAACACCTACAGCAGCTACCAGCTGACACCTTAGAAGGCAACACGATAAAAATATTGTCCATAGAAGAGAAAGATGAGTTTCCGTTATTAGTTTAAAAATCCATAGTTTAATCCAGCTTTCAATCAATCTTATTAACATAATATAATATAAGTATCTCTCTCGATGTGCTGATGTCAATGATGGAATGATTAAGTCACAAATTCACGGCAAAGAACGTCAGATTCGGAGTAGATTTGCTGATTGAATATTTTGATCAACCCTTCAAACAACAGAGGATGTCCACAAGGCTACCGTGGTCACTTCTTCTGCTGCCTGTAGATTCGTTGGATCTGAACAAAATTTTTGCCCCATTTAAACGGCTCAGCTACATGCTTGTACTTAGCTTCGCTTTGTATGAAAGTGTAGGCTGGACCTAACCCACGGCCGCGCGACGATAACGTGGCAAACCTCTCTGTGCACATACTACTTGGCAATGAACGGTACGCTTTACAGCGTGAATATAGAAAGAAAGAAAGAAGAAAGAATAACGTTTATTTGGACACAGTTCGTGAAACACAAAACACAAAATGAAAAAGTGAAAACAATGGTTTAACAACAATAGTGATCGAACCAATATCGATCGTACAACGACAATTTCTATTCAAAGAAACATTACGCGTATCTGTACAGAATGTCAGATCGAACTGATGTATTTCATCTAATTTATCAATATATAGTAACTATAACATACTTTTTTTTACACACGACATTGCGCAATAATTCTCACACTTGCGGCCGCGCAGTCTGTCGCGCCAGAGCACGTGTCATTGGTCCTCGCCCCTAATGTCACACTGACCCATTTCTCTTCGGGTTTGGCATAAACAAACTGCGTATCAATCTCCCTAGCTTTGTATCTGGATCAGTAGGTCTAACCTGTTGTTACAACCTGCCGGATTAAAAGCAGTCCTGTCGGTGTCCTCCTGTTTAATAACAATCTATTTTAATCGTAGTCTACCTGATTAAAAGCAGTCCTGTCGGTGTCCTCCTGTTTAATAACAATCTATTTTAATCGTAGTCTACCTGATTAAAAGCAGTCCTGTCGGTGTCCTCCTGTTTAATAACAATCTATTTTAATCGTAGTCTACCGGAAAAAGCAGTCCTGTCTGTGTCCTCCTATTTAATAACGATATATTTTAATTGTAGTTTACCTGCCGGGTGATTGTGAACGCACACACAATTGCAATTCCTTTCATTTTGACAATTTCTACAACGCTCAATGCGTTATTAACGTTGTCGAGTAGATTAATATTTCAAACGTAAGAAGCAATGAATTAAGAATTTTCTTCAAAATACTCTGGATTTTGAAAGAAAGAGTGTTACGCAATTGGGGTGCTACTCGATCGGTTAAAAAAGGGTTATGTTTATGACTAGTATCTGTATAGACAAAGATAACGAGTACATATCTAAATATCTTTGTATGTGGGATTATTTTATCCTCGAAGCATCCTACCTGGTGGATGGATTTTAATACACGAGGAGTCTATCGTCTCGTCTAGGTCACAATATGGTTAGATAGTTAGGTTAGTTCTATAAAAAAATGGCGGATTTTATACGTCAATAAGTAATGGCTTGTAAAAAATATTTTAGTACAATGGCCATTTGGTGTATCAAAATAAAAAAAAATTAAAAATTAAATAATAACTTTTATTTAGGTCCTTTTACAAAGTAATACATCTAAACACTTAAATACTTAGTAGGTAGTACCAAGTTCTTAACAGATTGGCTTAAATACTTATATAAAAGCTAGTTTTACTCGTTTTTAATTACATATGAGAGGTGCGTTGGTACTGACATTCTATCTTGTGGCGACCTGCCTGAGCTAGGTTAATAAAAACCTGTGTTTCAGGCCATCCCCATACTAAGCGATATACAATAATACTATCCTTAATAAACTAGGTACTAAATACAAATAAAAGTTGAATTGACGAAAAGAGGTAGAAAATAAAAATGATTCCATCCAAAGATAGTCTGTAAAAGAAGCTGTTCATTTTAGCATAATAAAACAATCCATTTTGTAAAAAAAATAATAACGTCCATAAAAATAAAAATAAAAGTTGTAATGTCACTCCTATAAAAATGCCGCCATTTTGTTTTTTCAATACAGTCATTTCAAGTGACATATTATTATCACAAAACGATTGCACAAATTAAATGTTTACCAATAGCACCACCCCTCTGTCACCGTGATTCGAGCGCTAAAAGATCCTCGTATTAGTGTAGTACGTTGTGAAGATGAATGTTTCAAACATTATGAAATAATTAATTATGTATTTGTAATTGTGATAGCAAGGGTGTTACGCAATTGGGGGGTAGGACTGTGCGGAGAGCCATACCAGTATGTTTAGCGGAGCAGTGGTATCGGCCCCGACTTACGAGTGAGTGAGTTCGAACCTAGACAGGCACTTTAGTAGCTTTTCCGGGTCTGGCTGTTTGTGTATGTGAGTTTAAATGTTTGTAAACGCACCCACGATACAGGAGAAGTTTCTAGTGTAGGGCAACGTTTAAAAAAAATGAGTTTAATCACCACTCTCTGTGTTCTGTAAATGATAAATTATTTTATTTTTGCAATTTTTGTGTACCAACACTATTACACGGCAAAAATAAATTATGTTTTAAGGGGCTGACAACAGCTAAAGCGCGGTCACTGTCGAACTGCATAGAAAAGAAAGCTGGTAATTTATTGCAAAATATGAAGCAATTCTCTATTTAGAATAAATCTATTGATGGGCCTAAAAATGAAAACACTATCACGTTAATATGTTGCTTGAAGAATAATCTGAAAAATAAAACAGAATGATTGCATGTACCTATACAAGTATGGTTTTTAATAGTTTAAAGAATTTTTTAGAGATATCTTCGTGACTTTTTTCTATCGTACCAAATTAGTTGTATTACGTTTTCAACGCACTATGTAACTAGCATTGTAAATGATAAATAAATGATAAATGATTTTATTTCTGTAAGTAGGTTTGAACAAACACTTTTACACGTCAATCATATTTTTTTTTTAAACTAGATGGGGTCGGCGTTTCCTATCTGACTACTCTGAGAAGAAAGGCCGAAACAAACTCAGAGGTCACAGTCTCTTTTAAAGCCCAGACAAAATCTTGGTCAGATCATGTGAAGGCTATGTAGATCGGTGTCTGCATTGGTCTTTTGAGGAAAGAACCACACAGATTGAGTGGACCTGTCCAGTCAGTGCACGCAATTGTCAGTAATCGTGCAGCTCAACTTAGACTCAAGGAGCGCAACGATTCGACGAACAATACTAAAGAAAGGACATTTGTACTCAACCTAACTACTAGCCGCATAAATTACTCAAACTGCTAGATCATGATTAAGCTGAGAAAAATACAAAAATAAATTAAAAAAAAACCAATGACCGACATAGTTCTCACATTCACAATAATTAGAATAATATTATAATAATCTTTGAGGACCATGTAGATACCCTAAAGAATATCATACATTTTTCTGATTTTGTTTACTGCAGTGGATCATATACTTTTAGGCATTATAAAACGTGCGTTTAGGTCATGTAGTCCCCTTCAAACTAGATGAGGTCGGTGTTTCCGATCAGACTCAGAAGTCACAGTCTCTTTTAAAGTCCAGACATAATTTAGGTCAGATCATGTGAGGACCATGTAGGTTAGTGTCTGAAATGGTTTTTAGAGCTACTTGATACTACTACTAGATAGCGCGGTACATAAGTCTGCGTGAGACCTTTGACCTTCATGGTTATACCACTGCGCAGCACTTTTAATTATTTTCGACATAATGATGGCGATTATATACTTTAGAAAACACGGTACACAGCACACTCTCTTTAAACCTGATATTTAAACGTCAAGATTATGGCAAACAATTATTTCCGCGCAGACTCATTTTGCGCGCACTCACTGGGTCTGTTGCTAATATTTTCTTGTCCGATTGAGTTTTAAAATTTTAAAAAATCTTTGACTTTTTTGACATTTCCTTTTGTCAAAAAGTACCAAGCAAAAAGCCAACGTCACGTGGTGATCCCAGGCGGTCACCCATCCAAGTACTGACCGCACACAATGTTGCTTAACTTAGATGATCGAACGAGAACCGGTGTATTCAACGTAGTGTGGACTTTTTTTTAAATATGGGACAACATCCACACAAGGTCTTCAGGTCCCGAACTAGGTAGAGCCTGTACTACGGTAACCTGATGACTGATATACATACATTATACATAATACACACCCAGACACAGGTCAAACAGACATGTTCATGCACACAAATGTTTGACTTGTCCGGGGATCGAACCCGGGACCAGCGGCTCAGAAGGCAGGGTCGCTACCAACTACGTCAACCGGTCAGTCAACGAACGACGAACGAACGTTTGGCGAACGTTTAGCTGTTATGAGCAGATAACGTCTTATTTTTTTAAACCGGTATAAGATAATTTATTCGAATTCCGTTCGTAATTATTTGTCTTAAAACTGTAAACTTATTCTTAATGTGTGTACATAATGACGAGCAAAAACATAACTGACCATCTCACTATGTGTGCTCCGAAACAGGTAAAAAGTTTGATATCACCTTGGGGGGAGGTCAAAAACCTCTGTACCGGGAATACTTGTGTTGTTTAATTTATAGAAATCTCTAAGGTATTAGCAACTAAGTATCCCTTTTTGCAGTTGCCTGAATCGAAACTGTGAGCTAAATAAACACTTTTAGTCCAGGAATTGCAAATTATAAAATAGTTTGTACAAATGTATCAATACCCGTGTTGTCGCCGCAAGGTCGTCTGCTTGTCGGTTTTCTACAGATTGTGCTTCGGTAAGTGTGCCCAAGAACTCCACGACCTCATTCCACCGGCCCCCTTCTTCCATCGGTCATCTAGACGCACTGCAAGTTACCATCCTTACCTAGTCGCTATTTTACCAATTCGTACTAAGCGTTTCCAAATGTCTTTTGTAATGCGCACAGCGATAGAATGGAACTCTCTACCTGCGTCTGTGTTTCCGAACGCATACAACACTAATCTCTTCAAAGTGAGAGTGAACAGGCTTCTTCTGAGTAAGCTCACTCCATCGTCAACTCTGTCTGTGTCACCACTGACCTAGACTAGAGTCAAGAGCAAACCCATCTTAAAAATAAAAAAATAAACGGCACCCGCCGACATTCGCGACGCGACAGCGTGACGTGACTCTTGTACATTGAGGTAATATGTATGTACGTACGTAGTATTTATAACCTCAATGCTCATATAGAACAATTTCTATGAAGTTATCATAGAAATTAGAGTCGCTATGCGTCTGGTAGCCTTAAAGATTGCTCTTATTCATTAACATGTCCTATAATAATATGATGTAATTCGTCTATCGCCGTCTTGCTTCATTCATATAAAAATGAAAAGGACAGAAAGTATTTCATAACGCGAACGTCCTAATAGCACATACGTGCGTGTTAACATGAATCATTGAGAGCGGTAAAAAGAAGGCCAAAGTCACTGACTTATAGATTTGGGCGTTTGTTGAGTGAATAGCATCGGACAACATCGGGCGAACGTGCGCGGGAGCAGGTGACGCGTGCCATCTTACGACGTCACGTTACCAAAGACAAGTGAGAAAGCACAGAAGTATCACCACATTCAGTGCAATAATAAGCAACCGCAAGTGGCTGTAGATGTAATAAGTTCCTTCGGCTGCGCGAGTTGATCTGTGTCGTCTTCTTCCTCATCTTTTCGAGTCGATGACAATTATGTTAAATCAATTGGGTCCAGTGGCAATGGAGCCACGCCATCAGTGGCGTTTGTTAGGTCCTCAGAAGTGAACAGGTGTATAGACATTTTGGACACTCCAACATTTATGGGACATGGTTTGGTCAGGTGCAAATGCGTTATTCTATGAATCAAACTCAAAGCATTTATTTCATATAAACCAATTACAGGCACTTTTGAATTGTCAAGGGGTCGGTCAGTCAGAAAGATGAAGCTAGTTGCCCATTCCAAAGCGTAGTAGGTACCTATGGAGAAGAACGGGCAAGAAACTCCATGGACACTCTTTTAAATAAAAATATTGTTACAATAGAGTGGTTACATCATTCATGTTGTAATTATACATGTGAGAACGATGTAGAAAGACGTGCACGTTAAAAGCGTCCGTAATAAAAAGATAAAAACAATTATGGAGTTAAAATAAGCCGTGGCAGCTAAGAAATGACCAGTGCCTACTGACGGCGATTGGCTAACCGATGACGTCTCTTGGCGTGTCAGAGAGAATGGTACATACAGTGGTCATACATAGCATAAATCGATATGATAAGTACTATAATTATAACAAGCGGAGCACAATTTCAAAATATCCACCCTGTCTTCATTTGAAATACTTATGTTATCTACTCTAAATATGAGATAGTTAATAATGGGCCTTGTAGACTGTAGATTTGTTGACCATTTTCTATTTTGTTAAGTATTTGGTACTTGTTGGCCTACACTGTCCTCCCGTATTTATTAACAAAGCTGTAATGTTAAACTTACTGTAACTTAGAGACATGAAAAACCAATTATTTGTAAAAGAGTACCTAACCATTGAGTTTCATGCCGGCTCTTCTACATAGGAAACGACCAATCGTTATCGTGCACCTAGCTTCTGACGTTTCATCTTAAGTGTTGCTTTTGAATAAACCTTCTGCAGCAGTTAATTTTATAGAGTTTGAATTTGAAATACTTCAACATGTTCCGATGTCCTTTTTATCACATATGGTGTTTTTGTTTTAGTCTCCCGATATTGTCTTGTGTGGGAAGTGGAATTGTTCTTGTTTCTTAGCGGGGAGCTTGATAGAGTAAGTCACATTCAATTAATAATAACGTCAATGGTCTACACACATGGCAGGCTTACAGAATGTGGGATAAACAGTACCCTACAAAATAATAGGAAGTGTTTAGTTAATATAAAGTACCTTACTAGCATCTTCGGAAACATAAACGTGTCTTCAGAGTACCCATATCAAACGACAAATCCGAATTAGCTCGACGTTGTACATATTTTTCCCAATCCAAATTTTAGGCTCAGCGAAAACGGGATACCCACCACAGCCACTGGTGGCTGTCGTGTCCTTTGGTATCGCGCAAACGAAGGTGGTCGATGGCTGCCACGAGTTGTCGGTGGCCGCCACTAGTAGTCGGTGGCCGCTACATTTTGTAACACTCTCCTGCTGTATATTCTAACGATGCGATGGATTCCGAGACGGAAGGTACCGGGTTTATCCCCAACCCCCCACGACCATAGTTCTTTCCGCTGATTATAAAGCTGGCTGGCACGGAAAGATAAGATTAATGTGCTATTAAACATATGTTATTGAGACAGTTTGTTGTTTCCTTGTATTCCTATACCTACCCACCTTGCATCTGGGATTTAGGACCTTTCTAAGTAGAGGGACAAAATCTCAAATGTAACAGTGGCTTTGAGCTAGTGGCCGCCACCGGTGACATGTCGTGGACACTGAGTCACGAGTGGCCGCCACCGGTGGCGTGTCGTGGACACTGAGTCGCGAGTGGACGCCACTCGCTACGCGTGTGCGGTGATTCCACACAAAACGTGTTAAAAATCACGTAAACAGCTTGTCGCCAGCCACCAGTGGCTGTGGTCGGTGGCCCGTTTGCGCGGGGCCCAATTAAGTTAGTAAATTCTGCGATCTAAGAAATAGCAACTGAAATTGCTAATGTTTCTGTAAGAAAATCCTACCGTCTGCTCATCTAATATTATCATACGATGACACCGAACCCTTGATATAGAACCTACACTACAGCCACCACACACAAACCATCACACCTCACATAACTGAACAAGCCAACAAAATGTAAACGTTTTTACTTTTCTTTAATTTAATGTCTATAATTTGACAAATATTTTATTGTTTTATTTTACTCAATCTTGTCTTTAAAGCACTCAAACTAGAAGGTAATTAATTACATAACTTTGTTAATCACACTCCTGAGCCACGAGATGCAAGCGACGCGCGTCGCTTAGTGTGTTGTTGACTTCTTTGGTCCTGTTTTGTACAACAGAGTGAATAAGATTTTAAATATGTACCCACTTACCTCACGGGAGTGTAGAGCGCTCACAGAAAAATGGCTCCAAAGCCTGACCTATGAAGACTTAGAAAATCTGGTGACACATACTTACCTATGATTAAAATATGTCTTGGCATTCATGTTCCTTTCGTTGTCTGTGGTAATAATCTTCCGCAGTATATAATCAAGCATAGACACATACAGATACACCCTGTATACTACATAAATACATACATACATAGCTACATACATATATATACATATCACACTAGAGAACTGGATCATCCTAGCCTAAATTATTTAATTAATTTAATTTATTTTTATTTTATTGCTCTAATAATTATATATTGATGTTGGAACGCCGACATCTCCTCTTTCGGAGTTGGGCGCTAATGGCTGCAACACAGTTTTTAACTAATGTAGCTGTTAACAAACACAAATAATTTGTAAACCTGTTTTTTGTTCCAATAAAATATTTGATTTGATTTGAGTTCGTGGCTCGCCGAATTTGGCTAAATTGTATTGTTGGTTTTTGATTAATAGTCTTTATTATTTATTTTTATATTGGGAAGTACCGGCTCGTCTCATACGCTAAGCTATAATAGTTTTCACAGCTCCTGTCTCTTTAAACAAGTTCTACTTCGATATTGGTAAATGTAATTGGGGCATTAGACTTCATCGTGATAGATTGTTGACAATCATCATCATAAATCAGCACCACTTTGACACACTAAGTGAACAGTTTATTGCAATCATCATACTCTTAATTTATTTAGAGTCAGCGCAACATTTTTTTTTCATATTTTTCTATTAGTCGCCCTTTTTCTAAATACCGGGTCACACTGAATTTTTTTAGAATAGGTCTGTAAGAAAAGCAGCCGATGAAAAATTTGTTTAAATTTCGAATTAGGAACTCTTTGGGAATCTGTAGATAATGTAATGAATTCCTATGTCATTTGTTTTTACAAATTGGCGGCAACTTAAAAAGTGTATGTCGTTCGTCGTAATGGATTTGACTAGAGAAAATTGATGGAGGTTACTTGAATGCTGATGACATCGTTACAGGTGATGAAAGCTGGATAAATTGTTACGACCGCGAAACCAAAAGACAATCTGCGTAATGAATGTTTCCATTCGAAGGTTTGCCGACAAAAGTAAAAAAGGGCAGAAATCAAGGGAAAAAGTAGATTGCCTTATTCTTTGAACGGACCAGTCATGTCGCAACAATTGTCCAAGAAGATAAAAAGACTGTTACTGTAGATTGGTATATCAGTCATTGTTTACCAGTTGTCTTGGAAAATGTTAGACAGCAGCGCCCAAGAAGTAGGATCCTCCTCCATCACGACAATGCTCCAGCTCACTCCGTTAGACGGACTATCGAATATTTGTCTATCGAAAGTGTGGAGTTAGTAAGTCATCCTCCTTACAGTCTTGACGTAGCACCTTGTGACTTTTATTTATTTCCAAAAATAAAAGATAAGCTTAGAGGAATTCGTCTTGTGAACCCTGAAGATGCCATCCATGGCTGCGTTTGAAAAAGGCGTGGGAAAAATCCCTAAAGAAGAGTGGGCTCACTGCTTCAGTCAATGGTTCCATCGGCATCGCATGCGACGGTGCTTAGAAAGGAACGGAGACTACTTCGAAAAGTAATAAAAACCTACATCATTCCGTTTTTTATTTTCTAAAAACTTTCGGTGTGATCCACGTATATCATCTCTCACACAGTCGTTTCTTCGGTCTTCTCCTACACTCATATCCATCCACATTCATACTCAAAACTTTCTTCACAACATTTTCCTAATTCCTCCGCATTTGCAAAACAGTTTATCGCAATATTTCAACTATTTTAAATCCACTGCTGAATGTATGCCTCTACCGAAATTGATTATCGTTCCTCCAATCCAAATCGATCCCGTCATAAATCCATCTGCTCAAGGGTTATCCCACCCAAAGTTTCCATAAATAACACCATCAACACACGGGCAAATCTATGTGGAAGGAATCGAAATGGAACGAAACGGTTTAAAAACAAAAGCGGTTCGGTTTTACCCGGCTTCCGAGAAAGGTTTCGACCCATGAGTTTATAAATACACACCCACATACGCATAGATAGACGTGAGTACCTACTCACACGGTACAAAGAAACTGTGGCACTCGATGAGCTATGAATCGACAATAGTGATGGAATTCCGGAAAAAATGTAACGGGTTATTAGGCATGTTGGTTCAATTGTTGATAATGTCAAGAATGAAAATAATCTTATTGTTGTTATTCTTGTAATCCTGCTCACTCAAGGTGTTATAACTTATAACACCTGCCTTTTGACACTTAACGACAAAGAGTATATTTTATAAGATCATTATAGGTAAACGCGGTCAAGTTACCAATGAGGAAGGCGTCGGCGTCGTAAAGACTGACTGAAATGATGTGGTGATATCACTCTCTCACTTTCATTCGTGGTTTTAAGGAGCTTTACCAATTTTTTTTATTAAATTTTAATTAATTTTAATACAATAACAAGCTGTGTGGCCGATGGAATTTACCATCTGCATAAATGACGATCTTCCATAGAAGCTTTCATCCCCTATTTAACCCCTTTAGGGGATGTTAAAGTCAATTACATACAAATCAAGTAGTCATTTATTTCAAGTAGGCACATAAATGGCACTTTTGAACGTCAACTTTTACATTAAAATATGTATAATTGATTCTAGTCGCCCCTTCCAAAAGGTAGTTTCGTATGGAGAAGAATGGGCAAGAAACTCCATCGTTACTCTTTTAAAATGTGTAACAATAATTTGTAAGACATATTAATTATATAATTTTATGTGAAGGCGATGCACCTATAATAAAACTATCATATCACAATAGGTAAAAAGAATTAAAAATGTAGCAATGACAAATAAGATAATTATGTGATAGGATACATGGTGCTGACATATTTACAAACATTGTAAAAGTATACGATTTTCCAAATTTTTTAAACAATGATATTCTTTTTAATATATTTCCTTAGTGCTCATTTTCGTGATACAAGGAACTCTTGCGCAACATTTCATGCTTCTCGACCCAGCAGTTTAGTATGTGCGTTGTCTGTCAGTAAATTCAAGATTTTTATTAAGTTGATGTAACCTCCGTAACCTCGTAAAGTCGATGTAACCTTCGTTGATAGAACCAGCTGTTCAAAAGAAAATAATGTGTGATTCACATGGCAGACAGGTAGGCTTTGGGTGTTTGGACCCATTAGACGATTGAGGCATATCGAGCGAGGCGATGTTGATATGATTGTTGTCAACGATGGAGCGGACTGAGAACTGTTTACTTATCATAAAAACCCTTTTGGTTTTTACAATAATGCAATGTAATTGTCAAGTGATGGTCCTAATCGTCCAATGAATGATGTCGAAGAACAATTAAAAGAATTTCTGTAATTCATAATCCATGAACCAAATTAAAATCATGTCATCACTACAGCTGCAGTTCTTATGCCAAAGAAAAACATTTAAATCAACTTACTTAATACAAATGTCACATCAAAACCCATATAAGGTAAAGTGACAGAAAAATTACTCCCCCCGACAAAAAATGTTCAACATTTTTAAAGTATATTTTGCAAATTTTCAACTGCGAAGCTCTCAAGGTGGTCCAAATTACCATAAGATGCGTATAACAGACAATTTGGGAGCGAATAGCCGTGTAATGAGTGAACGAATTATGTTAAATCACGAGTGTGAGGAAACGCTGTCAGAGAGACGTGGGCAATGTGTGGTCTTCATTTAAATTGGGAGGCTAAGGTGAGAGGGTTCTTTATAAAAATAATTCACTTTATTTAATTCTTTATTGCTTACCTGTTTATAGTTGGTAGGGAAATCATTATATTAGTCACAATTATGGACCCTGTTGGGCACAGCATAGATCAAGAAGGAGAGGAGGAAGCACACTGGGTGTTTAATGTGATATATTTTATTATTAGTGAAGTAGTTAGTAAGTTATACTGTTTTATTAATACAGAATTGAATTCACGATTATAATTATTGTTTTTTATATTATATACATTTATTTATTTAGTAACATTGTAAAAAAAAACATTTATTTTTTAAATTATACATTTTTGTTTTATTTACTTATTATTTTTTATGAAAAAAATAAAAAGAAAAGATAAAATAAATGTATTTTATTTAAAAAAATATTTTTCGTATTATCAGTAGGTAGGCTTATATACTGAGTATTTTTAGATACAATTAGAAACATATTTACTAGTACTATACTTCTACTGTAATAAACTACTAACTACTAATATGATACTTTAGTAGTATAAGCTTAGTACAAATGTGATAGACCGGAGGTGAAAGCATTTGGTTACTAGTCCAAAGTGAATGAAGGAAAACGTAGGGAGAAAACCGAGAGTTATGAGAATCTTAGATCATTAAGCAAGCGTAGTGATAATCTCTAAGGAGTTGGATTATCATCCCCACAATTCAAGGACGTACTAAAATCAAAGATAAAAAGCCACATCAGGACTTCTATCAATAAGCTAGTTGGGACAATGTCATCACCAGATCAGCTGTATTATTGGAATTTGCAATAATTCCGGTGTTAAGGTCATTGATTTCAAAATCATTCACATCATCATTATTAATTAGTAACGACCATTTCAGACACAAATCTACATGGTCCTCCAATATTATTATAATATTATTCAAATTATTGTGAATGTTAGAACTATGTCGGTCATTGTTTTTTTTTTTGTATTTTTCTCAGTTAGTTTGCCCCTTAGGCAAAATCTTCGTTCGGGGAGGTACTATCACCATACATAGATACTGCTGCTACTTTTGTTCTCTGCTGCCGGCTGTCGCTAAAAACCAACGCTGGGGCTCTGTCTCGCATAGGGTCGTACCATTATGCTGAGCGATGGCCGTTTTGCGTGGATATGACGCATATTTTCTCCCAACTTATTTTGTGTGTATGTCTTCGTTCTCTGTGTCATGTTTACCACAAATAATCGTATTTTCTTTCTTTCTTAGCTTCAGCTCCAGCGTTGGGGCTCTGTCTCGCATAGGGTCGTAGCATTATGCTGAGCGATGGTCATTTTGCGTGGATGTGACGCATATTTTCTCCCAACTTGTTTTGTGTGTATGTCTTCGTTCTCTGCGTCATGTTTACCACAAATAATCGTATTTTCTTTCTTTCTTAGCTTCAGCTCCAGCGTTGGGGCTCTGTCTCGCATAGGGTCGTAGCATTATGCTGAGCGATGGTCATTTTGCGTGGATGTGACGCATATTTTCTCCCAACTTGTTTTGTGTGTATGTCTTCGTTCTCTGCGTCATGTTTACCACAAATAATCGTATTTTCTTTCTTTCTTAGCTTCAGCTCCAGCGTTGGGGCTCTGTCTCGCATAGGGTCGTAGCATTATGCTGAGCGATGGTCATTTTGCGTGGATGTGACGCATATTTTCCACCAACTTGTTCTTTTTACTGTATGTGTTCGGTCATGTTTACCGCAAATAAACGTATTTTCTTTCTATATTTTATGCTAATTCACTTCATCGATTAAATCTTTTTCCAGTACTTTGGCATTTTTATTGTCTTTACTGCGGTTTATTTCACAATTGGCCAAAGGAACCCTGCCTATATTTTTCGGTGTTTAACAATCTGTGTAAATTTAAAGATAGACTTTCTCGTGAAAAATTAAAGACTTTATTATGTAGATATTAAGTGCAGGCGTCGTATTAGTCGTGGTACGTTAACTTTCAATTGTTATTACTTTCTACAATTTATGGTTCCTCAGAATATTGCCTGCCTCGTGTTTATAATATATCACGCCTTGCGTGTGGTTTTGACACTGAAGAGTTTTTATTATAACCTGTCATTGAGTAGATATAATTATCTTGATTAACAGGTTTTAGTATTGCTTTAATTAACTAGTTTAATTTACTCTTAAACTTAACTACTTTAATTAACTTTGCCCATGGCTGTCTACCTGCAGCCTCGCCGCGTGGGGGTCGTAAATTATCCTACAGGAACGTGCTACCGGGATAAATAAACAGTATCTCATCATCCAAATCCGCCGTTAATGCGCAAAAGGGACAAAAAGTTACCCATGTTACTCCTATATACTCCTTATATAACATCAGCTATCTGCCAGTGGAACTCCCATCAAAAACAGTCCAGCTGTTCCGGAAATAAGCCGGAATAAACAGAAAGAAAGAGAGACAAAAAAAATTATATAAGTACCGTTTATACTTTTATAATAATATGCATTTAGTAAAAATCTGCTATTTTGAAATTACAAACAGACACTTCAATTTTAGTTATTTGTATAGATGACATCATCGTTATGCCTAGACGATGAAAAGAAGCGTCCGTCTGTGTTTTGAATTTTAGTTCGTTAGTTGTACTTTATGGTAATAGTTCACACGAGCTGAAGGCCAGTTCCCGTAATTAAAAACGTTCAAAATATATTCGCAATCTCATCAAAATCATCAGCGAAAATCAATGTCAAAAACTTGTCAAATATGTACTGTAATTAGAGGTATTTTTTACATATTGAGACTGAGATTGACTGCGAACATTCGTAAGATTACGAGAATTACCCCTCCGATGTTCGCAATTCCACGTCAAAGCGCGTATTTTGCTTACGGGTGGGAAAATCGATAATTCGATCCACTCCAGCTTCTTGAATAAGGCCTAGATGCTACCGACAATCTCACGGAGGGTACCTTGGTTACCGAAGTACTTTGCCCTGGTACGTGGCAATCACCGGGCAGTTTAGAAGCACATGAGCTGCTGTCTCGTCGTCCTCCATGCAGGCTGTGACTCCAATGACAAAGAGGAGTATATAGTTATCTATACTACTATCATAGTGTAGGTAATAAAGCTGAAGAGCTTTTTGTTTTTTTGTTTGAACGCGCTAATCTCAGGACCTAACATTCCAACTTCAAAAAATTCGAATGTTTGTGTTTGTGTGTGTTTTGTTTTCAAATGTTTTCGAATTTGATAGTCCAAATACCACAAATAACTTAGTTCTCAATGCCAAGAAAACGAAATGTGTAAAGTTCGCCTTACCGAATGTTAGAAATCTAGGACCCAACATCGTCTTAGATAAAGAGGTACTTGAAACTGTAGACTCGGCAGTATTTCTGGGCATAACAGTTGATGCCAAGCTTCAATGGGGATCACATATATCATGCCTAGCGGGAAGGCTCAGTTCGGCCGCCTATGCTGTCAGGAAAGTAAGACAATACACTGACGTTGATACAGCTCGGCTAGTCTATTTCAGTTATTTTCATAGCGTCATGTCCTACGGCATTCTGCTGTGGGGCAAAGCCGCTGATATTCAAAATATATTTGTTCTTCAAAAACGAGCTGTACGAGCAATTTACCAGCTAGGTGCTAGAGTTACTCTGAGAGATTTTTTTAAAGAGATTGGTATTCTCACGGTGGCCTCACAATTCATCTTCGCCAACATCTTATATATTAGGCAAAATATACACTTATACACAAAAAACAGTGATATTCATAATATTAACACTAGAAACAAGGAGAAACTACGTGCTCCCTTTCACCGGCTTCATAAGGTCCATAACTCATTTGTTGGGCTTGGTATAAACTTTTATAACAAGCTTCCCTCTTCTTTGTTAGAATTGCCTTTTAATGCGTTTAAAGCTAAAGTAAAATCCAACCTTTGTTCAAAGGCATACTATTCAATCAACGATTACTTAAACGATAAAAATAGTTGGTCGCTGTGATTAACTCAAGACAATGTTTATGTTCTTTCTCCAAAATTAGCTTACCTACTGACAAGTTATACGAGTTCATATAATTGTTTATTTTATTTGACTATATTTATTAGTCACCTTAGTTTAATTTAATTTTTATTTATTATTGACATAATCTACTCATTTCAATGTTTTTTAATGAGTTGTATTGCAATATATGGTTAGCTAGCGACCTCGACAGTTCATCATATTATTCTTTTGAGCAACCGGCAGCAAGTTCGTCATGCTCCCTTAGATGTCAATGCTTGCGGTAGCGTCGGGGGTCGGGTTGCCTCCTTCCCTCAAATATGGCGAGGGGGGTAATGGCTGATCTTTGCGTTATGCTCGTGAACGGGTGCTGCTTGTGGTGACAGGTCAGCTTGCTGACTATGGTTTTGTTATTGTTATTAGAAATTAATGTTTCTTTATTTTACTTCGAAGGTCCTAGTTTATCATTTGTGGCTACTAGTTACAGCTATATACATATAAACATAATGCAGCATTGCATATGTAAGCGGGCACGCCCTTTATGCCAGGAGGCTTTTTATTATGTATTAAGTTCTGTTTGCGTTTTTGTTTTATTATTTATTTATGCTTGAGTATAGTTTTAAATATTGGCGTGTGCTAGCTGACATAATGGCAAATAATTTTAATATTTTTGTGTTTCGTAATGTTAATTTATTTATTACTATATGTATAGAATCCAGTTCTTCTAACTGAACAGACAGCAGTGCTGCTGGGGAGTTTGTTCCGCCACTTCTTCTTCCCAGCTAAAGCACTAGGAAGTGGTGAAGGGTGGGCGTTTTGGGGGGACTGTCTTATGTGATTTTGACGTTCAAAAAGTGCTGATTCTCAGCCTAATTTGAATAAATGACTTTTGATTTTTTGATTCAAAGACAAAAAACGCTAAGCGAAATCGAAATACGAGCGCGAGCAGGGAGATGCGACGCGCCGCGATGGGAACAAGAAACTTCACGCGTACGATGTCGTGGGCAGCAGCAAGTTAAGATATAAGGTTGTATAGCAAAAGAGTAATGTATGTGATATGACTGTTTTTTTTTAATATATCATTAATAACATACTTAATTTAAAAAGCAGCCGCCAGTTTTGAATCCAGGTGAACACGGGATAGTCCATGACATGAACTATTCTTGTAATATACGGGGGAAGAAGTAGCACAAGATAATTATGGCAATTTATGTTTCGGCTGTTTACTGTGGGTAGAAGTCCTTAAAAGGTCTGTATTTGGCATAGGATGTTTATCTGTTGTATGACGTAGGTTCTTTCCGCAGAGTTTTGTTATCAGGGTTCTTCCCTCAACTTCGTCATCTAGGCCTATTATAAAGTCGCTTTTCGTGTCGTGTTTTTACTTATTTTGGCGTGGTGGGAGTTTTTTTTATTATTTATTTTTTTATTGCTGGTAATTCCGGAAGGTTTAAATGTGTATCTCAATGAAATCTCAATGTTTTGGGTCGCTAATATTGTATAAAGCAAGAGAGAAAAAAAACAACCGACTTCCAAAAAAAATAACACTACAATGTGAAAAATTAATTTAGTTTAGTATTTTCGTTTTTTGCCACCGACTTCCGAAATTAAAGTTATTTTTCACTTTGTTTTCATTTTGTTTTTGTACTAAAGTTTTTGTTTTCACTTTTTAGTTGTGGTACCTACCCCGCACAAATTCATATCTACCACTACTTGCTATGCAAATAACAGTGTATGTACAATATACACTAAGTGGAAAAAATACGTATTATTGAAGCTAACTGAAAAGCTACCCACGGAAAGTTAATCAAACTTATATGGGACCACCCCTGAAGCATAACCTATCCATAAAAAAAAAATTGAAATCGATTTACAATTGCTGGATATATCACGTAACAAAATATACAGACGAATTGAGAACCTCCTCCTTTTTGAAGTAGATTAAAAACAGGGCAGTCCAATTACGTCTGCGTCACATTCTTTGTGTCGATCGCAGTAAAACAGCCCTTCTACGTAAAAGTATTTATCGAATGGCTCCAGTTATTTTCAATAAAATTCCACGACAGATAAAAAATCTTAATAATAATATGTTTAAAAAGAAACTGAAACAATTTTTAATTCATAAATGTTATTACTCCACAGCTGAGTTTATGGAGGACACCACTGACATTTAGATTAATACAATATTACACTTAATTTAACGATTTTATTCTCCTCATTGGTTTGGATGTTCTTGAAATGCCTGTTTCTTTTGTTTTCAATCTAGATTTAAGTATATTCTAAGTAACACGACGCATTTTCTTGTTCATATATTTAGATTATTATTATGTTGACATTAAGTAATTATTTTATTTTAAAAGAAAGAAAGTAAGAAAAATAGATTTATTTGTCACAGAAATACGTGCATACAAAAAGATAATTAGCTCTAATATTAAGAAAAAAGTAAAAATAACAAAGAGATCTCTAATCACGAGCACAAAACAGAAATCGTCGACAGCTGCACGTCATGACTGTGACAAGAAGGCTTCCACTCAGCATGATGCTGAGCTATGGGGGACCCACAGCACAGCGCTGATTTTCAGTGGTTACCCGAAATGTGGAAATGTGTGTCTGTGGTTTCGACACCACTATCGTTATTATTATTTGTATACTCTCGGGTAAAATGTAGCGAACTGACCATCTTATTATATCATCCTATTGTAATGAAACCTACATTTACGAATAAATTTGATTTGATTTGTCTGTCCACCTTATTTGGAGCACTAGATCATGAAATATAGACTTTATGATAAGTGGGGTTCTCCCATTGTCTTTCGTGGTAGTCTCGTGATTAATATTTGTTTGACACTCATACATTACTTAAAATTTACGACAGAGCACACATGTTTCACATCTGGGCTATCTCGAGTATCTCGCCTTTAAATATGATGTCACACAACAGTCTGTTTTCTCAAGAAAATTTGTCACACCTCTTTCCTTGTAATTTGTCTAAACAGATTTCTAGTAATGTTTTAAAGAGTCTTGAGGGCACTAGCATGCTCTTGCACCAAAAATTCAAAGACATTTAAGACACCAACCCGCGCTGGGCCCGCGTAGATTATACCCGTCCCTCTCGCAGAGATGACGAACATTGTCATTCATCATCATCATTTCAGCCTAAAGACGTCTACTGCTGGACAAAGGCCTCCCCCAAGCATCGCCATTTCGACAGGTTCTGCGCTTCTCGCATCCAGAGAATTCCTACGGCCTTCACAAGGTCATCGGTGCCTCCTTGTGGGTGGCCCCCCAACCCGACGGTACGCGGTCGCCCTTCCAGAACCTTTCAGCCCCATCAGCTATCTGTTCTGCGAGCAATGTTGCCTTCTGCCACAATTCTTCGGGCTTTGTCGGTTACCTCGGTTCTTCTACGTATCTCTTCATTTCTGATTCGATCAAAATCAAAAGTCATTTATTTAAATTAGGCTGAGAATCAACACTTTTTGAACGTCAAAATTACATAAGACAGTCCCCCAAAAAGCCCGCCCTTCACCACTTCCTAGTGCTTTAGCTGGGAAGAAGAAGTGGCGCAAGAAACTCCCCAGCAGCACAGCTGTCTGTTCAGTTAGGTGAACTGGATTCTATACAGTAGTAAGTAATTAACACAACGAAACACAAAACATTAAATTACATTATTTGCCATATGTCAGCTAGCACACGCCAATATTGAAAACTATACTCAAACAGAAATAAAAACGTAAACAGAACTTAATAATAGATTTTTTAGAAATTAAGAATAATAACAAAATCACGTAGGGAAACTCCACGACTCACTCTCTCACACTCCGTTGCCCTTTAAGTGTCTTTCAGCCTTCTAATAAAACATTGTAGGCTTATTTTGAGTAGCAACTGGTATTCCTTAAAACTCCATCACCTTAGCTTAGGTTCGAGTTTACTCTAGGAGTTAGTTCTTTAATCTTGCAAATGTAAAATAAAAACTCAAAACTCAAAGCATTTATTTCTTTTAAACCATTTACAGGCACTTTTGATTTGTCTAGTGGTCGGTCAGTCAGAAATATGAAGCTAGTTGCCCATTCCAAAGCGTAGTAGGTACCTATGGAGAAGAACGGGCAGGAAACTCCATGGACATTCTTTTAAATTATATTGTTACTTAAATATATTATTTACATAATTAATGTTGAATATAGGTATAATTTTATTATATGTGAGAACGATGTAAATAAGACGTACCTACACATGGAGTGTCCAGAGTACAGCAAATAGAAATTTAAACAAAACCATACATAAATAAATAAACTGTGTAACTGAAATCACCATTTCGTGTCCTAACCTTAGCTATATACAGCTACTTAATTTCTTTGAATTAAGGCTGTCATTATTACAAGGAAGTTCCTTATTAAGTTGAAGTTATTGTGTTATTTATATGAGCACATAAAGACGCCGACAAACAATGACAATACTACTACAGAATGATAATTAACCCACCTTAACAACATCAATTCAGAGGTCATGTTTTACTGGGTACTCATCCTCTTCAGTATGTATAGCCAGTATACATTGATCTGTCCACGTAAAGACTAGATAATGTTGGTTTTGTGTAGCTACTTTTGCAAGACCAGTGTAGTCTGGTCTCCACACTTTATCAATGGAAGGGTCAAGTTAAAGAGGTAGTTAGTATAAAATTGTTAACAGTCCAAGTTTACTTGACCTGTCAGTATACAGAGTGACATATTTAATAATAAATCAAAGGTATCTAAGTAACAGTAAAGTTGTCGATAAGCTTCCGGTATAATTTAGTTTATTAACTAAATCTGTTAATGTTTGCATTCTAATATGGGAATTGATCAATCGGCTGCTTTCATGCTGCGTGAGAGAATTTTATGAATTAATACAAGCGATTTAAGACGTTCACAGCTCAGCATGGGTCTTTATATAAGGGTATGTATGCACAGGTTATTAACTTATTCAGCAATATAGTGTTCACCAATATTATCAAACAGGGCTCTGTTCGTTATTCCCGTATTATTAAGAACGTTCGTTTTCTAATCTCTATGCAGACGATAATTTAGTGATACTTTAATTTCTAGTAACACTAAAATTTAAACTGTAAGTACTTACATTTCTTATTGGTTTAGCAGAATATATTTTCTGTAATTTAGACGCTTTCGTGAGATTGCGTCTTGAATTTGACCCTTTTTAGAGTTCCCAACCCAAAGGGTGCCAACAGAACCCTATGACTAAGCCTCCGCTGTCCGTCTGTCTGTCAGCGGGCTATATCTCATGAACCGTTATAGGTAGGCAGTTGAAATGTTCACAGGGTGTGTATTTCTATTACCTACAGCTATAACAAAAAAACAATAAAAATAAAATAAAGTAAAAATTAATGGGGACGATATAAAATACAAGAAACGTGTGTTTATTGGCATTTATTTTTGATGTGAAACATTTATAGCCGCACGTAAAAGCTATTGCTGGCGTGGCGACGCATGCCGTGGCGACGCGTCGCCACGCTATATTTTAAATCAATAACAATTTATTTCTTTAAAAAAAAAAAATTGGTTTTTGATTATGCCATATTTGTTTTCTTTTATTAAACCACTATTTCATACTTATACATACTATGTTGTATAGTAAATAAGTATGAAAGAATGGTTTTCTATGTTTCACATCTGCCAGGCGGCCAGGCGAGGCGTCCCGCGACGGCGCGGCGGCGGCGACGCGATGGCTAAATGTTTGTTTACCTTGAGTTACGGAACCCTTCGTGTGCGACTCCAAATCACACTTGGCCAGTTTTTAATTATGGGAATTGGCTTTCTGGTCATATATTAAGCATATTCTGAGAATCCATCCATCGGTTTCCACAAGGCGTGATCGAGGTCAAGAGCAAACCCACTCGAAATAAAAAAAAAACAATTAATATCCACGCCCGCCAACATCTCAAAACAGTTGAGGATCACAACTCTTCGAGCTGTTCTGGGGAAACCCATAAACTCATTCATTAGATACTGTATGATGTGTGTCATGTAGGCAAATAACTGATATTATAACGCATTTTATCAATTGATAAATTATTTTATTTCAGTAAGTAGGTTTGTACAAACACGTCAATCATATTTTTTTAACTACATGAGGTCGGCATTTCCTATCTGACTACTCTGAGAAGAAAAGCCAAAATGAACTCAGAGGTCACAGTCTCTTTTAAAGCCCAGACATAATCTTGGTCAGATCATAATTATGAAGACTGAAGGATCATAGGAAGAATGGTCTTGTGAGGAAAGAACCACACAGATTGAGTGGACCTGTCCAGTCAGTGCACGCATTTGTCAGTAATCGTGCACTCGACTCAGAAATTAAGGAGCTCAACGATTGACGACATCACTTATCTTTATTATGTACTACGTGGAAAAGTAATTAAGCAGAATTTGTAGTCTTTCCTCCCGAGGGAGTGTTAACGTGACTCAAGGCATGACTTGATGAGAGCATAGATATGGTTTTGCGCTGATGAAATAATACTGTGAACTTATGGCACATAATGTTATACACTACAAATTGCAATCCATCTTCCAAGTAAAGGGATAGTTTTGAAAATATGTTTTTGCTGTCAATGGTGCCGATTCTCTTGTCACAAATGCCTCTAAACTAGACTAAAAATCACCAACATTTTGTTTATTCCTGTCAAACGACGGTTTCTCATTCTGAAATTGACCTAAGTGACACAACTTAACTATATTTTATTTTGACAGCACTAACTAAGATGGCGCTGAGTTATTTATTAATCTATTGAAAATGGCAATTTTATTTTGCTATTCTGAATTTGACGTTTTTCACCTAAAATGTTGATTGTCTAACTAAATCTGACTATTTTTAATCGCGATTAAAAAGGCGTGGAATAAAATGTGTTGTCATGAACTAACATTCACACCAACACCTCGACTTCAGATGCAAAAACAGTACTGTATCTTTTTTTTTACTTCTCCTTATATCTCGAAAATGGTGTTCCTATCGCAAAAATAATGAAAATTTCCACCCCCTATAATTACCTTAAACTCCTAAAACCCAACATTTTGGTAATAATTTTTCATATTTTCCATACAAAAATTGAAAAATTCCATATAAAACACGTCAAGTCCACAAAAACGCGCCACCGGCTCTAAAAAAAATCATGGGGTAGGTTAACAAGTAGCACGTGGAGTCGCGATTGTCAAATTCGATTTTAGTTGTGTCAAATTTATTTTTAAATTTAGAATTTTTCTCTATACCAGAATATTTTTAAGATTCTCATAGCCAAAAAAAAGTAAGGAATTTTAGTGATAGTACTAAACTATAAAGTTAAGTTTAGTTTGGTGTACCTACAAGAGAATCGGCACCAATGTCCTGATGACCTAGTGGTTTAAACCTCGCCTCTCATTCACGAGTTTGTGGGTAAGTGACATTTTCAATTATTGTCAATGTACTTTCTGAGTTTATAAAGGAAATTACTGATATCGTCGAAGAAAAACATCGTGTGAAAATTTGGGTTTATATTATAGTTCTTATAATTCTGAAATCGCCAACCCGTCTTGAGCAAGCGTGGTAATCAATGCTCGTGCCTTCTATGTATGCTAAGAGGCCTTTGTCCTGCAGTGGGGTGATAATAGGCAGGGATTATTATTATTATTATAAGCAGTTGATGATGTATAAGAAGTTTTAAGTTAACATTTTCATCTCAAATACAGTTCAATACCAGTCTTATAAATATATTCAGTCACAAACGCAGAATTTGTTGGGTTATCTTGGAGCCGGACTCCTCTTTCCGTATGTTTCAAGCCAGGTTTAGCAAAATGTGTATTTCGCCCAATTCCCAGAAAATCATAAAAGTGCATTGTTCAGCTAAAAACCAACTAATTAGGTACCGCATTAATTCATGTTTATTACCTTATCTCATTACCTACAGTAGGTATCACTAATTACCAGGCAACGTAAACATAAGTCATATCAAGGCTCCGCAGACAGGCGCGACGCGACTCTAGTAGAACAATCTCTATGAAAACTTCATGGAAATTGTTCTACAAGAGTCGCGTCGCGCCTATCTGCGAGAATCTTTACTTCAACAGACGGGTGATCAGCATAATGGCTAGTTATTGAGCGGAATAACCGTCGATAAACTTAGGGATATTAACGTAGTTTGTGTTGAGTTCAATGTTAATCGTTAAGTATTAGATTGGCATAACAATGTGATCGTCATTTGTTTACGTATAAAGGCTCCCCCTTTAAACGTAAATAAATGACGATCACGTCCACATTGCATGACGAGTTTCGAGAAGCGAGAATCAGCAGAGAGCAGGGTGTCTCTTGGAGTGCGTGTGCCCACTATGCTGCTAGTCGAAGCGTGAATCATATAGTTTGTGAATTCTAAATGTCGTCATCAATATGTAAATACTATACTTAACATAACATCACGGCTGTGCTATCCAACGGGTTAGGTAGAGGTGTACCTATAGCACACCACATTTCGGCCAGTTATGTAAAAGTCCCATGTAACAGGGGTTAGCCTGTTGCCTTCTTGTCACAGTCATGACGTGCAGCCACGGATATCATGCGTGCAGCGGGGCGAGCACGGCCTACTGTGATAGGCTTAGGCGATACTTTACGCCTGGACAGCTTTTGACCCTTTACGAAGCGCAAGTCCGATCCTGCATGGAGTATTGCAGCCACCTTTCCTGGTCCACCATCCTGGTGTCCTGCAACACAGGCCACGAGCCTAGCTTAGGCACCAGTCTCCCACAATATATGTATACTTACCTGAACTATGTATCATTGTCGAATCTGACCAATGTAAAACAACTTGTACTTATATGTATTGTGGTGAGAAAAAATAAATTTGATTGATTGATTGATTGACCTTTGGGTTGGCTAAGCAAAGTACCAACTTGCCGCGCTTGTCTCGGTGGAAGGCAGAGCTAAGAGGCTCATTGGCAACGTAAAACTGGTGGATGCCAAGCTTCACGACTTGGCTCATCGCCGCAAGGTCGCCTGCTTGTCGGTCTTCTACAGATTGTACTTCAGTGAGTGTGCCCAAGAACTCCACGACGTCATACCACCGGCCCCCTTCTTCCATCGGCCATCCAGACGCACTGCAACTTACCATTCTTACCTAGTTGCTATTCCACCAATTCGCACTAAGCGTTTCCAAATGTCTTAAGTTATGCGCACAGCAAAAGAGTGGAACTCTCTACCTGCGTCTCGCGTCTGTGTTTCCGAACGCATACAACCATAATCTCTTCAAAGTGAGAGTGAACAGGCTTCTTCTAGGTCAGCTCACTCCATCGTCGACTCTGTCTCTGTCACCACCGACCTAGACTAGAGTCAAGAGCAAACCCATTTTTAATAAAAAATAAAATAAAAAAAGGCCTGAGTCACACATTTTTATCACAGTTTGGGAGCAAAAACCGTGATAAAATGCGTGACTCAAGCCTATCACAGTAGGCCGTGCTCGCCCCGCTGCTGTCGGCTATTTCTGTTTTGTGATCGTGATTAAAGATCTTTTATGTTTTTATTTTTTCTTTATTATTATACCTAATTATCTTTTATGGAATCGTAACACGTATGCACGTGTTTCTGTGACAACTAAACCTATTTTTCTTTGTTTCAACCGGGCACAAGTCCAGATTCCGGTTTGCTATTGAGATATTCCAGATCGAAAAATCCAAAAACAGTTTGCCCGACTTGGTAATCGAACTCAGGACCTCAAGCTCAGCGGTAGCGCTTGCGACCACTATACTAATAGATACTAGTAATTATTTCTGAGTTTCTGTCCATAAAGATCAATGGTGTAAGCGCATACCCACTGATCTTATTTTTGTTGGATGGTAAACAAGCCGCCTTTGAGATCAGAAATACTAGAGGCAACGTAGAGACAAAGCTGAAAAAATTTCTCATAGTGCCAGTCGGCAAACTTAAAAACAGCAAAAAAACATGACATCTTATCTATCTACATATACGGAGTTATTTGTAAAACGTCGACAGTCTATAACCAAATGACCCCTTAGGACCCCTACGCAAATATCAACCATTTTCCAGGAACTTTACATTTTTTTTTTTGAAGATATCTGGTATCTTCTGGTATCTCGTTGGATAGCTGAGAAGTTGTAAATATTTTTGGAATGTTCTGTCGATAAAGTATATCCATGTTTTTTTGCAGAAATCAACCATTTTAGTCAAATAACCTGCTTAAAATGATGGAAATATGATGAATATGATTGATATGATGATGATTATATATGACGTGTATCCTTTGTTGGTGATCCCAAATAAATAAATAAAATTGTGTGCTCTGATTTAAAACATAATCAAGCTAATTGTCATTTTATGGTTGATTATTATGCATTGAATTAGAAGCAGACAATAATAATTTAAAACAATCTTGCATTGTTTTTTTATTTATAAATAAAAGTTTTATACCGCCAATAAAATATAAGATTTCAAATTACTCGGAGATGGTTGACGTTTGCATAGGGGTCATAAGGGGTAATTTGCTTGCAAATGACCTCCCCTACATCCCCATAATGGATTGCCGACATATTACCAACAATCCTGTATAAATCAAAATTAAATGCTGCTCGTCGGTAACCGCATCACTGGAGAACGGCTGGACCGACATGACAACTTATTGTTGAAAAATGTTCGTAATAATCCGAACTAGGTTTTTATGCAAAGAAAAATTGGAACACATTTTAAATTTTGGGAAAAGCAGAACGTGCTTTTTGTCATGGGATTTTTGTACGAGTTCAAGACCATAACTCACGATTGGAACGATTGGGCAGGACGACGTCTGTCCGGTCAGGCCAGTGCTGAAATAAAACCATTTTTTTTCACCCATTTTCGTTTGTGCACTTTATCCAGGGACACACTGTATGTGCGCAGCTCATGCTGTGGTAAACATACTAGCCAGTCAGCAAGGAGATAGCGGAGCTCATTTTCCCGGGTGTGACGGACATATTTGACCTAATACACCACAATTAGGACCAAAATTATAAATGCGCAGTGGTGGCCCAGTGGTAACGGCCACGACTTACGACTTGACGTAAGTTCGATCCCAGACAGGCGCTTTACTTTCTGTAGCCTATTTCATCACAACTACTCTCAAAACGGTGAAGAAAAACATGGAAAGGAAACCGGCATGTCCTAGAAACAGAAATTTGAAGACGTGACGGCTATCAACCCGCACTGGGCCCGCGTGGTGGATTACAGCCCTCTCCCTCTCACCAAGAGGAGGCATGTGTCCCAGCAGTGGGGACATTATAGGCTGATTAGATTAGAGCTTATTAAATCCTAAACCGATAATGTCCTTGACCCAGCTGACTCAGAACGCAACAATGCAGCCCACGCTAAGTTAATTTGTATCTACGTAATTAATCCACCATCGTTTACAATTGGTACACTCAGAGGTATTCCCAATCTTTTTTACGAGTACACTAGAATGGGGGGATTGAGTCATAGTACTTATAGTGTTGATGCTGTACCTAATAGACAGAAATTCTTAAGAAAGACTTGTTGTTGCAGACTGCAAGTTTAAAGTCCGTCCTTCCATATACATATTTGACTAACTTTGGACAAAACTAGTTTTACCAGAACTCGACGACGTCATATTGCCAAAGGAGGTTCACGACTCGATATAGTCCTCCAGGCCGTATTTCGGCCATGGTGGCCAATCTCAATGGAGACTATAGCTTTCGGCGTGGGAGATATTATAGTGCAGGCGTGTGTGCGCAGACACAGGTGCACTCTCTCTTCCCTCACTCTCATAGTCCGATGGGACAGCAATCCGTCACGACCGGCGAGAGATCAGGCGCAGGACCAACGGCTTAACGTGAGCACCGAGGCACGGGGGTAAAACCCCGCCATCTTCCAAATTCCAGGCTGTTCTAAGAAATTCCCAATATCACTTAGTCCTCGGACGCACGCTGATGAGCGTCGCGCTTGCAACCAGGAGACCAACGGCACGAATTGATAACGCTGGTGGTTGTGGCATCAGTTGTGTTTTGTTTTATGATTACACAATTGTCCATTATACAGGGTGTGGCGTAAGTAGTGCTCCACCGTTCAGGATTCGATGAACCAGATAATTAACTATAACAATTAAAAATTTTAACTTTACAAATCTCGGATGTTTTATGTTCGATTTTAACGCTGCAAGCTGCATTGAGAAAAATCATCCTACATCAAATATCCAACATTCAAATTAGACATCAGTTATGAAAATGTAGTACCTATAGAAGAATTTTCCCTCCTAAATCACTTTTTCAGCATAAACTTGTTAACTTCACTATCTAACGATTGGGCAAAAGAATTTAGAAAAATATCGTTTGTGACAAACCCATCGTGACATATCCTTATATTTTCAGGACATGCTTCAAGAAACTCCCGAGCATTCTGTGTTTCAATACAATGCGGTATACCTTCAACATGTTGACGATGCTCAAAAAGAAAGTTAACACGCACTTCTCGTTTCCAATGAGGCTAGACATGTCCGGATATGTAGAGAAACACCTCATGCCGGCGCAGTATCAAGGTAGTGTGACTATAGGTGTATTATATTATTTTTTTTCACTTTTGTCCTTCCAGGTTTGTGGCTCGCTGATCGACTGAAATTATAGTATTCTCAGCTATATTTGTATTTTTTTAGTCGGCAAACAATTGAATGGGATTAGGTTGGATTTACTGCATTCCTATCCCCCTATTCCATTCGTGCACATTGCCTTTCGTTAACAAATATTATAAAGAGGTAAAATTTGTTTGTTGGTTTTTATTTAGGAGGTAATCTCCGGAACTACCGGTTGGATTTGAAAAATTCTTTCTGCATTTGATAGCCTAATTCTTGAGGAAGGCTATAGGCTATTTTACACAACGCTATGACCCTTAGAAGCCAAGCAAAAGAAAACGAAGTGTTAGCGCGGGCGGGTGATGCGATGCGACGGGGTGGGGTGGGGGATGGGCAGAAGCTAGTATAATTATAAATCAGCGCTGTAGTACTATGGGTCCCCTATAGCAAAGCATTATGCTGAGTGGAAGCCTTCTAGTCCCAGTCACGACGTGCAGCTGCCGACTATTTCTGTTCTGTAATCGTGATTAAAGATATATTTTGTTTTTTTTCCTTGATTATTATATCGCTGCCGAAATTCGGTTTCGGTTTCAGTCAAAAAATGTATTTCGGTCGGACATAATAGAAATAAAACTATATCGGTATATTATAAAACTATTAAACCTGAATCCGGCTCCTTACAATAAAAGCGACACTTAATGAAACATAGCAGAACTCTTACGACATCTTAGGACATCTGTCTAATTTGCCTATGAGTTGATTTTGCTACTAGCCACTAGATGGCTTTCTGCTGTTTGGGCTCCCCCCGCACCCCGCGAGGCTGCGACACTACTTTTGTATGGAGAATGACTTTACAACACCTCCTCTTTGTTTCTGCTCCGTGGGTAAATGATAGATGATAATTTGGCCAATCGAAAGTTTCTGGGTAATCCATTATTTACGCCACATCATATATATATTATATTTATAGTCTCAATAGGTTCAAGCGTGTCTTTATATTTAAAAATATCTCTTCCTAAATTTTCATTGTAAATTGCACCTACCACTGTTTATCTCTGCATCACCCAAAGGTTGACTGGTAGAAAATGCCTATGGCATTAACTCCGGCTCTGTACATTTGTGTGCTTAAAGCATTAAATAAATAAATAAATACCACAATCCATTACATCACAAAAATACCTGATGACCATTGGAAAGCGGAATTGGGCTTCTGGACACATTTGCCGCATATCAGACGATCAATTGGGCCAAACTTACGGCCCAGTGGGTCTCTCTTCATTGGACTACATGACCTAAACGCAAGTTTTATAATGCCTCAAACTATATGATCTACTGCAGTAAACAATATCAGAAAAATATATGATATTCTTCAGGATATATGTTAGTTCTAAAGTGTGTTATGAACTACAATTCATCCGTCTTCTTTTTTACGTTTTGATTAAAAAATCAGCGAAATTTCTTAGAAAGGCGATTGGGGGCGCCACTTGTGACTCGGCGCAGTCTTAAATAGATGAGTAGGTAACTCCATAATGTCATCCGGCAATTTATTATATAAATCAGTGATGCCATAAAAATAATACTACTATTGAGTAATGCCGTTTTCCCTCACGTAATTGTCTTTAATAGCTTTTAGAAGCAGTCTTAAAATAGCTTGGATTCGATTTTACAAAAGGATTTTATTCGTTTATGGACAAAGAAAATAATGTTACAATTTTTAAATTTTTAAAGTGATGTTGACAGCTTGTAGTACTATCTAAATGGCACATTGCTCTGATGCATTTATTTGGGCTTTGAATACAAATTCCGTGCCTACCAAGTTGCCCCAGAATGTTATACTTACCATATCTTAATATAGGTGCAACGAGTCCGTGATATGCCGCTAAGCTTAAGACGGCTTCTTTGTTGACAACTTTGGACAGTTTGTAGAGAGCGAATGAGGATTTATTCATTCTTTTACAGAGATTATCTACATGTGTTTTCCATGACAAATTGTAATCTATATCAATTCCCAGAAATTTGGTATTTGTTACAGAGTATACCTACTCTCTGTCCATCGTAATTAACATTAATATTTTTAGGTTGAGTTCTTTGGCGAAAAAAAAAACGAGGAGAACCGAGTCCGACCGACCGAACGAGGAGTCCACCGTGCAAGCATGATTTAATTTATAGTGGTAGAGAAATTACATGGACAAGCTCGAATAAGTTGTTAAATAAACAGAAAGATCATTCTCCTGACTCAGCGTGCTGTGCTGGCGCTGCCGCTGCTGCTGCGGCTGCGGAAAACCTCAAGCGGCGAAAGTATAATTGAAAATTATAATATACCTTATCGGTAATTATATTTTCGAGCCGTTTGGGGTTGAAGTTGAAACCCTCGGGCCGTGGGGTCCGAATGCTCACGGTTTGTTCAACGAAATCTCCAAACGGCTTGTTGACACTTCCCGTGACCCAAGGGCTGGCCTTTACCTTGACCAGAGGCTTAGCATTGCCACACAACGTGGCAATGCCGCCAGTCTCTTGGGTACATTACCAGTCGACAGAGATGCGGATGAATTTTTCGACGCCATATTTTAATTTGTTAATAGTTTATTTAGTATAACAGTTTTTGTAAATATATTGTCAATAAATGTAAAACGGAAACATTAAAAAAACAGAAAGATAATATATGTCAATAAGATTATACCTACGGTCCCCAGATTTTTATAAACCATCGCCATATCACGTTAATTTCGTCGTTCTTTTATCGGGTGAATAAAGAAAGTTCAAATTTAGGCAGTTGCAGGCCGTTCATGGAAAGCGACAGTTAATCGCTTTAAAAGATCGTTATTTTTTGAGCAAAGATGAAGACACTTCAGTTGTAATGAGGAAAACGGTGAATTTATTACGTCAATAGCTTTGTGCTTCAAACAAATGCTAAACGAGGTGATTTACCTACTAATGGAAATATTCGCATTTTTTACATATCTTTTTTCATGTCTTTTTTTGCTTAAATATTTACATAATCAGCCTATAATGTTCCCACTGCTGGGACACAGGCCTCCTCTCAGTGACAGGGAGTGGGCTGTAATCCACCACGCGGGCCCAGTGCGGGTTGGTATATAGATGTCACATATCATCGACAATTTGATTCTAGGACATGCCGGTTTTTTTCCTGACGATGTTATCCTTCACCGTTTTGAGAGCAGCGGTGATGAAATAATTTACACAAAGTAAAGCGCCTGTCTGGGTTCGAACCTACGACCTACTACCCGTAAGTCGCAGCCTTGACTACTAGGCCACCATTTTTTTTTTTTTTTTTTTATGTATGGCATCTCGCAGTTGGCTTTGAGAGGCCGTGACTGCTTAACCGGACAATCCTGTGGTGCCTTCGAGCTAACTCAAAGCCTCCAGCCAGGGGAAGCTAGGCCACCACCGCTCTCTGCTGCTTATATAGTTGATACATAATTATTATACAACATTTACAACTAAAAAGTCCATTACAAGCTCACTTTGCAAACAGTGTAATGCAATTAGAGGCAGTTATATTACTTGTTTGTTGCAGTCGGGATTTTTGTTTTCAACTTTGACCCCCTTTATTTAAAACGTTGCATAAAGTTAAATAATGATTAGGGACTGTTTAACCATATTTTTTTGCGTTTAAACTATAAAAAACGTTTATAAACAAAGAGGTTAGTATGTTATTGGAATCTACTCAAGCCCTTTATTTTGATACTCCACATGGTTAAGGTAAGTTTTTTTAAATGTTATTTATTGATGTTTAACATCGGCCATTTTGATTTTATAAAAACAAAACCTAGCCTTGCGCATGATGTAGGTAATTTTCTTCCATACAACAGGTTCCGACAGCTGTGATCTCAGCGTTAATTTCTTTAGATTCAAATTCAAATTTATTTATTTGTCCGATTATGGTACATTAAATTAATAAATGGCCTCATCAAGTCATCACATTCTGCCAAGTGGAGCGCATAAATATCAGGAACACAAATACAATTATTACAATACAAAAATAAAAATAATAGGTTATTAATAACACCAATTCGCACTAAACGTTTCAAATGTCTTTTGTAATGCGCACAGCAAAAGAGTGGAACTCTCTACCTGCGTCTGTGTTTCCGAACGCATACAACCCTAATCTCTTCAAAGTGAGAGTGAACAGGCTTCTTCTGGGTAAGCTCACTCCACCGTCGACTCTGTCTCTGTTACCACTGACTTATAGCAAACCCATCTTAAAAAAAATACGAATTAATATTACAATATGAGACATAAATGTCAAATTATCAACTACTATCAAAGAGAGATTCCAAAGTATAAAATATTACAATTAAATTAGGTGGTCGAAGTGTCATTCAAATAGTCGTTTAAATTTTATTAAACATTTTTACATAGCAACTCTGTATGTTCCTGTGTTATTTAATTAATTATAATATAATACTCTTTAAAAACTTAAACTAATTTCAACTTTTTTTTTGTTAAAAACATGTTTCATCCTTCCATGTTTTCTTCGTCTTCCTTCCTCTACTCAGCAATCCGTCATTTCTTAGTAGGTACCGAACTAGATTTCAGTCAAAATTACTATAAAACACATAAAATTATGCTTGTAATCCATGATGAGCTAGGCAGAGGTGTACCTATACAGACTGCCGTCATAAGAAAGAAGGCCGTAACTAACTGACAACTTTGCCAAAAATTAGTTAGTAACATATTCGGAATCAGCAAAGAAACTGCTATCTTATCGTCTTACACACAAAGCTGTAACTCGTATAAGATTAGATATATCATAAGGATTTTAGCCCTAACTACGACATACATTCTAGTTTTTGAATCTGAAAAGCCTTAATTACACAATAACGGCCTTTTGTGTCAATTATGTTTCAAAATAAAGCCTATATTTTTGTCGTCATATAAAACAATAATCACTAAGTAAAACCATTCAGTAAATCGCGGGCCGTCATCATTTTAGATAAAACTTAAATTATCTCGGAATCAACGTTGACGTAGTTACGGCCGTCTTTGGTATGACAGAAAGAAAGAAAGAAAATGCGTTTATTTGCGGTAAACATGACGCAAAAAATAACACAAAAAAATATGAAAAGGTTGGGGGAAACATGCGTCACATCCACGCAAAACGGCTATCGCTCAGCATTATGCTGCGACCCTATGCAAGACAGAGCCCCAGCGCAGCGCTGGTTTTCAGCGACAGCCGGCGCTGACGTAGTGACGTCGTCCGGTGAGGCAAACAATAGTTAGGACGCTGTACCAGTACAGCGTACTTACGAACGTTGCACTTAAATAAAAATAATATAATTGAATTTAAATGTTAAACAGAAATGTAAAAGGATATAGACATACATGCTACGAGACAGCACTACAGTACACCCACATCCCCCAAGTTATGTGTTGATAGGTCCCATTCCTTGCAGGGAGCGAGTCTGTTGCCATCGCCGGGCACAAATCCAGGCTCCCGCTTGCTACTGATAAATTTCATATGGAAACAATCAATTTGTAATAGAACAATTTTTATCCATGTATTTCTACATAATTAATCTATTAATGTATTGTAATAATTCTAGGAATGACATTGAAATATTTTAATAAATATTAATATTAAATGAATAATTAATGTTCTGAGTCTGGGTGTGTCATATCACATGTGTCTGGGTGTTAAGTATATGTATATATCAGTTATCAGGTTACCGTAGTACAGGTTCTACCTAGTTCGGGACCTGAAGACCTTGATGACAGTGTTAGAAAAAAAAAACTGTATTATTATAACTCTAAGAAGGACACTACGTACATTGATTTAATATTTCAAAATACTTTTGTCTAATTTTATATATTTCAATGTCAATCTTGATTTTGATAAACCATGATTAATACATTTTGCTTGCCTTACGGTCAAATCACTTGAAACATGTACTTAGATTCAATAACCCCTTGGTAACAGTGTTTTCTGCAAAAATAAATACTTTGATTTTTAAAAAAACAAATAACAATTTGGCCGACCTGGGAATCAGGCCTAGGACCTCATGCTGAGCATCAGAGCTTGTGACCATTGGATTGCAATACGAGCATTAGAAATAAAACAATGACTTAGCAAAGATATAATTCATGCATGATATTAGGTAGTAATACAATACCGAACCTGATATTTCCGTCTGGGTGTTTGTTATAAACAAATATCTGAATACTAAAGGCGCCCGCAGGCAGGCGCGACGCGACTCTTGTAGAACAATTTTATTTCCATAAAGTTTTCATATTTATAAATTATTCTACTAGAGTCGCGTTGCGCCTGTGTGCTGAGCCTTAATTACTTTGTGTATGTTACCTTTTATACCTACCTTTGTATATGTACCTGTTATGTGTTGTTTTGCGAAGTGATGTGTAGTGTTGAGTTATGGAGTGCTATTCTATTGTTGTAACTCGTTGTCGTTGTTATTGAATAGTTCAGAAATAATTATGATTACTGTCATAGAAAGAGAAAGAAAAAAAGAAGATTTTTTGTTTTATAATATTAACTCTCTATTCTATTCTATTTTGTATTATTATTATTATATTGTTTTTTATTTTTATATTATTTTATATTATATACTATGAATATTTAAAAAAATGTTTTTTTTTTGCTGCAAGGATGATGGGAATGTTAGTAAGTACATATTATTAAAACTGTAAAGTTTAATGGTTAAAGTATTTTTTTCCCAAAAAAAAACCCATTCACATTTAAGGATCAAAAATAATTTTCCAAGTAAAAAATTAACATTATGAACAAAAGTGTATATTTGGTGCTTGTACCTGCTAAAAAAACATCATATTCTATCACAGACACTAGCACCTTCCATACTAGGTTAGGTAGGCAATCATGAAAAATATCAATTTAAAAAAAAATTTTACTCGTCTGCTTGACTGACGATGATTATGCGAACATTACGAACAATCTATGAAAAAAATCTCTCCAAAAAATAGCAAAATGTGCGTCGGCCGGGAATCGAACCCGGATCAACTGCTTGGAAGGCAACTATGCTGACCATTACACCACCGACGCATCTACCCGCTGGCGTGAAATAGACAGACACTTTCTAACACTCTTATCAACCGGTTTCGATGAGCTCTGACGTCACAATGCCGTGATCTCGAAACGTTTTTCATCGTTTTGTAAAAGTAACTAATGGTGCCGATTCTGTTGTACAAAAACTAAACCAAATTTAAGTTCAGTGCATCTTTTTCTTTCTATTTCATTATGAAAAGGACAGAAGATAAATTTTAGTTTCGTCCTGTCAAATTAGTCAGCGACTGACACTACGCCATACAAGTTTAGACGTGATTAAAAACTTGCCCACTAAAATTACGTCAATTTACTTCAGGCGCTGACTAATTTGACAGGAATAAACTAACATGTATATTCTGTCCTTTTCTTAATGAAAAAGAAAGAAAAAGATGCACTGAACTTAAATTTGGTTTAGTTTGTGAACAAGGGAAGCGGCACCATTGTCTTGTTTAAATAGCTGTATTTATGTTTTGGGATTTTGGGAACACCTACATTTGAATAAAAGTATTTTGAGCATGTTGGTATATTATAATCTAGTATTCATAAAGAGGTAAAATTTGAGAGTTAGTACATTATTTTTTAGAGAGTAAAGAATATTCAGGACTACTGATTCGATTCCGGAACTTCTTTTACTAGTAGGAAGGTACACTTAACCGAATGTCACAGAATGTATTTTATGTTAAAACAAGAAAATTATGGAGGGTAGAGATAAGGAGAGCTATCTCTTATGGGGCTGTGCACGAAATCGACTGATTTTGATCAATTTTGTGCATTATTTGTAGGCAACGGAGAAACTATTTAAATAAAATTATTTGTGATTCGAAAAGTTGAGTTCTTTGTTTTGCATGTGGTTGAAAGAGATTTTTCAAATAAGTTAATTATTCATGGAATATCACCAATGTTCACAACAAGTTTTGCAAAAAACAACGCGAGACTGACGTTCATTCGTTCGTGATCATTTTTTTATTACAAACTTTGATTTTGAACATTCAATAATATCATCAAAATCATTATAATAATATGGTCTACTTGCACGTGGCTGGACCACTTTTTTCAACTTCGATACAAAATATAGCAGAAAAGAATGTTGAAAAAACTTATTTTTCGAAACAAACCCTGTCAGTGATGTATTTTTTCCTACTATTGAACAAACCTTTTCAAGAAATTTAAAAATCATACATTAATCTTCATCTAATCATAAAATAAAATAAAATTTAATTTTATGATAATACACTATTTTCATACAGGCAAAATAAAGTATATTTTCGAGAGCGCAAAAGTGATGAAACTATTAAAAGGTGCTGTGACTGACGCGAATGGTTTAGCACCACGAAAACTGTACTTTTGTAGTCACACATAACTATACAATGTTTCAATTATTTCCAGCTTTCTCAAAATTAGACAAGAACTTGATAAAAGTGGGGAAAATTTAAAAAGTGTCCAGCATATAAACAGTAAATAATAGTTCAAAAACCATCCGAAATGGCGCTAGCGTAGGCAAATGGTGTGGTATGAATGTAGGAGTTGTTATCCGACTGAAGTATGCCGACTGCCGAGTTAGAAAATTAACGGATTGAAGTATGCCGAGTTAGACAATTTAATATTTTTAGTGACTAGAGTAGTTAGTTACAGTCCAGTATACCATACCTCAACAATTAACGTAGTCCAACATTATTTTGTAAACATAACCTAAGATTATTGCTATTAAAATTTACCCGGTGGCTACTGTGGCGCCACCCTTATTAGGCACATTTTAACGGACACTTTTTATACACAGAGATAGCTCCCCTTGTCTCTACCTCAATCATACCTAATAAGTCACAAACACTTGCTTTTCTAGTAATTAAATACTTAGACCGAATCAGCGGAATGCATGGTTTTATTTTTTAACTAGTAGGCAAACCTGCTGTTGTTATGTGTTTTAATATTAATTTATTCATTAAGTAATGCGTGTTTCGATAAAATAATATCAATCCCTTAAGGCTCCCGCAGACAGGCGCGACGCGACACCGCGACGCGACAGTGCGACGCGATTTTAATAGAACAGTTTCCATGAAGTTTTCATAGAAATTGTTCTACTAGAGTTGCGTCGCGCCTGTCTGCGGAGCCTTGATATGACTTATGTTTACTTTGCCTGGTAATTAGTGATACCTACTGTAGGTAATGAGATAAGGTATTAAACATGAATTAATGCGGTACCTAATTAGTTTGTTTTTAGCTGAGCACTGCATTTTTATGATTTTCTGGGAATTAGGCGAAAACACACATTTTTTTGGTGTAAAACCTGGCGTGAAAAGTGGTGGCCCTGTGGTAACGGCCGCGACTTACGAGTTGTAGGTCGTAGGTTCGAACCCCGACAGGCGCTTTACTTTGTGTAAATTATTTCATCACCACTGCTCCGTGCCTCGGAAAGCACGTTAAGCCGTTGGTCCCGGCTGTCATTCGTGGATCTTTGACAGTCGTTACGGGTCGTCAGAAGCCCGAAAGTCTGACAACCAGTCTTACCAAGGGGTATTGTATTACCCAGTAACTGGGTTGTGGAGGTCAGATAGGCAGTCGCTCCATGTAAAATACTGGTATTCAGCTGCATCCGGTTAGACTGGAAGCCGACCCCAACATACCTAGTTGGGAAAAGGCTAGGCAGATGATGAAAACCTGGCGTGAAAAATACGGAAAGAGGAGTCCGGCTCCAACATAGAAATTGTTCGACTAAAGTCGCGTCGCGCCTTATAATGATCACATTTTCGATAAATTATGTTAATGGGTGTGTAATTTAAAGTTGACGCGACAGGTGTAATCCTAGAAATTAATAAACAACTGCATTTCAATGTAATCTAAACCTTATCATCCGAGTAATAAAATGAAAAATCCATTATCAAACTTTAAAAGCATTTCCTGAAACAAATTCAAGTCAAAATAATCTTTAAACAAATCGTAACAAGGCACAATGTCTATTGCATTCTCTCCCCTAAAAACGCAGAAGACAAGTATTATTTTCTTAAGGACTAGTGGTTCCGTACGAGTGGTTTTTGTGGGAATTTAGGGTGGTAAGGAAGTAGGGAATTATGTTGATTGCAAAGGGATGATATTTATTTAAATTCACATGTGGCGTCTAAGTTTATCTTTTTTCTGTTTTGCAATCTTATAGGGGGCTTAGGGACACGAGGGAAATTTAAAGAGGTATCAAAATATCAAGCGAACTCTTTCTGTACTGTATTTTCTGTATTGGATCATTGAGTTCCCTTCAAAATGGTTGAGCTGAATGGTGCTGATCCATACGTGATGTTCGTGAACGGGCGTCGTCAGTAGGCACTGGTCATTTCTTAGCTGTCACGGCTTATTTTAATTCCATAATTGTTTTTATCTTTTTATGTCGGACGCTTTTAACGTGCACGTCTTTCTACATCGTTCTTACATGTATAATTAGAATTACAATTACAACATGAATGATGTAACCACTTTTTTGTAACAATATTTTGATTTAAAAGAGTGTCCATGGAGTTTCTTGCCCGTTCTTCTCCATAGGTACCTACTACGATTTGGAATGGGCAACTAGCTTCATCTTTCTGACTGACCGACCCCTTGACAATTCAAAAGTGCCTGTAATTGGTTTATTTGAAATAAGTGCTTTGAGTTTGAGTTTGAGTACCTACTAATATTATGAAGGCACGGTTGGCGCAGTGGTTAAGCGATTGAATGCTGCGCTGCGTGTCGCGGGTTCGATTCCCGCACGGAAGAAATATTTGTATGACCTGCAAGTAGTTCAAACAAGTCAAACACATACGGGATCTTGGTGTAGTGCTTAGCGGCGATCTCTCATTTGCCACACACATTAATAATATCATTAAAAAAGCAATTAAAATGGTTGGGTTTATCAACAGAATTGGCAAAGAGTTTAGGGGAACCTCGGCGTTGAAAGTGCTCTATAACACCTTTGTGCGAAGCCTCGTAGAATATGCATCTCCCGCCTGGAGTCCGACTTATAATATTTATATAAACCGTATAGAGCGCGTTCAAAAAAAAATGACGAGGTGCTTGCGGTTTAAAGACCACAAATGTCCATTTAGAGCGGATTACCCAGAACGGCTAAACTACTTCAAATTAGACTCATTAAAACAACGCAGAGCTCTAAATGATTTGACAATGTTGTACAAAGTTGTAAACGGGCTAACATCAACCCCAGATCTCCTTAATAAAATTGATCTAGACGTGCCTCGACATTCACATGTACGGTCCAAACGTATCTCTAGGACGTTTGCCGCTAAGCCGTGTCGCACAAATCTGGGCCAGCATGCTCCCTTAAGGCGGGGTGTTATCTCAATATTCCCAAAAATTGGTTTCTTAGAACGTCGAGTATGACGTAATGTAATAAAAATAAGTAACGCGAAAAATACAGTGAACAGAGAAGGGTATAAAGAAGAATTTAAACCGAACAGAATAATAAATAATAGTTTGATATTCCCAATAAAAAATTGGGAAGTTGTAGCACAAAAATAAACTTTGACGTCGAAGATCTCTGTATTTCCAGCGATAACAACAGTTTTTTTTTTAAGAATTTAGTAGGTTTTCCATTTTATTAAAACTTTAACCAAACCATTATTTAATTTTATGTCTATATTTTAAATAATCTAAAGAAAAGCAGTAAAATAAATGCCCATTCGCAGCTTACGTCACATTTCAACACAAATATCATTTTCAATTTTCAATCTTATTGACGCTCCATAGTGGTGACAATCGTTTACGCGGTCATACTTTAGTCGTCGGGCAGCGCTCGACTTGGATGGTTGGCACCGGACGCTCTGTGCATAATTCGATTGTAGTTTTCAAGTAATTTATGACTGAAAACAGTGTGTGAATTGAACTAAAGTTCTGTGGCGGACTACTAAGGCTACTCACTGCCTAATATTGAAGTGAAAATTCAGTCTCAGTGGAAATATGGGCACCTATTTGTTTTTGGATTTAGCAAAATGTTTGTAGAAATTGTCAATACCGTTTCTATAGATTTATACAGTTTCGTAAGTATACTAAACTAAATACAAATTTCAAATGTTATTATGATACAATACCGTAATCATCCTACTTACCCAAACATTCCATCATTTTTTCGAGTTTTTCGTCTTTTTCTTGTAAAACTCTTTCGCAACATTTTATTTTTATTGCCCATATTTCCACTGAGACTGAATTTTCACTTCAATATTAGGCAGTGAGTAGCCTTAGTAGTCCGCCACAGAACTTTAGTTCAATTCACGCACTGTTTTACCAATTTTAGCAAATACCAACTAATATTCAGCCAGCAGCAGCTTCCATTCCCGTGGATGATCCCTCTATCGTCTAAATTTTTCAGAATTCTAGCTTCCGTCCCGGCTCCGCATTTTATTAGAAACATTATGGCATTTGTCACTTTGGAGCTGTGATATTATTGCATTTATTTAGAGTTTATGTGATTTTTAAGTGGTCCGAGGGCCTTTATGTTGGTTTTGTTTTCTATTTTTTTACCGCACCCACTAAGTACCTATCTAAAACACAAACATTAGTTTGAAATGGCATAACTACCCATTTAATTAACCCTTCCATCCCTGATACTGACTTACACCCGAAAAGCATAATTCCCCTTCTAGAGCAGTCGGGTAAAATTCGGAATGTTTATATTTGACCTGTTTATCATGTACTGTAATAAATATAAACAGTAGTGATGTTTTTTTTTTAAATTGTTATGTGTAATTATTTATTGTATCATATTATGAACCGACACTGTAATTACATCGAATTTTAGAACGCACGTCATAAGTAAGTATATTCAACAGAAAACATCTGATTTCCTTACGTATACTATGCAACTTTCCTTGAGCACACAAACGCCCGTGTTAGCGTTTGCGAGTGTGTGCATAATTACCGTAAAACGCGCAGATGCGGTTGTGTGAGTGCGGTAATAGCGATTAAAATCGTAGTCGGTCCGCGTCTTAACTTCTTACAACAGAGCCTGTTCGGTCGACAGCAATATCGACATTTTTTTTGATAGTCTGCCAATATTTAAAACTAAAATCTCCAAAATTGTCCTCTAATCAGCTGCCTATTATTATAATCCTCGACTTAACCAGTGAATTTATGTATGTTTTAATATAATTTTAATATATACATTTTTTTTTTAAATTGTTTAATACTTAAATTTATAATAATAATTTAATTTAATGTCATTTGAATTATCTAGTTTAATTATATTTTATGTTTTCTAATATTATTATAATGTAATGAATTGTTAACCTTTTATTGTGAATGTTGTGCATGCCTTTAAGTGATGTATTTACACAGAACTGAAGACTCGTGATCCTATTGTGACTACTCTTGTAAATATATCGTTGGTGTGCCTTGCTTAATAAATAAATAAATAAATAAGTAGTTGTTCCGGGTCTGGCTGTTTGTGTATGTGAGTTTACATGTTTGTAAACGCACCCACGATACAGGAGAAATTCCTAGTGTGGGTAACGTTTTAAAAAAAAAATATATATAGAGGTAAGCTTTGTGAGTTTGTATGTAGGGGATAATCTTCGGAACTACTGATTCGATCCCGAAAATTCTTCACTAATGGTAAGCAGTATTGCCGAGTGTGTTAATATATATTTTTGTGTTAAGGGTACATGACCTAAACGCAAGTTTTATAATGCCTGAAAGTATATGATTCACTGCAGTAAACAAAATCAGAAAAACATATGATATTTTTCAGGATATGCTAGTTAGATAGTGTATTGAAAACATAATACAACTAATTTGGTACGATAGAAAAAAGTCACGAAGGCACCTCTAAACATTTTTTTTAACGATTTAAAACTATACTAATATACATGCAATCATTGCGGTTTTTTTTTCAGATTGTTCTTCAAGCAACATATTAACGTGATAGTGTTTTCATTTTTCAGTCCAATCAATAGATTGTTGGTAAATAGAGCTTCATATTTTGCAATAAAAAAAAATTAAAATTTAAAACTATTTATTTCTTCAAAAATTTTCAGGATTTTTTACACAGCAAAAATAGCGCTTAATCTCGTTATAATAAGATTATATGCGCTATAAGCTTATTTTATAGTTGCTCACATAAGTTTATAGGCTGAGAACCTACACGCTGACATCCTCCATTCCATACTTCCCCACAGTAAAGTAGGCTTTTAAAATATTTTTCAATTGTTGAGGTTATTCATTATTTGGCATAAATTACCAGCTTTGTGTCATCGCGCTTCTCTTTCTTTTCTATGCAGTCCGGTAGTGACCGCGCTTTAGCGAGCGCGCACATCAACGACAATACTGTCTAGCAATGTTAGCGATGTACCTTAGTCTGATCCGAGCGTTCAGAGAAAAATAATTTTAATATTTAATAATTTTTTTGCGTCGTCGTACACAAACAGTTTCGTCTTGGTATGCGCCGTGTGGTAGACACAACTGTTTCTCTTTAATCTTAAAGCTGACTTGTCTATGTGAAACAAGATTGTCTAAAAACTGTCCTGTCTCTAGTGTGCGATGGCCCTTAGCTGTTGTCAGTCCCTTAAAACAACAAATTTCACGCGAATGAAGTCATGGGTAGTACATTATATTTAAGTAAAACCCGTGTTTGATAATACGGTAATTCTTCGTTGTCTTTTAGTTTTTTTACTGGAAAAAGAAAGCGAATGTACTTATACAGCAATGGTGGCATAACAGCAATTAGACTGTAAGCACGTTGCTTCTTTTATAAAAGTTTACAAAATAAAAACAATAAAAAATCCTGTTAGCGGTCATATTTATTGAAAGTTCGTCCATAGCGGGAAGAAAGTGTAGGATTTTTTATTATTTAATAACCAATACTATTATAACGGGCTCCAACATTTGGTATCGTAAAATAACATTTTAGAAAGCACCTTTGTTCAATCTGGGAACAGCAACGAACCATCCACTACAAATTAATAATTATAAAAAGGGGAGATATAAAACGAACGAATAAAAAAAACTTTGCTACTTATGATGGGATACTGTTTTAATAACTTGAGCGCTATGCATTTGAGTAACCGAAAAATTTACTAAACTAACGATGAATATTGATTAATAATAAAATCCAGGACGAGCTTTCTAATAGTGGGTTGTGATTAATCCATTTCAGATATTAAAATTCTAGCCGTGCGACTAAATGACTAAGTGAGCGACTAGAAAGAGACGATTTTTCGCTAACTTAGTAATACTATAAGTACTTAACGTAAATTAATTATTTTGTTAATTTAAACTTTAATTTACAGTCACTCGTTTAAATACTACCCATACAAAAATAGTTATAAAAGCCTAGTTGGTCTAGCGGTTGCAAGCGCTACTGCTGAGCCTAAGGTCCTGAGTTCGACTCCCAGGTCGGGCAAAATGTTATTATACTCTAAAGGTTTAGGTAGTTAAACGTTTTTTATTTAAAAATACGTTATAACAAAATTAAATTTATTTTCGATCACAGGATAGTTTCCTCTAATATTACAGTATGTTAAACTTTATCATTTATTCTTAAACTACTCTTCGTAGATGTAACTGCTTGAGCACAATTTTTTAGTGACATTTATTATAATGGTATAATATTTGGTAATCTGTCTATTCTAAAGAGCCCAAAAAGACAGGTTCGCCAAACCTTTTAGAAAATATAACGAATTAGATAACGTCGCTAAATTGAAGAGTAGGTACAACAAAATGGTGTCACAGTATTGCGCCTGCCACCATATCACTGTGAGCTCAATCCAATTGAGTTAAATATGGGTTCAAGTTAAGGGGTTTGTAGCCGAGAAAAATAAAACTTTTAAAATGGCTGACCTAAAAATTCTTTTGCCAGAGGCTTTAGCTAATGTGACTGCTGAGAATTGGAAAAATTGCGAGGGTCATGTAATAAAAAAAGAACAGAAAATGTTTAAATTAGACAAAATATTTGATGATACCACTGAACGCTTTATTATTAACGTGACAGATGGTTCATCAGATTCAGATTCAGAATACAGCCTTTTATAATGTGACTATATAATATGATTTTAACAAGGTTTAGCATCTATGAGGCACGTGGTTTTTTTGTTTACACTTTATTATCTACCTAAACCTATGGAGTATAGGATTTTCCATCTGGAATTTCTCTGTAGCACCCCCGAGTCCGGATTAGTGCCCAAATAAATGAATCAATAACACCTGCGCAACACAAAATATTCACATTGCAAAACTTTTAACATCAAAGAGATTTTATAACTTGCAACACCATAAAATTCTTTCTTCATAGATTACGGAATAGTGCAGTAAAAAGTTTTTTACTAACATGTTTCACGTTGGGTTCAATGCAACGCTTTGAAGGCAGCCGATGTCTTTCGCAAACTTTCTTTAGATGTTTTCTGTTAAGTAATTATTTTATCACTCGAGGTCTACCTGCATTTTTATGAGATTTAATGACGAAACTGCAGTATAGTCTGGTAGGTGGTTCATGCATGACTCACTTGATGTTTAGCGGTAAACTGTGCCTGCAGTACAGCCAATAACACACTTCCTAAAGGGGTGCGCACCATTTGATATAATGACGAAAGTTCTAATGATCACATGACCTAATTTCATTTAATATGCTTTGTTTAACGATGAAATGATATAATAATTAATTATTGATATAATTTCAGTTTACTTAATTTTATATGGTTTAATAAACATTTTCTATAACGCACATTTGAACTAATATTCAGTTAGTATAGTATTTAATTAGTATAATATTTAGTTAGTATAATATTAAAATTGTATAGTAACGTTTAATATAATTTTGAAACGTCTAGTTTGTTTTGTATATTTTTGCAAAAGCCGCCGAGCGCCAGGTCCCCTCTATTGTTGGTGAATCATTTGGGTTAGGTTTGGTTAGAACAGTATGATGTTTCCTGATATTTACTTATTCATTACAGAATTTTGGCAGAAAATGAGTAAATGTGAAAATTGGGTCAACTGAACGTTATATAAAAAGAGCATTATACAAATTTAAATTTATATGAAAATAAATGAACGTTATACTAAATGTTATTAGAGCAAAAGAAGTTATATAAAATTCATCAATGTCAATGTGTAAGTATATACAAATCCGGACATAATCTTTCAGGACCATGTAGATTGGTGTCTGAAATGGTCTTTTGAGGAAAGAACCCCACAGATTGAAGGGACCTTTCCAGTTAGTGCACGCATATAAAGTTCCCACTGCCGGGGCACAGACCTACTTTCAGCGAGAGGAGTGGACCGTAATCCATCACGCAGGGCCTAGTCCGGGTTGGTATATCACATGTCTTCGAATGTTTGGTTCTAGGACATGCCGGTTTCCTCACGATGTTTTCCTTCACCGTTTTGAGAGCAGTAATTATGTAATAATTTACACAAAGTAACGCGCCTGTCTGGGATCGAACCTACGACCTACAACTCGTAAGTCGCGGCCGGTACCACTGGGCCACCACTGCTCCCTAAGCATCTTAGGTAGGTAGTTCTGTTATTGTCTCTGGTATGATACGGAAGGAATGTATCCATTATTTTCTCATTCATTATTTCGCAAATTATAAGGAAATTGACTTGGCTTCCCTGAGACACGCACAGACACAAAGATGTTGGCGTACTTCTGTTTGGTCTTAGAAAATTCCGTAACTTTTATATTACATTATTTTATGATTAAAAATCTGTAGTAAAATCTAATAATTCAATTCGTGAACATTACAGAAAATTATATGATATTCTTCAGGATATATGCTAGTTAGATAATGTTGAAAACATAATACAACTAATTTGGTACGATAGAAAAAAGTCACGAAGATACCTCTAAAAATTTATTTTAACGATTATTATCCATACTAATATACATGCAATCATTCTGTTTTTTTCAGATTGTTCTTCAAGCAACATATTATTTCATGTTTTAAATATGATCAATATGAATGTGATATAATGTCCAATCAATAGATTTTTTGTAAATAGAGTATTGCTTCATATTTTACAATACATTACCAGCTTTGTGTCATCGCGCTTCTCTTTCTTTTCTATTCAGTCCGAAAATTCTTTAATCCAACATGGACCAACATTCACTGGCCAACCGCCCAACCCTACTACCTACTTAGCAAAACTTTTAAAGCCACCCGCATATAGATATCGCGAGTCCCGTGCTTCCAAGTGACCCTAAAATTTATCTACACTTTGCCCGTCAAAGCGTCACCGGGCAGTTTGTAAAACCGCCAGATAAGTGAAAAATGTTAAAAGGGCTCGTCTCGGATTAAGTTACTGTCAGATACTGGAAGCGAGATTATATTAAGAGTTGTTTTTTTATGTCTTGATGTGATAAGCCGGCTAGCGAGGGCTATTTGTCGAGAAAGAAATAAAATGATTAAAATTCCTTAATCATTTCATTTATTTAAGGATTATAGAATAGACGAATAGAATATCTTTATTTCGGACACAAATATCCTTATAGTGTTAGTAACATACAAAAAATAACTTATTGCCTAGTGTTAGTAAAAATCAACCTTCGCACAGACTGCTGTACAACCGGAGAGCCGAGGCTCTCTGCTACAGTTTTCAGGATGCTGTTCCAACTGCCCCGCACTCTGTTCAGTAGCGACGCAGTTTTTTTTTGCGTATAATTGCATAGTTGCCGTCGGTGCGGGCTTGCACAAACATTTCCGACACGCTACAGTAACGAAGCAGCCTCAACAACATCCTGAAAGCATTGTTATATTGGACGCGCAGGACATCCAGCTATCTCTTAGTGCAATTGACCCATAGATTGCCCGTGTACAAACTTTGCCAATAAGCCTTGAAAAGAGTTACTTTTGTCTTTTACACCGCACAAACTGTACACCGCGAAAATCTACGAGACAACATATTGCTCCGGACCGCTAGAGGCCGGATTATACGGCAGGTCAAAAATCATCAGCCGTCCCATACATTTATAAATAATAAAATAAATAAATAATCATTTATTTCAAGTTACCAAGACTCATATACACATTATTAATTATTACAACCAGTCACATTGATAAAATAAGAATAATATAAATCAGGAAAATTATTTGAGCAAAAAAAAAAAAAAATTTAAATTATTGGACAACACAAACATGAATTACCCGCATCCAATGTGCAACCTGCAGCAATGATTTATGTAGGGGCAGTCGAGCCTTTCTGAAAGCGCGGCCAGCATGCTGTTGGAGCTCCCCCGCACTCGCCGCACCAGCGACGTGCCTCTCTTGCGCATCATTGCGTAAAAACAATCTACGCGTGCCTCTGCAAACATTGTCGAGGCGCTGCAGTAACGGGGGAGACCCAACAACATCCTGAACGCATTGTTGTACTGGACACGAAGGGCGCCGTACGATCTCTGCGTGTAGTTGGTCCATAGGCTACATGTATATAAAGTTGTACAGTAGGCTCTAAAGAGAGTAATTTTAACCTGTACTGAGCAACGTGCGAACCTACGGATCACCATATTCGCTCTGACCGACAGCGCCCTTCGTTCCCGTTCAATGTCTGTATCATCTTTCAAATCGGGAGTGACTAAATGGCCTAGGTACTTAAAAGAATCAACTCTTTCCAAAGGTATGCCATTCAGTCGTAAAGCTGGTATTTCATGAACTTTTCTCTGTCCGCCCTGAAAGACCATACATTGACTCTTTTTTACATTATACAAAAGTCCATGATCAGTTGCATAACCCTCACAGATACTCATCAGTTTTCTGAGTCCGCAGACCGAGGCACTCAGCAGCACCATATCGTCCGCGTAGCTGATGTTATTGAAACATACGCCATCAATATAACAACCAATATGTTGCTTGCTGAGTGCCTCGATCAGCCCATTAATATATAAATTAAAAATGGAAGGCGAGCTCAACCCCCCTTGCCTCACCCCACATTCCAACCTATATGGGTCCGACAATGTGCCCGCCCACTTGGGACCCACTTGGGACCCCATTTGGGACGAGTAGGTACTTATTGAAGTTTTGTTTGGGACAGCTGATTATTTTTTCTGCGATGATGATGTTGGTCCCAGGGAGAAAGTGGTTCAGTTTGATGGTCTGTACCACATCCTTAAGTAGACCACGGAATCCTTTGCAGCAACTGGCTAATAAGTTATGATGTGATCATCATTATCGCCTTTAGGCTCCTGTAGACAAGTGCGACGTGACTCTTGTAGAAGAATGTCCATGAAATTTTCATAGAAATTGTTCTACTAGAGTCGCGTCGCGCTGTCGCGTCGTGCCTGTTTGCGGCCTTTTATTTATTTTATTATTCATGTACACACAGTAAAACAGATACAGATACGACATATTATAATTGAGTACAAACTTTTACTATGGGACCAAATATGAAACCGCGAAAAAAAAATCTGCTGGTCCCTAACATTTTGACGAGTTCTGCAAACATAAATGTAGGGAACACCAGATTTTTTTTTGTGATTTCATTGTTGGGCTCATAGTAAAAGTTGTTCATAATGATGAGTACAATGACCCCTTAAGAGGTTGATGGTGTTTTACCAGTAACCCTGTATATCTATGGCTTATTCACATACTACTTTATAGGTAGAGAAATAGGCCATCGGCCCTGCTGGAAAGTGGTTCCTGCCGCCTATAGACACCTGCAGCACCAAAGGGATTGCCAAAGTGTTACCAACTTCAGAGCTAAGCTTGATTAGTGTCTTAAGCCTACGATATCTTTGTCCTACGATATCCTTTAAATCAGAAAACGGAAATACTCTACGACGGTAAGATTTCGAAAAGCAAGCTATTTCTAAAAGAGTTTCACCCAACAATACATTTATACTACTACGATTGAAATCTTCACGAGTGCCTAAATGTACGGCCGACGCAACCTGCACTCCAATTGCGTAATACCCTACTAATCCATTTCTTCATTATGTTTGAGAAGTTCGCCTGCTCGACTACGCAAATAAAGCAATGGATGTGGTCGTTTTTTATTATTTAAAATGGTGTTGCTCTTGACTCTAGTCTAGGTCAGTGGTGACAGAGACAGAGTCGACGATGGAGTGAGCTTACCCAGAAGAAAACTGTTCACTCTCACTTTGAAGAGATTAGGGTTGTATGCGTTCGGAAACACAGACGCAGGTAGAGAGTTCCACTCTTTGCTGTGCGCATAACAAAAGACATTTGGAAACGTTTAGTGCGAATTGTCAAAATGAAAGGCATTGCAATTGTAAGTTACCCCGCGGTATAGTCAGGTCTGCTACAACCTTGCTAAGGCTGCCTGTGGAGCGGTGAAGAGAGGAGAGGAGCGGAGCTGTGCTAATATTAACCAATATAATCTAATCTTAGCTCCGCTTCAGTGTAAATGGATTTGCGAACTGGATTGAAAATTCATACATTTTAAACGCGGAGCGGAGAAGCGGAGGGCAGGAACGAGCCGCTGAGAGCCTAGTTCCTCACAGTACGCAACTCCTCTCCGCATACACCCTCGCTCCGCGTCAAAGGACAAACACAGTCCGCAACTCCGCTCCGCATTACTCCCTCGTTCCGCTCCGTTTACTCGCTCCGCTTCAGTGGACAGGCTCCCTAAGAGGCTTTTACTTTTACCGCGGCATGAGGTATACCTACACATTATTTCGCGCAGACACAAGACGACGGCTGTTATACTTATCTTGATAAAAACGCTCGTTGTTTTTCTCAGACGCTCGCAGCTCTACTTAGCTGTTAAGTGAAAATGTGTAATCATATAGGTTTCAATCTAAAGATGCTACCGAACCAGTATGGCTGGACTTACGGTAGTGCATCCGCCAAGTTTGAGAAAAACTGGATAGATAATGGTAACAGTGTAGCGGATCTTATTATAAACCTTACTAAGAGTTTTGTTGGAAGCTTTTTTTGTATCGGAATGGTTCTTTTCTAGATTACTAATGAATGCAGACGTATGGTTGTGAATTTTCATCAGGAAAATGTTTCGTGAAGATTGGTAAAGTTGCAGATAACACATAACTATAGTTTTTACAGAATACAGGCCAAACTGCTTATAACGACATAGAAGGTACCGTCCAAATGCTAAACATACATATTATATACTTGTACACAGGACTTCTACATTCCGTCATCCGGTACGTCGATTTAAGCAAAGCCGTATTAAAGGGACTAGTAAACGCAAGTTTTATAATGCCTAAAAGTATATGATCCACTGCAGTAAACAAAATCAGAAAAATATATGATATTCTTCAGGATTATGTGTTGAAAACATAATACAACTAATTTGGTACGATAGAAAAAAGTCACGAAGATAGCTCTAAGAATTCTGTTTTTTTTTGAGATTGTTAATCAAGCAACATCTTAACGTGATAGTGTTTTCATTTTTTAGTCCAATCAATAGATATTTTGTAAATAGACAATTGCTTCATATTTTGCAATAAATTACCAGCTTTGTGTCATAGCGCTTCACTTTCTTTTCTATGCAGTCCGACAGTGACCGCGCTTTAGCTGTTGACGGTTTTTGCTGTATACCGTTTGGGTTCGTTTAGGCTATGGTTTCCTAGAAGAGTGGTGACCGCCATATAGCGTTCGCAATTTACCGGCAAATGACGTCACTGAAACGTTATATCTGAAAGTATGTTGGTGTGTTTTCCCTTGAGAGGGTTTTTTGACGCCGTAAACTCAAACATCACTGCCTTTATTTTGATGACAGGCAATACTGCAGACGTTATGTGGCGGCCACCACTCTTCTAGAAAACCTTAGCTTAAAGGGACTCTACTGCCAGGGTTGCGGGAAAGTCTGAAAGGGTTACCGTGGTCCCTGGCACAGGCAACTGAAGGAACACGGGTGGGTTTTAGTCAGTAAGAGTCTGACACACCCTCCCGCTCCGCCCAGAGCGGGAGAAATTATTTGATGATTTGCATTGTCAAAAAAAGGGGGCTCTCTAGAACAAAATCCACATCAAACAGATAAAGAAACTTCACTAAAAACCTAACTTTACTAGCAAGAATTCATTTCACGCGACAAAACTTGGCACTAGTCACCCATTTCAGTCTCCACACTTTTATCAGCAAATCAAACTGTTATGCTAAGAACTTGGCTTGAACTTTACATTCAGTTTGAACGAATAAAAATTAACACATTTATAACTGATCGTTTGGCGGCGCCGAAGAACATGTGAACAAGGTTGTCCATGTCCATGTGATTATTATAATTAAAACTAGCGACCTATCCCTGTTGCGAACGGTTTTATGACATGACAAAACATCGAGAATTCATTACATCTAAGTTTAATATTTAATGTTGTATACATAGATAAAAACCTTCTGAGTTCTGAGTATGAATAGATATAGATGAATAGAATAGAGTAGGGGGAGACCTAAGAAACGATGCGATGGACTGTGTGGAAGATGATATGGTTAGAAAGGGACGACTCACAGATGACGACTATAGAGAAGTATTTAAGAAAATGACATGTTGCGCCGAACGCTAATACATTGAGAAAGAATGAATGAATGAATGGCACGGTTGGTGCGATTGACTGCAGCGCTGTAAACGCACCCACAATACAGGAGAAATTTCTAGCGTGGGGCAAAGTTTAAAAACATACATATAAACCTGTAGCGGTACCTACATCGCCACATGCGAGCTGCGCGTCATACTGACGTCACGCAAATCCTGCATCGCGCAAGCAGAGTTTACCGAGCGACTAGCATATTTACAACTTCTCGGCATCAATCATCGGTCAGTTGTCCACCAGACACGACACCCGTCTGGTCGGAGGATCCTCCCTTTTCTATGGAGGTAAGAGTGAACTTTACACTCTGTTCCTCGTGCCTCTCTATACCTTCCAGAATACATTTTCTAAATGGTGGAGAAAACTGCATCAAAATGCGTTGCGGAGTTCCGAAGAACAACGCGGTCACACAGACAGACACGTCAAGTGACGCCAATTCCAATATTTACGAGTATATGTTGTATATGTATGACAATAATACATGTAGAAAATAAGCTGGTAGTCCCAGAAGTTTTCCTCGTTGACGGCGTGATGTAGATTCGAAAACTATGACGTTTCGCAACGTAGACTGATATTGACTGACGATGTGGACGGTGATCAAATACGATTGCTTAGATGATGCATATAAACTTATGACTACATGATTTCTGGGAGAGAAAGTAATGTTATAAAAGGAGCAAATATCATAGGCGTTGCATACAAAATGCGTTATGAGTTATCTTACAAATGTTGTTAAAAAAAAAAAAAAACATTGAAAATATTATACTTTCTTTTTCAATTTAGCTTCTAATACATTTATTGTTGTATTCTCTTTAAATGTTGGATGTAAATTGTTGGCCTGAAACACAGGTTTTTCATAAACCTAGATCAGGCAGGTCTACATTACAGTTAGAATTTAACTTTCCTTGATTGTAATTAATGTAAATCATATTTTTGCCGTACTTTATACTTGAATAAATTTTTATTATTATTATTTTATTATATATACAATTCAGGTCACAGGCAGATCAGAACGTAGAGGCTACGAAATGATTCTTTAAAGACAATACAGCATTAAAACAAAAATATGAACCGTCAATCTGCCTAGCCCTTTCCTAACTAAGTCGGGGTCGGCTTCCAATCTAACGGGATGCAGCTGTATACCAGCATTTTACTTGGAGCGACGCCTATCTGACCTTCAAAACCCAGTTAAGGCGCAGATAAACGACTTTTAATGATTTTATATTGAACATCACGTCTAAACTTCTAGTCTTATTTCTTTGAAAAAAATATATGTTATACTAGACAATTCTATTCATAATTTGATATGTGAAAATGTGAAATTATATTTTAATAACATAGTGTAATTAATTTGTAAAGTATTGTCTAACGTGGACAAAAAAACGATAATCACGCTAAAACTATGGGGCGTATTTACATGAAACTTTAATCATATAAAAGACAATTGAATGACCCATATTTTAGTATACGGTTTTTATTTGTATTGTGTTTGATAAATCAAGGTGGGTTGTTTTTTCGAATAATTTTGGTGCGCGTTGAAGCGGGGCTCTGGCGGGCGACGGGTGGCAGTGTATCGCTGACTTTGTCTGACTTTTGTCGCGGGGCGCGACGCAAACATCTCCCACTCGCTCAAGGGCGCGGGCAGTTAATGTTGCCTGTGTGTTTGTTGATATGTAATGGATAATCACCCCTCCATGAACTGACCGCGGCATGCGTAGCTTTACGTTTGATCGACACGTGCTTGTTACGATTTAGCCACGAGCCCCTTTTTAGGGTTCCGTACCCAAAGCGTGCCAACGGAACCCTATTACTAAGACTCCGCTGTCCGTCCGTCCGTCCGTCTGTCTTTCAGCGGGCTGCATCCCATGAACCGTAATAGGTATACAGTTCAAATGTTCTCAGAGTGTGTATTTCTATTCCCGCTATAACAATAAGTATAAAAATAAAGAGTGTCTCCATACAAAAAAACGTGTTAAACGGGCGTTTATTGTCTTGCAATTGGCCGGTTATTATTACTTAGGATATCCCGTAAAAATAACACGATGGTGACAACCCTAGCAGAACTAAAACTTGAACACTAAAATGTCTTATTAGTGCAGTGCGAGAAGAACTAAATGCGTTTGAACCAGTCCTTACGATTTCAATTATAAGGTTGCTCGTAAAACTAGTGAGGAAAGTTGGCGTCGCGCGTCGCTCGGAATTACTTGTACGTTTATAATAAAGATGGGAGATTAATCCTTTTGTAATTAGGTTTTCTGTAAACAATTTTTTTTTAGGCAACATTCTAATCAGTTCTTCAGGTCCCAAACTACGTAGAACCTGGACTACGGTAACCTTATGACTGATATATATACTTATATACCTACATATACACACCCAGACACAGGTCAAACAGACATGTTCATACACACAAATGTTTGACTTGTCCGGGGATCGAACCCGGGACCAGCGGCTCAGACGGCAGGGTCGCTACCAACTGCACCAACCAGTCAGTCAGGCACGTTTGCAGGCTCATCTCTTCTTGTAGTGTTGGTGATTATGTCGGGAATGAGTTTAGTATCTCTAAAGTCCATGATTCGATTCTTGTTTGACTTTGCCACTCAAACTTGGAATCCTATTGTTCACGGCTGGGAACAATATCGATTGCGACAGAATCCATCAAACATTGCTTACCTCACGGACGTAAAGTCGTTAAAAGAGAAGACTTATGTTGATGACATGGCTGACACTGACAAAGACTATATTGTGGGAATCTGGGAAAACGGCCTTTTCCTAACTATGTATATTGGGGTTGGCTTCCAGTCTAGCCGGTTGCAGTAGCAGAGCGACTGCCTATCTGACCCCACAGCCCAGTAACTGGATAATACGATACCCTTTGGTAAGACTGGTTGTCTTACTTTCTGGCTTCTGACGAACCGTAACGACTGTCAAGGATCCAGGAATGACAGCAAAAAACCACGGGTTAACGTGCTTTCCGAGACATGGAGTCTTGGTATGTAAAGATGGTCACCCATCCACGGACCAACGCTGCAAGCGTAGCTTAACCTGATCGATCGACCCGCGCGGCTGTTATCACTTAGCCAAGCCCTTCACTGTCCCTAAAACTGTGTCCAATTATCAAAACACTGACGTATACATACATTACTCAACGTACCAAATACGGAGCATTGTCCCTTGTTCCTTAAACGGACTCCAACTGACACTCGCTAGATGGGACAAGCATCCACTCTTGACCTGTAGCGTATCTGAGAAAGCCCGTTACCCATCGACACTTTATATAAAGTACGTCGAGTGCTTCCTAACTCTATGATTGACTGTTGACATTGATTTGAGTGTTGGTACTGTCAATTTTGTTTACGAAGGTACTGAGGATATTCATTAATTTAACACTAGGGCCATGGAGTGCCAACTTGGTTTTTCGAGATATCACCAAGCAGTTCGTTGACTCTTCACGTGGCCTATTTTTGGTCAAAGGATCAGCATTGCCATGCAACGTGGCAAAGCTGCCAGCCTTTTGGGCACTTTTCTTGTTGACAGCGATGCAGTCGATGTTTTTGATGCCCTTTGATTCTTTCCCCTCTTTTTTTGTATGCATGATATTATATTTATTATTTTAAGTCTGTTAGCTGTTAGATTATGTAAATATTTAACTGTTGTGTTCTAAAAACAAAGTAGTTATGGAAAGCCTCTGTCGTATCCCTGTTGTGTTGGTTTGATGGATGCAAGCGAGCTGTGGACTATTAAGATTTATCCACGATCTATTCTCAAGTAAACATAAAGAATTAAGTAATATATTTGTGCGTGTTGACGACAAAAATCCGAGATTTCACGATATCTAGCATCAAGTGGTCTAGAAACAAATGAATGGGGTTATTTCCAAAGCCTCCAGGCGATCTAGTCTGTGAAAATCTCACAGTGTAAACTAAGGTGGATTGAGCTGTCATTAAGGCATTGACATTGTTGACAGCTTACTTCATCTCTCCATTTATATCTGTAATTTGTATGGTGTGCATATTAAAGAGCATTCTATTCACCTAAGTGTTCACGAAGAGTTTTTTACAGAATAAACCTGCTGCTGTAAACCTTAGACGCCACTCTGTCAATCTGAATCATTTTGAAGGATTCTTGCTTCGAAAAATTTGTTCGCTCAGCAACCAAAATAACGCAATGAATGTTGTTGAACTATCAAACTGAAAGCCATTGCTACTGTTAGGTTGGTGTGGACAAGAGGCGATCGATTACGACAGCGTTGTGTATTTCTACAGCGACTTCAACAGGATTTACATAAGCTTTTCGATACCAATGTCAATACAATACATTTCTGACATTTCCATCATCATTAACGCTGATAGAACGTCACTTTGTTTGCCCTCTATACTTGATCACACTGCTAGACCTAGTCCCAATAGGTCAATGCCCTAATGACGTACAAGCATCATCTTTCTACTTATTTAAAAATACTTCTTCCATGTACGCACATAACTATGTTAAAAGCGGAAATCGTTTTTATCAACAAAATGTAGTACTATTAGATATGGCAGTACTTCTATGACTATTAAGGGGACTACGTGACCTAAACGCGAGTTTTATAATGCCTAAAAGTATATGATCCACTTCAGTAAAAAAAAACAGAAAAATATATGATATTCTCCAGGATTTATGCTAGTTAGATAGTGTGTTGAAAAAGTATTACCACTAATTGGGTACGATAGAAAAAAGTCACGAAGATACCCCAAAAAAATATTTTAATTATTAAAAACCATACTAATATACATGCAATCATTCTGTTTTTTTTTTCCAGATTGTTCTTCAAGCAACTTATTAACGTGATAGTGTTTTAATTTTTTAGTCCAATCAGTAGACTTTTTGTAAATAGAGGATTGCTTCATATTTTGCAATAAATTACCAGCATTGTGTCTTCGCGTTTCTCTTTCTTTTCTATGCAATCTGACAGTGACCGCGCTTTAGCTGTTGTCAGCCCCTTAAGTAGTTATGTTGGTTTTCTCTAACGTCTAGTTTAAAAAGTAAGCCTTCACCGGACATTTCTCGTTTAGATCTGTTCATCTTGCATGGTTTCCATACGTTTCTTGTCATCTTCTATATCTATCTATATTAATAATTTCTATATTAATTATTTTAAGTCGCTGTTCGTCTTTGTCTGTGTGACCACGTTGTTCTTCTAAGCTCAACATCTGCCTTTTCACAACTATGTTGGGGTCAGCTTCCAGTCTCACCAGATGCAGCTGAATACCTGCCCATCTGACCTCCACAACCCTTAACTGGGTAATACGATACTCTTTGGTAAGACTGGTTGGCAGACTTTCGGGCTTCTGACGACCCGTAACGACTGACAAAGATCCACCAATGACAGCCGGGACCAACGGCTTAACATGCTTTCCGAGGCACGGACGGGTCTCGGTATGTAAAGATGGTCATCCATCCACGGACCCCTCAACCCGCGGTTGTTAGAATAATTAGTTTAGGTACTCTGCTTAAAATATCAAAATACAAAGTTTGATAGGAAAAAGGAGAAACGTTTACTGGGCAGGGGCTCGTGGCGAAATGATACCAGCTACACGGGTCAATTGAAGATTGACACATATCGAGACCCCTCCGTGCCCCGGAAAGCATGTTAAGCTGCTGGTCCTGGCTGTCATTCGTCGATCTTTGACAGTCGTTACAGGTCGTCAGAAGCCTAAAAGTCTGATAACCAGTATTGCACCTTCTTTGCACAAAACAGTAAAATGCTATTTAAAATTAGAGCCTATTCATTTTGGCAAGTTTATTATCGTTTCGTCGTTTAAATTATCGAGCCGTCATGAAGTGAGTGCCAGAAGATGGACGTCGTCACCAAGGGAGGCGTGATGACTTAGATGCATTAACGGGACATTGGTCGGTCTGTCACTAGCGTGCTGCCCTCGCACGCTAGTGACAGTGGAAAGTTATGGGGGAGACCTTTGTGGGACAATAAAGGTTGATACAAAAACAATACTACATTACTATCGCTTAGTACTCGCATATGATGTGTAACATCTGGCATCTCACCTTGGTAATAACCCAAACATTAACATTATATCCTAAAAAAAATATTATGTGAAATGATTTTTCGTAACGAAGAATAATTATTTTTAATGAAAATTGTATTTTATTTAATTAAAACTAGGAGTAGTGGATTTTTTTTCGTCACACACACGCAACTGTTGGCTGACAGAACCAACCTCTCGGAAAAATAGGTTGGTACCATCTGACAGCCTTCTCTACCACCGCGCGCGCTCGTTGGTCAAATCAAATAGCGCGCGCTTCCCCGGCTTCCTGTTACACACTTCCGTCGCATTTCACGAAATCACTCTTACGGATTACAGGAAAGCGAGAGGGAAGATATTACACATCAAAAATCTTTTATATTCGTTAGGTCAAAAGGAAGTTCCTCTGACTAAGCTTTTAAACCGAAGTTGCGTGGGAACAAATATTGTTGCCAAAGAAATAATTAGGTAATTTGTAAATATTTCAGATTATTCATTCTAAATCGTCAAGGTCAGATGACCTTCAATCAGATTTAGCAACATCTACAACGAGAGAGATCTCTCGTTGTAGATGTTGCTAAATCTGATTCAGAGGTAAGGACTGTACATTAAAAATCCGGGTCATTGGTGACAGAATGCAAGTTGTAACATAACGGAGGGGTAATTCTCGTAATTTGAATAACGTTTGCAGTCTAATCTCAGTCTCCATATTATGTAAAAATACCTCTAATTTCCCTATACATATATTTGACAAGTTTATGACATTGATTGTCGCTGAGATGAGATTGCGACTAGATTTCGAACGTTTTTCATTACGGGAATTGACCTTCAGGAAGATTGACTAACTTTTTTTTTTTTTTTTTGAGGGTGGGAATTCATCATATAACTTCTCCCGCTCTGGGTAGAGTGGGAAGGCGTGTCAGACTCTTACTGACTAAAACCCACCCGTGTTCCTTCAGTTGCCTGTGCCAGGGGCCACGGTAACCTTCTCGGACTTTATTTATTTATTTAACACTTTAAGCACACAAATGTACACAGGCGGACATAATGCCATAGGCATTTTCTACCAGTCAACCTTTGGGTGATGCAGAGACAAACAGTGGCAAGTGCAAATTATAATGATATTTTTTTTTTTTTTTTTTGATTATTTTATATTGACTTTCCCGCAACCCTAGCAGGCATCGGCCCTAGCGGACCCCGTCATTGGTGCTGACATCTCCAACCAACCAACCAACTTGAGATTTATCTATCTATATTTGCTCACCGCAGTGTCATCCGATTTTTTGGTAAGGTTATTCTTACTAGCAGCGGGGAGCAGCTACTGAATTGTGTTTATAACTTAGCATGAAATCACGCTTAGGGTTAGGCAGAGGTGCAGGAGTGTACCTATAGTACCACCATATTTCGTCAGCGTAATATTTACGTTCCGTGTAATAGGGGGCGAGCCTATTGTCATCGACCGGCCACGAATCCAAAAACCGGGCTGTTACTGAAAAAATCCTAATAAAAAACCCAATAATACTTGGTCCGATCTGGGAATCGAACCCAGGATGCTCAGTAGTAGCGCTTGCAACCACTGTACCAATAAGGCAGTCTGTGAACTATGTTCATTTATGGGAAATGGTGTTTCGTCGCCTGTTGGAGATCCATGGGATGAGCTAAATAATGACCACGTCATAACAAGCAACCTAACGTGCAACTACTTTCAAACAATATTGAGATTGTGCCGAGTAGACGATTCTTTTACATCACTCTTTTAAGTATTTACGCAAACAAATGCTTTATTTTGATTTAATGCAATGGATACTGAATGTTAAACTTAAAAAACACTACGCACAAAAAAAAAAACTACCGATCTACTACATTACTTTATTATCTCATAATGATTGTACAGTTTGTATGTTTACATAGGATGGTACAAGTAGGTACTAATATAAACGAGATCCTTATAGACACGTTATTAAGGGGCTGACAACAACCAAAGCGCGGTCACTGTCGGACTGCATAGAAAATAAATAATATGAAGCAATTCTCTATTTACAAAAAAATCTACTTATTGAACTAAAAATGATAACACTATCACGTTAATATGTCGCTTGAAGAACAATCTGAAAAAAAAACAGATTGATTGGTATTGGTATTAGTATGGTTTTTAATCGTTAAAATATATTTTTTTTGGTATTTTCGTGACTTTTTCCTATCGTACCAAATCACTTGTACTATGTTTTCAACACACTATCTAACTAGCATATATCCTGAAGAATATCATATATTTTTCTGATTTTGTTTACTGCAGTGGATCATATACTTTTAGCCATTATAAAACTCGCGTTTAGGTCATGTAGTCCCCTTAAAGGATATAATTAATACACTTGACTTGGTATTACACACTTCCGAATCGTTTCCGTCTGCAGTGGACCTCAGCACAATGACTCATATCGACACGATAAAAACGTTATATCTCTAAACAGAGTCCAAATTCAGATGCTTTGGTATACGATGACGTTACATCATTAAAGTGCATTACTCTACGCTCCAAAGGTCAAACTAAAAAGGAATTTGAGCCCCACCTCATCGGAATTAGAATTGATATCGTCTGCTCATCTAATTATGGCTTTGAATCATTCTTGGTTTTCCATTCAGTGGGATTCCCGAAGATTTTGACATTGTGTAGAAAAGATGTACATTTCTTACGGTTTTCTAACGGGATAAAGGCAGGATTGGAAGGGACGAGGCGTGTTTGAAATGGAAAAGCCTATAGAAATGGCTAGCGGGGAAATTGCTAAAATTCTTCCCTTTCACTTCAATTACATTCCAATTCGGTGACACGTTGTATCGTCTCTGGTTTAAAAGGACCTATCTTTATACGTTACAACCTGTTTGACCAGTGATATGGTCAGGGGATGAGTACCTTCATGTTTTTAATTTTAAATACACCCATTGGCTTCATTCTGTTTATCTCACGAACTAGACTAGTAGTAGAGGGTTGCTCACTTCGTTAATGACTACTTTAATAATGGTGATTGATAGACCTAAATGAGGCAGAGACATTATATAATCTTCCTTTTTTAACACAAAGTAGGGTTGCCAACTCTTTTTATACCAAATAAAGTATTTTCGAAGCCGCTGCCTGTAAAAAGTAAATAGAAGTTAAAAAAAAACATGTTTTTAAAATGCATATTTTTGCTTAAGCCTTTATTAAAAAAAATGTGTGTCTATAACTATTTAAACTAAAAAATAAATATGGTTAAAACACCTTTATTTCACATTTTACGAGATTAATTACTGGCCCTTTTGCGCTTATCTCGCCATTTTGTATTCATCACTGACACTATGCGTTCAGTAAAGCTGAAGGTGCAGGTATAGAAAGAAATTATACTATTTCGAAAATATAAGAAAAGGTAGAATCACCGAGCAACACTAGCCAGAATTTTATTAACTTTATTTCTGAATACAAATTTCAAAAACAGATTACGTCTGCGTTTAATTTTGATAAAAAAAAACTACTTAAATTTATTTATAGGCCTCTAAAGTAGGATACTATAATATACAATAGAGTTGGTAACCCTAACACAAAGAAAGATATTAATATGTAAGCCATAAAAAGTAGATCAGCCCCAATGCAATGCTGATGCTAATGTTCACTTACTGATACTATACTCTTTGCGTAAATTCCCCATCAGAAGAACAAGGAAGACGACAAAAAAACGAATGCAAACCAATAAAGATAGTCATCAGAATAATGATACTGTTGAAATGATAATATGAATAGATGAAGTATGTGAGGTTTTCATGATAGTGATCGTTATGTTAACAGTGTTCTAATTAAAACAATACCAGATACTAAAGATGTATATGTATATTTCTGATATTGTTGTTAACCTTTCACCTCAGAATTTATTATACTGATTGTTTTAATATGTGTTTACATCTGATAAGATTTATCTTGACTATTTCTAAATATATTCTCGATTTTTTTGGTATATCTTATTCTTAAGGATTTGGTTGGTTTTATGAAGTCTCCAAATTATTGAATTAACAACATCATCATCTTCTTTATCACCACAACCACTACTTTGCAATAAGTCTTTCTTCAACGAATTTATTCCTAAAGATTTTATATTTTTTACATTTCGTACATGGTGACCATAAAACCTTTGAAAGAGACTTTAATCATCGGTGACTATGATAATAATAAATTTCATTAGAAATAAGCTTCACCTTTGTACGTAGTGTTCTCTTCCTTCTTATCTGTTTATATGGATGTCCATAAATGGTTTAATAAATAAATAAATGTTCCGACCCATCACTTCGGATCAAGGAAATCCTGTCCTCTATGCCCCAAAAATGCAGCTATAGCGACCTCTGCGCTGCCACCGACGATGCCGTGGAAGTGGCACAGTTTTGGGCCAACAAAAATATATACACTACTGTGCCATTGACAAGAAGAAAGGAATGCATATTCAAAAACAAACTACAAGCTTAGTTTAATTGTTGATCGAAGCCACGTGCATCCATAACGATATCGGATACAATTGCAATGGCGCCTTAGCTACTGAAGTACTAAGGGTAACAGGTTACAACAGTATTGCCAAGGAGGTCGTTAATTGTAAGTATTGTAACGTTCCAAGGAAAACCTTTGTAAGGGCCAAGGTGTTGCCTTTTACTACCTACATGGGACAATGATTATTTTAATCAAATACTGCTTTTCATTTGTTTCCGGAGTAAAGTAAGGCACACGAGCCCAACCTTTTTACTGAGGTGGAAATAAAAGCTTGGCTTCTCTTCTTACCCTATGCAATAACACTAGCTTTAAGACCTTTAATTCAATGTTCAACAGGATAAAACTAATAATTACGATCTATTTCGTTCGTTCGATCTAGTCTCTGACGTTCAGTTTCTTTGCTGTCACTCAAGGCTCGGCCTGCTATACTTTTATTGATTAGGAGTCAGATTGCCTAGTAGTTAATATTATTTAGCGACCGTCAGATCAGTAACACAATTCGTTTGAACATAATTAGCTCCAATATCGTATGTACGTTAATACGAATATGTCACCAATTGTTTGATCTCTTTTCTTATCTAATGCAATTTAGTTCAAGATTCTACCTACGTGACGAGTGTCTTGTCACAGATAATTCGAAAAACTATTTTATTGGCTTTAAACGAGAGCTTAATGATTTTATTGTACTAGTCGATATAGGTTGATACCCTGTCACTTACCAGGACTATACGTTAACCATTACTAGCTTCGGAAGTAGATAAGCCAGTAATTTATTTGGAAAAGTGACCATACTTTAGGATGGTGACTAAGGGATGGAAGTAGTTCCAACAGATTTATGTTAAATTGAACTACTTCAGACTACGTAGTTGAGACTAAAACGTCATAGATAAAAATGCTGGCACAAGACATATTCAATAGTCATAATATTTTGTATTTATTTGTGGTTTTAAAGTCCTTGGTGGACTAAGTCATCAATGAGTGGCGTGGCGCCTCTTAAAATTATAAAATTGTGTTTGAAATCTCATTGAAATATATTATTAATGTGTTATCCAAATACACCCATATTTCTCGCTGATCTAGAATTAAGATAAAGAGCACAATCAAGATTGATATATTTGTCCTAAAACAACACGGAATCAGGAATTGGAGCAAATAGTTTACATCCATAACTTTCTAAGTGGGAAGATACATCTAGGCAAATATACATTTGTTCCCAAATTGATTTGTTAAATGATTCCCACGACTTCTCAGGTCATTAGTCTCCTTCTAAGTAGCATGATAATCCCGGTTGTTGCCAGGCTCCCGTAACTAAGTATAATAATTTGTTATTGGCGGAAAGACCCCCACGCTTTGGTGTTTGTGAGTTCTATAATTAGACCAACTGTTTTTTTAAAGTTCCAATCTAAATCTGCACATTCACAGAGTCACATGGATGTAGTGATCTATGACTTTACAAAATGCCTGAATCTTTGTACATCTCTATCGGGAAGACAAGAGTAAAATAAAACCACAGGCACAATGGATGAATTTAATTACTCCTGTCATGTAAAGGCTGGAAGTTCGGAAATAAATGTGTGTTATAGGTCAATGGCGTCAGTTTTATTTCGATCAACAGGAAAATAAAGGTAAATGAACTAAAGTATGAAAATATTTTTGTACACTTACTTGTCTATTGTCGTACATTTCTCATTCTAACATCGCATGGATACAAACGAAATATGTTTTAATCGCACAGCAATAAGGTGTACAATGAAATGAGACATTTTTTTAAAGAGCTCATTGGACACATGCCACAAATATCCAAATAGTAACTAGAAACATGATTTTATATATCTACTAGATATATGTTCCCAGAAATATTACTAACATAATCATGATGAACTGGACAAAACAAAAGTAATCTAAGCGTAAAGTGAATAGTGAAATGAATCATAATGTCATACGAGACTCAAACGAGCCAAGGACTGTAAGCGATATAAACATTAATTAAGGTTATGATATTAAACGAAATGAACGCATACAGAAAGCTCTATGCATACTGTTTATTTTTCCATTCATACAAAATGACAAATACTTGCGTCGGACGGATAAGAGTGACAGTATACGATCCAAAATTTACCTTTCGCTTACAACGATAGAGGCGAAAATTCCTTGAAAGCTTTTGATAATCTTGTTCATGGGGTTATAGTAAACAGCGACGCCGGCGCAGCCCGTAGTCAGTCAGTCATCGATCTGTGTAGAGAGCGGACCGTTGTAGAAAGGCACGCCGCGTCCCGACTCGCGCGCACGTTGCGAACGAAATACGATTTTCGAATTATTAACTTGTGGTGTCCCCCTAGGGAATATTTTAGGTCCAGTGTTTTGAAAAGTTCTAAAATCTATTTCCAATTATTTGTGTGTTTATGTGCAAAAGTGCTTCGTGGTCCATTGTGTTAATGCTGACATGAGTGGTGAGTAGATTTTGAAATTCTTACACACGATGCGTTTCAATGAGTCCCATTGTTTAGGCACGGTCTTTTTTATTCTCGTTTGTATCAACACTTTCATCTGCGTTGTTTATTTTCTAGTTTATCAGTCTTCTAATTAAAGTGCAGTGAATAGTAAAATGGTTGTAAAAATTCTTTTAATGTTTATGTGGAATGTGGTGATTTTTATGGTTTGATGCATTCTGTTGGGATTTTAACTTGACTTAAGCAGTAGTGAGTAACCTTTGCATTGAAAACACTGGATTTATTTTGTTTGTCTTATTTACACACGTAGTGATTCATACGTTTGTACGGTTCCATAGGAAGTAAAAGGTGCTATTCGCCGGATTATTTGTTACGAAAATTACATTCTTCGATGATTTATGTTGTTTCACTTCAAATCAATCGTTGTTATCTGCGATCGTATCGGGCAGATTGTTTGTATAATTCGTATTAGTGTCAAGTGTATGATACATGTTGTATACTCCACAACGCGAGTTAATATTAGGCACTCTTGTAAACCAAATTGAAAAGCATGTTATTAATTAATTATTACCAATCGTGTAATTTATTTGTTATTCTCGACAGAAAATATATGCTTTTAACTTCAGAGAGTCTTTATTATTAAGCTAATAATACTATATAGACCGCATATTTCTATGAATTCTTCCGCGTGGATTGATAAATAAAATAATAGCCTTCGAGAATTAGATAAATTAAAAAAATATATATCGAACAATGGTCAAGGATTTCTCGTTGACCACTGTTCGATTAAATGTTTTTAAATAAAACCACCGTTTTATATTTTATTGTTATTTTATTACCATTTATTGTTTAATCGCTTCATTGATGCATCACCAAAACACAGCTCGAAACTTTAAGCTTGAGATTCTTCAAAAGTAATAAAATGTTTTAGGTTAATCCGGAATTTTCCGCATTCTGTCTCATCAAAATAGATAGAAAGGTGTTCAACGATTCACTCTATCTCTTCCCTCAAGAATGTTCATCGTTAACGTCTTATTACGTTACATTTTGATTTACTGCCGCATTTGATATGCACGGGCAATTTGCTCCTCTATCTAGGTCGGCTGTTTGTTCCAGCGTAATTATTCTCATACTGATATTGAATCATTCATTTGTCAGTTCTGTTACATCATATCTATTGTTGTAATCAAATCTGTTCTGTGATTAGTGTCTTCTTAAATAAAGGGTACCTGGTTGTGTAATAATTATTTATTTTGTTTTTATTATTCTCTCAGTAATTACGTTCATCGTCATCGTTTTCAGTAAAATCAAATTATTATTAACAAAATATGCACTACAGTACGTGTTTTATGGAATTATACAGGGATAATTAAGTTGTTTGAAATTAATCTGCTTATCTTGATGTACTCGTATTACCTGCCTACTACATAAATAGAAATAAAATAATAAACAATAATATAGGCATAATATGGACATAGTCCTTCCATAGTCCTAGGTAATCAATCCACTATAGCCACCCAAACCCACAGCCCAATATGTTTTGTTCCTATACTTTGCAATAGTCCTGCACAAACCGGGGGTTGTCCTTCGGTACACTTGCATAGTGCATACAGGGATAATCGTCGGTTAGTGCCTCAACACTTAAAATTGTCTAAGGGGCCTCTGCAAGTTGGCTTCGGCCCCTCGTCCGCCTTCCAAAGGTCCGGGACCCCAGGGTCCCGAGAAATGTCAAAACAATAATATCAGCCTTGTATTGCCCCACTGCGGGACAAAGGCCCCTTCTCATTCAGAGAAGGCACGAGCATTGATCACCACGCTTGCCCAAGAGGGGTTGGCGATTTCAGACTTATATTGACTATTAGTCCAGCCGGTCGATTCTGTAACAATTCTCCGTGATAACTTAGGTGAAGTGAGCTATCATTCCACCTGATGCTAGGGATTGACACTATCGACAACTCACTTCACCTAAGTTATCACAGATATTGTTACAGAATAGCTCGCGGCTAAATAATTGATACTTGCCCGGATTTGAACCCACGACGTATGCGAGGCGAGGGCTTAGCCACTAGACCATCTCGAACTAGGAATACCAAGATAAAATTATTTCGAAACAACTAAATTAGAAGGAAAAACTAAAAATAATATAAATTTTAGGTAACTTTTTCAATAATCTATGTTTTTACCTTGTTTGCTCAATTTGATAATTACTAACAGGTTTTTGTTTAGTAATGATGTAACGGAATTTAAATGCAGAATTTGATAGATTGGTCTAAGAACCTAATCTAACTGTTTTTGCTGTCAAGTCAACAACCACTCGAATGATGACATTATCAAAATCACAATCAATTCTATTGTCTAAGACAAAGTCACAGAGGAATACAAATTTACTTGTTCTAGATGAAAAACGTACGGTATCTAACCCTTTTGACATTTAAAAGTGGAGTGAAAAGAAAGGACGTACAAAATATTACTCTACTTTTGTTCTCCATGTAATTGGGTAAAATCGATAACTTGATTTCTGGTTTTGTTATAGGTCAAAGTTATTCGCTTCAATTAGTGCGCTTATTTAATTTTCTGCTTTTGATTATTATATTATTATAATTTACTTCTTACTGCTATTTCTTCTTTCCTATGGGCTCGAACCTTAAGGGAATTCGCCATGCCGTAGTCTAATATTTTTATTATCATTTTATAAAGAGGTGTGAGTTTGGAAGTAGGGGTATCTTCGTATATGTAGATAAGTATATGTCTTATGTAGGTATATATATATATTTATTGTATATGTAATTGGTACACCACTGACTACCTGCGGTATTGTCTCTCCTTCTCCCTTTAATCCATCCAAAGGTTGTCTGTAAAAGATCGCTTTTAGCGATAAGACCGCCCATTGTGTCACCCTATGTAAAATTTCTAAATTTATATCTGTAATTTTTTCTATTATTTCACTAATGGGAAGCTACTGTCATTTTCAAAAATCTTTATTTAACCATAAGAACACAACAGAATGCACTTAACCTAAGTTACATTAACACATATATTTGAGGCTCTTTATTTATGAGACTAGCAATTCCCCTTTCCTTTCAAAACTTTTGAGACAAGGTTTAAACTGTTTGCACCATAAACTCAACACGCAATCATTATGAATACATAATAATATTAACGCAAATTATTTAATAATATACAATTTTACCGATTGCATCAAGAATTATTGTTTAAGGGAAGCTACCGTACTGCCGAGTGTCATAGATATATTTTATGTTAAAATAAGAAATTTCACGTGGATTTCGTTATGTTCTGGTAAGTATGTATTGACATAGTTTTTGGTGTTCCGTGTTGAAATGTACAACTTCCTGGCCCAAATCAATTACTATCTGCCCCTTTTGCCGATGCATTATCGTCACTCCTCCAATCCTTTAAGGATTGCTTATAGTATTGTCTATTGTCTTAGTGATAATCATAATCATAAATCTATAATTATCTCAACATCATATTACAGGCATTTGTTCAAAGAAAGGCGTCGTGAAGTAGGAGCGTCCAGAGTTACAGATCACCGCCGACTCTTAGATAGGACATGTTAATTTACAAAAAGATTAAAGTCAAGATGTTTTATAATAAAAGTTTGCAAGCAGTAATCAGCCTTAGACAAACATTGCCCTTGTTCATCACCAATATTAGTTTAGCCTACTGACTGATGGTAGTATTCGTTGTTCCGGTTGTATGTTTGTGCATGTGAGATCTGTGTCGGTAATCGCACCCACGATGCGGGAGAAATCCTTGTATAGGATGGACTTTTTAGAAAACTACAAACAAGAAGTTACTTTCATTGGTTTTGTTTTTTTTGTACATACATAAACTCACGCCTTCTTCCCATGTGGCTAGGCAGAACCTACAGAACGCCACCTGCTACGATTCTTACAAGCTCATTTTTCTACGTTTACATTCATACACCTGACCTGTCTGAAGAACATCACCAATAAGGGCACTATTTATGTCATTCTTGGGCGTCCCCTTTTGGCGTTTCACTCACAATCTCCCTTATTATCTCTAGTGTTGTTTGTTTATCATTGTCTATTTGAAAATAATACTTTGAGCTTTTCTCCACAACGGCTACCTACTCCTATTCTTCTTTAGTAACTCCTCCAGACAGAAAAACCTCCTACCAATACAGATCTTGTCCAGGAGTACTGCTTTCTTCAAGCTCTTGATCTAACTTCCTAACGTCAGCTTTCTTATATACTGAGCAAAGATCTTGGCCGTAATCACCATCATCATCATTGTCCTGCCCTTATCCCGATTTATTTATGGTCGGCGCAACATGTTGCATTTTGTCTTCCATATTGACTATTATTCGTCATCTCGGTCGAATATCATAATCATTATCATCACTTTAGCTAAAAGACTGGGTGGAGGCTTCTATCCAACAATTAACTAATTGTTGGATAGAAGCCTCCTCCAAGTGTCGCCAGAACGACCGGTTCTGTGCTGTTTGCATATCTCCGTGTTCTTAATGCTCTCTTATTCTTGGTTTTAATAATAATTACGAAAACGCGGAATATTTAAACGCCATTATTTTGTTTTAATAATAGGATGGAGGATATTTACCCGGAAAACCACAGACATGTTGGGTTCTGATAATATTACTGTAGTTTCTGCTTAAAATGCGAGTGTATATTTGAGCTAATTAGTAGTACGTATGTGGTTGTTCTATCCATGCACCAGCATAAAGTGATATGAATATGGCTTGATTGCCGGGAGTGACTGTCGTCATCCCGTTTCTTCCCGTGATGGATCCTGTCAAGACTTCCTGCAGCAGTGTCATCATGTGCCCTAATGATATCATTATCGTCATCCAAGATAGGTGGATGTTCATGTTAGTTCACCAAGCGCTTTATCCCCGATTTATTTTATGCCATGCTCTATTATAAGTATTACATTCACTAGCCACCTGGTTGGTCCACTAGCCGTAAGTTAATAGTTTTCGAAATATTTGAATTTTATGGGTTTTTTTGATATTTACCCAAAATTAAACATTTAATACCAAATAAAAAAAAAGCTATATTGAATGGGTACAATTAAAAAATGATATTGTAGCTGGCACTTCAATTAAGCTATGACCATAATTTAAAGTACTTAAGTCAACAAAATAATTAGAATAATAAAAAAAAAGTTCGCTTAGCTATTTGTACGATTAATGTCATAGTATTTTTTTTAATGAGTCAATATTTTCGAAGCGTAAAATGAAAATATTGGTAAGATATTATTCTTAAATCGCTCATCATTTTCATTATTTTGTTGACTTATGTAGTTTTAATTATGTGCTTAGCTTAATGGTTCAAAGTTTAAGCATTTTTTAATGCAACCCATTCAATTTGTAGTTTTATTTTATTTTGAATTTAAAAGACAAATTTTGGCTAAATATCATAAACGCTTAAAATTCAAATATCTAGAAATCTATTGAATTTCGGCCGTACATTTAGAGGTCCAATTTGTTGCATTCTGACCACCCTATCAGCTCTTGACGGATATACGTCGAATTACAAGTAACCATGTATACTCTCTCCATATTGCTAAAACAATGGAAATTCAAGAAGTTTGTCATTGTTTACTGTCAGCTACTTAGTTAAAGTAGCTACATAGATAATTAGCTTGTATAATTAGTACGTTATCTTTATAATACCTGTTATCATTCCGAAGATAATTGCTGATGGGTTATATATAGTCCTTAATTACAACGTCATTATAGTCAAAAACAAAATAAACAAGGCCCTACTGTTGAAGTCGTTAGGATCCATTATGGTGGGGTGAAATAAATCATTATAAGTAACATAGGCAGGTAAGGCAGAGGTCTATCTACCTATAGTATGTTTTAAGTCCCAGGCAATAGGGAGCGAGTCTGTTGCCAACAACCGGGCACAAATCCAGAATCCAGGCTGCCACTGAGAAAACCCAATATCAAACTCAATATCATCATATTTAACCGTCCTGGGAAACGAATTCAGGACCTCATGCTTAGCAGTCATAAAAAAATAATAATAAGATAAATCATTGGTCACATTCTCTTCGATCCGTTCTCCTAAATTGAGGATGCGTTTACAGAGAGAAATCTATATGCACACGCGCAAGTACCTCGTTGCCTAGTTCTATATGTCATGCAAATATTTGTTCTGCGTAAGTAAGTCTAAACTTCTTAATCATTTGTCTTGCAGACTTATTTATAATAGTTTAAGTGCGCTCACTCTCTTCTCTACTTTTTGTTAAATAATGAATGATAAATGATTTTATTTCTGTAAGTAGGTTTGTACAAACACTTTTACACGTCAATCATATTTTTTTTAAACTAAATGAGGCCGGTGTTTCCTATCTGACTACTCTGAGAGGAAAGACCGAAACAAACTCAGAGGGCACCTCAGATCATATACCTAAATTATATGATCTGAGGAGGGTACAGTCTCTTTTAAAGTCCAGACCAAACTCAAAACTCAAACTCAAAGCATTTATTTCAAATAAACCAATTACACCAACCATTACACTTTTGAATTGTCAAGGGGTCGGTCAGTCAGAAAGATGAAGCTAGGTGGAAAGGTGAGAAAGGTGAAGCAAATCCTGGTCAGATCGTGTAAAGGCTATGTAGATCGATAACTGAAATGGCATTTTGAGGAAAGAACCACACAGATTGAGTGGACCTGTCCAGTCAGTGCAAGCAATTGTCAGCAATCGTGCAGCTCAACTCAGAACTTAAGGAGCTCAACGATTCGACGAACAATACCAAAGAAAGGACATTTGAGTAGGCCGCATAAATTACTCAAACTGCCAGATCATGATTAGAGTAACTGAGAACATAAAAAAAAGCAATGGCCGACATAGTTCTCACATTCACTATAATTTGAATAATATTATAATAATCTTTCAGGACCATGTAGATTGGTGTCTGAAATGGTCTTTTGTGGAAAGAACCGATCAGGTTAAGAAGACCTGTCCAGTCAGTGCACGCATTTGTCAGCAACCGTGCAGCTCAACTCAGAACTTGCTACTGCTACTGCTGAGTATGAGGTCCTGGGTACGATTCCTAGGCCTGCCAAAGTGTTATACGGTGTTTCTATCTGGACTTTTTCAGTAGCATCCCAGAGTACGGGTTTGTGGCCGATTGATGGCAGTAGGTTCGCCTGCTTCATGTTTCATGGGACTTATATATAACCGGACGAAACTTCTACCCAACCCTTCAGAGAAACGAGGTGTGATGTTATGTTATGTTACAATCTAGGCATTTAAGGGCCGGTGCACTTATATAGCATTCGTCACTGCCAAACAAATATCGACCTTGCAGCAGTTGAAATAAAGTTGAAAATAAATAAAGTTATATTACCTGGAGAGCGCCACTAAGCGGAAAGAGGCGCGCGTTTAGGTTATTTATTCTCAACATTATTTTTAGGCACGCAACGTTGGTATTTGTTTGGCAGTGACAACCGCGCCACGCTGCACCCCGCCAGGTGTGCGCCGGCCTTAACACCTATACAGGGTTACTGGTAACTCGACGTATTCCTTGCAGGACGTCATAGTAGGGTTAAATAATATGGTTATATAATAAATGTTTGTTTAGTGATATTTGCCAAGGTTTCTGGCATTTTTGAACTTTTAATTATGAACAAAGATCTGCTACGGCATCAACTATGATATTAAGTTAAATTTCAGTACAGTCGCGCTGTAAATCATTTTTAAATTGGCTCCAAATGATTTAATCTGGGATTTTTCATAAAAATACTGAAAATGTAACTAATTCAAAAACTACTGAACTTCGGTAGAACATTTGGTGGCTTAATTTGTTGCATTTTAACCCTACTATTACGTTGTGCAAGGAATACGTCAAGTAACCAGTAACCCTGTATAAAACCTACTACTGTTTTAATGTAAGTAACTATGATTTATTGGGATCAAAGGCACGTATTTTATCCCCGCTATCACCTCGGCGCATAGATAAGGAGCGCGGAAGTCTTATTGTTCGTCTACTAACCCTGCGCAAGCGCATTGTGAAAACATAATTTGCATTACAGTTTCTTAACGTTTGTCGTTTGCTAACCCTTGTGTTGGTTGGTTTGTTCAGACTTCTAGTAAACTAACCGTGCGCCTGAATGGGTTCCAATATGTATATCGAACTTTCATGAATTTTTCATACACTATTGAACCCCTTTTAGGACAGAATTTCTTCAAAAAACCTTATTTATTTATTTATATATTCTTTATTGTACACCACAAAAAACATAACAACAAAAATTAAACTGAACACCAGATTTTCCTGGACATAAAATGGGGCTGTTGTTGGTGCAAATAATAAGTATGTATACAATACACTAAAATAGATACACATATATACATATCCTAAATAATAGATACACTTATATACATATCCTAAATAATATATACATAAATACGTACATACTAAATTTATAAGCAACGAAAATAAATGAAGACTATAGATAATTACAATTATGAGAACACGATCACAACGACAAGTAATGTTCCTTTGTTCTTCACTTTCGTCATAATTCTTTTGCAAAATTTCATGTTTTTAACCCAGCGGATAAGGCGTTGTCTGTCAGTAAATGGATTTAAGATTTTTATTTAGTAGAAAATAATAATTATGTAACACGAATAAATATCTTGAACAAATACTGTTCTAAAAAGACGTACAGGTACAGTAATTACTACTTTGACCCACACTACAAAAGCAAAAAGGACCACATGTAGGTACATGATTGGTGTTCGCTCACATCTTTGTTGGTTTGATGTGATTTTAAAGCGATATCAGCTGAAATATATGGCCAGCGTCACCGTTTAGGTTGGTTGCGAAGTTACTAGGAGCCACCGAAGAGGTCGGTTATGAGTGACATTATCTGATTATTGAACGTCGCATTGATGGTTGCGTGGCCCGTGTCTTCTGATGACGGATGAAGGGAAGCCATTATCGTACCACGTCTACGACGCACTGCTATATTCCGGAATAATCTTCATGATATTGAGCTGCTAAATCACTAATACGAAGACCACTTGTGGTAAAGGCTAACTTGCGCCGTTACGTATTTTCTTTATTGCTTATAGATGGTATCAAGATCTTACCGCACTAGAACTGCAAAAAAAGCGAGCTGAACTATGTGTTACATACCTACACTGCAGATTCTTGTGGACATAATGTGGTTACCACAAAAGCTTATGATTCTTATGTGGTCTGATGTGAAACTGTTGTTATGATGAGGTCAATATCAACGAATGGGGCAACAGCTGTTGCAAAATGTGGTCTTTATAATACATCGCATGCATATTAGAATATTGGCTTAACTCAAAAATTAGATTTCTGGGAAATCGCCGTTTAAAGTTTTGCTTTCGACGTCTAGTCGGCTTATTAGCCAATTTAATAAATATGTAATGAACAGTTAAATATTTAATCCTACTTTTCCAAAAGCCATTGATTTGGTGACGTTTTTGTGATTTTTAGTCTAGTTTAGAGGCATTTGTGACAAGAGAATCGGCACCACTGAGATGCTGACAAGTATTGTAGAACGTTGTCCTTATACGCGACTAAGCGCCCACAGTAAGTAGTCCGTCTAAACAAGTCCTTAATGAAGAAATACGCGCCAGTTTAGTTCTTCGACAGTGTTTAGAATTTCAAACTGTTTTGAATTGAAAACATGAGTTATTTGTCATCGTTTGTAGTAAAACTGTTTTAGAAATTAGGTTAATGCATTCCAGTCTGAATATACCAATCTATTTCTTATGCAGAACTCTTGAACACATTCATAAAATTATTTTTATGATCGGTGACGAGTTAATCAGGATTTTATTGCGTGCCAGAGCATTATTTTGAGTGCTGCTGCGACATTCATCATGAGCCTCACCTACTAACCTACCAAACATAATAAATTGGTTAACAACAATTAAATTGAATGAAATTGTTTATTCTGTAAACAGGATATCGGAATCACTTTTACACGTCATATTAAAAAAAAAGTTTGATGGTGTCAACATTTCCTATCTGACCACCCCTGAGAAGAAATGGCGGAACAAACTCAGGGGCAAAAGTCTCTTTTAAGGTCCCAACAAAATGTTGGTCAGATCATGTGAGGATCATGTATGTAGTCTGAAATGGTTGGACGACACAGATTCGAGTGGACCAGTCCAGTCAGTGCATGCATTTGTCAGTAATCATGTAGCTCATCTCAGAACTTACTACTCACGTGGAATACATACATTAGATTTTAGAGCTTTCTGACACTGTCCTTAATTCTTCTTGTAATTTAATTTTAGAGTTATCTGACACTGCCCTCAATTCTTCTTGTAATTTAATTTTAGAGTTATCTGACACTGCCCTTAATTCTTCTTGTAATTTAATTTTAGAGTTATCTGACACTGCCCTTAATTCTTCTTGTAATTTAATTTTAGAGTTATCTGACACTGCCCTTAATTCTTCTTGTAATTTAATTTTAGAGTTATCTGACAATGCCCTTAATTCTTCTTGTAATTTAATTTTAGAGTTATCTGACACCCTTAATTCTTCTTGTAATTTAATTTTAGAGTTATCTGTCACTGCCCTTAATTCTTCTTGTAATTTAATTTTAGAGTTATCTGACACTGCCCTTAATTCTTCTTGTAATTTAATTTTAGAGTTATCTGACACTGCCCTTAATTCTTCTTGTAATTTAATTTTAGAGTTATCTGTCACTGCCCTTAATTCTTCTTGTAATTTAATTTTAGAGTTATCTGACACTGCCCTTAATTCTTCTTGTAATTTAATTTTACAGTTATCTGACAATGCCCTTAATTCTTCTTGTAATTTAATTTTAGAGTTATCTGTCAATGCCCATAAAGTCACCATACCAACAGATAGTAATATGTTATTAGCGAATAAGTCGTTGGAGTACCTATAGCATGAGAACTCAAACATTTTCCCAAACAATGTTGCCATTCCTCTTTGTAATAACCGTAACGCCAGAACGTAAATGTACGTAATTATAATCGGTGGAACGTAAACTTCACGTGTTATGAAAAGTGCGTCGTTTCCTAGTCACTGATTAATTAAAACATAGTGGTTTGTGCTCGATTAGCGTGTTTGTTCACGACTTTGTTTTTGTTTAGACTTGATTGTGTGATGTTTTTTTGTGCTCGTGTTTTTGAACTAGTTTTGTTAGCTAGCCTGGTATACCTACCCATTTATTTTGCTGCATGATTAATTAAATACTTGAGAATTGTACCTATAGATGTCGCTCATAGACAAGAAGGGTGACATAACTAAAAAACCTGCAATTTAGAGTTAACTATACAGGGGAATGTGGGAAATCTGATTGTTTTTGCTACAAACACGAGATGTCGTGTTAAATTTAATTTTTAAGCTTAGTGTAATGACGCAAAGCTTAAAAATGAGGGAGCTAAAGAGGTTGTGACTTTATGCTCGCCGCATTCTTACATTCTACTTTTAAATCATCATACCCAAAAATTGCTCTTTTTAAATTATGTCAAGCTTCTCGCAAATGAACGATGTGTACAAGACACTTCACTGTCTTACATTGTGGCAATGAAAAACATGGTGAGTAAGACAGAGTTGAAATCTCCTAGTGATCAAGCATGTTGATCAATACTCGACGATTCTCCATTGACGAAATCTTTTGTTCTGCAAAGGGACAATACTACCTTCTGCTCGCATAAAATTAATCTGGGTCGCCATCACCGAATACGGTGACGAGAACTATACAAGAAAAAATCGGCCAAGTGCGAGTCGAACTCGCACATAAAAAGTTTCGGACCACCGTCCATATTAAAAAAAAAACACGTTCCTTGTTTGGGAGGAAAAAATATATTTGTTGATATAGCGGAAATAGAAATACACACTCTGTAAAAATTTCAACTGTCTACCTATTACGGTTCATGAGATACAACCCGCTGATAGACAGACGGACGGACGGACAGCGGAAGCTTAGTAATAGGGTTCTGTTGGCACCCTTTGGCTTTAGGTACTATAGGTACCCGAACAACTTGATAATGGCTCATGTTGCCAGTCAGCAAAGGCATCGGGACTGACTGCTTAAGACGTACTACAGAGAGTATTTATTGCAACTCGTGCAAACACCAGTAGGCCAATTCTTGTACTTAAAAAACGTTCAAATTCAAGTCGCAATCTCATCTCAGCGACAATCAATGTCAAAAACCTGTCAAAAATGTATGTAAATTGATTGTAATTTTGACAGATTGAGACTGAGATTAGAATGCGAACGGTCTTAAAAATACGGGAATTGCCCCTCTGGTTTTTTCCCAATAATTTTTGGGGTCTGCTTCCAGTCTTGTCAGATGCAGATGAATACCAGGACATTACAATACACGGAGCGACTGCCTATCTGAACTCCACAAACCAATTACTGGGTAAATAACCCTTGGTAAGACTGGTTGTCCGATACCCGCAAGCTTATGACTATCCGTACTGACTCAGGGACCTGCGGCTGTACGTGCTTTTCGAGGTACGGAGGGGTCTCGATATGTAATGGATGGTCACCCATCCACGAACCTACTACAGCAAGCGTAGCTTAATCTGCTATCGACCCTTGCGGCTTGCAAATCGTGCAATGAAGGCTTTTTTACTGCACCACAATTACCTGGAAACCTCATCTCAAACAAGGAATAGTTTTCTAGTGAGTTTGTAACAAGAGGGTAATATCCGGTCCTTATCGTCCTGCAGTTAAATGTAGCTGGCTGCGAGTTAGCAATGAACTGCTTATTATGGCTAATAGCCAATTAACAGAGGCAAGGACTATTTGATTGTGATTTGTTTCCTTGGGTTAACATTCTTTTGTTTTTATTGTAGCTGTGTTTACGTGTGATAAGCTTTTGGTAGCTTTTGAAAAGAGAAAGATTTGAGTATAAGTACCTAATAATAAGAATTTAAAAGTAAAATTGAATTTTAATGTTTTTTTTTTCTTTTCTATGTGGCATCTCGCTGGTCAATCTAGGAGGTAGTCGGCTGCTTAAGCCTGTGGTTGCCTTACTAAATTAACGCCACCAGCCGGGGCTTAAAACCTTATAAACTAGGCGACTACACGGTAAGGGCACCCCCTGTAGGGTAAGGACCTCGACTTAGGGCGTCGCTGAGGGAGGGCAGCAAGGGACAGGTGGATCGGAATCATGAACTTGAATGTTTTAAGTATTCGATACTTATACTTAAAGGTTACTATTAAAAGATAAGGTAGAGCTTTTTTTGTTTCGATGTTTAACTTATAGAGGTACGAGGAACAGGGTGTAAAGTTCACTTCCATAAAAAAGGAAGGATCCTCCGACTAGGCGGGTATCATGTCTGGTGGGCAACTGCCCTACGATTGATGTCGGGACATTGTTTATATGCTCGTTGCGCGGTAAATTCTGCTTGCGCGATGCAGGATTTTGCGTGACGTCAGTGCGATCCTTTAGTGTTTACTTTTGATGATAGTTTTTCTTATCTATGACTCAAACCCTGAAACCAAAGCAGGGTTTGATTCCGAGATCAGAGAAATATTTTTTAAAGTTATTCTACCATTTAAAACTTCGACGATCTTAGAACCAATATCCAAACAAAATTACTCGTAATCCTCCACAATAATGACTCGACCAACTAATACAAATTCCTCAACATTCGATGATGAGTCCTCCGTAATCATTTGATCACAAAAACTGATCATTACGCTCAATGATTGATCGCGGACAGTGGCCGCTATTAGCATGCTATCAGATGAAGTGTCGGAATGATCGATGAGTGAAGATTGTCGAGGCTGATCAGTGTGAGGTCTTGAGTTTGATTCCCAGGAGAGGTAGTGGTCGTAGGTGGTACTGTCAGAAATTCTGGGCGTTGAGCTAACGCCTCACCCCAGGGTGAAGCGCTTTATTCAAATATTATTTATTAATATTAGGATTGTTGTCCAAATTAGCATATACCTACCCCCTGGGCAAAGTAAAGCCGTAGTAATATTAATTTTTCAAATTAAGACGCTTTAGGCTCCTACTAACAGGCGCGACGCGACTCTAGTACACCAATTTCTATAAAAAGTTAATTGAAATTGTTCTACAAGAGTCGTATCGCGCCTGTCTGCGACAACAAATTATCAAACTTACACTCCTGAAAGGCTCCCTTTAGGAGTGTAAGTTTGATAATTTGTTGTCTTCTATAAAATCTCGTGAAGCCAATCATGTTTTAAGGTGATTTTAGCGTTAAGGGTGTTCGAACAAAAGTTTTGCTGATATTTGTTAATAACTTTACCTAAGTTCATTTCGATCTTACCCGTTAAAGGCAAGTAAGCGTGATGTTCTGTGTCACATAAGGTACCATTTGCTTTTATTTCCTCGTAACTTATAGTTCACGGCTGTCCTGCCAGATGTCATCTATCAACATTATTGTCATACGCATGACAGGTAAATATCGGGCATGTGTTGTTTACTCATCTGCTTAGCTTGTTACGGAGAAAGCGTCGTTTTATGTCATGGGTTGTATAACATGTTACAAAAAAAGATCATCACCACTCGTTGTTTTGGTAGATAAAGTCAGGGAAGTTGTTGGTGAAAAATACACTTATCCACAATCATGGTCCTTACAGTCATGACCTGACCAACTTAGCACAAGAAGTCCATGGTCTCCTCCGCTGACTTTGGTATGGGGATGATTCTGCTACTGGCCATAGACACGCGCACCTAAAAAACAATGTTTATAAGAAATTAAAATAATATAAGCTTACCGAATCGTTCTCACATGTATAATTATAATAATATGAGACAACATCCACACAAGGTCTTCAGGTCCCGAACTAGGCAGAGCCTGTACTACGGTAACCTGATGACTAATATACATACTTATATACATATACACACCCAGACACAGGTCAAACAGACATGTTCAATTGCTCATGAACACAAATGTTTCACTTGTCCGGGGATCGAATTATGTTTCGACTTTATCGTGGATCCTCAGTTGTAGCGCGCCAAACTCTAATTTTCTATGTTTTTTTGCATATTGCAGTTCTGTTTTACGTCGTATGTTAATCGAAATGCGATTCGCGATAGTAGGAATGATATATTTACTGAATAATAATCATCAATTTCATGTCAAAAACTTTGGAAATTTGTTCCACCTAAGAATTTTTCAGAATATTTTATATGAAAATTCTTAGATGGAACAGATTTTCAAAGTTTGAAGATTGATATAAAATTGATCATTATAGGTAGAAAAAGATAATTTTGCGGGCTTACAACTGAGGATCCACGTTATAAGAGACTTTGACCTGAGTTTGTTTCGCTATTTGTTCTCAGCGGTAGTCAGATAGGAAATGTCGACTCCGTCTAGCTTATTTATTAATATAAAATAAATAAATAAATCGTGTAAAAGTGATTCCGATATCCTATTTACAGAATAAACAACTTCATTTAATTTCAAATTCGGAGAAAAGAGTGGCTCATCTCATTTACTACCAACAAAAAGAATCCGTATATTCAAAATCACTGGCTGTCATTAAATAACAGTTATACAAAACGGTTTTAACACGCCCAATTTACGTAGTATCTCAATTTACTAGAAAATAATTTCCCTGTCTGAACCAAAGTCTGGAACATCCTTGAGCTAATTACAATACAGGGATCATCATTTAATCCTCCGCTTCCTCTCACCAGATTACAATGAAACCTTTGACCGTTCATTGTGCGGTCATATGGCCTATGTATAATAGTTAGCTATTACGGGCTGATAAGAGATTATTGTGCACTTATAAAATAATGTAGCTATATCAACGAAGGATTATTTATAAGGCACAGGGTCTTTTATGGCGCTAAACTTAGCACGGGATTGTGTTTATTTATTTCTTTATATAAAGGCTTACCAACCAAACACATACAAAACATTAACAAACACATGACCTACGAGTAGTTGTTCCGGGTCTGGCTGTTTGTGTATGTGAGTTTAAATGTTTGTAAACGCACCCACGATACAGGAGTAATTCCAAGTGTGGGGCAACGTTTAAAAAAAAATATTACAGTCAATGTTGTGTTTTAGAAAGCCATCATACATTTAGCAATCCCTTAGAATTAACTAGATACTAAAACACCCGTATAAAACCCTTTTTAAATTATTTTGTTGGTAACCAGCAATCTGAGTTACATATTCCATTATTACTTTTACTTATTTAATTATTATTTTCACTTTTACATTCCATTATTGCCCTTACTAAAAAGCTAAAATATGATAACAGTTCATGTCAATTAATTGTGCTGGTACTTCACGGGTTGTGATCGTATTCTGGAGCCCTAGTCTTCGTCGTAACTTTAAGGCTATTGCTCTATACGGTGGGGGCCTGCCCTGCATGGGCGGAGCACCGCCGTGTCCTCGTAGAGGCGATCGGCAGCGGCGGCGACCTCTCACGCCCGGCCCTGGTTCAAGCCATGGTCCGGGGCGAGGGGGAGTGGGAGGCAGTCACCTCCTTCTGCGAAGCAGTCATGCTAGCGAAGGAGGTGGCGGGACGGCAGAGGGAGAGAGTCTCCCGTCCAAGCCGCCGCGGTGGACGCTCCGGGCGTCGGGAGCCGCGTGACGACTCCCGGCCACCGTAGGCACGGGCCTGCGGGCGGTGAGTAATGGGTAGCTCACCGTCCGATCAGGACCAGGCCCGTGCTGGACGGCGCGTACGTGTTCCACGCGCGCCTCAAAGAGATGTCAGCATCGAAGAGGGGGCCCACTAGGGCCCAAGCCTGCCGGGAAAGCGGGATCATCCGAAAGGGGTACCGCTGACCCGGAACATAAAGGGCCAAGGAAGGAACACGGGTGGGTTTTAGTCAGTAAGAGTCTGACACTCCCTTCCGCTCCACCCAGATCGGGAGGAGTCATTTTGTCATTTTATGATTTCCCATCCTCAAAAAAAAAAAAAAAAAGGCTATTGCTCTCACATGAACAATATAAGTTAACAGTTAGTATTCAAATTCAAACACGCGATATCTTTAACATCCATCATCATCATCCACAACCCAACTTCGCTCACAGCTGAGCACAGGCCGCTCTTTTCATGTGCCAATCTCCACGCTCATGTGTCAGCCTCTCCAGGTTCTACCCGCGATGAAACATTAACATTACCCCCATATAAAGGCATGCTTACTCCTAATAACAAATTCACCTACAAACTGATACGGGGTTCCTCCCAAAAAGGTACGAAGTAAGGCATAGTTGACACTACCGTTACCAGCGTGGGACCTATTGTGCTTGTGACGTTGTGACCCCAAGCGGGACACAAAGGGTCACATTATGCACAATATTGTTTTGACCATGAATGTTATTGTGTACTTTAAACTAGTATTTCTATGGAGGGCTTTGAAAACAGCGGAGAAAATCGTTTATGTCGTGTTTCACTAGTGAAAGTAAGGTGGGGTTTTGTTTATAGGGTAAGAAGGCCCTCAGTTTCTGGTCACGGAATGAAGAAGCAGCTAGGATATATTTTATTTATTTTATAAGGTCTACCAACAATTATTTACACTAATTTACAAACAAAGATAAAACATGCGTTTAAACTCTACACAGTGCAACAATTACTTAAAGGTAAACACCACATGGACAAAAAAGAAAACAATAAAAAGTAATTTCGTAAGCTACATATTGCACAAGTAAACTAAGTTAGATATATATCTATGTATAAATAACATAACAAAATGCAAAATATTAAAAGCATCGTTTCTTTAAACAAAACAATTTCACGTACAGTCACGAGCACCAACATGCCAACACTTGGCAATTTTCAACTGCGATTCCCTCATGAAATAACGAATGCAACGTTGAAATACGACACTTTACATAAACCTATGGATTCGAAAATACTATGTTCGTAATACATATATAAAATAGTAATAGACAATATTTTATCGTCCAGGTAATACAGTTAGCAGGTTCCACACGTAAACAGCAAGTTGTGACGACACGAGTAGCTTAGAATATTACCTACAGCTAGGTTAAAATATATTATTTGGCAGTGAGTCCCAAACGAGACAGTTAGTCTGTATCTGGGGACTCGGGAAAGCTTATCTAATTAATACAGTGGATTTATAAAACACTATTATGAAGACCAAAGTTGCAACGCAGATGTCCAACATTAAACATATGGTCCAGGGCCTGCAGTCTCGACACAGTTAGCAATAGTTTTCGGTTGCTAAGTCCTAACAATCCAGATGTAAATGTTGATGTAAATGTTTGGTAGTCTCGACACTCAAATTTATCGGTTGTTACCTACCGGTACCTACCTAAAATACCAGTAACAACCGATAAATTTCAGTGTGGAGACCACCAAATATCGTTACATCTGGATTGTTAGGACTTAGCAACCGAAAACGATTGCTAACTATGTCGAGACTGCAGGGCCTGGGGACCTTTTTAATACTGATTAGACCCAATCGATCGACATACATTTTTTTGGTCTAAATAGTCAATTTTCTAACTGACTACGATTTTTCCAAGAATACTCGAAAGGTTTAGGACAGTGCGTTTTCCTGTAGTTAGAACAGTCAAAGTCTGCCCTTACTGCTTTATCAAAAACTAACCCTGAAAACACAATATTTTCCTAAAATATGACAAGTTCAAGCGCAAAGTTCACTCACTATTCTGCCTGCAAACGAAGACTCATATTTTGGTGCCAATGGTGTCATGAATTCAATGCTACTTGAAAAGCTGTAAAAAAAGTGGTCTACCGCTACTAAGTCACCCGCTCCTAAGTCAACCGCTCCTAAGTCACCCGCTACTCTCCTAGCCTGTACATCGCTCACAAACTGCAGTACAATACAGTTTGTGTAACTGTAGTCTCTACAAGTGTACACCAACTTGTGACCACATACCAATACGGAGCTAACCTTTGAGACACGCTCGCCATGTCAATACACTTAAAGCTGGGACACTGTCAAAATGACATGTGAACTGACTTGAATAATAAATAATAAATAAATATCGTCTGACATTGCACAAGCCTTAATTAATTGCTTAACTTGGAACTAGATGGTGCTGATCTAGTGCCAAGTTAAGCACTTAAGGCTTGTGTTATGGTAACCAGATGGCTGATACACTACTTAAATACATATTTTTTTCGTAAATATATACATATACATATTATAAATATACATCCATGACTGGGGTACAAATGTCCATATTCATCATACAAACATTTGCCCCTACCGGGATTCGAACCCAGGACCATTTGGTTTCGCTGACTACACTTAGCCACTGTAGCCACTACACCAAACGTGTCGTTGTGAATCGGTATCAAGTCTTACATACAAACATGTATTTCCTGAAGGGCTTGGCAGAGGTGTACCTAGAGTACACCCACATTTCGCCAGATAAGTGGAAGTCACATGTAACAGGGGGCGAGCCTATTGCCATCAACCGGGCACAAATCAAGACTCTGGGCTGATACTGAGAAATTACAGATGGAAATCCCAATAACACTTTGCACGACTCGGGGATCGAGCCCAGGACCATGAGGTCATGAGGCCAGCAGTAGACCTTGCGACCACTAAGCCGACGAGGCAGTCCAGTTTGCTAGATTATCCTAGGATAGTACAAAACTATACTAACATTTCCTACATTCGAAGAATGGTCAAGGAACTAGATGCAAATTGGCTAAGTATATTATGAATAACAACGATATAGTGCTTGCCTGAACAAAAAATAGTAATTTGATTTAAATTTAATAAAATAATCACGAAAAACGACTAGAAATGCGACGTTGCCAACCCGTTTGGCAATCGTAAGAGAATGGTAAATGGCCGTAACAATAATGTTCAATAATTAAGTGTTCTGACTGTACCTACGTGAGTCATTTTTATTAGTTGATAGTTGGTTGTGATTTTTGTGAATGGACTCCTCCGAGGAAGTACTTACGCAACAATTTCTCAATTTCTTCTGCCAAAGACTCTTTTCCTGGTTTGGCTGTGACCGTATAATGACATCACCTATTATGGCAATGCTGTGATGATGGAATCAAATCATAAGTAAGAGCACCATTTCATTTACTTTAAATAGTGAGCAGTGGTGGATCAGTGGTAACGGCCGCGACTTACGTGTTATAGGTCGTAGGTTCGAACCCAGACTGGCGCTTTTCTTTGTGTAAATTATTTCATCACCATTGCTCTCAAAACGGTGAAGGAAAACATCGAGAGGAAACCGGCATGTCCTAGAGCAAATAATTCGAAGACATGTGACATCTACCAACCCGCACTGGGCCCGCGTGGTGGATTACGGCCCACACCCTCTCACGAGAGGAGGCCTGTGTCCCAGCAGTGGAAACATTATAGGCTAATAATTAAAGAGCTGTATAATAATTTACTATTGTCTATAAACATAACTAACTATTAATTGAACATTTTGAATTTATTTAAAGAAAGAACGATGCATTAGAAAACTTGGTTCGATTACTCCCAAATAGGTGCAAACGATAAAAGACAAAGGTCAAGGATAAATGTTTTAATAGTTTATTAAAACATGCGATTATTGTGACATAGGTACTAATTGTACGCATCATTATTTGATAACGTGTTGTGGTGAGAATCAATCGAGAGGAACGGATCGTGTGGCCACCTGTGATGATATTTTAATTATGACGCCGATACAAAGTGGTTTTATTCAATTAATCCGACCCATTACGCTTTTCTTAATGTTGTGCAATATATCTGAATTCTTGCCATCGAGCCGGATACGTTTGCCGCATCTCGAGTTATGGACAAAATCTACCACCATGTGGGTCCCAGAAAAAGTTCGGCGACATATAGGCATACCCAGGCGAGACGAGCTTGACACCTACAGACATGATTGGTCCACACTAGCTCAAGAAAGAGAGCAAGAAGCCAGAGAGTAAAAATAAAATAAATAATAAATAAATCAATTTAATTTCCTTCGCACGTCGCATCGTGAGATAAAAGTACTATAGCACCTTACTCAAAATCAAAAGTCATTTATTCAAAGTAGGCTGAGAATAAGCACTTTTTGATCGTCAACATTACTTAAAACAGTCTCCCAAAACGTCTACTCCTTCACCACTTCCTAGTGCTTTAGCTGGGAAGAAGTGGCGCAACTTACTCCCCAGCAGCACTGCTGTCTGTTCAGTTAGAAGAACTGGATTCTATACAGTAGTAAGTAACTAACATTACGAAACAAAAAAAAATATATATATATTTGCCATGTGTCAGCTAGCACACGCCAATATACATACCAACAAACATATTGAAAACTATAACTCAAGCAAAAATAAATAATAAAAACCTAAACATAACTTAATACCTAAATAAAAGCCTCCAGACAAAAAACACGTGCCCGCTTACATTTGCAAAGCTGCATTATGTTTATCTAGCTGTAAGTTGAAGTCACAAATGATAAACTAGGACCTTCGAAGTAAAATAAAGAAACAGTCAATTACTAATAACAATAACAAAACCATAGCCAGCAAGATGACCTGTCACCACAAGCAGCACCCGTTCACGAGCATAACGCAAAGATCAGCCATTACCCTCCTCGCCATATTTGAGGGAAGAAGGCAACCCGAACCCCGACGCTACCGCAAGCAGTGACATCTAAGGGAGCATGGCGAACTTGCTGCCGGTTGCTCAAAATAATAATATGATTAATTGTCGAGGTCGCTAGCTAACCACATAATTGCAATACAATCATTAAAAAAAAAACATTGAAATGAGTAGATTATGTCAGTATAATACATTGAAATAAAATGAATTTAAATTTACTAATATAGTTAGTCCAATAAAATAAACAATAATTATATTAGATAGCTATTTCTGGAGAAAGAACTTAAACATTATCTTGAGTTAATCACAGCGACCAACTATTCTTATCATTTAAGTAATCGTTGATAGTTTATAGAACCTTTGAACAAAGGTTGGTAAACGCATTATAAGGCAAAGCTAACAAAGAAGAGGGAGGCTTGTTAAAAAGTTTATACCAAGCCCAACAAATGACTGAGAACTGATGGGCTAATTTGTTTTCACAGCATGAGTGATGTTCTCATACCTGTCGTGTTGATACAGGAGATAATAGAAGAAAATATCAACGTCTGTGTTACTTCTTGATCGAAATTAGTGAACATTACAGAGACTTATTTGATTGATTTTGAACTCTCTGATTCTGGATCGGTGTGTAACTGACCTTAAAAACGACACTTAAATGAAACGAAGAGTTTTACAACACAATAATTACCGAGCGACTTAACGATGTAACATTCTATTTTCTTTAGACTCCGATCGGAACAATTGAAACAATTATCCAGTCGTAAAGAGCTGGTTAACGGCGTGATCTATTAACGATTGGGACAGCTTCCACCAATCAAATTGAAGCGAGCATCAAGTAACTGGTAGTGCCCTTTCAGACGGATTCGACGCGCCTTTGTTTTTAGTAAAAAAGAGTGTTGTCTTTTTCAGATTGTTATGAAAATTCAACGCGTAGACGCTTGTAAACTTACCACCAAAACCGCTAAACAATGACAAATGTTTTTCTGTTTGTCTTTAAAGTCAACGACACCACGTTGAGTTATTGGATTTCAAAACGATATAAAGTGGACATACGGTGATCTTATTGGTGATTTTCTTTAGAAATGTCAGGTGCGTAGTACTCGCTCGGCGGCGTGCATGACCAGCAGGGAATGGCTTTCGTTTTGACAGTTCAACAACATTCATTGCGTTATTTACGTTGTTGAGCAGACAAAATTTTCGAACATATGAAGCAATGAATTAGCAACAATATCCTTCAAAATTATTCAAATAGTGGTTGATAGGTTACGTAATTAGGGTGCAGATGTAAGAAAGGAGTATGTAAGGATCAAGCAAGTCTCAGGTCAAGCAGGTCTATGCAAGTGACGTTCTGTAGTATCTGCCTATCCCCATGAGATGAAAGCGTGGTTTTAAATGTATTATGTATAAAGTGATATGATTTAATTTGTTAGACTCGGTATAAAAATCAAGACATGAAGAGGTAACTCTAGTACCTATAATGAAATACAGATTTTTTATATCCTCATATTCTTCACGCATTGCGGTTATGTCTGGCGCGACAAGGCGATTCCAGGCATTCCTTTTTATGTATATTATCGTACACCAACAAGACCATAACGTTACAATCTTGCACTTTATATTACCCTGGCGAGTAAGTACTTCGGCTACACTATATTTTTCCCGAGAGTGAGAATATTTTAGACCTATATTTAAGGCGAGGTTGCAGTACTTTTTAACCTTCTTAAGCCTCTGTAAATATAGACAAATGTAAATGTTGCGCAAAAAAAATATTTATGAAAAATTTAACATGCGGTCAAGCGCTGTGTGAAGACAGAAACGAATTGAATTACAATAATTGGCTCGTAACAAAAAAAAACTCTATTTAAAACATGTACATTGAAGAGATTCCATCATGAAACCATGTAGAAAACATCAAAAGATAAGGCTTATTGTTTTTAGGACATGTTGAGAGTACATTTTATAATTTCGTTATTATTTTTATAATACTTAAATGCAAAATGTAGCAGTTCAAGCGCTCGCACCGGCCGGCCAGTGGCTCCGAGATGCATTACAAGACACAAGGCCCTAACAAGAGGGCCACACACGGTACACACAGTGCATTTTTGAGATGGGGCAGTAAGGCCAGGTACCTTAACCGTTGTAGCTACAGGAAAACGGTCTTAGGAGACTGTCCTTAACTATTTGAGACATTTTGATCTGCGTTCACAGATTTTGATCAAATTTTACAGTCAACCAAATATGGTGAATAATTATAAAAACTTTTTTGATGCCAATCGATCCTGTTTCTTATGAGGGTCAAAAAACTAAGAGCACCTGAGGTTTGACTACTATAAAAGTCAGAAATCGCAAAAAATCTTTACCGCTCCGTCTGAAAAATCCATTTTGTTATGTTGCGAAGGGCCTGAAGTATTTTTCTTTTTCTAAGCTCAAGCCGACATATTTTGGCACGATTTAAATTATATTTTGATATTTATGAATGTGTGTAAATTCTTTAAATGGAATTAGGTTCCAATAACATTTATTCCAATAAAAATGAATAATGTTCAGTTTTTACACTATTGGAAAGCGTGATAAAATAACCGCCGCTTATGTAGGTTTATGAAGAAGCTATCTAACAGTAAGTGTCAACTGTAAGTACCTAGGTACATACTTTCTGCATTGCGATTCTGTAACCATCTCACCGTGAAAACTTAGGTGAAGTGAGCGTGGAGTGAGCTGTCAGTGTCATCCCACTGATGCTAGGGATTGACCAAGCTTTACATTTACAATCATAATCGAGATTTTAATTATATTTTTTAATGTTAGTTCTGTTGATCATTTTATATTATTTCAAGGCTAGTATTTAAATGATTAAATACTATTATTTAGAGTTTTTTTTAAATAAAACAGCAACACAGAAATTCAGTCAGAAACTAGTTTAGGAAAAAAAATAACTTATTTAAGTTTCTGACAGAATTTCTGTTTTGCTGTTTTATAAAAAAAAACCCGTTAATAGTAATTTTTTGCCACTTAAATACTAGCCTTGAAATAATATAAAATGAACAACAGAATTAGCATATTTTTTTAAAATAAAATCTCGATTATGAATGTAAATGTAATACTTTGTCAATCCCTAGCATCAGTGGGATGACACTGACAGCTCACTCCACGCTCACTTCATCTAAGTGCTCACTTCACGCCTTTACAGAATCGACATGCTGATCTCGTATCGGTATCTTCTAATTAAGTCAAACGAATGGCGCCCACGAGTGTTTGTTCTTTCAATTTCAAGCAATTAGTAAGTGATGACCCGTTTCTGTAACCATGGCAACCGGTGTTGACAGTTAGAAATGCATTTGTCTGTTGATAGATAGCGGTTCTTGGTTAAGAAATGGAGTATTTTTTTTAATATTGGGATTTTAAAATAAACCTTATCGAATACTGATTATGTCATAGTTTTCGTTGCTTCAGCGTGTTACGATTTGGCGCAAGCTTATGCGGCGGAGTATTCAAAATTCAATTGTAAACGGTTTTAATGAAGGTTGAAATTTGGACTCATCTAGCACTACAGCATTAATGCCACACAGAAAAGACTAGGAGTGAAGATCTCACTTTCAATATGCTGTCTACGTCAATATGTGATAAGATTCTGAAGTACTTATTCAATGTTTCGACATCGTGTCGTTGTGGTCAGTGTGGTCATTATAAAAACAAATAGAGTTTTATTATGTTCGTGTAAACCACAGACTGAAGTCTTACAATGTCGTACAATTCCCACGTTCCAACTATTAACATTGAACGATATTACATATACATACTCACGTCTTACATTATTTACGAGTGGTTTTGACAGCAAAGGCTTAATTTAGTTTTTGTAAATATCATAGGTACAGGTTTCTAAACAGAATATTTTTTAATATAGATTTTATGTCATTTTCGTTCATTCCTCGGCCGTTATCCCAATTTATTTCGGGTCGTCAGTCCGGATGACAACTGCTTTAGGGTCACAATGAACTTACAAACATAGACAATCCACAACAGGAGCAACATGTCTTTTTCTTCCACACTACACAGTAATAGTATAATAAGAAACAATAACTAATAGAACTAATTAACTAGATATCTAATAGAGAACTATTAATCGTCATTTCGGAAGTCACCTCCTTTCTAGCCATATCATCTTCCACACAGTTCTTGTTGGTCTTCCCCTACTGAATCATCCTCATTTATACTCAAAACTTTCCTCACTCCTCCGCATAACAGTCCCCAACCATTTTCCACACAACTTGTCAATCACTGGTGCCACTTTCAGGCTTCCTCTCAAATTATATTATTAAAAAGAGAATATAATACTCTTAATTATGTACACTAAAAAATAACAGATATAAATGTAGAAATTTTACATAGGGTGACACAATGGGCGGTCTTATCGCTAAAAACGATCTTTTACAGACAACCTTTGTATGGATTAAAGGGAGAAGGAGAGACAATACTGCAGGTGGCCAGTGTTGTACCAATTACATATACAATTAATACAATATACATAAGACATATACATACTTATCTAAATATGCCATATGTAATGATGATGTTTAAGGACAGGATGATGGTGTTTTTTAACCAGAATTATAAAAGTGGACAAAGATTGAGCACGCCTTATCGACACGGGCAAGGCATTCCATAATCGAAAAGAGAAAGAAAAAGAGCTGTTAGAATCACCCAAATATTATTTTTCAAAGCCTTACAATACAAATGTAACTTTGTCGCGGGTTTTGTGCTCCATCAGTCTGGAAGCCCATACCTCCCTATAACCGTGACGTAACAGTTACGATCGTTTCTTGCGTGACTCTCCATTTGCCAGGAATTAGTGCTAAACGACAAATTGTTCACAAGAACAAGATGGCGACCTGTCTTATACGAGTACATAAAATAAAATTACGCCTGTAATCCCGAAGAGATAGGCAGAGGTGTACCTACAGTACACCCTCATTTTGCCAATTGTTAAGTCCCATGTAACAGGGGGCGAGCCTATTGCCATCAACCGGGCACAAATCTAGACTCTAGGAGTCTAGGCTACAGCTGAGAGTTTCCAAATAACACTGCTTGACCTGGGAATCGAACCCAGGACCTCATGCTCAGTAGAAGCCCTTGCGAAAACTAGACCAATGAGTACATTTTATAAGTCAACGTCATGTGTCAGACAGGATAACACGTCAAAAATTTCCGTTTTTTTTTCAATTTGATGTAATCTATTTGAAAATTCATTGATTCTCAAATAAATAGCAAAGAATGTGCGCAATATGGATGAAGTTATAGAACTATGGAGGAGTTTCTTGACGCTGCGTGAGCGTGCGTGATCCATCGCCGTCCGTTCGATGTCCACTGCGCACAGGATGGTTGGAAAGCAGCACATGAAGTAATGTTTTGCTCTGTTGGTGTAATTGCTGTATGGCAATCCAGTAGGAGGATAAATAAATAAATAAGAGTAGAGGTCATTCAAAGTACCTCGAGTCATTAGTATGAACTTTTATGGTTTCTCTGTGTTTGATTACGTACTTTCTGCTGTAGTTTGCCGCTTTTCTCGGCAGGAACGTTTCCGATGCCATTATGAGGTCCTTTATCATTAGTGAAAATGTTTCAGGAGTGGTTTCAATGTGAAGTCAGCCTCCTGAGGTAATTGATTTTTGTCAAGCACATGTTTACTTCATGAGCAGCGGGGTAGAGCACGGCCTACTGTGATAGGCTTGAGTCGTACATTTTTATCACAGGTGATAAAATGTGTGACTCAAGCCTATCACAGTGGCCGTGCTAGCCCCGCAGGACTAAGTAATTTTTGCTACGTTATACTTCACACTGTAATCAGCAATTTCCTAGAAGGCTATGTTCAACATTAAATTTGTTAATTATCAAACATTTCTTTAAAAAAAATCAGTGTCCAATTAACAGTTTATTCTTAATCTCTTTTAGAAAGTACTAAACTCGATTAGGCAAATTCTCAGCAAAAATATTTTCAACATCGCTAATTTGTTTACAAAATAAAACAAACTGCTAATGTTTAACGATGAATGAAGTACTTAATTACTTAATATTGGTAAACATTGTTAGTCTTGACTGCGGTCATTTGCAACCTATTAAGTCAGGTTTACATTGGTCGAGTGCTGTAGTCTAGTGCGAGAGAATTTGCTATGCCATTAGTTCGTAAATTAAAAGCTTTCATTGTATTTGTATGTATACCTAGTGTTAGTACCATAATGTACTGCCAGAGTAATTCATTGTTTATCAAATTGACACTCTATGTCCACTAACCAATTCAAACAACTGTCAAGTGATTTGCTAAAACATTAAATTCCTCTTTCATTATTGTCTGCCTGCTCTGGCGCTACTGCTAAGCATGAGGTCCTGAGTTCGATTTCCAGGTCAGGCAAAGTGTTATTGGGGTTTTCCAGCAGGAATTTCTCAGTAGCAGGCCGCAGGTCCCGTGGTGCCTTTGAGCGAACTCAAAGCCTCCAGCCAGGGGAATAATATTAATTTAAAAGCTAAGCGATCATCACCTAAGGGCACCCCCTGTGGGGTACGAATCTCGGCTTAGGGCGTCGCTGGGGGAGGACAGCAAGTTTGGGACAGGCTGGATCAAATTAGATTCATTATTATTATCGGGGGAATTTAAAGCTACAGGCTCAGCTACGCCACCAGCTGGCACGTATCCGATCAAGGGACATGGAGGACAATTACTCGAGGAGGATCGCGGAGGCGGAGGACCTCGGCGGCGAGGTCGGAATTTCGATTTGTGTCTGTATAGTGTATTAGTGGCCCTACAGCTTTCAGAGTCGGTCAGTACATGCCTTGGACGGCGGATTCTACTGATTCTATACTCAATACTCAATACTCAATTCTTTATTGCATTCCACAATGTAGTCTTAGGTGGTAAACATTTTTAGTAACAATCGTGGACCCTGTCGGGCACAGCAAAAGTAAGACATTTGGAGAGGACCTATCAAGAATCTTAAATCATTAAATAATTTATTTCTTTGCAAATATGGGTATACAAATTGGTGCATTAATGTTGATAAGGAAGTTAGTTCTCCATTGTTCTGCCGTTACATGAGCATGCAAATCATTGTCAATTAATATTAGTTTAAATAACAATTAAAATATTACTAAAATTCATGTCAAATAATTAAAATCACAATAAATATAAAAATGTCATAATATTACATCAAAATGTCGCTGGGAATATTATGTAGGTATGTCAATGGATAAAATACAATACAAGTCTGTTAAAATTAGTAATAAAATTAGAAAAGGAACAGTTAATATTATCAAAAAGTCCAATTTCATTTTAATTATTATTGCACAGTGCACCGTGCATGTCAGGAATAATGCACTAAAAACAAGATTCCTATAATTTAACTTATTCTAATAACATGGACATTGGTGCCGAGCATTAATTTTCTAGTCTCAAGGATTTATCATGTAAATATTCGTTGACGCTGTAGTAACACTTTCTCAGTAATAACTTTTTTAACTTATTTGTAAATAGATGGAGTTTTTTTTCTTTTCTTATTGATTCGGGTAACATATTGTATATTTTTACTGACATAACCAGAGGACTTGTTGAGTGTATTTTTAAGCGGGATAATGGTAGGGTGAGTCGTGTTTTGTGTCGGAGTGTGTATCTTGTTTGTATGTCTTCTCGTTTGGTGTAAAAGTCTTGGTGTTTGTGCGCGAATTTGCATATTTCAAGTATATATATACAAGGCAGAGTTAAAATATTTAGTTCTATAAAATGGGGTTTGCAGCTATCTATCTGTTGTATATTTACTAGTATACGGATACATTTCTTTTGAACGGTGAACAGTGTTAGTGCATCTGTACTGAATCCCCACATTATAATTCTAGATGGGACATAGCTGGTGGCCTTCACAACCAGAGAGTTGCGATGGCTGCCGGCGGTATCAAAGAAACGCCTGGAAGCGCGTTTCATGAATTACTGAATAGTGGGAATTTTAATATCTTAATTTAGGTTTTTATTACGAACGAACCAGGGGGATCCCGTTGCTTTACGGAGGAAACGGTTCTATAGGGTCTGCATCCTATGGACATGTCGGGGGTGAACTTATCTGGCTAAATGTCATGGGTGTACTATATAGGTAGGTACATGTCTGCCTGACTCTTCGGGTATTACAGGCGTGATGTTATGTAATGTTTAAATAAACTCCCTGACTTTACCTACTCCATATTATTTCTAAAGTAAATTATTTAAAAAAAATAGGCATGCTTGTACACACGGCTACACATTAAGCTATACATTTCCAGTTTACACTGACCTATCATTGTAAAGAAATCCTATACAATGGGAGACCAGCTTATACTGGAAATATTAGCTTGATCTGTAGCCGTGTGTACAGTAAATGAGAAGTTATAATAACTACAAAGCCCAAATTACACCGTAATGAGTTAGAAAATCACAATAGAGCGATAATACTCATATTAACATTAGTTGATACGAGGTTATCGTTAGCAGTTAACCTCCTGTTTATAAAGTTAGTATGTATAGAGAGGGACCTAAGGCTCCTTCATACAGGCGCCTGCTTTGTCCTTCCTGCGTTTACTGAATGGGGGCTAGGGATTATATTCTAATAAGCTTGGTTATTGTAGATTTGTATTTGACGAACAGTTTGGATTGTTACCCGAGTGATGGCAATATTCTTGATCGAAGAAGGTTATACAGCTCGTATCCAAATTATGTGGTCATATTTAAGGGGCTGACAGCAGCTAAAGCGCGGTCACTGTCGGACTGCATAGAAAAGAAAGAGAAGCGCGATGACACAAAGCTGGTAATTTATTGCAAAATATGAAGCAATTCTCTACAAAAAATCTATTGATTGGACTAAAAAATTAAAACACTATCACGTTAATATGTTGCTTAAAGAACAATCTGAAAAAAAAACAGATTTATTGCATGTATATTAGTATGGTTTTTAATCGTTAATAGAAAATTTTTGAGGTTTCTTCGTGACTTTTTTCTATCGTACCAAATTAGTTGTATTATGTTTTCAACACACTATCTAACTAGCATATATCCTGAAGAATATCATATATTTTTCTGTTTTTTTTTACTGCAGTGGATCATATACTTTAAGGCATTATAAAACTCTCGTTTAGGTCATGTAGTCCCCTTAAGGGTGTGGTCCAGATCATCATTCTGAACAACTTCTTCTATGGGATCAACATCGTAATCACGAAAAAATTATCAGCTGTCCCTTACATTTGGGTCGAGTAGATATTAAATAAAATTATTTGCTTTATGTCAGCTAGCACACGCCATTATTGAAAACTATACTCAGGCAGCAAAAATAATAAAAAAATTAAATAAAAACATTAACAGAACTTAAGAGCGTTTATACCTTATGAGTGGCAACGTCGCAATTTAGTGTCATATTTCGTGGTTTTCAATTTTTATCATTTAATCGGAGCTATATTTTAAAAATCTGTTTAATTAACTTTTTAGAATTATGTGAAAACTGTGTAAAAGGTAAGAAATCGTTGCGTTTACAGTTCTATTTATATGCAAATAATACATTGGAAACTTGCAGGGCATTATTTTTATTGTAAAATAACTGTAAGCATTACGGTTACTTACTTTTTAAACACTTTCACGTAATTCTAAAAAGTTAATTAAACAGATTTTTAAAATATAGCTCCGATTAAATGATTAAAATTTAAAACCACGAAATATGACACTAAATTGCGACGTTGCCACTCATAAGGTATAAACGCTCTTAATAGATAATAAAAATAAACAAGCCTGTAATATTCTATTTAACGATTAAGTTGTTGGCAACAAACTCAACATCAACGTTAAATTCCGTTTTAAAGTTTCGTCCCGATTTAGCTCTGCATCCCTATTAACCCCGTTTTAAGATAATACAAAAAAGGGTACAAAAAAAACAACAGTAATTTCAATACTTTTGAAAGATTTATCTACATATTATGGTCTATGAATTCTATCGACGGATGAATATGTCCGATCTGTCTACAACTTAGTAAGGTCTTGAGACTGCACCACATTATCTATTTGATCAGATACAAGATAAAAACACTTCGTTTGGTATAAGAACCAAGAACCCAGCATTCGCTATGCATTTTATTTTGACGTCCACTCGCCATATCTGGCCACAGACTTTCATCACTTGACATTATTGTATACCCGTCTCTGTCATTCTCCTAGCAATAGAAAAAGATGGCACTAGCGATAGCTCTGGAAGTAAAACTTAATACACCAAGTTTATTAAACAAGAGAAGTAATGTAGCTTTCATTTGTTTTTACAACTCGCTTCGCGATAAGCTTAGTACGGTCTGTTTCTTTTATTGCCGATACCGGAGGCTATGTTAATATTGTAGTCGGTTGTGGGATACTTTTGTACTAAAGTGCCCGTTTTCATTGGTAGAGTGGGGTGCATTAAAGTAGCCTCTATGAGTAACCATATTTAATTGTAGGTATTTCCTTCTTTTTTTTCTGTCAAGCTAGCTTATGAGGTGGTCGGCTGCTTGCTGCTTAACCGGGCTGTCTCTACGAGTTTTTTTTTAAATTATTATGAGCCTTTAAGCCGAACAAACATAAAGGCTCCCGCAGACAGGCGCGTCGAGACAGCGTGACGATACTCTTGTAGAACTATTTCCTTGAAGTTTTCATAGAAAATGTTCTACTCACCTGTTCTAGTCACCTGTTTGCGGGAGCCTTAAAGTGCAGTCGCCATTCTTGTATTTGGTTGGTTTATGTTTTGTATGTCAGTTTGCTAGTTGGCAAAAGCTTCCTCCAAACTTCTCCATTCCTGTCTCCCTTTGGCCACTCTGCTCCATGTTGTTCCAGCGACCTGTCTATGCCATAATTCCATCTTTTCGGTGGTCTACCTGTCTTTCTTTGAGTGTTTCTTGGGGTCCACTGGGTAACTATATCTACAAACGGCAGTAGGTACTAAACGTATGTACAGCGCAATCTGGATAGTCAGCCCTGTAACTCTGTTACCATGTTTCTGACTAGCTAATATTTCAACAACAGCATTAGTAAGCATTCAAATTTGTTACGGCAATGATATGATAAAGTTTATATTTTGCTGAATAAGGTTGATAAAAGAATCCTACGCATACGCTTCATCAAACACGCGAACAAAACTATTGACACAGTCCAAAGTCTGACAATAGTAAAAACTAACTAAGTCGGTACAATACAAATTGCATGAGTCACAGTACTACAAAAAACTGTTAACTCCCTGACTCAAGTGTCGCAAAAAGACAGAAAAAGTTCCCGTAATCCGACACGGATTCGCTGCGGTTACGGAGAACACGCCTGAAATCGATGACAGACGTACTGACACGCGAGATTGAGATGTTGCAGTTAATGCGATGAGGAGATCAGAAACTTGTTTTAATTGGGGTTCAGTAGGTGAGAAGAAAAAACGTTTTGGTGCAATATCTAAAACAGTTAATGGAAGTAAAGAAGCTGATGGAGCTATTTTCTGTGACATTCCTGTAAAGAAGTCAAATGTTTCATGAATATTATGTTACAGAACAAACGAATAATTTGAAAACTTACTTAAAATTTTGAGACGAAGAACTATACTTACAAGAAAGAAAAAAAAATATACATATACATATATTTAACTTTGGAACACGCACAGAAAATGCAAGCGATGAAAAAGGACATATAAAATTAACAAAATAAAGAAATCAAAAAAAAAATACATGTGCGAGGCCAAAATGGCTCTTATCTCAGTATAATGCTACGGTATTTAAAAAAGAAATACCTCTGAGCTGGTATTTTGATAGGGCGCGCTGTGATGCCACGGAAACCCCTACGAGCATTACATAAATTCCACTAGGGGAAAATATCATATCTATAAAATCAAGGAAAACTTATTTAGCCTGCCTACTGAACCATAGAGGTTATTTCCCCAGATCATATAAATGATCTGTGGTCCATGTTGGATAATTTTGAACTTTATCTAATATGTAGCTGGTTCTGACACAAAATATAAAATACACGGTGACATATGAATCACAGTTTTGCTAGAACAAACGTTGTTCAGGCCATGGTCTACTACTATTCTACAGCATCAAATATGTTATTAAAACAAACAAATCTAGGAGTTCTCAAATTAGTCAAACGTGTAATAATGTTTGAAACATTAACCGTAACATCAAAGTACTCATCACGGTAACGATATTGCATTCAAGACGCGAGCGCCGCGCGTCGCAGTCGCAGTGTCTGTGTTGTAGGGCGTAACGATAATCCCGACATTTTTAACATGGCCTTTTTGTGTTTTTTTCGAACAACAATAACGTTTTTTTTTTATATTTGATGCTATAGAATGGTTGTTGACCATGGTCTGAACAACGTTTGTTCTAGCAAAACTGTGATTCAAATGTCACCGTGTATAGTATCTGTGGTTATTTCAAATGAAGTGAACTTTAATTCGCTGACATACGATGTCTTCATGTAAAAGAAACAACTGCGTTAGGCAAAATAGCGTCAAACCGCTTGTTAATTAAACTTAGTTCTAAACATGTTTGTTCAGTTAACTTGGCTGTTAATCGTCGTTAAACAGTGTTTGACTAACAAAATTAAGTTAACTAAGAGGCAGACGTGGCCGTGAATATTTTTGTGTTTTAATTAATTTCGGCAACATTGTATTAGTTTGTTCAAGATTTTAATTAAGTTTTGAACTAATTAAGAATTTTAGTACGATTGAGAAGTTTCAGATATTTAGTAGGGCTTTTAAAAACAAGTTAAAGGGAAGTTAGAAATAAAGACTAGATGCATCTAAAAATGGATTGTTGATTAAAAATGGATTTATTTGAATGGACATCGAGCTTTTCTCAAACGTGGGAAATTGATAAATAGATTAAGCCTTTAATCGCCTAAGTACCGTACCTCCCAGTGTAAGTTATCGCCTAAGTACCGTACCTCCCAGTGTAAGTAATTACTTAAAATGAAAGCATTTAATTAACATAACATTACACCTATATTCTCTAAACTCGGTTTCTCAAACTCAAAGCATTTTTTTAAAATAAACCAATTACAGCCACTTTTTAATTGTCAAGGGGTTGGTCAGTCAGAAAGATGAAGCTAGTTGCCCATTCCAAAGCGTAGTAGGTTCATAAGGAGGAGATTGAGCAAGAAACTCTAGGTTAGGCAGAGGTTTATAATACCTATAGTTCACCCGTTATATTTTTGCCAATCATGTTTATGTCCCATGTAATAGGGGGCGAGCATATTGCCAATTTATTTCAATAAAAAAAAAACAATTCAATTTTTTTTTTTCTATTATATATCTCCTGCCTAGTAATTTTCCAATTATGTTAGGGTCGGCTTCCAGTCTAACCGGGTGCAGCTGAATAACAGTATTTTACATGGAGCGCCTGCTAAATTGAATTCCACAAACCAGTGACTGGGTAATACGATACCCCTTGTTAAGAGTGGTTGTTAGACTCAGTAGTAGCAGTAGTTCTGACGACCCGTAACGACTGTCAAAGATCTAAGAATGACAGCCAGGACCAACGGCTTAACGTGCATTCCGAGGCACGGAGAGGTTGTAGCGGTATCTACATCGCCACACGCGAGCAGCGCGTCATACTGACGTCTCGCAAATCCTGCATCGCGCAAGCAGGGTTTACCGCGCGACTAGCATACATATATACGCTCCGTGCCGTCCGTCTTCCACTCTCCCCTGTCAACTGTCACGCTGTCATTCACTCCCTTCTCTTTCATATCATTCCTCATAGAATTTTTTCACCTGCCTCTCGGTCTCCATCCATCAACATTTATATTAATCATAGTTTTAGTCACATGCCTTTCATCATCTGCCTACTCTTCCCAGCTATGGTGGGGTTGGCTTCCAGGCTAACCGGATGCAGCTGAGTACCAGTATTTTACATGGAGCGACTGCCTATCTGACCTCCACAACCCAGTTACTAGGTAATACGATGCCTCTTGGTTAGACTGGTGGTCAGACTTTTGGGCTTCTGATGACCCGTATCGACTGTCAAAGATCCACGAATAGCAGCCAGGACCAACGACTTAACGTGGTTTCCGAGACACGCGTTGGTTTTGTATGTAAAGATGGCCACCCATCCACGGACCGACCGCGGCAAGAGTAGCTTAACCTGATAGAGCGATCCTTGCGGCTGTTATCATACACTGCAGTAGATACAGTAGAAATGACAAGGCGTTCGGTCAGTCAGAAAGTTGAGGCTAATTGCCCGTAACAAAGCGTAGTTTTCTATGGAGAAGAACGGGCAACAAACTCCATGGTTACACTTTCAAGTGAAGTTTTGTTTAGTTAGTATAATTACATAGCTGTTTCTAGCCATAAAACTAGTGTTTTCAGAGATTTACTAGTGAAACACAAACGATGAAAAGGCGATAATTTTATTGCCTTCTACCTAGAAACTAAATGCTTTGTCTTGTCAGTGTTCCAAGTTCCAATCAACTTGTAGTTTTATGTTCTCCTGGTACTAAATGTCGGCTTGTTTTAGACGTTCAGACGTAGGTACAGGATCCAGGTTAGGTCTAGGTTTATAGGCCAGTACAGACGGTTAATGCCATCATTAAACACACGTTATGGGGTTGTGTACAACCGGTTTAACACACTTTATATGTTTAGAACTGGCCAACTGCGAAGATTCACGACTAACGACTCGCGTAACTTTTTTATAGAAATTATCTTACTGTTGATTTTTTTGCCAACTGCCTCGATACTTTAGTGGTTGCTAGAGCGACTGCTGTTCGTGTAGTCCAGCACTACAATTGCGTCATTCCACCGGGCCCCTTATTCCATCGGTCATCTACACGCACTGCAAGTTACCATCCTTACCTAGGTGATATTCCACCAATTTGCACTAAACGTTTCCAAATGTCTTTTGTTTTGCGCACAGCAAAAGAGTGGGACTTTCTACCTGCGTCTGTGTTTCCGAACGCATACAACCCTAATCTCTTCAAAGTGAGAGTGAACAGACTTCTTCTGGGTAAGCTCACTCCGCCGTCGACTCTGTCTCTGTCGCCACTGACCTAGACTAGAGTCAAGAGCAAACCCATGATTAATAAAAAATATATATATAAAAAAACACTTTCTGTCACAATATTCATTGCTTGGTAGGTTTGAAAAATTCGTCTGTTCGACAACTTGAATAAAGCAATGAATATTGTCGCATTTGTAAGTGTGTTGCAAAATTACCCGTTAGTTTTACCCCCAGGTCGGGCAGTGTTATTCAGTATCCATAAGGAATTGGTCAGTAGTAGCCCAGTCTGAATTTGTGCCCGTTTTATGACGAAAGCGTTATAAGATAAATGATTAATGATTTAATTTATGTAAGTACTCGTAGGTTTGTACAAACACTTTTACACGACAATCATTTTTTTTTAAACTAGATGTGGCCGTTTACCCCCGTTACATAGATCTTAATCATAATAGTCATAATGTGATCTTCTGGAAATACAGCCGTGATTTAAGTTTATTATGCTTTGTAGATTTTATTAGAATATGTTCTTCTTGCTTAATGATAAATGATTTTATTTCTGTAAGTAAGTTTGTACCAACTCTTTTACTTGTCAATCATATTTTTTAAACTAGATGAGGTCGGCATTTCATAGGTGACTGCTCTGAAAAGGTCGAAACAAACTCACAAGTCTCAGTCTCTTTTAAAGTCCAGACATAATCTTGGTCAGATCATGTAAGGACTATGTTGATTAGTGTCTGAAATGGTGAAGATAGTTAGTTATTGTGAGCAAGCAAAATATTTATTTGCTTACTTATTGTCTACACTTGTTATCACACGCCACAAAAATTGACTGGACATCAAAAACGTACTAGTTAACATAAATTGCAACATCATCACCAGTCTATGTACTCAAATATGATGATTTGCCAGAATAAGATGAATGAGGTGTTATTGTTAGTTAAAATTAGAAATTACTAGAGAGATCGTGACCAATGAGAAGATTCACTCATTTACATTTAGCAGGTCAAGATTCGACACAGTGGGTCGAAATGTTTTTTTGAAACAGATTGAGAAAATAATAATAAATAAATTTTGTTTTTGGGCACAGTGACGCTTGCGTGATCTATTTTTGAACACATAATAATTGGAAAAGTAAATTCTGTGGATCTTTAGGTTTATTCTTTATTGTTTGTCAACAACAACAAAATCATTAAGTCCATAAGAAAAACCCAGTATGAAGCGTTGTGTGTAGTGTTAATTGCGTTTATTTGCTCATCAATTTGAAAATATTTAGGCAATCAACCATCCAAGTAAATGTTTACACAAAAATTTTATGATTGTATCTAAAAATACATCTCCATAACTCACAGACTCAATCAAAAATCCCAATTTATAAACAAAAAACCACCGACCACACAATCGTCAGGAGAGAACATACACAAATTTCGATTTGCAGCTTACTTTTTCATATTCACATCCCTATTCCAAAGGTTTAAAGTGTCTTTTTGATTACACATACGTTTTGGTCCAGTAAAAGTAAGTTTGACTTTATGGTGTCTATCAAAATTAAAGGTACATTTAAAGGAGTGACTGCATTATTTCTTTATAATATAGATGCATCCGAAACATTCGAAAAAATGGCTTTATTACGTTAAGAACTCACAATCTAAAACGAACCTTCAAATAACCCGATAAAGTCGAATTTGGTTACAAATTATTTTTAATTTAAGGGAGATAAAAAGTTTAAACGTTGTAGGTGGTCCTTCCATAGAATTTAGTTGTCATTAAATTACAGAAAAAATCAAGATAATAGTTTTGTTAGATGTTGATGTCGTGCGCCACAAAATATTATGTTACATTATTTTATCTCCGTTTCTGATGTTGTCACATTTTTTGTTCTCGTTTTTATAAGGTCGGAGCCGTCGGAGACAGTGACAGTTTGGTATTTTATAGGAGAAAGCATTTTTTTTTAATTATTTGAGTTCTAATTTACTTGCTTTAACAGCCGTGTTTAATTGAAAGATCGTGATAGAAATGACCCGTAAAGAAATTGAGCTTGGCAAATAAAATCTCAAATCGTGAAACAGACATTGGTCTCGCCTCGCGTCCAAATGTACTAAACTACAAAGAAAGTCAACCGAATGTTTTTAACTTGACACGTACCTACTCGACTAAACTCGATCCCGCCATCATTCGTAGATCTTAGACAGTCGTTACTGGTACTCAGAAGCCTGAAAGTCTGACAACCATTCTTACCAAGGGGAATCGTGATACCCAGTAACTGGGTTGTGGAAGTCAAATAAGCAGTCGCTCCAGGATGAAGTACTGATATCCAGCTGGATTCGGATAGACTGGAAGCGGAAGCTGACCCCAACAATGTTGGGAAAAGGCTACCCAGATGATGAACACAAAGATCAAAACGTCTAAAAACAATTGAACGTCTCTAAAATCGATGGGCTTTTTATGAACCTAATATAAAGTTTATTTTTAGTCCTTTAAAACATAAAACGATAACAAAAGCCGTGTGTATTTTAACTTCTCTTTTATATCGGTACAAGGTACTATTAACCTATTTTAATGACGCCTGCTTACCTCGAAATGGCTTCAATATAAACATTATAAACTTGGGAACGTTAACACGATTTTTGTATACAAATATAGCTTTTGTGTGTGCTAATTTAAGAGTGCTTTTGTATGTAGGCTTTGTCCGAAATGCTTCCCTTTTATTTGACAGAAAGCGTCTTTAAGAACATATCAACATAACATCATGCCTATAATCCCGAAAGAGTTAGGCAGAGTACCTACTTATAGTACCCCCACATTTTGCCAGTTATGTTTAAGAGGGCTATCACAATTTTTCTTGTATTTGAGTGTTTGAAGAGTCACACACTCAAATACAAGAAAAAATTGTGATAGCCCTCTTAAGTCCTATGTAATAGGGATAGAGCCTGTCCGAATCCACGACAGACTTACCTATGGCTGCTACTGACAAATTCCCGATGGAAAAATCCAATAGCACTCTTAGCTTTTCATAACTCAATGACTCTGCCCGAGCTTGGAATAAAACCCAGAACCTAATGCTCAGCATTAGCGCTTGCCACCACACGTAGCAACTATTAAATAATCTGTGCCACCACTATAACAACGTGGCATTTACTTTTGACAAACAAATTTCTTTCAAATGAGAACCACACGGTAAATTCTCTAAAGCCAATTTGTCCCGCAACCTTGTCGCCCGACGTCGCTTGCAATATTCACGGGTTGCGGGACTTGTCGTTAGTCGATGCTCTGCGAGCGTTGACAGTCGACACGCTCGATCTTCGTGTCCACTGTCCCTCGACAGTCGCCCGACAGGCTTTGAGTAGTGAGGACGCCTGTCGCTTTGTGCTCTGAAAATGGAATTTCACTACCTCCTCGGGCGACATACTGATCACCACCGGCACAGTGTGAACAGTCATATGTCGAGGAACAAAGTTGCAGAGACTTACTACGTGATCGTCGGGATTTCTCTCCGCGACATCTCCCCTAGTGAAAACGTGGCTTCATCCTTATGTAGATCTGTCTCTCCCAAGTCATTGTAAAATGCTTGTACGTTACCTTCCTTATCAGAAACCTTCATACAAACTCTGTAACATCTTTCGGAAATGCAAAATCAGTGTCAGGCTTGCAAGTCATAAAACTTGTCCCCGTTATCTTATATCTTTAACTGCTTGCATAGCAGATAAGCAGCTGTTAACTGTTGTTGTAGGTAACTCTTGTTTTTGTTTACCTAGTCAGTCTTAACGGAGATTATAAACGGCAACGTTTGTAGATGAGCATGTCATGCAAGCTCCCTCAAATGTCTGGCTGATAATGGCGCGTGTGTTGGACCATTCAGTTCCGTTCAAAATGGGTGACCTGGATGGTGATGATCCACGCATCATGTTCGTGAACGGGCGCCGTCAATTGAGACCTCTAATTTTGTATTAAAAAAATATGCAATTACCTTATTGATGAATTTCATTCGTTTTCGATTTGCCATAGGATTTCCACATCAATTTGGTACCTGCCTATACTGTGTAATTACATGAGTTAGAGGTTAGACCGTCCATTAGCAATTTTTGTGTTGATAAGCATTTCAGACAATTAAATATGAGCGGTTACATTACCCTAAATTCAATCTTATTGCAGATCAACCCTTCACAATAAATATACAAAATCTATTAATGAATAGACTGAGAAAACAAATGTATTCACTGTTGACCAAATTACGGCCAGCACAAAAAGATTAAATGCTTTCCAAGGACCGAAGATTTTTCAAGTTATGGCAAAGTGGGCCACTGTGTATACGTCAAAAGGCACATTTCAGTTGTGTTTCATCTCTGGGTAGTTGTAAAAGTCAATTCTGAATGACTTTGCTGTGATCTTTCAACTCAAAGGAATGTTGAGATTTTAGTATGACAGCTATTGTTAAAGTGATAGTGTTATGCAATCGTTCGTCATAATATAATTTTGTTTAGTAGTTAGGGAGTTCTGGCTTAGCCAGAGTTGAGATCATTATTCGATGGACAGAATCATATAGTATTCTTCCGTGTATACAGGTTGTTTGGTAGAAGGACAAACACAATATTTTGAGGGGTTTTTGAAGTCATTGGCTAGTTATTACACCATTGACCCCTTTTTTTTGTGTTCCGTGTTGGAAAATCCTCGTGGATGTCCTTACTGACTAAAAGCCACCTAGGTGTTCCTTTCACACACTTGCACCGGGGATCATGGGAACTTGTGCACCTTCCACGATCCCCGGCTATGGCCGGCCAGCCTCTGCGGACCTCCTCAAGTCAGCGGGGGGAGTGAGGTGTAAGACCCGGCGCATGGAACACTACGCGCCACCGCCTCGGGCTTGTTATATGGAGGGGCGGCAGACGTCCACCCCATTGACCCCTGTCCCAAGTGTCACGGTAATGGAGATATGATATCAAAAGTATCTTATGTGGGACTTTTAACGATTCACTTGAAATTATTCATAAATTAACTCGACATAAGTTTTTGGAGTTCGTTAAAACACTGCTGCTCCAAATATTTCTTTCAACTGCAAATTTTACGCTAAATCTAATCGATATACCCAAGAACTTTGAATAACTAAAACTCTTATAAAATATTCTATCCCTCGACTAACAACACGTAAACAGAACTGCATTTCTCACACTTGGTCAGATCAACCCGAATATGTTCCCATGCATGTAACGTCATAATTATCGGTACGCACACCACAGGTAGGTACGCACCATATTATGCTAATCATATGAGCTGGTTAGTTCTAACGAGGCAATTAACCAACGTCATTGAGTAGGTTAGGAACAGAAGATCCACTTCTAACGGGACCCCTGAAGGGGTTCAATTGCACTTGGCAAAGAATTTCATGGGATTATAAGTGATTTTTGCATATGTATAAAGAAATGTAGTGCTTTCATTTAGATTGAAGCGAATTTTGTGCTTTGGTAGGTAACTAATTTTCGCAGCAAATAATGACCAAAAATCGCTCTTGCCTGGGGGCCTACTCTCAAAGTCCGTCAACGAGGAACGGGCCCGTCCGAAAGTAGTTCGATACTTAGAAGTGAACCCTACTCCCGATTAATTAACTTCTCCGGACGGGAAAAAACACATCGGGAGTAAGGACAACTGTCAAAAGGTTTTGTCATTAATTTTTAGTTCGGGCCGAGGACTAATCTTATGTCTGTAAGTGATAAGGAGTAGAAAAGGCCCATAACTTCGGTCGAAATGACGGAGTTCATGCTTCGGTAATAGGCCCCCCAAGCTCCTGGTGGTAGTACGGTTGTAGCTGCTGTCAGAATGTATGCGAATCTTGGAAAAAGCCTTGTTTTCGCGAAGCTTTTTGTAAATTAAAATTCAAAACCTTTAATTCAGACACGAGTCCATAGAGTTAGTATTACAAAATGACTTAAAGACTAGTGTTAGTAATTCAAATAAGGGACCTCAACTGGTGTGGATCTTTATCCAGTGGCGCAGCAGAGGTGAGTCCCACCGGTCTCGGAACACGCTCAGGAGACTATTAGTGGCGGTGCGCAGCCGGCCGGCCATGGATCCGATCCTTTTTCTTCTATGGCGTAAAAATCATCTGTGCGCGCTTCCGCAAACATACCGAACGTACTACAATGCCACGACAGCCCCAACAGTATCCTGAACGTGTTATTGTATTGGACAAGCAAGATCGCTGAATGTCCTCTGCGTAAAACTGGTCCAAAGACTGCACGTGTAAAAAGACTGGCAGAAAGCTTTAAAAAGCGTTACGCTTTAAAGAGAAGCGGTGCTAGAGATGCCTCGCCAAACAATTATCGCCAAAATGTAATCCTTACTAGTTGGAGATTCGGGAACTGAAAACGCATCCATATTTAATTTGAATAATGCATGGGTTATGGAACTCAAACGGAATTGGGTAGAATACCTGGCACAGCGCAGTGATGGCAGATGGAGTAAGGCAGTGATCGAACGGCGTCAAAGGACTGGAAGACGTCGACATGCGGCGAGATGGGCGAACGACATTGTTACCATTGCTGGTAGAGCTGGACATTTTGGGGACTGGCATTGGAAGAAAAGAGGTGCCTATCCTCAGCAGTAGGCGAAGTCGGGTTGTGGACCATGATGATGATGTTTGCGTGGCAACCCTCTGTGCGAAGCTTACATCAAGCTATGGAGAACCTTCTGTAACCAACCCATTTCGTGAGAAGATTGACGCGATTGCACGTCGATAACGGTTTGTTAATAACAACAGTACAACAGTTGATTGGCTCTGTGTTTATTTGATCACTCTGTGCCCTCTCGTGATTGGTCGACGAGGAGTAATTAGATAGTTATACATTGTGTGAAGGTTCGAGTGTTGATTGAAGTGCACTTATAACGTTAAAACTTTGATTAAGTTGTTAATTTTAGAAGGATTTTTGTATTTACTGTTTGGACATACACTGAATTATGTAGATTTACCACTATATTAGTATTTCTGATTATTAAGTTTTTGATTTTTACTTGATTAAAAACGCCATTTTAAACTCTGAATAATTACATAAGTCTCGTGACGGTGTTCCTAAATTCTAATTATCTCAATGCCTATAGGTGTGCAACTAAACTAACTCTAACAATCACACGAGAAAGCTACATTAACCACAGAACTATTTAATTTTGTTTTTTTTTTTCAAAATCTACCAAAAGTTTGATAAACTTTTAGTCACAAAGAAAATCCCAAAAAAAAATCGCAATAACCTACTTATTTAATACTATCTTTAAGGAAATGCCAATACAGTTCTGAGGGGCAATTCCCGTATTTTTAAGACCGTTCGCATTCTAATCTCAGTCTCAATCTGTCAAAATTACAATCAATTTACATACATTTTTGACAGGTTTTTGACATTGATTGTCGCTGAGATGAGATTGCGACTTGAATTTGAACGTTTTTTAAGTACGAGAATTGGCCTACTGGTATTTGACCTTTCAAGCTCTGCCTACCTCTAAAGCGTGGCGAGCGTGAACGAATGCGCTCGAGTATGCAACTGTCGCAGTTTGCGCAAAAGTGGTGCGCCGTGCGAGCGAGCATAGAAATAGACGCCCAGCCGTCTGTTGCAGACAAACATACACGACGCGACGTACAGACACAGCGTTACTATCATTCGTGTTAATCGCAAGTGAATGATAAAGGAAAATAGGAGTTCTGAGTTGGAGACAGATAAAACAGGAACGTTTCAAAATACGAAATTAAAACTTTCATAGAATTTGACAAACTTTAATACAAGTTTAAGACACTTTCTGTTAGGACAGTTAGTGTACCTTGGTTTTGTACCTGATCTTAGTTAGGTAGCTTTAGCCCTCTATACTGTTCTGTTGTAAAAAATATTGTAACTTAGGCCTGTATTCTAGAAATAGGTATTCAATTTTGAGAAATCGAGAAACAGAAACGTTTATAACTAATCTCATCTCATCTCATATCTCGCTCGTTTATATTTGTAATTTTTATGGTGTACATAATTAAAAGTATTCTATTCTATTCTATCATGCCTTTTTGTCTTGAAATACAGAACGCCACATGCTATGAATCTTAATACTACATTTGCTTGGTCTATGTTCATACTTCTGGCCGTACACTCGCCAGATCCTAGTACTACTAAAATCTAGTTTAAAATCGAGATTCAAGCTCAATCGTCGTTCTAGATACGGAGGCGTGCATCTCTAGTTTAACAATTGAAATCAACGAATAATAATTATTATCTTAACCAACCTTTAATGAATCTATTTACGCGTGCAATTGCAAGCATTAATTTAATTACACAACACATTTATATCTAAACCAGTCGGTCAACTGGCACATTTCGTTTCTATTTTGAACGCGGAGTTAAGCCAACGTTACTTAAATAGTTACTGATAGACAGACGATGATTCATCGCGTTGGGTAACTAATATCGATGTATAGGGGGTGTGTCTGTGAGAGTAGCTCTGCCAAGCATTTGGACTATCTGAAGGGCGAACGCCGAAGGGATAGAAAGCGAACCATGATACTAATGTTGAAGACAGAATTTGAAAGGGTCCAAAAAGCCATCTATTCTTACAGGACGATTTGGCGAATGGTAATAGGTAGACAGGGAAGCAAACATCCATTGCGGATATAAAGAAACATGCAATTTTAAAGTTGTCACTATTGAGGTTCGTGCTCTTTAAAATTGTGTTTTAAATTAAAGAAGTTACCTACTACAGGTACCTACACCTCTGTCTTACCTTTCCGGGTATACAGATGGGATGTTATGTTATAGAGAAGTTAGAATGAACAATGAGAGAAGTACGTTAGAAAGAACATCGATATAACTGATCGGATCGAGGTACCCAAAAAAGATCTTTTTCATAAGCATGCTATGATCACCACTCTTAGAAAACGGATCAGTGATGAAATAAGCGCATCACAGGACGTTAGTGCAGCCCACCTTCTTAACATGCAATAAATCAATCAGGAAACTAATTATTCAAAACTAAGTCGAAGGGATTTCCGAGGTTGAAGGAACCTAAGCTACGAGTAGGTACCTACAGGCAAAGAGACGTGATCAACGGTACACATGACATCACTTCTGGTGCAACACACTGCACACGCCGGCACAAGGCATCACTTCCTAGAACTGAAGCACTTAAGTATCTACCAATCTTTATCCTTATATTTGTTTGTGATATTAAAGTACTCGGAAAATAAAACAATACTCCTTGCTTTGTTCATCGGAAAACGATCAGAATCATCGATGATATTATCATAGGTTTGGCAGATAGAACACTATTTTTTGTTCACTATAACAAATAGACAGCAAAAAGGTGGAATAAACCAGGCTTCGGCATCAATGTTAAAGGTCCCACGATGAGCCTTTAAGTCCTCTGACCCAATTCTCGAGACCTATGATAGAATAGAGTGTTTTTTGGTTGTGGTAATATTGATTGATGATTCCATTTTGTATGTTTCAAGTAAGTTTCGACCAGAATTCTGCCACTTTGTTGACCTCGTAAAGCTCTTCCATAGAGCAGATGTTATTGCACACGGAACACGACAAGAGGTTAGGCAAATATTTTCGATGTGCCTCCAAAGTCACAATGTGGCTCATCGGAATACCCCTCATCTGACTAATTTGTACCTGCAGCGGCTAATCTGGCTTCTTAGTCGGTGAAGAGATTGTACAGGTGGGCCATGGCAGTTGGTGGCCCGCTGTAAGCTGTTCTGCAGGCTCAAAATTGTCAACTGGAGGAGGATTCAACGCTTTGTGGTGCAGTTATAGGGAAGATGTTGACGTTAGTGTAACATACAAGCAATCCCTGCTAATGCAACTGACTAGCATTACAAAATAAGCCCACTCATTACATAAGAGTTTGCGACCACATTCGCAAGAAGCTGGCAGTATCGTCACAGCGGTAATGTTTTCTCATTGTTTGTCCTATTTGTTTTTAGTATATTCGTGTATTTATGTACATTTAATTGTGCTTGTATTATATTTAATTAGGAATATGTATTATATTTATAGTCTTAATAAGTTTATATGCGTGTCTTTATTTGTATAGTGCATTACTGCAGCGGCCAGCAAAAGTTGATGGACGAACGTGTAAATGTGGGCCGAGGCGAAGCCGAGGCACACATACGTAAGTCCATCAATGCCTAGTTGTGGCCAAGGCTTGTATAGTACTTTTCTCAAATTATGCGCGGTAATTAAAATACAATTACTTTTCAAAATCAATGACGAACAACACACATTTTTCCTGCGTTTATGTGTTCATTTGTTTCGATAAACAACTTTCTATTTGCAAGCCAGTTCGAAATTTAAATAAAACCTTTGTTAAGTTACCTCCTTGGTTGCCATGTATCGGACTTAAAGATCGTTCTATTTTTAAATTACACGATAGGTATGAGTTTACTACGTAATTTATTTGGCCGCTAAACCAGAACAGAATGATGGATTTCATACAACTTTTGCGGGCCGCTGCTCACATGTATTTGGCCAGTACAGCAATGTCGATTTATCTCGAAGAAGGTTGTCAAAATAATGCTGAAGTTTCCAAGCATGTTTAAGAAAAAAATATTTATAAGTACCTAAATTTTCATTATAAATTTCACCTATCACTGTTAGTCTCTGCATCACCCAAAGGTTGACTAGTTGAAAATGCCTATGGCAATAAGCCCGCCTCTGTACATTTGTGTGCTTAGAGTGTTAAATAAATACATAAATAAGAGCCTGAAACCGACCCATTCCCTATCGTACAATTCGCACAATATGTAGCTACACGAGCAGTAGTTACAGCGCTGCAGCGGTGACAAGCAGTTATCTAAACCGCGGACAAGCACGTAGCTCGCTGGGTCAGCATTACTGATGCGTACGGCTTAGGAGACCACGCGGTTAGGAAATGTAGGAAGAAATTTAGTATGTATTTATTTATGGATCGATTGTTTAGCATACCTCTGACTGCCTTGAATAGGCTCGCCCCCAATTATATGGGACTTAAACATAATTGGCTAAACGTAGGTGTACAATAGGGTACACCTCTGCCCAACCGTTTGGGAAAAACAGGCGTGATGGTATTTTGAAGTACCAGCTTCAGCTATTTGTGGTGAAATCTCCTACGAAACACCAGTTCCTGATACACTAAAGGCTCCTTCAAACAAGCGCGACAAAGGCAACGCCTGTCGTTCGACGAGCGGTGCATTTACGTCGCGTGTCGAGCCTGTTTGAAGGAGCCTTTATAGTTCTAGCTGAACTTTTCGCTCAGCCGAAGGATGTTAAGTTTGAAGTCATAGTACACCAAACATCAACGATTACGTTTGAGATTTCCCTGTTAAACGGTCTGGCGAGATAAATTGCATCAAGAGATCCGGAATTACTCACAAGGTATAAGGTAACTAGCTATTGATTGAGCTTACATTTAGTAGTCATTTGAACAGACTCCCGACAGTTACTTAAATATTGTTGCGGTCTACTTTCAAGACGATATAAGACCAATTCTTTTACGGATTTGGGACAGTCCTTTAACATAGCTGTCGTAGGGTGGCCCTATTGTAGGCAATAGCCAGCATTCTACAAGTGTAGTGAATGGGTGATGTGTCGTGTGGCGATTGTGTGGCCTATCATTTATGCAGGTTTCGAACGAGGTGTTACAGACACTCATTCGATTATATTGTTGGTTTTAGGAAAGGCATAAGCGTAACAATGTTGTTTTAAGAATATTAAGCAGATTTTATTAGTTAGTTGAAAAATTGCTGGTCATTTTAAATACAATATACAAGGCAACACTAAAAATGTACATTATGAACAGTCGACTTCACATCAGGTTATACGAAACTGTCAAATTTCTCCAAATGATTTTAAGCCTAAATTGAAGATAAAGATCAAAATCGAATGAAGAAATTTGACAGTTTGTGGTAACTTAACCGGCTGCTGTGTGTATAAGGACTTACATTTGAAAAAAAGGGGGAAGAGCTTATTGGGCATAAAAACAAATTGTCCCCATCGCTGTCAATGGGAAAAGTACCCATAAGGCTGGCAGCATTGCCACGTTGGATGGCAATGCTGATTCTTTGGCCAAAAAATAAAGAATTTTAGAATATTAAGAGGCTAACAACAGCTAAAGCGCGGTCACTGTCGGACTGCATAAAAAAGAAAGAGAAGCGCGATTATACAAAGCGGGTAATTTATTACAAAATATGAAGCAATTCTCTATTTACACGTTAATATTAAGTTGCTTGAAGAACAATCTGAACAAAAAAAACAGAATGATTGCATTTATATTATTACGGTTTTTAATCGTTAAAATACATTTTTAGGGGTATATTCGTGACTTTTTACTATCGTACCAAATTAGTTGTACATATTATGTTTTCAACACACTATCTAACTAGCAAAAATCCTGAAGATAATCATATATTTTACTGATTTTGTTTACTGCAGTGAATCATATACTTTTAGGCTTTATAAAACTTGCGTTTAGGTCATGTAGTCCCCTTTTAAGTAAAAATACTATGTGCATATAGGCGGCCAGTGACTTTTGTGAGCATGACAAACTCGAAGATTTTTTATTAGCCGATTAAAAATTTTTGGCAGCTTATAAAAGCGCAAAACAAAAAAGTTAATCCATTTTCGTGAAACTAGCCGTGACCATAGTATTTAAATAGATTATAGACAAACTTTGCGCTCAAGTATTTTTTCCAGTTATAAAAAAATTGAATTTTATTCTAAGACAATCTAACATTCCAGTTTAGTATTTTAAGAATGTTATTCCTGTATTACGGATTTTGTTAACAAACGGACACAATAGCATTGTCTGCCCGTCAGTGTGTTCATTTCTAAGAAACTACCTGGACTCACTAATTAGTATAATTCCTTTGGAATTTATCGCAAAACGAGTTTCTTTTTAGAATTCTTGCACACTTTATTAAAATTCTTTGTTATCGAATTAAGGCTCCCGCATACAAGCGCGATGCGACAACGCGATTCAGGTAGAGCAATTTCCATGAAGTTTTCATTTACATTGTTCTACTAGAGTCGCGTCGCGCCAGTCCGTGGGAGCCTTTAGCTTAAAGAAGAAAGTGTTTGTCATATTATGGTATTTGGCCTTGAACATTGACTGTTACGTAACGGATTATAGATTGTTATACATACAGCTGGCTTTGGTTTAAATACTGACTGAATCATAGAAAATGGATATTTAAATAACAATAACAGCCGCACGGGTCGCTGGCTCAGGTGAAGCTACGCTTACCGCGGTTGCTCCGTGGATGGGTGACCATCTTTACATACCAAGACCTTATAGAGGCACGAGGAACAGGGTGCAAAGCTCACTCATACCTCCATAGAATAGGGAGGATCCTCCGACCAGACAGGTGTCGTGTCTGGTGGGCAACTGCCCGACGATTGTATGTATGCTAGTCGCGCGGTAAACTCCGCTTGCGCGATGCAGGATTTGCGAGACGTCAGTATGACGCGCAGCTCTCGTGTGGCGATGTAGATACCGCTACAACCTCTCCGTGCCTCGGAATGCACGTTAAGCCATTGGTCCCGGCTGTCATTCGTGGATCTTTGACAGTCGTTACGGGCCGTCAGAACTCAGAAGCCCGATAGTCTGACAGCCAGTTTTACCAAGGGGTATCGTATTACCTAGTAACTAGGTTGTGGAGGTCAGATAGGCAGTCGCTCCATGTTAAATACTGGTACTCAGCTGCATCCGGTTAGCCTGGAAGCCAACCCCACCATAGCTGGGAAGAGTAGGCAGATGATGAAAGGCATGTGACTAAAACTGTGATTAATATAAATGTTGATGGATGGAGACTGAGAGGCAGGTGAAAGAAATGATGGATGGATTCTATGAGGAATGATATGAAAGAGAAGGGAGTGAATGACAGCGTGACAGTTGACAGGGGAGAATGGAAGAAGCTAACGTGTTGCGCCGACCACAAGTGACATGGGATCAGGGCAGGAAGGTGATGATGTGACATATTAAACCTTATACTTATTACACTAAGGTTCAATATGTTCCAGCCAGCTTTCGATTTCATAGAAAATTTAATCAAAAGCTGGAACCACCGGCTTATATAAAGTGGGTAAAGGGTTATGTATGCCAGTTGTATGTACCCTGTTGTATTCTTAACACATTTAATAGTTTTATACTACACCTGCTTGGAAAGTACCTTGATACTTTATCAAATTTACGGTAGAAAGTACGTCATTGCATATCGAACGAAATATGCGGGGAGAAAACGCATCTGAGCGGGAGAGAAAAGTGTATGAAAATCCATTTCTTACGTGGTTTTTCTTTTTTTTTTTGGGTAAGACTATGCGCCGGTAACCTAAATATCAAAAGCCAAAAAGTTTTTACAGTGAGTTTTTATCTCCAAGTTCGCAAAATGACACTGGCCACTAGCTGTGTGTTGGATGGTGTCGGGCTGGCAGTGCGACCCTGCGGCGGCAGGATAATCAATTTGAAAAAAGAACATGTGAAAATTGCAGACGCCATTGGCGCCATTTCAATTAGTAAAGATTTAGTTTTTTATTTTCCTCGTAGGTGTAGTATAAAGCACTATGTATCACTCGAGAGAAAGTGCGATTCTCGATCTCGGGTGTTTCAAACGATACCCTCGACGGCAATCGGTCACTTTCTCCTCTCGGTGAACAATGTACTATTCTCTTCTCTTCTTAATCGCTCTTCCTGCACTGCTGAGGTTTGTGAGTCTGTTTCAATTTGTCAACGGTTTTTTGGCTTATTAGTCAATTCGCACGAATTCACTCGCTCAAATCGGGGGAATCGACACTTTTAAATAATATATTAAGTACTAGCTTTTGCCAGCGGCTTCGCATGCGTTAATTTAGAATTTGACAATCAATTCGGGTGGTTGCACTCGTGGGCTCAGAACAGTACTTTTTTTCTGGATGAAAGGTGGGTATTTCTTTCTGTATCCCTGACAACGTATATGCAAAATGTCATGATGATCGGTTCAGCGGTTTAGGGCATGAAAAGGCACATTTTTCATTTAGTACATTACTGTAGCGGCCAGCAAAAGAGGCATTGATAGACGAACGTGTAAATGTGGGCCGAGGCAAAGCCGAGGCACACATACGTAAGTCCATCAATGCCTAATTGTGGCCAAGGCTTGTATAGTACTTTTCCCAAATAATGCGCGGAAATCAAAATACAATTACTTTGCAAAATCAATGACGAACAACGAGCAACAATATTTTTTCCCGCGTTAAAGTGATCATTTGTTTTTTTTTTTCAATAAACAGTTTTCTATTTGCAAGCCAGTTCAAAAAAGGTATCAAGCAAACAAACTTTCTTTATCATATATAATGTTGTAGTTAGGAGGATGAAAAACCGGTCTATCGACGCTCTAAACTTACAAAATGTATTAAGTATGTACTTAAATTAAAAAAAAAAACTTAACACAATACACACTACACGTGGCGCCATCTATTTTCTTAAGAATGTTATTGTTGTTTTCCTCGGGAACAGTACTTTTTTTCGGAATGTAAGGTACCCTATGTCCGTTTCTTTCTGTACACTTGACAACGTATATACAAATTTCAGGATAATCGGTTCAGTAGTTTAGGCGTGAAAAGGTAACAAACAAATAAACTTACCTACTTCCGTATTTATATTATTTACTTACTTATCGCATTTACTTTACCTTCCCGTTACTGGACTTTGCTTAGAATTCTACAAATGTTGAATAACGTAGGGAGACTCCACAGTCTCCCTACGTTATTCAACATTTCTAGAATTGAGTTCAAGTGAGTCGTCAAACTAAGAATTTTAGAAATGCAGGACCACTCCTGCATTTCTAAAATTCTTAGTTTGACGACTCACTTGTGCTGTTCACCGCTTTCTTTCCCTTTCATTCTTAAAACCGTACGAAAACGATTGAATTCCCTGTTGACAGACAGTTATTCCTTACCTGACTGCGACAGAATAAAAAGAGAGGTGTTAGATTTTTAAATGACGACTTAGAGAAGTATGGAAAAATCTGACATGTTGCGCTGACCGCTAATAAATTGAGATAACGGCAAAAGATTGATGAGATGTTGGATTTTGATCCTGAATAACGATCTAACTAAGCCACTGTAATATGACGTCAGAGGAAATTCAATATGGTGGAACAGACGTCATGATGTAAAACTTCAGCTGTTGGTATATTTTTTTAAGATTAAATATTAGTTGTTTGTTTAATAAACCCACGTCTAACAGAATCCTTATTTAGAGCCATTATCTCAAAGAGTCTGAGAAACTATGGGCGTAGACCTTCAATACAACAAGCTATGTGATAAGCAAAATGTTACCTAAAGAACAGTAATTCTATAAAGTGTTATAGTTAGGAAACGTGACCTCCTTGACCATACGGGCCCAATCTCAAATTTAGACAGTAGTGTGTCAAAGTGCGGAATATCCGAAAAATCCGAAAAAGCGAAACTCCCTATGTTGACTTGAGTTGAACCTTTAAATACAGGAATGTAACTACAAATTGGAAGGCTCCTGGGAGAGTATAGAGATGTAGGCGTAGAAAGGACATAAAACAGAAAATACGAAAATTTTTGATATGGGCCGGATTGATTGAAATAGGCTCGCCCCAATTGCACGGGACTTAAATATGACTGCGAGATGTGGGTGTACTATAGGTACACCTCTCCCTAATCCTTCGCGGAATACAGGCGTGATGTTATGTTATGATAAACCTAAGAAAAAGCAATGTGACATTGAAGTTTGTAGGAGAAAGTTTAGAATCCGAATGTTGCGGGCTTAAGTCGGTACGTTACAAATATGTAGGTACCTGGTTCAATAATGTGGTATTGAACTGTGCATAATTAAATTATAATTTTCTCTCTTCTATGAATACTCAAAAATATTTGCAGTAAATATTTAATACGACGGAGAAGGTATGTTCATTGTAAAGCCACATCAGTGAGAATGAAGTCCAACTATTTGCCGTAATAAAATAATCATATTATAATCACTGACAGCTCTCCCGACATCGTTATCTTTTAAGTGAACGAATGAGTGAATGATTGTGCAGAATTATGAATGAAAGTGTCGTTAAATTGTGACTTTCTTATTTTCTATTGAATTGTGATCGCCCTCACAATGACTATGAGAATTAATTTAATTTTCTAATCATGTAAGTAAATTGCATTTAACACATTAAATTTTTCTCTTTGACATTAGAATAATGTGAGTTATTTGAGCAGTTTTCGCGGCTACATTATGCAGCAGATCTTTATTATTTGGTTTCGTATCAGAATGCAATAGGCTACACTTATTATTTCAGAATAATGTATAAAATAAAATGGGAAATGTTCTTCTGATCCTCTAAAAACTTACTAACCTCTTAATGATGGCACTTTTAAAAAAGAATGAACCTCTAAAAACTTTTTGCGTTTCTAAACACGCATCTTTTGTGCCGCGGTTGCGCGGTCAGCAAGCATCCAAGTTGGTCGCAGAGTTACTTGACTATTTAGTTTTTTCAAGGACTCCAAAATAGGAATTACTTGAGGTTCACAAGAACAGGCGCAATCATTATATTAGTGTTCAAATAATATATTTATGAAAGCAAAATGGCAAATAATGGTTGTTCGATTAAATACATGCCAAACAAAATGTCTTAAACGATATCCTTTGATATATTTATTACAAGTAGGCCAAAATAAAAATATAGTAACCCAGAAGTGAACTGGAATGTCGATTGCACTTCCAGCTTTGATCGCGTAGGAGGGACTAGAAACAGCACAATTTATGTTTTATAAATAAACGTACCATAAACTAATACTTCAAAACAATATTTATAGAGAGTAAACTTTATGGTACCAGAACCTGTTTATAGGACATTCAGAATCACTAGGTTCTATAAAACAAGGTCCCCCGTCGTGTCTGTCTATTTGTTTGTGATTATCTCAAGAATTGCTGGATGTATTTTGTTCTGGTTCCTACTAATGGATCCACCGATTCTGCTGATTGCTTTTATGTAAATACTTAATGAAAATTATTCTACATACCTACAACATCAATGGGCAACTGTATAACACACTAGCAGTTGCAATGCCTTTCATTTTGACAATTCGACAACGTTCATTGCGTTATTAACCTTATCGAGCAGACGAATTTTTCAAACATAGAAGTAATGGATGCGTATTTTTTTTTTAAGCGATTGTATGTGAAAGAGCCCCTGATACGCAATTTGGGCGATGTTCTATGCGGGATAGGTTTCTTTAAATAGTAAAATTAAAAGAAGCGGTGAATTTTGTGTAATTTACAGTCACACTAAAACCACAGTTTGCAATATACCAATATATAGAGGACATTTTTTACCAAAAAAAAATCAACCACTACAAAAATATCCGCACCGATATCTGAAAACTAGCAACTATCCGAACCAATCACGTGCACGCACATGACCTGTATCGCCAGTTATAAAAACTATCATGTTTGTGCAGTACTACTAATAAGTACGTGTAGTAACTAGTATTCCCACGCCTACCAAGCTTTCTATACCAAGGAGTTAGAGGCACTGGAAAGTTCATAAAAGAAAATTTAATGTTCCAAGAGTGGATTCTAGAACAATTAGATAAAATAATGTCACACCTGTAATACCCGAAGGGTAAGGCAGAAGTGTACCTGTAGTTCACGCATGAGTTCACGCACTTGAAATGTCAATGCTTGGAAACATGCTGGTCCAGCTCCATAGGACAATCTAGGGTCGAGACAAGGTCAAACTTGTTGCTGCTTTAATTGTATAGTGTATTATTTTTATACATTGATTTACATTCTGTGATTACTTTAACTCACACACTGACATATTACATGTTTAAATAATTTGGAAAATCGTATACTTTCACAATGTTTGTAAATATGTGAGCACCATGTATCTAGCACATTTGTCATAATTTTTTTTTTTAATTTTTTTTACTTATTGGTGTAATTTTATTATACGTACCTACATCGTCTTTACTTATAACTATTGTATACAAAAAATTGTAACACATTTTAAAAGAGTAACGGTGGAGTTTCTTGCCCATTCTTCTCCATACGAAACTACCTTTTGGAAGGTGTGACTAGAATCAATTCTATTTAAATGTAAATGTTGACGTTCAAAAGTGCCTTTTATGGCTATTTGAAATAAATACTTTGACTTTGACATGTTAAAGTGGGCGAGCCTATTGCCATCAACCGGTCACAAATCCAGACTCCAAGCTGCTTCTGAGAAATTCCTAATGGAAAACCCTAATAAGACTATGTCCCATCTGGGAATCGAAACCAGGACCTCATTCATGCCTAACAGTAGCCCTTGTAACCACTAGACCAACGCGGCAACGAGGTGGGACATTCAGATGACGTTGATTATATTGTTCTCTCAAGTGTCGGTACGAGCTATACTTGGACAAGCTTGGTAAACAGTTTTGCCCAAACTTAATAACTGACGGTCTAGGTTTCTTGTTGAGATAGCACGAACCTTTCAAAAGTCTTCAATGGCTAACTGCAAGTGTCCTTGACAATCTGCAAGTTCGATATAATGGTTTGTGCATTTGTCGTGTTCGATTTCTCTAGGACAAGATATCTATCGAATATGATAGTTTATTTAAGCTAAAGGCTGCTACAGGCGCGACAAGCGACGTGACACAAAGGCACCGCCTGTCGCGCGACAAGCGAGATGCCATTGCGTCGCGTGCGATTCGCGTCGCGTGTCGCGCCTGTTTGTAGGAGCCTAAATACGCTCGCTCATTACTAACATTGTTTTCTGGTTCGATAAAATCAATACCCATTTACCGCGTTTTTGGGTTCCTGGCTAAGTAATAACAAACGCACTGGCCGATCGAGGTCAAGCTACGCATGCCGCGGTTGGTTTGTGGATGGGTGACCATTTATTACATATTGAGATTTCTCCTTGCCTCGGAAAGAACGTTAAGCCGTTGCTCCCGGCTGTCATTAGTATATCTTTGACGTCGTTACAGGTCGTCAGAAGCCTGAAAGTCTGACAACCAGTCTTACCAAGGGGTATCGTGTTAACCAGTAACTGGGTTGTAGAGGTCAGATTTATGTAGTCGCTCCATTTGAAATACTGGTAATCAGCTGCATCCGGTTAGACTGGAAGCCGACCCCGACCGACATACTTGGGAAAGGTTGGGCACATTGATTGAAGTGCGTAGGTACTTAGTCAGCAAACTTCAAAGTCAAACCTCATCTAGTCATTACACGTCCTTCGCAATTTACGGCACGCGTCAATACCGGTATAAATAAATAAAAAATACCTTTACTACCGACTGCGGTAAGCTTGCGGTATGACGGGTTTCCTTCCCTACATCGAAACTACCTACATTACAATAATTGCGGTAGGGTCACGAAAAATGTCCTACACTTTGTGTTACACGTTTAATAATGATAATTATTAACTATTCTTTCCTTGTTGCAGGTATGTCTCCGGTTTTATTAGCGTTCATAGTTTGCTGATGGGTTTATAGCTCGTAAGAATTTGATTTATTTTTAATTGACATTCATTTGCTTTCGAATTTGAAGGCATGTGACATTACGGTCCACTCCCTCTCACAGAGAGGAGGCCTGTGTCCCAGCAGTGGGAACATTAGGCTGATTATGTTAATTTTGTTTAGAACAATCTAAACATATAAAATAGAAACTAAGAATATAACTTGTGTGAATGTAGCTTAATAGTTTTTTATGTATAAACTTGCAACACTAGGCCGAAATTTGTATTTTTTAATGTTGTGTCTATGTTGCGCCCCTTCCTGTTAAAAAGATTGCTACGACCGGTAGTGTTCTCCGTCTGTTACAATTAAAATTCCAGTTTTATAAAGTTTCCACGCATTTTTATTCCATACAAATTTGTTTTACGGAATGTTAGGTGATATTAAAACAGAGTACCAGGGACATCATTACCACGGATTCAGCATATAATGATTCTAGACCAGCTAGCGTAGACATTTTTTTTAAAATCTGTTTCATAGAAAAGTGCAATACCTACGCGGTTAAAATGTATATGGAACAGCTAATTTTGTTTTGAATAACTGACGAAAAATTTCAGAGCAGGGGCGTTTAGTATCATGAATCTAGGGTAACAGTTCTGCCTCGATGTCCTGCTACCCCTGTTTCTATATAATGCTTTGCTTAGGTAACAGGTGAATACTATATCAAATAGGTTGTTTGGGTCCAGCATCCTAATTGCGTGAGAGCAGTGGTAGCCAACGGCCACGACATACGAGTCGGTCGTAGGTTCTAACCCAGACAGGCGCTTTACTTAGTGTAAATTCTTTCATCATCACTGCTCTCAAAAACGGCGAAGGAAAACATCGTAAGGAAGCATGTCCTAGAGCCCGCAGTTCGAAGACATGAGACATCTACCAACTCGCACTGGGCCCGCGTGGTGGATTACGGCCCACTCCCTCTCTCACAGAGAGGATGCCTGTGTCCCAGCAGTGGGAACATTGTAGGCTGATGATGATGATGATCCTAATTGCGTAAACACTTTCTATAACCATCTGAAGGATTTTGAAGAAAATACCTAACTTACTGCTTCATTGGTTTGAAAATTTCTTTTGCTCAACAATGTTAATAGCGTGTAGTTGTTCCGGGTCTGGCTGTTTGTGTTTGTGAGTTTAAATGTTTGTAAACGCACCCACGATACAGGAGAAATTCCTAGTGTGGGGCAACGTTTTAATAAAAACGAAAACGAACGAAGAATGTTGTTGAATTTTTAATGAAAAGCATTACAATTGTAACTGTCTTACGGAATTACCCCGTAGATTTATTAGCGATCATCATTTTTAGGTCGTCAGAGGTACCTATTAAACAGATTTCAGATATATGGAAATGGTATAGACAAAAGCAACTCCGCAATATTGCCATAAATATTACTTTAAGCTTGCAATAAAGTAGCAAAACTTAATTACAGCTTACCAATTAAGCAGAACGTAATTAGAAATTACACTGATTGATCTCCAAGCGCGTGGAGATACGCTCACAAAGTAGCAAATCAATCAACGTTTCGCCATAAATCTATTTAGAAGCGCATCTTAAAAACGGTTGCACACATCACAACGAAACTTTCGCTTTCAAGATAGCGGAAACCAATTACTTTACACGATTTTACATAACTGACATTCCGCATAGTACGTTTATGTAAATCTTCTTCTTTCATGTCGACACGAACTAAAGTCACAATACCAATGTATCTCGCCTGCTCGACGTCCTTAGGTCATTGCAGGGATCCAGCAGAATATCAGCGTCAGGTACATTTGCCTGACACGTGCTGAGCTGGACTCCCATTTGGTGCAACCTTGAAGCACACACCGCACTTTATATATTCGCTATTTTGATTTGTAGTATGTCATAGTGTCAATTAATTTCTTACGTTTGATTTTTTGTATGTTGGCACCTTGTTTTTATATTCATGTCATTTGTTATAATTTAATTGTGCTTTTGTGTGTTGTGCTACGTATTTTGTGTGCACTGAATAAATGGTTTAACTATCTATCTAAAGTCTGTTCCAAAAGTATGTGAGAAAAATGTAAACAATTAATGGATCAGAAAACGAACCTGTGGATGCCAATTTTTCGTACCAATTACAAATTGAGTTACTTATACTACTGACATAAGCCCGAAATTTAAATCACCCCTAAGGTATTTATTTCATTTGACAATTGAGGTTTATTTCATAACCTCACTTTTCATCGATGTTTTTTCATTAGGTACAATTTTTAAATTCTAAACAAACAATGATTCTTGGAAAATGGTGAGATGCAAAGTACGTGTTTCTAATACCCTTTTATGAATGATTTTGTTTGAATTTCACCTCAATATGTTTCTACTTTCGTCAGATACTTTTGGAATAGGCCATTTTTATTAGAATAGCTCAGAGGGGCTTGTGGCTAAGTATTAAAATCCCCACGGGTCGATCGATCAGGTTAAGCTACGCTTGTCGCGGTTGTTCCGTGTATGGGTGACCATCTATCTTTACATACCAAGACCGACCCGTGCCTCGGACAGCACGTTAAGCCGTTGGTCCCGGCTGTCATTCGTGGATCTTTGACAGTCGTTGCGGGTCGTCGAAGCCCTAAAGTCTCACAACTAGTCTTACTAAGGGTTATCATATTATCCAGTAATTGGGTTGTGGAGGTCAGATAGGCAGTCAGTAGTAGTAGTAGTTATACTGGAAGCCGACCCCAACATATTTGGGAAAAAGCGAGGTATGTGATGAGCTTATGTCGTATTCAAAATATAAGGCAGTCAGCTATGTGGAAGCGGAGCTGCCTACCCGGGCAGCGTACATTAAATATCGCCACTCATGCAGGCTATTTGAATGCAATATTCAAATCGAAACTCAGCAATGAATATCTTGACTGCAACCTACTATGACATAATTCATGTTAGTAGTAATATATACGTTTTATTCATCCAATGAAATCGGAAAATGGGCCTTAGATAATATAACGGCGCAGGATAGCGTTTACCAGAAATGGTCATCGTATTAGTGGTTCAGCGGCTTCAATATCATCAGGATTGTGCCGGAATATAGCAGTTTGTAGTGGACGTGGTACGACATTACATGCTCTGTGGTACGACAGAGGCTCTTCTTACCTCATCATCTGACATTAGAAGGTAGTCGGCACACAACCATCGATCAGACGGCGACGCTCCGCTAGAGTGACTGTCACCGACCAGCGTTACTCTTATCCGACCTTTTCGCTGGGTCTTAGTAGTTTCGTAACAAAACTAGATGGAGCCACTTGCTCTATACGGTCAGCGCAGGAACGGTCGTTGTGGCAATGCTTCGGAGAAGCTTAAGTCCAGCTGTGGACGTTTTGACTGATTTGATAATAAAATTTTGGAAACATATTTTTAGCACCACGCTTGTTATTGATGGTCACAATTGGTGGCGATAATCCTGTACTGCCAATTCTCTTGACTATTTACTTTCGACATTCATCATCATCTCTCTCTCCCTCATCTCTTGCCTTTTTGTTCGGCGCAACATGTCTATTCCCTCCACACTTCTCTATTAGTCGTAATTTCGGTGGTCACTCCCTTTCTAGCCATATCATCTTTCACTCACCATCCATATTCTCATAGCTTCATATTCCTCTATCATCTCATCTCTATATCCTCATACTCATAGTTTTCTCATGACGTTTTCGACATTTATGGTAAGATAAAGGATGGCATATTCGAAAAAGTCTTGATATCGAACTATTCTTCAATAATGCATGATTTAGAGTCAAGTCGACGAAGCGTATAATTTCAGCGAAAAATTTCGCAGTAGTTAAAATCGTCGTACTATCATTAGCATCGACATCAAATAGTCAGCGTGTTTACAAACAATTATAGAAAGTGAGGAATGATTGCTAAGCATCATTCATTCAGTGACTGTTATTCGCGAGAATTGCACTGTATCTAATTGTTTGCCTTGCAATTTCTATGGAGTTCATTGTGAAAGGCTTGTATTTAATCGAACCTATAATAATTGCAATTTTGCGCTCCTAAAATTATTATTGAACACTCTAATATAATGATAGAGCTTCTTTTTGTGAACCTCAAATTATTTCTGTGGACCTAAAATACCAATTAGCCAAGTAACTGCGACCAGAACAGGTTAGAACAGCGACCAACCGCTACGTCCAAGCGGACGTAGCGGTTGGTCACTGTTCTAACCTAACTTAAATCATTTGGTCAGTGTGTTACTGCAACAAACTGTGAGAAAATGTCAGAAATTTAAAAAAGAGGCACTTTTATTTAAAAAAGTGTGCATCATTAGAAGCCCAAAAACTTCTTAAAGGTTCATTAAATAAAAAAAATGGTAAGTACATCATTAGAATGTCAATACGTTTTTAGAGGACAGTTAAATATATCTCATTAATAAATGATAAATGATTTTATTTCTGTAAGTAGGTTTGAACAAACACTTTTACACGTCAATCATATATTTTTTTTTTAAACTAGATGGGGTCGGCGTTTCCTATCTGACTACTCTGAGAAGAAAGGCCGAAACAAACTCAGAGGTCACAGTCTCTTTTAAAGTCCAGACAAAATCTTGGTCAGGTCATGTGTGAAAGCTATGTAGATCGGTGTCTGCAATGGTCTTTTGAGGAAAGAACCACACAGATTGAGTGGACCTGTCCAGTCAGTGCACGCAATTGTCAGTAATCGTGCAGCTCAACTTAGACTCAAGGAGCTCAACGATTCGACGAACAATACCAAAGAAAGGACATTTGAGTAGGCCGCATAAATTACTCAAACTGCCAGATCATGATTACGTTGAGAAAAATACAAAAATAAATATAAATAAATCAATGACCGACATAGTTCTCACATTCACAATAATTAGAATAATATTATAATAATCTTTGAGGACCATGTAGATTTGTGTCTGAAATGGTCTTTTGAGGAAAGAACCACACAGATTGAGTGGAACTGTCCAGTCAGTGCACGCATTTTGTCAGTACCCGTGTAGCTCAACTCAGAACTTAAGGAGCTCAACGATTCGACGAACAATACCAAAGAAATTAAAGGTGCTGAACATTTTCAAATAGGCTTAGAAGTTGCTTGTTTTGCGCTACTGCAAAAAACTTGTAAAAATACAAAAAGCCAACGTCACGCGGTGTTCCCAGGCGGTCACCCATCCAAGTACTGACCGCGCCCGATGTTGCTTAACTTCGGTGATCGGACGAGAACCGGTGTATTCAACGTAGTATGGACGTTGGCGATTATAAATCTGAAACTTCATTTGACTTTTATTTCCCACGAAAGTTATTCCAATGTAAATTCTATGATATATTTTCCAATAAATACTATCGCTAATGGAACGGGAAAGACCGAGGCCATTAAAATTCTTGATTGCTTTCACAGTTCTTCGAATACAAGGCAACAAAAGATATCTAATTATAGCAAAAAATTTGACCGTCCGTCTTGTTACAACTATTCGTAGGTCACTCACCTTTAGTTTATTACGTACCAATCTAATTGGTATTGAGATGGAAACTAGTAGAACGTAATATTAAGAAGTGTCATTAAAATTTGCTCAGTAGGCTCTTATTCCATGTGCCACGTAATCTGCCAAGAAGTTCTAATAGGAGACTTTTCTGCATGCCAAGATGTCATACCAACTTAAGGCAATATTGTCCACTGTCCACAATGTATGCTGCATACAACGAGCACGAAGAGGACATTGACCTCTTCCACTCATCAGTACCTGCTCTAAAAAAAGCTGTGCTTGCGATTTAATGGGTATCTCTAGTCTAAAATCAAATCAAATATTTACCTAATCTTAAATTATTAAAAATATCAAATGTAGAAAAACATTGAATCTAATCTAATTTAATTTACCTACTCTAATTTAATTTAATTTAATTTTATATTTAATTTTTTTAATTTAATTTTATCTAATTTAATCTAATATAATGTAATCTAATTTAATCTGTTATTTAATACATTGTAATCAATTTGGCTTTAACAGTAAATCTTATTTGTTTTTTGTTTTTCAAACTATGTATTACTTGTTGTTTAATTAATTGTGTTATTTACTGCGCATAATGTATAAGAATAAGAATAATTTATTTGCAGAAAATATAGGTGTTACCAGTTGTAAAAGTTGGTGCTAATGTACAGTCCATATTTTGCCTGTTTAGGGCATGCAAATTAGTGTTACATGAATAGGTACATAGGTAGGGTACTTATTTTAATAAGATATACAAAATATACACCTATGTTCTAATACAATTTCTAAATCAAGATAAATTTAAGTTACAATAATATATAAAAACACAACAAAACTTAAAACCTATTAAAAATAACATGTTGTCTTCAGACAACATAAATTATTTATTAGAATAAGCACAGCATGTAGTGCATGCTGTGCTTTTCTGTAAGTGATGAGGCGCTTAGGCTTAAGTTTGTAATGTAGAATTTATAAAGTAACAGTGTACTCATTGTTGAAAAGCCTAATAGATAAATACATAAAATAATCAGTATCTTCATAGTGATAAATTAGCAATTACGACACTGGTCAACTATTTCAGTATTGTAATCGCCAACGTCCATACTACGTTGAATACACCGGTTCTCGTCCGATCACCGAAGTTAAGCAGCATCGGGCGCGGTCAGTACTTGGATGGGTGACCGCTTGGGAACACCGCGTGACGTTGCCTTTTTGCAGTTTTTTGACAATTCTTGTTTTTTTTTTTACCGAAAGTTTGGTTTATGCAAACAGTGATAAAAAGTAAGTGTCTTTGGGAGGCCTTGCTTGAACAGAAGTTATATTTTTTTGGCTGAAATCTTAACTATTATTATAAATGCGAAAGTAAGTTTGTTTGTGACCTTTTCACAACTACACTGAACGAACCGATCATCATGAATTTTTGCATATACGTTGTCAGGGGTACAGAAAAGGACATAGGGTACCTTTCATCCAGAAAAAAGTACTGTTCCAGAGAGAAAGAACAATAATATTTAACGGTCACAATTTTGCTCCAAGACGCTAGATGGCACTGCGTGTCTTTCGAATCATGATTGAATGATATTATTAAAAATTTTACTAGTGTGTAAAGATTTTTTTTTTAATATAGGTACCTACCGACGGTAATACATTTTGTGAGTCCAGAGTGAACTCCAGTTTGGCCGAACACCATGAAAGTTGGCACATATGTATTTTTTAGAGAAGGATTTTTTTAGACCTCCACGCGGGCTATGCCGCGGCGAAAGCTAGCAAAAGCCACTTACTTAACCCATTAGTCATCCCATCATCATTCGCCTGCTCTTATCACACTTTATTTGTGGTCGGCGCAACATGTCTTTTTCCCTAAGTACTTCTCTATTAGTCGTAAACTCGGTATTCCGCCACTTCTTCTTCCCAGCTAAAGCACTAGGAAGTGGTGAAGGGTGGGCGTTTTGGGGGGACTGTCTTATGTGATTTTGACGTTCAAAAAGTGCTGATTCTCAGCCTAATTTGAATAAATGACTTTTGATTTTGATTCGTTTCCACATTCATACTCAAAACTTTCCTCGCGACATTTTCTTCACTTCTTCGCAATAGATGCCCATACCATGACAACCATAACCACACAACAGCCACCAACACCAGGAAGTACTATTTGGACCAGAATTAAAACTGACTTACAAGGCAAAACATAATACCTCACCCCGTTAAATGTAACGGTGTCAGCAGCAAAGGTTGAATGTCAGTAACGTTAAAGAGAACTAGTTAACATCGATCGGCTGTTAGCTACAGTTATTGAGTAAGTTTGCAGTAGGCAATGTATGGAACTGGAAATAAGCCCTAATTGCATGATACGCCATAGCTTTCATTCTGATATTTGAGGCGGGAATCCAGAATACGGATTTTATAATTTAAAGGGCCGTAGCACACCTCCGCCGCGAAAATAATTATGGAAACCCGATTAATGAATTCCGGTGCGAAACAGTACTACATTATGTCGCGATTCGAGTAGCGGAAGATCACGAGTGTCAGTGGCAATCGGCGCACAATGTCATCGCTTTCGACTTAGTAAATACAGCATAGGTTTACTTCGGACCTATTAGATTAGTTTTTCCGTAAAATCAACATCCATTTTACAAATATGTAATTTGAAGTTTCGTTTTATATACTTATCGACTGCCACAGATGTGACAGACGTGCGAAACAAACGAGGCGCCGCAACACAAGATAATATTACCGTGACAATAGCGGGCTGAGCGCGCAGGTGTAACCGGCTTCCGAGCAGATCGGCGAAATCACGCGGGAAAGAAATGGAATCATAATCAAATCTATGCGTTTCGCGGAGGAGTAGTGATGCCCGCCAAAAAGCAGCACTGGGGTGTTCGGTCAAGTTCACTTCGATCCTAAAACAATTGACATTTAAAAGAAATTCAATTGTTTTTCATAGCGATCCGATCATGTTCGAATTTTAAAAAGAATCATATTACATAGTCGCAGTTTTTATTATCATTCGTTTTTGTCTTTTTATCGTAAGCGACGACGATGATGCGGTCAACAATGATGCACGCTTGCTTGCAACTTATTTACTGAAGACTTGAAGAATTTCAACGTTTGCCTTTACTTTAAAGCTGTCATTATCCTATACATATTATAAATTAAAATCGCTTTTGGTGTCTGCCTGACGCGTTATTCCTCTGAACTGCGCAACGGATTTTGCTGCAGTTTTTACCATATTTTATAGAATTGATATAAGTGTATTCATTAATATTAAACATAGACATACCTACATTAAAGAATCTTCCGTCAAATCGTAAACACAGTGCGAAGCGGTCCTGAGTCGCTAGTCTTTTTAGCAAGCTTTCATTATCTTGCATGCATCATTTTATTTGAACGTGACACTAGTATCTTGTGTACTGTTTACTACTCATCATTTCCCATAACATCAATCGAGCCGTATGTCGTATCCTTATTGCTAGAGCATCGAATATCAGGTGGTCACCATACTAAAACTCCTTGTAGGTTTTATTTACATATCTATTACATATTGTACGTACAACATTTATTTTAATTCCAAAGATATCCAGGAAACCAGCTAATAAAACCATATAACATAATATTCCTTAGGAAACCTGTTACAAAGTCGTGTAGGCGACTACAGCGATAATCTTACTAATACAACCTCTAATGTTATGATACCGTACACTCCTGCTTATCCCTATTTAAACATCGTACAATACCGAAATAACATATTAAGGTTCATACAAAAGTTGAACGTATTTTCAAGTGGTTCAAAATCAAAGGTATCTATATCTTGTTCTTGCTAATACCAACCTTATTTTCTTCAGTATAAGGTTGTTGTTGTGTGGCGTTTGTGGGTTATAATGTAGTCTGTGCTCTGAAGAAAGCATGCCTTGTTACTGACACTTGACACGGTGCGCGTGTCCATTGTTCCACGGTACGGTTTTCAAGCTTTGTGTGTCAAAGAGAAGGGATTATTGTTTGGCGCTCACTTTCTTTCATTGTTTGCTGCACTTATGCAAATAATGGTATGTGCATTCAGTTTCATGTAAGTGTTATTTGATTATATTTATTTATTGATTCGTTGACGAGTGCGCGTTTAAAACATTTTGTCAAGAATGAAATAATTTAGGGTCATCGGAGCCAGTCTCTACGACAACCTACATGTACCTAACCTTCAAATAGGTAGTATTAATATTAGGATTTCAAAAAAAAGGAGGCTGTGAAGGTCAGATTGGCAGACGCTCCATGTAAAATACTGGCATTTAGATGCATCCGGTTAGACTGGAAGCCGATCCCAAGTTAAGCAGATGGTGATGACGGCAAATTAGAAGTGGATCAATTGTGTAAAATATGACAAAACTATAAAGGGGATGCTAAAATTTCGGCTGGTTGAAATGGTAGTAACATACATGCAGCGTTGACCCCAAATAATTTGGGATAAGGTCAAGAAGATGATGACAAAGCCTAAGTTTTCAAGTTCATCACACTTTTTGAAGTCTACCCAAAGTTGGAGGTCAATACGCTAAAACTCACTGGATACGGAGGCACGTGCCCTGAGTGTCGGGCCACGTTGTTATTAGTTGCAGTTAAGTGAGATTCTAAAAGTTCACTAACATAGTCATTGTTACTAATAATATATAACGAAGGCATTTGGATTTCTTCGTTATCATGAGTAACCGAAATAATAATCTAAACGCTAGGTACAGAAGACTATCAATGCCCTATAGTTCACTAATTACAAAAATATCCCTTGATTAGGCAGATGCAATCAGATTACAATATGGAAACGCGGTGAATTCGATATAGGATGGCAGGACAACGTTTCGCAAATGCGTTTCCACACACAGTCGGCTCCACGTTGCTCCGTGGTCAGCCCCCACGTCTGACATTAACGTAGACAGAGAAAAGATTAACGTTTCCGAAAACATCAAAAATATCAAATGTCATCCGGCGAACGACAGCCGTCACTTCAATGTTGCCGCTTCCTATGATTCGACTAGTGGTTATATACTCTTTGAATTTGACCTCATCTAAGTGCACTACTTGACGTTTCCGTTTATAATAATTTAGATGTGGATTTGCATGTATAATTTCAACATGAATGATGTAACCACTTTTTTGTAACAATATTTTGATTTAAAAGAGTGTCTATGGAGTTTCTTGCCCGTTCTTCTCCATAGGTACCTACTACGCTTTTGAATGGGCAACTAGCTTCATATTTCTGACTGACCGACCCCTTGACAATTCAAAAGTGCCTGTAATTGGTTTATTTGAAATAAATGCTTTGCTTTTAAGTTTGAATTTTGATGCCGTTATAATAATCAAAATAAGGATAGCGGATCAGTACTGACGCTGCGACATATATATATATATATATGGGTTGGTGTTCTTATAATTATGTATGGTTTGAATTAAAGAACATAATTATTATTCTAAAAAGAAATCCCGACATATCAAAGTTATTACTGTTTAAAAGCCGTACAACAAAGGAGACGCACTTGAAGTGGCTTGCAGCGCGGAGTTCGGTAACTCAATAGTTATCGTATAGCGGTGCTCGCATATGACCCACGTATACACACCATATTTTATTGAGCCTACTTTGTAGGCAGGCACTCCAGTCTGTATTGGTCCATTTGATGTTAAAATAAACCTTTAGGATAGCTTTTTAAATATTAAAGTGGTTTCGCTCTTCAATGATCACTTGGCATCTAATTAGAACTCTATCGTTCCACTGTCAATCGTCAATGGCGGGCCACGCGATGCGCTGCGGTGGGTAGGGACCCAAGTTTCACACTTTACAAATTCGCGGACAGAAACTAGTGGTTATTAAGTAATAAGCCAATTAATAATATGTAATATAATATAATTATATAATAATATATATATACAAGGTGTGGTTTTGCATCCTCGTCAAATTCGAGGAGGTAACTATGCTAATGATTCTCAACACGAATCAATATTAAAATAAGTAGGTATTTATTTTAATTTTATGTATTTTTCGGAAATCGGTATGTGTAGGGTCCGTGTGATACCGCCCTGTAACTGCGCTGTAACTGTAACGCATGCACACAGCGACTTAGTCGTACGACACTGCCTACCGCATACGCAACGGGGCGATTTTGTTCTTTGAAAGTGGAGTATTCTGAAATACTGTCAAACTAAAATACCTAAAAAAACAAGTATATGTATTAATTATTGAGCAGGATCGTAATTTTATTTGATTATTTATGTCTTTCATAACAGCCTCCTGAAATTTGACGAGGATGCAAAACAACACGTTGTATAATCGTTTTTTTTTTTAAACAGTTTAATAAAAATAAACTTCATTCGTTTAGTGTTAATGTCCGTTGCTAGGGGTCTACTCTCTAAGCAATATATGTGTAGTTTCAGCCGAAGTTAAGGGGTTTGGCTAGTCCTTCTCACCTATGGACATAAGATTACAATTAATTGGGAGTAGGGTTCACTCCGAAGTATCGAACTACTTTCTGAGAGGCCCGTATTTTCTTTGACGGACTTACAGTGTACGCCCCCTGAATGAGTCAAACACGAATTTATCAATGATTCTTGTAGGCACCAGTGGAATCATTGATGTTATTTCTGCATTGTTTTGCAGGTGGATTAGTGTATGAGCAGAAATCTGTGCATCCTTTTGTTTAATATAAAGCACATAGCTCGCTGAGCGACTTTAAACTTACGGGTTAAGTCGCTCAGCGAGCTATGGAGAGAGCTATGCTTGGAGTCTCTCTGAAGGATAAAATCTGAAACGAGGTGATCTACAAGAGAACCAAGCTAAAGTGGCAATGGGCTGGTCACATCTCTCGCAGAACCGACTGTCGCTGGAGAAAACGAGTTTTAGAGTGGAGAAACGACTTGCGAAAGGCGCCTGGCAGAGAGTGGATGAGGAGAGCCGACGATCGGACTCAGTGGCGTTCACTAGGAGAGGCCTACGTCCAGCAGTGGACGAATAAAGGCTGATAATGATGATGGAAGGGCGCTGCTTTTAAAGTTTTATTTTTTAAACGGACGTTCCGTTAGCTCAGGAAAATGTGATATTTTATTTTGAATAGATAGTGTCAAAGAATGTTGTTTTTCGTCACGATATGTCGCGCCATTCAGGCTTCTTCATTTTATTGATATACCATGATAAGTTTATCAACATTCACTACACGTGGTATCTACTATATAAACCTTCGTTGTCTCTAACGTATGGCATAACAATGAGGCTGTGAACAGACTGGCTCTCCCATAGACTATCTATTGGACAGAGTCTACTGCACTCGCAATTCGCGCTCACATTTGCTACAAAATATTCTCTAACTTCAAATTGGAAAAGTTGTATTGAAAGCCTTGTTTAGACTCGAGATAGACTGTTGCGTTTTTAGTGTGACCACTGCCTTAATCTAATATTTTCTAATCATAGCTGGACGGTACGGTCAATCAATCAATCTTTTGATCAATGAGAGATCTATCGTTGTAGGTACCTACTGCTTATCTAACTCCCTATCTTCATTGATGTTTTGATAAAGGATATGTTTTTGAAGCAGGTGTCGGCCATTGATAAATAATTATATCCAAATTCTACATTAGGAGAATTTAAAAACTGCTGAATGATTTTCTACCGAATATCAATCACCTAGATAGTGATGTCGATCGATCAGGTTAAGCCACGCTTGCCGAGGTTGGTCCGTGGATGGGTGACCATCTTTACATATCCCTCCGTACCTCAGAAAGCACATTAAGCCGTTGGTCCCGGCTGCCATTCGTGGATCTTTGATCGTCGTTACGGGTCTTTAGACGCCCGAAAGTCTGACAACCAGTCTTACCAACTTATTACCCAGTAACTGGGTTGTGGACGTCAGATAGGCGTTCGCTTCATGTAAAATAGTATTCAGCTGCAATACTGCTACCGGTTACACTTGAAGCTGACCCCAAAATGTTGGGAAAAGGCATACATTTAACCATTTAACCATTAATGTACACACATATATAAACAGACAAGAAGAAAAAAAAACAGAAAAACAGGTACAAAGGTGATGCTTATTTCTAATGAAATCTCTTCCAGCATACCTGCGATAGGATAGTAGACATGATGAGTGGCATCAGTCATCATCTGCCTAGATGATGAGTGATGCAGTCATTCATTATTATTATGGATGATTGATTCAAAATAAAATAACCGCCACGAGTGGCTATATATGCTTAAATGTAGCAAAATCTCCACGCATTGCTCTGCACACTCTGGGCAGTCGATCCTGTTGAGCTCAGTAGCATTGAAATGAGTGACCTTTGCGCGAAGCTACGTCATTGACTTATTGGCATTTCTTAGTAACAACAACTTATTATCTTTAACATACTAAGTATAGGAGAGAAAGTTGTACGTAGTTAGCTAGAATAGAATTATAGAAAACAAAATTTTATTTTACTTTGAAGTAAAATTGAGAACGTTTGAAGGTAGAATATCTATCGTGTCCTGTTTCTTGTGTTTCTTAATTAACATTTGTTTATGATGATGATAATATCTACCATACTTGTATTTCCTTCAAAGTTTTGTAAAGTTGTGATGGCCCAGTGGATAAGCCTCGCCTCTGGTTCAAATCCGGTCAAGTACCAATACGACTTTTTCAATTCATTTATATACTTCCTGAGTTTATTGGACATAACTGATATCAGCGAAGGAAAACATTGTGAGGAAACTTGGACTTTTAATTAAATAATTCTGGAATCGCCAATCGGCTGTCGCTGAAAACCAGCGCTGGGGCTCTGTCTTGCACAGGGTCGTAGCATTATGCTGAGTGATGGCCGTTTTGCGTGGATGTGACGCATATTTTCCCCCAACTTGTTATTTTTTGTGTATGTGTTCGTTGTCTGCGTCATGTTTACCGCAAATAAACGTATTTTCTTTCTTTCTTTTGTATTTCTTTCTTGAACAAGCGTAGTGATCAATGCTGGTGCCTCCTTTGCATGGTTTTATTATATATATTTCCTTTTATTAAAACCAAGATGGTGTAACTAGGTAATGGTCACCAAAGTTCAACCAAGAAGTAATCAGCTAGAATTAGATATAATTATTACTTACAATATTTTAAGTAAATATTGAGTACTACGAATAGTTTTTCCAAGTCGTGATTTCTAAACTGACAACAGTATAAGTACTCATTATTTACTTGAAGCATTAAGACAATTAATATTGACGTTTTATATACAGATTTCTTAGGGGAAACATAAATGGAAAAACCACTGCTGTCATACTTAAATCATGGCAAATTGATGTTGGTATGGTCGGTGCTAATTTTCCTAAAATTCACTATAAACCTTACAATACTTAAGTTTATCTTCATGTCCTCCAAGTTGGTCCCAGTGATTATTTGGACTTAAGGGGCTGACAACAGCTAAAGCGCGGTCACTGTCGGACTGCATAGAAAAGAAAGAGAAGCGCGATGACACAACACTGGTAATTTATTGCAAAATATGAAGCAATTCTCATTTACAAAAAATCTATTGATTGGACTAAAAACTGAAAACACTATCACGTTAATATGTTGCTTGAAGAACAATCTGAAAAAAAAAACCGAATGATTGCATGTATATTATTTAAAAGAAATTTTTAGAGGTATCTTCGTGACTTTTTTCTATCGTACCAAATTAGTTGTATTAAGTTTTCAACACACTATCTAACTAGCATATATCCTGAAGAATATCATATATTTTTTGATTTTGTTTACTGCAGTGGATCATTACTTTTAAGCATTATAAAACTTGCGTTTAGGTCATGTGGGGGGACCACATTAAAGACGGTTTGCAACCGCTTGAACTTCGAAAGAGAGGGTTTTAAAACTCTTACATACAAAGTAACTGTAGACGATGTAATAGTCCACAACTCCACCATAATTTAACCCATAACAGAGAACAAATCATCTCTAACAATGATGAATCACAACACAAAGTAGATCATAACATCACCAGACATCTTACGACGACACTAAAGCAAATAGAGAGGGCGCGGACGAAGCAATAGACGTATGTGACTAGTAAACTAGGCAAGGATTTAAGCTGGTGGAGTTCTGTAGTTTCTGCCTACACTCTTGGGAAAAGGCGTGAGTTTATTTTTATTTATTTTATTCTAATCGGGGAACTTACAGCTATAATACACCGTGTTCTTAAACAATATGAAACTGAAGGCCATTTACAAATTCACCAAAATTAAAAACGATAAAATTATACGAATGTCGGTACAAAATACCTTTTACATAAATTATGAAAAAAAAATAGTACACGATCGACAAATACAAACTAAAAATAATTTAGACGTAAATAAATACTTTTCCTTAAAAAATCTTTCCACCAACAAATGCTTAAGCCGAGAAACACTGGTATTGAATATATCTAAATCATGTTCACCAGACAGTTTATTAAAACTTCTGCTCGCACGGATCAGAAACGAATTCTGCCTGTACGTGGACCTGGAACGAGGGACATGTAACAGGCTAGGTTTGCGAAACAATTTGCAGTGTGTTACTAACCCTAAGCAGCTTTACAGCTTAGGGCAATCTATAGTACCATTTGCGATTTTAAATAGGTACAATGCGTTTACGTATATGTTTACCTGCAGTATTGTCTCTTTTTCTCCCTTTAATCCATCCAAAGGTCTTCTGTAAAATATCGCTTTTAGCGATAAGACACCCAATGTAAAATTTCTACATTTATATCTTTAATTTTTATTTACTTTTATTTTTATACTATTTATTTTTATACTTATATTTTTATTATTTTATAGTGTACTATCGAGGAAGTTCATATCTATGCACCTTTAGGACTATTTTTCCCTGTAGCGCTCGGGCGCTAACAGTAACTAACGTAAAACAGATGCGGTCATCGTGTTCACGGGATTTTGTTCTAAAACTGCTTAGATATGAACTTCCTCGATAGTACATAATAAACATTATTCTATTCTATGTGTATCAGTATCTAACTCAACTACTTCCACATAGCAACCGAGCTTGCCAACCACACAGCACCAGAAGATACTGCCAACATACAAAAATGTGTTCTTTGTCACGTATTCAGCACCAAACATTGACCGATTTTTCATTTTATTGCCGTATAGTAAAACACGAGAGATGAGGAAATAACTGCTCTCCGACAGAGAAAGAAAGAAATATTATTTTACGGAAAGATATATGGTATTGGGCTATGAGCTGTTTGTAAATGTCAGATTAAATATGTTGCTAGTCAAGGCAATCGTTTGATCTCAAAATGTAGGGTAACATTAATATCATTATAGTTTTCCTCAATGCTGTATGCAATGTGTCTGCGTCATGTAGAAGGTATATAGGAAACCAAATATATGCAATAAATGAATCCACAAGTAATACTAGTCCTCATAAATATAGCAAAATTAAATATTTCATTTAAAACCGTAAATTAAAAAAGTGAAATTTTCAAACAAATTAAATATCAAATTAAATTCGGTAAAGGTGTACACTCTGTTTTGACAACGTACCTTTTAGTTCCTCCGTTTAGGTGTACCGATTTCCATTTTAGGCAATTAAGTTGAGTACCTACTTAACAGCGCGGCAGCGTCGTGATAGTTTGCACTGCGCCTGCGTGGCAACGTCTCTTTTCAATGTTCAAGGATTCAAGTTCATTGAATCATTGACTTAGGGCTGATTTTTCAATAGTCAGATATATTTTATCTGAGGAATAAATATTCAGGTTTGACAGCTTTTGTATGCAAAATATGTCAAACTGTCAGATTTATTCTTCAGATAAAAGTAATCTGACTATTGAAAAACCAGCCCTTAGTGATCCAATTCTACAGAGTGATCAAATTTACTAATAATTAAAAGTCTACTTTTTGACCTGATTACTGGACCAATTTCGTAAGTGTAGAATACATATTGTATTGTATATATATATTCATATACATTATAGATTCTAAATATACGAAATAAATTATTATTCATTATGGATTCTACATATATGCAATAAATGAAACCACATAGGTACTTGTTATCGCATTTGCTGACCATATGAAACAATAAAACATTCTATATAAGGATAGCGTCAGTTTTGGTATTATATAGTTGTTTCTAGCCTATTGGTTATGTTATTATGTACCATGTTCCTTATGTAAATACAGTTATGTTAAAGGGGCTGACAACAGCTAAAGCGCGGTCACTGTCGCACTGCATATAAAAGAAACAGAAGCGCGATAACACAAAGCTGGTATTTTAATGCAAAATATGTAGCAATTCTTTATATACAAAAAATCTATTGATTGGACTAAAAAATGTATGTCGCTTGAATAACAATCTGAAAAAAAAAACAGAATGATTGCATGTATATTAGTATGGTTTTTAATCGTTAAAATAAATTTTTAGAGGTATCTTTTTGACTTTTTTCTATCGTACCAAATTAGTTGTATTATGTTCTCAACACACTATCTAACTAGCATATATCCTAAAGAATATCATATATTTTTCTGATTTTGTTTACTGCAGTGGATCATATACTTTTAGGCATTATAATACTTGCGTTTAGGTCACGTAGCCCCCTTAAGTCCCTGTAATAGGGAGCGAGCCTGTTGCCATCAACCGGGCACAAATCCTGACTCCAGGATGCTGCTGAGATATTCCTGGCGGAAAAATCCAATAACGTTATGCCCGACCCGGGAATCGACTCCAGGACATAGTGGTATTCTGATAGAAACTGATAAACGGACCTAAATGCAACAACGGCTGCGGGGTTTTCTTTTGTAATTTTTTTAACAATATAAACCATAAAAATCACAATTAAATATTTATATAAATACAAATTTTATTAAAAACAATTTAATTTATATTAAATATTATAATATATAAACAAAAATTAAAAAAATCAATTCAAGAAAATCTATCTATTTATATAAATTCCACAATCACATTACAAATATTTTAACAAAATTCTCTACACCGACCGTAAAAATCGAAAGGCGTGTCGAAAAGTCTTTTCCTTTGTACACTTTTAAGCTCATAAGACGAGGTATTGTCATCGTACAATCGCGCACAGATGCGCTTCAATGTTTGTCTGTCACTATTTGTTCGCAGGTTTTATCTTGAGCACACATTCTGGCACAGTGCGCGGACACTTGTGCACACAACTGTGCTTTTTATTAGAAAAAGTATTCTTGACATCGTTTCTGCAAGTGTATTTTTAAAATAGGAATTTCTTTGAACTTATAATGTGCATTGGAGACTCACATTGCCAAGCCATTTCCCGTCTATGTTGGGGTAAGCTTCCAGTCTAACCGGATGAAGCTGAATTTTAGATAGAGCGACTGCATATCTGACCTCCACAAACCAATTAGAAAGAAAGAAAAGGAAGAAAAAATGTTTATTCTGCACAAACAAAACGCATATTACAAATAAAAAAAATAATAAAAAAAAAGACAAGTATACACATCCAACGTTATCAAAAGCCTCATATTCAAGCATACATATTGCCGACAATTTTGTCCATTGCTTGATGTGTCAGTGCCAGAGACCAAAGACAAGACACCTTAGTTGACATCTCTAAACTGTAGTATGTGACATTGACAATACAAATCAATCCAGATGCGTCTGCGACACTGACAGTTGACAACAAAAGTTGCAAAACAATCACAAACGAATCAAAACAAAATCAAAATGCCAATTGCAGAGTGGAAAAATAACTACTTTTGTAACAAAAAAAAAAATAACAATAATATAAGCAATTATGCCGTGCGTCGTATCTGTGCAAGAAAAGGTCGTTGCTCAGCAAAATGCTGTGACTTCGGACGAACTTATCGTCAACAGCGCTGATTTTCAGCAACTACCTCTCGAATGACGTAATGACGTCCTACCGTGTGACTGAATCGGGTAAGTCTAGCTTTCCGCAGAATTAAACTAGTGTGATTAAATCTGATCATAGTGTGTACTTTTATAGATAAAACGACAATAAAGACTGATTCTCAGACTTTTGGGCTTCTGACTATGTAACGACTTTCGAACGACAATCTGGTCCAACGGCTTCAGGTGCTTTACGAACCATGGAGGGATCTTTGTATGTACCTAATGGATGGTCACCTATCCATGAACCGACCGCGACAAGTGTAGCTTAATCTTCGATCAGCCACGAGTATCATTTAGCCACGAGCCCATCACACCTGTGCACTTTGAAGACTACGAACTACTTAAGTTGTGTTTTAAAATGAGTAATTTCATTACTATTTTCCAGATCTTGATAATAGTTATAAAGCTTGGGTTTAGTTTACTTAAGTATCTACTTTATATTAAGTAACTAAAGAAAGCCGTAACTTTGTAAACTTACTGCGCTAGGTATAGTAAGAATTAGCGCGAAATACTAATAAATAAATATAATTATAGCATTCGTTATTTAATACTCAATGCGAGCATCGTACAGACCATTTCAATTAAACCACTCTTGACTTATTTGTTTGTTACTATTTCACGCTAAAATAGCTGATCGGATTTAGATGAAATTTGGCACACAGATAGACCATTCTCTGGATTAGGGCGTAGGATACTTTTTATCTCAATACTCCCAAAGGATCGAGATTTATGCGAGAGAAACTATGGGGCGCAGTTAGTATTAAATATTTTTCATCCAAATATCCATTCATACAAACAAACAAACCTAAAATCTTAGGAGACACATAAATAATGTTAATTGTAAAGACATGGAATGCCTTGGGAACCCGCTAGGCGGCGCCACCTGTCTTGTCAACGAAGCAGAGCAAAAGTAATTACATGCTGACAGTTAATTAAACATGGTTGCTTACAGCGTACTGTACATATTTATTTATTTAACTGTATATTATGCTAATGAAAAAAACTAAGCTGCTTTCTTTGCTTTTACTCTTGTTTTGTATATCAGTAAATCTTTTTGCAAAATATATTTTGTTTTTGACAGTACATGATTTGGTCAAGACTGACTCGTTGATCTAGTTATCTACAGCTGAGCATGATTTCCTGGGATCGATTCCTATGTCGGGCAAAAAGCAATGATTTTATTTCTGTAAGTAGGTTTGTACAAACACTTTTACACGTCAATCATATTTTTTTTTAAACTGGATGAGGCCGGCTTTTCCTATCTGACTACTCTGAGAAGAAAGGCCGAAACAAACTCAGAGGTCACAGTCTCTTTTAAAGTCCAGACAAAATCTTGGTCAGATCATGTGAAGGCTACGTAGACCGGTGTCTGAAGTGGTCTTTTGAGGAAAGAACCACACAGCTTGAGTGGACCTGTCCAGTCAGTGCACGCGAATGTCAGCAATCGCAACTCAGAACTTATGGAGCTCAACGATTCGACGAACAATACCAAAGAAAGGACATTTGGGTAGGCCACATAAACTACTCAAACTGCCAGAACATGATTAAAACTGGAACAATGACCCACATAGTCCTCACATTCACAATAATTAAAATAATATAATACTTTAGACAGTAAATATTCATGTCATTATACGTATGTGTAAAAAGGTATAGTTAATTATAGCAAAGATTAGCAGAAGATAGTACTTTTTTGTAAAACAAAAATCGTCTGAATATCGGCGGCATTTCCCCACAACAGAATACCGTACGACATTACAATATGAAAATAACTAAAGTACCTATACTAAACGGACCGTCTCTAAATCCGTTAAACCACGAATTTTTCTAAAGGCGTATGCTGCATAGCTAAGCTTTTTTGATCATTTATATATATGGGGGCCCCATTGAAGCTTGGCATCTAAAGTTATGCCTAAGAATACTGTGGTATTTTCAGGTTTCAACTCTTCACCCTTTATGAGAACACTTGTTTCTACTTGCCTAACATGAGGTATCGTAAACTTAATACATTTAGTTTTTTTCTCGTTAAGAAGAAGGTTATTAACATTAAACCAGTTAACTACTTTTGCGAGGGCACTATTTACATTGTCAGTAACCAGCTGCTAACGTTTGAGTTTAAATAAAAGTGAAGTGTCGTCTGCAAACAACACTATATCATGTTTATCCTTTATGAGGTAAGGCAAGTCATTTATATAAATAAGAAATAAAAATGGACCAAGAATTGAGCCTTGAGAGCCCCCGTTCTTACTGCCGATCTGGGTGATCTTTTTGTTGTAATTGGGTTTTTCCGTCAGGGCTTACTCAGCAGCATCCCAGAGTCTAGAGTTGTTCCCGGTTGATGGCAACAGGCTCGCCCCCTTTTATATGGGACTTAAACATATCTGGCGAAATGAGGGTGTACTATAGCTATACCTCTGCCTATTCCTGCGAGGATTACAGGCGTGATGTTATATTGATCTGGTCACGCTCAAGCTATAAGCTATATAAGCTATTTTATCTTATTGTAATTTTTTTTTGTTTACGTTTTGTGTCTATTAATTAACTTTTCCAAATTTTAACTTTGTTAGCTTAGTTGTTTAACTTTGTGCATGTTGTGGTCTCCTATAAGTGAAGGAGTAGGTACACTTACTTATTACCTGATGTAACTCTTTATTTATGTGTCATGTATTGTGTACATCTTTTGTTGGAGATCCTAAATAAATAAATAAATAAGAAAATGGGGTCACTCTAGTATTCAGTACTTAATAATAAAAAAAAACAGGCGATTCTAAGATTTTGACGCTCTTTTGAACTTACTGTACGAGATTACTTACTTACTGTCATCATTCCACAACATCAAAACTTTAACGTTTTGATTTTGTTGTCGATGGAACCTAAAAGGATTAGGTTACATAAAATGTCATAAAAAAGTAATAAACATGGAATACTCGTGCGCATCAAATCAGAGAAACCATCATATTTACTATCTATTTCGATAAACTATATAGATATAAGTTCGATACACCCACGATTAAATAGTTAGAGCTACGTACATACCAACGTTATTTACTTACATAATCTGGTGTTTAGGATAGTTTGTCAACATCAGTATATACGAAAATGTTCCCAAACACTTTCTAGACAAATAAAATTAAATATTTTATTTATTTATTTATTTAGTATTTAGTAGCATCTGTCCGCAGGTTCACCCGCGTGGGTGTCGGAAATTATCCAACGGGAACGTGCTACGGGGACAAAAAGTAGCCTATGTCCTTCCCTAGGATGCCATCTATCTCGTTGCCACATTTTATCGAAATCCGTTTAATAGTTAAGGCGTGAAAAGGTAACGTACAGACAGAGTTACTTTATTAGTATGGATCTAACCACAGACAAGAATATAGGAACAGAAAAATATGTAGAATGTATGTGTGTATGTGTTATTTATTTTAGAAGTATGTATGTATGTTTGTATGTATGTATGTATATTCTCATATTATTTGTTTTATTTTATTAAGTGAATTGTTTTTGATTTTATGTATTTTATTTTCTCTTTTACTCTTACACACGCTGTCTACATCTCTAAATCTACTATCCTATCGCAGGTATGCTGGAAGAGATTTCATTAGAAATAAGCATCACCTTTGTACCTATTTTTCTGTTATTTTCTTCTTGTCTGTTTATATAAGTGTGTACATAAATGGTTAAATAAAAAAAAAAAAAAAAAATAGAAAGCTGAAGCTTATTGTTAGAGAAATCTCTTCCAGCATACCTGCCATAGGAGTTAGTCCTTTTCCTGTAATCTCTAATAAAATACCTGACCAAATTAAAAGTTTACCGTTGCAAACATTATAAAAAAAACGTTGCACAGAATTACTTGTAGATAAATGTTATTATTCTGTGCAGGATTTCCTAAATGATAATTTTTTATAATATCTTTATTATCCTATACTTCATATTATATTTGCATGCTATATTAAGGCAGAATGTACATGGATCATAATATAATTTAACACTTTATTTTTGTGTACCTATATTCTAAGCAAATAAAGACCTATTCTATTGTATTCTATTCTACAGGAAAACTTGCTTTAATTGAAAAATATTGTTAATATTTAACTGGTCATATTATATCCTTCAAAACAGGTTCTAAGCTATTTTCATTCTGAGATATATTCATTTATTTGTCACAAATTTTTATCCCATACTTAATATTTTTTTATACAAATTATTGGATACTTGTACGCCTTGACAGAATTAGAGATACATATATCTAAATAAATTGGAGAACCCGATGTTGAAACCTAGTGAGAGTAACCATAATTTCAAAGATATAAACAAAATCCCTTCATAATATTTATGCAAATGAATAATTATTTGTGACCTTCAAAATAACATTAAGAATGAAAGGCAGACATGCAGGTAGACACCAAAAACCTACCTATACTTTTCCAAAATTCCCTTAAAATATCAATCAAGCCGCCTACCTGAGCACAGCCGCGGGCAAACACTAGTCAATAATAAACAAAGCCTAATTAGTCCCAAATTGCACGGAATATAAACAAAAAACCGCGCTCAAACCAGACGGAGATTCGGCGAAGCAATTAATGACTGAGCGAGATGTGGGGAGTGATAGACAGAAGTTTAGCACGAATATGACCGGATGTATTTTTGTGTTATTTAGAGCAACATTATAGAGCGTGGTGCAATCAAATGTAATAACTCAACTCAAGTCAAAGCATTTATTTCAAATAAACCAACATAGGCACATTTGAATTGTCAAAGGGTCGGTCGGTCAAAATCAAAAGTCATTTATTCAAACTAGGCTGAGAATCAGCACTTTTTGAACGCCAAAATGACATAAGACAGTCCCCTCAAAACCGCCCGCCCTTCACCACTTCCTAGTGCTTTAGCTGGGAAGAAGAAGTGGCGCAACAAACTCCTCAGCAGCACTGCTGTCTGTTCAGTTAGAAGAACTGGATTCTTTACAGTAAAAAGTAATTGATATTACGAAACACGAAACATTAAATAAAATTATTTGCCATATCTCAGCTAGCACACGCCAATATTGAAAACTATATAAAGCAGAAATAAAAAAAAAAAAAAACAGAACTTAATACACAATAAAAGCCTTCAGGCATAAAGGGCGTGCCCGCTTACATTTGCAATGCTGCATTATGTTTATATATGTAGCTGTAACTTGGAGTCAGAAAGATGAAGCTAGTTGCCCATTCCAAAGCGTAGTAGGTGTCTATGGAGAAGAACGGGAAAGAAACTCCATGGACACTCTTACCCTCCAAGAGTGGGAATACTCACTAGACTACTGTCCAGCCTCACCACCTTGCTAATTGTCTAATTGCTAGCTTGTGCGTATTTGAGAAAAAATATTATGGAAAATTTTAGAGTAGTGGAACGCGAGATTTTCATCAACATAATCGTCAGACTAACAGTAGTCTGATGCCGATCGTAAAACTACGAACAGAGTAGTTTAATTGAAGCTTGCATAAACAAAGTGGTTTGCACAACATTTTAAGCACTTTCCGTTTCAGGAGTTATTGTAATTTTCATAATTTTATAGAGGTATGAGGAACAGGGTGTAAAGTTCACTCATACCAACATAGAAAAGGGAGGATCCTCCGATCGACGGGTGTCGTGTCTGGTGGACAACTGCCCAACGGCGACGATTGATGTCGGGGCGTTGTAAATATGCTAGTAGCGTGGTAAACTCTGCTTTCGCGATGCAGGATTTTGCGGGACGTCAGTGTGATGCGTAGTTCGCAAGTGGCGATGAAGATACCGCTACAATTTCTACAGTCATAAGATGAACTTCATTGCAATATACACTTCAGGCAATAAATCGCTTCAGGCAATAAATCGCTTCTAATTATGAAACCAACTCATCAGCTCCTTCTCAAAGACAGCACAACATTGTACCCTAATATTAATCTCAGTTATGACAGTCACTTTTCTCGAATTGACGAAAATAGCACTTTAGAGACGTTTCGTTTCGAAGAAAACATTTCCTTTTAATTTGTATTTTATTAGCGATGTTTGGCCGGCGTTAATGGCAACACTGGCTTTGCTTTAATATGCTGTATTATCGAAGCAAAGTTTTAGGAATAAGGTACCTATTTATATGGAAAATAATTTACTACCCAATCTGAATGTGCAAGTATCTGTCATTCATCGAAGACCTGTAAAGGATTATGTCAAGAAGATAGACAATAGACAGCAGCGTGTTCCTATCTGCTAAAATATTGTGATCATGAATTCTTCTTTTAAACCAAGAGATATAACCGTCGTAACCAGGAGGCCTGTGTACAGCAGCATAGACAATCATAGACGGTCTCATTTGCCACATAGCATATAAGCATTATCAGCCTATAACGTGCCCACTGCTGCGACACAGTCCTCCTTTATTTGAGAGGGAGTGGGCTGTAATCTACGAAGCGGCCCAGTGCGGTTTCGTAGATGCCACGTGTCTTCGAATTTGTGGCTCTAGGACATGCCGGTTTCCTCACGATGTTTTCCTTCACCGTTTTGAGAGCAGTGGTGATTTATTTATTTATTTATCACAAACACATGAAATTATTTACAAAAAGTAAAGCGTAAAGTAAAGTAAAGTAAAGCCAGCGATCGAACCCACGACCTACAACTAGTAAGTCGGGCCCGATACCACTGGGCCACCACTGCTCCATTTGCCATGCTCGGCAGTAATATCTCGATGTTTGATGACGTTCTAATATTCGGTAAAGCTTTTATTCTTTCGGTTGCAATACTTATATGCCTTCAAATGCCATTGATGTCTCATTCACCTATAGATGTAACACTCGATTAGAAAGAGGAACTGGGTCGGGTTGTGGAGGTCAGCGGGGAAATTGCAAAACGCGCTAACAATTGCAATACTTTACATTTTGACAATTCAACAACATTCATTACGTTACTTACGTTGGCGAGCACACAAATGTTTCAAACAAATGAAGCAATGGTTTAGGAACTTCCTTCAAACTCCTTTCGGATTGTGAAAGAAAGAAAGAAATGATAACGTATCTTTGGACACAGTTCGTGAAACGCAAAATACAAATAACAAAATAAAAAGTGAAAATAATGTTTTATAAACAATAGTGTGCGCCAAAAAGATTCATTTTAGCATTTTACATACCAGACAGATGCTTTCTAATGAATCTTTAGGGACAAGTGACAGAGAGTACAAACAGTTATGTCATAAGTACCTAATACGAAATGAAAGGCGTAATGCAATAGGGGTTCAGATAGGCAGATAGATTGATTCGAAATAGGTAAATGATAAATGATTTTATTTCTGTAAGTAGGTTTGCACAAACACTTTTACACGTCAATCGTATTTTAAAACTAGATGAGGTCGGCATTTCCTATCTGACTACTCTGAGAAGAAAGGCCGAAACAAACTCAGTGGTCACAGTCTCTTTTAAAGTCCAGACAAAATCTTGGTCAGATCATGTGAAGGCTACGTAGATCGGTGTCTGAAAATTAAATGGTCTTTTGAGGAAAGAACCACACAGATTGAGTGGACCTGTCCAGTCAGTGCACGCATCAGCAATCGTGCAGCTCAACTTAGACTTAAGGAGCTCAACGATTCGACGAACAATGGGAATTGTGATAATCGAGACGGTTGCATTTGCATCTAGTATCTTATCCTATTTCATGATATCCTTAGATATTAAGTGCCACATTGAATTTGAAGTATAGAAAGTATTATACAATTGCCAACGTTTAATATAAACATTATGAAACGGATCGTGTTTGAAACATGTGTCAATAAACAGGCCAGGTGCCACTTGCGTAGGCCAGAGCATTGTGATCGTAAAACATATCGATTTCAATATTATTTATATCTTTATTTGATTTACTTGTATGAACGAATTGTTATGGTTTTATTGAAGTTGACTACGACTGCATTGAGAATAGAAAAAGGTTTGTATGTTTTCAGAAGGTAATTTTTCGTTCAAATTCAAGTCGCCATCTTATTAATGAGAAAATCTTTTCAAAAATGTTAGGTAAATTAGAGGATTTTATGACAGATTCAGGTTGAGATGTGAATGCGAACGTTCTAAATATACGAAAAGCCCCTCAGATTTAATATGAGATAAGCCTCAGAGATATGCCTACTAGGACAACGGTTCCCCCTTTTTTTTGTGTGTTTACTTTCTGTGGTTCCGAAACCCTTTAAAACTGGACCATAGCAATGCTGTTTGGTTCCATAAAATGGTACGCTGGTAGTACTTTTCCGGCCATTTCACAAGAAGCTTAAGATACCTAAAGGCTCCTTCAAACAGGCGCGACACGCGACGCAAAGGCAACGCTCGTCGCACGACAGCAGTGCTTTTGCGTCGCGCCTGTTTGCAGGAGCCTTAAAATCTGAAATGCAAGTACAGACGCCGACAGAACCTAGTTCACAATACATCTCAATATTTACGACCAAAGCCCATTTCTTTTATGTTTCAGACGTAAAGAAAATAGTATAAAAACATTTGATTTGCAATATACAAATAAATCAAAAAGCAGAAAATAAAGCCACCAATCAACAATAGCTATAATTTTAGAAGGAGTTAGGTATACATCACACACACACACAAAGAGTTACTGCAACAGCTTTAATACAATTTTATAAACGTACTAGCTGTTGCCAGCGACTTCCTTTGCGATCCAGAATGAAAAGTAGCCTATGTCCCCTTACCCAGGTCATGGTCTATATGTGTGCCAAATTTCATGCAAAACCGTTCAGCCATTTTGGCGTGAAAGCATCAAATAAACTTACTTTCGCGTTTTTAATATTAGATGTATCTCTTTCACTTACAGGACACTTGCAATCTTTTGTACGTTTCTTGAGTTAGAAAATCGTTGATATCTAGTCACTTCTCGACTGCGGTGGGACAGGTGCCTTCACTGGTCATTCTTGAATTGTTACTGCTACGAAAAAAAGAAGCTTTCATGGTCAAACTGTTAACATTTGCGTACTCTGCCCAATAAAAGCAATTTGACCACATGAAACCCCAAATCGCCGTATCATATAAACATGCGATCGCTCAAAAGGAAATACCGTAAGTAACGCGACCCGTTGCGGTCACAGTCGTGGTCGCAAACTGGTTGCAAGTGCTTTCAAGGTATGCATGTGTGGTTTTGCAGACTTGGTGTCTAAAGTGACACGTGTGTCAATAATGGACTCCGTCAAAGTCAAAGCATTTATTTCAAATTGGCACTTAGAAGGCACCTTTGAACGTCAATACTTATTTTATTTTTATTTCTTCTCGACAACAAACAATTACGCAATAATGCTTAATATTTAGGTTTAGATAATTTACAAAACACTTAAGTAATCACGCAACCAGCATCGTTATCCACAAATTAATCCAACAATGAAAATAGTTTGAGCAAGGTACAAACAAACAATTGTGTATCATAGTTTAACTATTGTGCCTTTTGATGTAACGTTTGACAAAGTATGTACCTAGATGTGAGAATATAACAGATTATATCTGAAACTACCTATGTGGTATTTAAAAGGATTTTTTTATAAATACTATTTTTTAAATGTACTTACATTAATATAGAATTGATTCTAGTTGCCCCCTCCAAAATGTAGTTTCGTATGCAGAAGAATGGGCAAGAAACTCCACCGTTACTCTTTTAATCGTGGAACCCTGGATAGTTATCATCATAAAGGGATACCCAATCCTCCGGGGTAATTGCCTGACACACTTACAATAGCAATGCCTTTCATTGTGACAGCTCAACAACATTCATTGCGTTATTTATATCGTTGAGCAGACGAATTTTTATACTTATAAAGCAATGGATTTCCTACAAAATCCTTCGGATTGTGATTGAAAGCGTGTTACCTATACAACTAGGGTGCTAGCCAGTCCATTTGTGAAATGAGGTCCACCTACAGCAGGGTAACATAGTACAGGTTTATTGTAGCGTTCAGGAAGCAAATTGTAATAACCTTATACCTCGTTGATGATAAATGCTGTTTCAAGAACTATCTGGACACGGTTTGACTTTGACGCTAATTGTTAAGCCTCTGCAAAACCATCCAGTAGATTAATCACGATTTTATACGTAAAATATAAATTGAGTTTTATTTACACCACTACACGTACGATTATCCCAAATTGTCGCCTAAGACGGAAATTTCTATGACCATCATTTATTTATTTATCATGATGCGAAAACCGCAAAGGTATATCGTAAATTTGTAACGAGTTGTCCAATATTTGGTATGAATACTTTTTTATTAACACTATGGTTTAACATGAAAAGGATTTTAGTTTGTCGCTAATAGTAAACTCATACCAGAAAATTTTATGCTCAGGATTTGGGCAAATAGCAAAGTTGATACCGGTTTTTTCTTTCAATAAATTCAATCACTAATATCATGCCTCTAGTCTTCAAAAGCTGCAATGTACGCACTTGTGAGTGCATTGCATCTTTTGTCTTTGACTTTGTGCAACTTATTTCATCACCACGGCTCTCGAGACTGTGAAGAAAAACATCATGAGAAAACAGAAAATTTGAGGTTATGTGACATCGACCAACCTGCAGATCTATTCTGTAACAATCTCACCATAAAAACTTAGGTGAAGTTAGTTGTCAATAGTGTCAATCCCTAGCATCAGGTGGGATGATAGCTCATGCATGGTGAGATTGTTACAGAATCGACCGGCAACATAGGCCCGCGTGGTGGACCGCAGTCCACTCCCTCTCAAAGAGAGGGCTGTTTCCCAGCACTTAGAAAATTATAGTCCAATAATTCCCCAAAGTGGCAGGCAGAACTTACATAATACCACTCGCATTATAATTTGCAAATAATTGAGGTCCCAATTAAAGGAAAAATCTAAATTTCAAAGATCAAAGTCCCATAGCAAATCTATCCAACCTTGGTATAAACACAACGCTAAGGTTTCAAAGGCGCTGCCACTCGTCGCGGTGTCCGATACCTAACGCCTGAAGGTTGTCCTTTTCTGAAGTCACTAGATACCGTGCGAACTGTGTTTATAAGATGCAAGGCTAAGGCAAAATACTGGGAGATAAAGGACAAAGAACCGGAGCTTGGAAGAAGAACCAGAGTAAGCAAACTGAAGTGGCAGGGGGCTGGCCATGTTTGTCGAAGGACCGATGGCCGGTGGAGCAGGCGAGTCTTGGAGTGGAGACCGCGTATCGGCAAGCGTAGCGTGGAACGGCCGCCAGCAAGATTGGCCGACGACCTCAAAAAAGTGGCTCGGACAGACTGGATGCGGAAGGCGGAATATAGATTGTTGTGGCGCAGCCTGTGAAAGACGTATGTCCAGCAGTAGACTGTGATAGGCTGAGTGGAATCATACATTGAAAGGACAAGGAACAACTATTCCTAGGCTTACATAAGTCAATCAACTCAACATACCGCAGTACGCTACTGAACATATTAATGCTCTCAAAAGTTGCTCCACAATATTTGAACCCGGCATTCTGGCATTCCAAAGACCACTTCAATAAAAAACAAAAGACATTTTCACGCCCCAGAAGAAAGATTAGCTACCACACTTAGTTGTTATTGGCTTATTGGCAGACACAAGAATGCTGTTGATTATCTTTCCCACGTAAGTAAGTCCGTTTAACACTATTGGGAAGGCAATCAAATTATACATTATCTACCGCAACCACCAATCGAAAGTCTTCCAGAAATCATGAATTTGATCTTATATCGATAGAAGGTTCTAGTACCTCATAATATTCGAAGCCTAAGTACATACTTTCATCGAATAAGACGGGAAAGTTTAAAATAGTATTAGACGTAATAGCCTATTGGTATTCACCGCGGTTTGCTAGAAAGTACCTCTCTGTGTAGAATCGGCGGAAGACGGTCGGAAAGTGGCTCGATGACGGAAAATTTGCTTGTGGTGATTTAACTAAGTACATATAATCTATTAGATTTCCTTATTGGGGTATTGATAAGCAACGTCTACTGCTGTGGTTGGTTAGTACTTGAACCTTTCATTCGTTAAGTCGGCTTCTGTATATGATCATATTTATATGGAAATCCTAGACTTTTCTTTGAGATCAATGAGCAATTATAAGAACGGGCTCAAACCCTGATTGTAACCATAACATCTTCATAATATCTTTGACAATTTATCTGGATTTCATGTCCACAATGCCCGATTAGATCGTACACGACGTATCATTGTATTACATCCCACAAATGCACACTTTAATAGCCTCGTTAGCCTGTTAAAATAGGTGTCTATCGTATTAAATCTCGGCACCAGTCCCCCTGTCGGCCAGGGTGCTTCATAACATGCACCGCGCGATTCCGGCAATGCAGTTAGCACAATCAGATTACTGGCCGCTCAATCTGTCACAACTGAGTAGATATACCACTTTAGTGATTTACAGGGAGATGTCGAATTGAATGGAATACCGGGATTTGAGCTACAAGGCCGTGATGTGAAAATGATTTTGGTCGTTTGAGCTTCCAGAACTTATATGTTCTAAATCTAAACTTAATATTATATACAGAAAATATTTGATATTTTGTTGTTTGCTTGATATGATAATTATGCATTCACGCTAAAACAGTTTAATGGATTTTGATGAATGTTTGCATATGGGCAGACCTGGATTAGGACATTTAATACATTTTATCCCGATATACCTACGCGATCCAGACTTATGCGGGTAAAACTGCGAGGCGTAGCTAGTCATTGATATTATTCTTAGCCGATAAAGCAAGCTTCAGGACTTATGATGCTTAGGTGCGTTCAGTGCATCCAAGAGCCAGCTACAAACTTTGCCGACAACAACATGTTTTCAGGATCTTTTCTCGCAAAGCGTGTCAATCGTGTCAAAAAAACTTTATTACAAAAAAAAAACAACCGAATGTCAAAACAAACAATACAAAGTGAAAAATTTTATAATTAAGGAAGCGGTGTCATTGGTTTTGTATTTTCTTTTTTTGCCGCCGACTTCCAAAATTGCTTCCTTCACTTGCTAGTAAATAACAGTGACAGGAAGTTATTATAAATACGTATTATTGAAGCTAACCGAAAAACCATTATCAGAACTTGACCAAAAATATATAGGACCACCGAAAAAATATTCTATCAAACGACGAACTTTTCAAATCGGTTTATAATTGACACGGTTTTAAATAACAACAGAATTGAGAACCTCTTCCTATTTTTAAGTCGGTTAAAAATGGATTTTAATTATTCCTCCCAAGTTGCGCTAGAACAATCAGATTTCACCATTCTTGAAAATTACAAGTTTGAACTATAGTTTATACCAAAACTTGCTCAGTAGATGTTAGAAAATTCATTTAATAAATTTCAGGATTCTTCACGACATTTTTTATCACTCCAAGTCAGTGATCTAAAAGTGGTCGTAGGTGCAGTTAGCATGGGTAGCTCGCCATCCGATAAGGACCAGGCCAGGTTCCACGGCGCGTACACAACGCGCCGTCGACCGCCGCAAAGAGATCTCAGCACCAACGACGGGGTCCGCTAGGAGCGATGCCTGCCAGGGTTGCGGGAAAGTTGGCACAGGCAACTGAAGGAACACGGGTGGGTTTTAGTCAGTAAGAGTCTGACACGCCCTGCCGCTCCGGCCAGAGCGGGAGAAGTTATTTGATGATTTCCCACCCTAAAAAAAAAAAGTACAGGTACAAAAGGTAACGCACAGCTGCCAATACCTCATTGTAATTTTTTCCAATTCCTGAAACAGCCTGTATCTTGCGCCGCCTCACGTAGGTCACGTTGTCACAAATTGGACTACTGCATAAAGTTACACTCCGGATGCACATGTAATCGTAACACGCGCGAGAATCATGTGGGGGAGAGAGGGCACTAATAGTTCGGATCAGCGTGAAAGTGATGGGGAATTTTTAAGTGTTGGGTAGATGAGCTTGCTATGTGTCATTATTAGAGTCAGGTTTTGTTGTGCAGTTTTATAACGTCGGTATACCCGGTGGTTTTGACGTCATGTCGTAGTCTGGAGAAAGTGAAAACAGAGGGGGAACCAAGTTGGTTTAAAATTTTAAATCTTACATTGTTCTTTAAACGAAATCGATTCAGAATGAAGGAGTTGATCAAGAGTGTTTTTTGTTATTTTTGGTTCCTGTAAACATTTGACTCGATCTTGCAGTTTTCAAACCAAACTATTTGTATCACACTGATATTTATCAACTTTATCACACATTAATGGATCATAACCATAAAGCCAAGTAGTTAAAACATGTTTTGCACCATCTCAGCACAGTCCCATAATAAGTGTAATATAAATAATAAGACTATTTTAAGCGAGGATTTTATTACAGCATCCATAATATCTTCGGTTAAATTGACAAGTCGTTAAGCCAACACTTGAGCTGTATATATCTGTGCTATGACTTTTTTTTTTAAACTATAACACTGGAACAACCTTGGCATTGAGCCGAATTACTGATTCATACGCAAATGGAGTAATCAAGATGATGTAGTGACAAAAATTGAAATGAGTATACTAAGGTGGTTTGGTTATGTTGAGCGTATGAGCGAAAGGCGACTTATAAAAGGTACAAGGTATATTATATGTGAGTCTAAACGCCGGGATGAGAAGCACTAGAAGAAAATAATAGTCATAATATTGGCAAAGTGTTCTACAGAAAGGTCAGGTGCTGGTTGTTCGGAACTGGCGTGAGTGTATGACCAGATGTATGAAAGTAAATGAGGCAAAAGGAGTATTTGTAAGGATCGTAGCAGGTGGCGTTCTATTGTTTCTGCCTGCCCCGATGGGAAAACGGTGTGAGTTTATATATGTATGGAGTACCCATACAGATGCTACGAATTCCACATCCCAACAAATGTGTAAGGTGTGGGAATTAACGTTAAGTCTGTGATTGAAAGCGCGAATATAAACCCAATCTATTTAGAACTAAAATGTTAAAACAAAGGCAAAACAATCCATGCAGTATATAGCGTGCTAGTCGGGAAAGATTTGAAAGCATCAGAATGACAATACTATACATATATGAGTAAGAGTACTAATTTCTGTCGTCGCAAACACCATTCTGTCGCCTGTATGAAAGGACCATAAACGTTCTAAACAAATGCCTCTCGCATCGTTATTCCTCCATTTACTCATTCCTCTGCGTCCTGGCCATAACCTCTAAATGTTTATGTGAATGTCTTGTCCGTCTGTCTATGTAAAACCCTGTCATGTATGGTAATGAAACGTGGTAGGAAAGCTGCGAATTATAGGATTAGGCAGTAGGTTTATTTAACCAGAGTAATTTTAAAGCCAGGGTTTACCAGGGTACTATAAACGTGGGTTTAGTGTAAATATACGATCATGTTGTGTTTTGATGTGTAATTTATTTATATCGTGGATTATTATAGAGTGTGAAGAAAGATTGGAAGATGGTGAATTTTAATCATGGAACTTTGTACAGAGAAGACGACTTCGACTTTCGAAAATTTTAGGCTGCCTGTATTTCATCTCTAAGACGACCGGTCTGAGCTCACAGGTTCAGGGGGCGATTTTAAACACAAAATATTTGGATTTAGATATCATTACAAAAACATGCTTAACAATAATGTATAGAAATTTCAAATCGGTAAAACCTTTTGTTGACGAGAAACGTTGCCAGATAAAATCATTTTAGGGGTAATGACAATCAACCGACCTCAATTATAATAGAGCGTGATTCATGGGCGCCGGCAAGTTTATTTTCAGGGGGGTGCATCTTCAGCTCCACGAAAAGAGCTCGATCATTTTTGCACTTCACCTCGGATATGTTAGGTTATCGTTTGTCCATTCAAACAAGGAGTAACTTTGTCGACTCATGCAGAAAAGGAGCGAGCGAAGCAAGCTCGATAATGTTAGCACCCTGCTTTGGGTCGATTAGATATTCGGAAATAGGAGTTCGGTACTTTGTAGACGAATGCACAAAAGCTTTAGAATTGAGAGATTGTAGAATGCAAGAGCGAGCGAAGCGAGCTCGATAATTTTTGGATCTCGCCTCGAATAGGCTTTTGGTTCTCTCTAAATTAGGCGTTTTCAGATATTTTTTATTTTTTAATGTCTTTACACCTACATTTTATTTTAAAGCCAGAGAGGTGCAAAGTGCACCCTCTTGCACCCCGCTCCCGGCTCCCATGGAAATCGGTAAAACCTTTTGTTGACGAGAAACGTTGCCAGATAAAATCATTTTACCCCTAAAGACAATCAACCGACCTCAACTAAAATACAGCGTGTATTGAATTTTAGAATAGAAACCCATTTTATCAGAATGTAATGTAACAAAGTAAGCGATAATATTAATTTTTACTATGTCAAATGTGATCTTATTATTCAAGGTACATTTTAATATGATATTTGTAAAACAGTTTTATTAATTTCTCCTGTTCTAAGTCTTTCGAAAATCTTAGTATAGAGTGCTAAGTAATATCAAATTATTTATCGAAAAGCACGTTGCTCCATCAAACAGCTTATAGCATTCCCACTGCTGGGACACAGGCCTCCTCTCTGTGAGAGGGAGTGCGTCGTAATCCATCACGCGGGCCCAGTGCGGGTTGGTAGATATCACGTGTTTTCGAATTCTTGGTTCTAGGACTTGCCGGTTTCCTCACGATGTTTTCCCTCACCTTTTTAAGAGCAGTGGTGATGAAATAATTTACACAAAGTAAAGCGCATGTCTGGGTTCGAACCTACGACCTACAACTCGTAAATCGCGGCCGTTACCACTGGGCCACCACTGCAATCCACACACGTTAACTCAACGTAATTAACAAGCTAGATTTAACAGCACGAAACTGAGAATAATTCTAGATTGGCTATCATAATATAAGCAAGTGGCGGCAAAACTTTAAGTAGCCAACAAATCAGATTCCAAATGAGCAGAAAATTAGTCGAAACAGTTACAACTATCTCGCAGGAAAATCTTTTGAAGTACAAATATTTACGACACGTAGTAAACATGGGATATTATCACCGACTCGTAAGATAATGCGCTGTTTCATTCATTCGTTAGTATATTAGCTTACGAATGACCGTTGGTAGCTGATGTTGGCTCACTGTTTTTTTTTGTATTAAATATTGTTATGTTGGAGGAAGTATTAGTTGTAATGTAAAGAAGTAATTATGGGAACAATCTGTATTTACTGAGTTTTATAAACATGGGATATTATCACCGACTCGTAAGATAATGCGCTGTTTCATTCATTCGTTAGTAGGTATGTTATATAGGTACTTACGGATGAGCATTAGTAGCTGATGTTGACTAACTGTTTTTATGTATTAAATATTATTAAGGACCAAATGTAAAATCGCGAAAAAAAAAATCTGCTGGTCCCTACATTTTGACGAGCATAAATGTAGGGAACAGCTGATTTTTTTTCGCGATTTCACATTTGGTCCCATAGTAAAAGTTGTTCATAATGATGAGTACAATGAACCCTTAAGAGGTTGATGGTGTTTTACCAATAGCCCTGACTAAGGATAATCGAAAATATGTGAAGACCAATGAAACCTCACATCATAATGAAACGATGGATGGACTGTGTGTAAGATGATTATGGCTACAAAGGGCATGAATACCGAGATTACGACTAATAGAAAAGTGTGGAAGAAAAATACATGTTTCAAATTAAATCAAATAAATTTACAGATAAATTAGGATAGTGATTGGAATAGGTAAAGCTAAAATACCTAAAGTTCGAAAAAGAACAGAGACAAAGTGGAGACGCCTTACGACAAAAAAACGTTTCGAGACTAATGGAACATTACTTAACGTTCCGTAACGTACATCTAAAATGAATAAAGTAAAACAACTATCGAATACATTTCCTAAAAAAAAAGAATACCTATGCCCGATTTTTATTGTTTAAAAAAAAAACCTTTGAAAAAGAAAATGAATTCAATTAAATGTACTTAAGTGATGTCCCGAAACCCATAACAAATATTCCGAAAAAAAAAAATTGTCATAACGAAGTCTCCACTTTTTTTGTCTCTATTCTTTGAACTTGGTATATTAGCTCTACTAATCCGATTTTCACTGATGATGGATGATATAAAGATAATCGAGGTTTTTTCTTGACCGAGTCCATTTCGTTGCTATTTTAATCATATTTTAGAATACCAACAAGATATAGGTTTGACTTAGTTTATTTAATCATAATTATTTGCTTTAAATAGGTACCTACACGCTTTTGCAATTTGCTCAAGCAAAAAAATCTTAAATACCTGCCAATTTCTACTTGAATTCAAAAATTCAACTTTAAATACCCCTGGGCGTATGAAATTACATGCGTTGTGCGCGGTATCAATATCACGATCCTTTGACAGCGTCGCGGCTCATGACTGAGCAACGACGATGATCGACTGACGTAAGGAGCAAGATTAAAAATGCAGGCAATTTTATATATGGTACGGGACGGGACGGGGACGACGCCATTTATCTTGCAATATTGAGGTATTTTCCCATAGGATATACTATCACCAAAGATGGCTTCACTGTTTAGAAAGGTTTGAGATGACGAGAAAAAGACACAAATGAAAATACCCTTGTCGTGAAATCGTAAAATAATATTTTAAAGTTCTGATAGTAGCAATTTCATACAAGGGTTTATTAATAAGCGTTGTTTAAAGTCACGATAATTTACGATGATAAGTAACACTTATAGATAAACCTTTAAGTCTTTAACATTCCTACTTCACTCCCAAGTCACAGAATCACCTAGTTTAGGAGTCAGGGTTTACCTTATCCGTACGACCTTTAGTTAACCAAGTTATGTATCCTCAACTCAGCCTATCGCGGTCCACTGCTGGACATATATGCCTCTCCCAGGCTCCACCACACCACCCTGTCCTCCGCCTTCCGCATCCAGTCGGTCCCAGCCACTTTCTTGAGTTCGTCGATCCATCTAGCTGGGGGGCGGCCTACGCTACGTTTGCTGATACGCGGTCTCCACTCCAGGACTCGTCTGCTCCTCTGGCCACCGGTCCGTTGATGTTTAAGTATCTTATTCATATGCAATCTCAAAGGTTTTAGTATCAATAAAGATTTTTATTATTATTTATTATTATTCATAACCACCTCATCATCAGGTTTTAATCATTTTGATAGCTATAGCTACATCAATGAAAACTGAACGATGCTGTTAAAGTCACGTTTCCATTTTAGTGCCTCATAGTTCGTAATTCGTATGGTTTAATCTTTAACCCATCACGTTCTTAGGAGTGGTTTTGAGTACCAATCTCATTACAACTCCTAATGACCTAGGTATAGGAGAGATTCAGCAATAGATTGCTGGATAGACAAGAAAGTAGAGAATGTAATGTTGTGCCTCGTTGGTCTAGACGTCGCAGTACTGATAGACTACTGTCTAAGTCCGTCAGCGAAGATACGGGCCCATCCGAAAGTAGTTCGATACTTAGTAGTGAACCCTACTTTCGATTAATTAACAGAGGCACGGGGAACAGGGTATAAAGTTCACTCATACCTCCACAGAAAAGGGAGGATCCTCCGACCATACGGGTGTCGTGTCTGGTTGGTAACTTGCCGATGATTAATGTCGAGAAGTTGTATATATGCTAGTCGCGCGGTAAACTCTGCATGCGCGATGCAGCATTTGCGTGACGTCAGACTCAGTATGACGCGCAGCTTGCACGTGGCCATGTACCGCTACAAACTTTTTCGGACAGGCAAAAACACATCGGGAGTAGAGACAACTGTCAAGTCATTAATTTTTAACTCGGGCTCCGGACTTATATTATGTCCGTAAGTGATTAGAAGTGGGAAACGCCCATAACTTCGGCCGAAAACTACGGGCTTCGTGCTAAAGGAGCAGCTAAGGTTCCCAAGTTGGGCAAACTTTTTTTTTGTCTTTTGTGGGTGGGAAATCATCAAATAACTTCTCCCGCTCTGGGCAGAGCAGGAGGGCGTGTCAGACTCTTACTGACTAAAACCCACCCGTGTTCCTTCAGTTGCCTGTGCCAGGGGCCACGGTAACCCTCTTGGACTTTTTCGCAGCCCTAGCAGGCATCGGTCCTAGCAACCCCGTCATTGGTGCTGACATCTCTTTGAGGCGCGCGTGGAACACAACGCGCCGTCGACCCGGGCCTGGTCCTTATCGAACGGCGAGCTGCCCATTGCTCGCCGTTCGCAAGCCCGCGCCTACGGTGGCCGGGAATCGGCCTGCGATTCCCGACGCCCAGGGCGTCTCCTGCGGAAGTTGGGCAAACTGTTTTTGTTTTTTGTATATGGAGTTTCTCAGTATCAGCCCGGAGTCTAGACTTGTGGCCGGTTGATGGCAATAGGCTCGCCCCCTGTTATATGGGACTTAGACATAAGGACGAAATGTCCTTGTAGGTACCCCTCTGCCTAACTCTTGGGGGAATTCAGGCGTGACTTTATGTATGTATGTATTGTGTACAATGGTAGAAAGAAAGAAAGTAAATACGTTTATTTGCGGTAAACATGACGCAGAGAATAAAAACATACACAAAAAAGAACAAGTTGGGGGAAAATATGCGTCACATCCACGCAAAACGGCCATCGCTCAGCATAATGCTACGACCCTATGCGAGACAGAGCCCCAGCGCTGATTAAAGAAATATCTAAACGAAGTCACTTTTTATAGTTCACGAGAAAATATTCTCGTGAACTATAAAAAGCCCCATATAAAGATGTAACCTGTCGATACAGGGTAATTTGCCATGGATATTACGTATTATAACATTTATAACCACTCAGACCGGGTTCGTTAAAAACGCGTTCGCAGAAAAAAAAAATGGCGATGCATTCGTTTTTTTTCGAGAAATTGTACTTAAACGCCATTTTAAAGACGGCTAGGTGGAACTCATTATTATGAGGTGTTTAAGCCACGCCCCCTTTTGATTAAGTGGGGAGATAGATGCAATTACACCTTTACACCATGCGTGGTCGTACGAGTGCAACGTGTAATGTAGCTAGTGGCGTATCGTGTGTTGCAACATCGTGTCATGTCATGAACGTAGAGCGAACGCAATATTGAGTGAATCCCAATTGGATTGGATTAGTACGTTGCATGTTTCGATGAGATTTCATTTTCTGAATCAGTGCAATTTTGCGAATTTAGTTTCATTACACATTTGCTTGCATGCTGCAATATACAGTGCTTACCATAACTTTGTCATATTTAGGAACATATTATGAATTCCTAAATATAACAAGTCTTTCCTTCAACATTACGTGCTGAAAGAACGCTTGCAACGATTCTAAAACTTTTCCGATTATTGCACATTCACTATGTTTAAGTAATTGTAGTGTTGCTTGCGAATGCATAATCAGCCTATAATGTTCCCACTGCTGGGAAACAGGCCCCCTCTCAGGGAGAGGGAGTGGGCTGAAATCCACCATGCGGGCCCAGTGCGGGTTGGTAGATGTCACATGTCTTCGAATTTCTGGTTTTAAGACATGCCGGTTTCCTCACTTTGTTTTACTTTGCACCGTTTTGAGAGCAGTGGTGCTGAAATAATTTACAAAAAGTAAACCGCCTATCTGGGTTCGAGACTACGACCTAGAACTCGTAAATCGCGGCCGTTACCACTGGGCCACCACTGCTCTGCTCTGCTTGTGAATGCAAATATCGACAATCCCCTAATTCTATGGCATTTAATTGTTATACCATCATTCTCTTGCTTGCTTATTATTAATTTTATTTGGGGTCGGCACAATATGTATTCTTCCATTACTTCTCTATTTATTACTCGTTATCTCACTTCTCAGTGGTATCCCTGTCTACCCATATCGTCTTTCCATCGTTTCTTTGGTCTTCTACTCTTATAGCTATCCACATCCATACCCAGAACTTGCCTCATAATACGACAACAATAAAACCTATGTTCTTTTGTTTATATTTGCGGTCAACGATGGCGCACGCTTGCATAGAAATAATCTATCCATTCAAGACTTGAAGACTTCCAGGTTATATCAGTCTAGAAACACAGACCCCGCGGCGAAGACACCTTAATGCACGCTAAATGAAAGGGGAAATATTTAACTGATCCTCTATTCTCTAAAAACTTACTGACATTCTAATGATGTACACTTTTTAAAATAATTGAGCCCCTTTTTAAGTTTCTGGCCTTTTCTCACAGTTGATTGTACTAATTAAGCTAGAAGACCCCGATCAAACGGGTAAGTTTAGGTTGGAATTGTGAGTGCGTGACCGTGAGCTGCACGATTGCTGACAATTGCGTGCACTGACTGGACAGGTCCACTCAAACTGTGTGGTTCTTTCCTCAAAAGACCCTTTTAGATACCGATCTACATAGCCTTATCTGACCAAGATTTTGGCTGGACTTTAAAAGAGACTGTGACCTCTGAGTTTGTTTCGGCCTTTCTTCTCAGAGTACCTAGTCAAGATAAGAGACTCATCTAGTTTAAAAAAACAATGTTGGACGTGTAAAAGTGTTTGTACAAACCTACTTACAGAAATAAAATCATTTATTTTATCATTTTTACACACAAGACGAATTGGTTGCAGTAACTAAGGTAGGGCAGCCCGATCAAATGGGTTAGGTTAGGTTAGAAATGTGACTAACCGCATCAAAGTTGGTCGCAATTGCTTGACTATTTATTTATTGACTGACCGGTTGGCGCAGTTGGTAGCGACCCTGCCTTCTGAGCCGCTGGTCCCGGGTTCAATCCCCGGACAATTCAAACATTTGTGTGCATGAACTTGTCTGTTTGACCTGTGTCTGGGTGTGTATATGTATATAAGTATGTATATCAGTCATCAGGTTACCGTAGTACAGGCTCTGCCCAGTTCGGGACCTGAAGACCTTGTGTGGATGTTGTCTCTAATATACTTAATATTATTATTTACTATTTTTATATCCACAAAATAGGAATTTAATAAAGTTTACAAAAAGAAGCGCAGTCATTATATTAGTGTGTTCCATAGTGCTTAGGAGCGGAATATGAGAACTAGGAGAGGTTCGATTAAATACATGCCCAGTGACAGTGAATAGTATTTTTCTGTCTCAATATCCACTGGTCAACCTATAGTTATACCTCTGATAACTAATTTAATCATGACCATAACTTTATTAACATAGATTACGTAATAGGTATTCTTATTATTTAAGTAATTGACAGGTTGTCAAGTTATCTAACCACGTCTGTCCTCGACGGTAATTGTAAACAAACTATTATACTTGAACTTTGGTGTGGAATAAGCCAAGGAAAACCCAGTTATTACTTACAGCCATTGACTGTTCGGAATTGTAAGTTTATGGAGTCTACAAAATCTTAAACTGTTTTTATTTATTAAGGGGCTGACAACAGCAAAAGCGCGGCCACTGTCGGACTGTATAGAAAAGAAAGAGAAGCGCGATGAAACAAAGCTGTTAATTTATTGCAAAATATGAAGCAATTCTCTATATACAAGAAATCTATTAATTGGACTAAACAATGAAAACACTATCACGTTAATATGTTGCTTGAAGAACAATCTGAAAAAACAGAATGATTGCATGTATATTATTATGGTTTTTAATCGTTAAAATAATTTTTTTGAGGTATCTTCGTGACTTTTTTCTATCCTACCAAATTAGTTGTATTATGTTTTCAACACACTATCTAACTAGCATATACCCTGAAGAATATCATATATTTTTATAATTTTGTTTACTGCAGTGGATCATATACTTTTAGGCATTATATAACTTGCGTTTAGGTCATGTAGTCCCGATAACACTTTTTGTCACTATAGACTTCAGCATTTTGAAATCTATGACCAACAACAGTAGTATTTTATGCCCAAGCGATCTACGAAATACTCGAAGGGCACTGCATGATTTCATTTCCACGAATTCATTTGTTTCTTTGCTTATTTGTTTGTAACTTGTTAGCTTCTAAAACCAAAATTCTCCGTTTCTGTCTTTTGTTTTTCCGTAATTAAACCAAAAATACAATCTTTCCTCTCTCTTCCTGATGTTTTAGCAAGATAAAACCATTTGTGATGTTCTGAAGCCGTTCGAGACTTATTAGCGTCATCCTGTCATTCTGTCTCTGTCACCGAAGTTCAGACAAAAGCTTTGTCATTGTATTTCGGAGTTTTACAGTTTAATGGACGATTTGGACTGTTTCTTTTATCCTTGTTTAGTTTCCTAATAACATCGTTATATTTCTAACGCTTTTCTTAGCTAAGCTTTGGTTTACTAGGAACGCAGTTCCGTCATATTCTAACGGCCGACAAGAAATCTGTAATTTTCACAAGTATTTGACATTAAGGTGTCAAAAAACGCTCTTTTATTTATTACGCACCAATTACATTAATTAACATAAAGCTTTAAACAGGTATGGTAGGTATACAAAAATATTTCAAATACTAACATATAATAAGAGTGTCCTCTATTATATGTATGTTAGTATTTGAAATATTTTTATGAGAAGTTTTTTTTTTGTATGTCTGATGTTTTGTGAGAAGAAGTATGCTAGGGTGTCCCCTAGCATACTTCTTCTTACAAAACATCAGACATACACGCATAATTCTACTCCATTCATCGGCAAACAGATCACATTCAGGATTGGTGGTCAGGAGGGCATGAAGCATCCTTAAAGTACGACACACAGGGGACTCGGCTCTGGTGACAGTTTTAGATGACGGCGCGCGGCGGGGCGAACAGATTGTGTCGACGGCTTTGGCGATGTCCGATGTATTTGTCTGGAACAAATAGCCCACAGAAAAGATCATGGAATTCGGGACTGTCGATGCATAGACATTTTTGTGTGACCTAACACCGCTTTCTTACGAATTAGGCGGCCGTGAATTAATAAGCAAGAGCTAATACCTAAGTGTGATATACCTACGGGTCATATTATAGATTGTCGTTTGTCTTGAAAAATCATAACCGTAATCTTCCACATCTTTAAGCACGGACCTTCCAGTGACCTTAACTATGATTGGTGAAACAGGAAGTTATCATACTTGCCTTTAATTTTAACATCACTCAAGGGCTTGGAGTTATTAACTGCATAATCGTCAGGCATAGCCATTGACCATCGATTGATTGATTGAATTTAAAATTTACATAATATGGATATTTTTATCTGAAAAAAATTATTTGATTTGATTGACCAAGACTAGTCTTTTTCTTCTCTCGTAAAGGTTCATAGCCAGTGATCGGATATTCGAATGCATATTTACTTATAGTAAAATTTTGATAGTATGGAAAAAAAAATGTAAAAAAAACTGGGTTGCCAGGAACACCGGGAATGCATAACTAGTCGGGTGCATAGTATGGAAGCGACTTCTAAAAGGATTTATTAAAAAAAAAATACCTAGGAATTTCAATAGGTACTCGTACCTACTTATATAAATTATTCTAAATATAATATGTAGTCCGTTAGCTTATCTGTTTGGTATCTACCTAACTAGGTGTTCACTAGGTGGCAGCACCGAGACGTCAGGTCCGGGCATCTGTCAAAAGTTTCAAAACGGCTATATTTTCTTTAGTCGTGACTGAATGATGACCGAATGAATGAAACGAATGAATGAAACGTATGAAAATGATGACGTTTATCGTCATCATTTATTTAATATTCATTGTCGAAATAGCGCCAACTGGTGACGTAATTTTTCATGAAAACCCTTCTTTTCTACTCAACCACTTTACAACCACAGCCAATCGTCAGATTAGAGAATCATTAAACTTGTAACATAATAATTATCTCTGTAATCTTAATGACTTGTGGAGGGGCATTTCCGCATTATAACTCGCAGTGGCATCTGCAATAAAACGGCATTTAATTAACTTGATACACATGAAACTGTTTCGGTGCGTTTCCATTGATATACGTCAAAGCATAATTCACCTATAATGATGGGACATACGGTGCCCGTTATGTCATACGGTGCCGAAACGTGGACACTGACGAAGAGGCCTATGTCTCGCAGACTGCAATAGGCTGAGTTGATGATGGGATCATTATAGGCCAATTATGTTTTGACGTATATCAACTGTCAGCCGCATGCACGATGGCCGCTGAGAAAAAGTTTCGACACAATGGGTACCTGAAGATGGACGGGCGGCTTCGCCGAGGACAGAGAGAGGTGGTGATATGACCTGGATAGGTACCGTGAGGGCTGGTATGAGGTGGCGCGGGAATAAAAGTACCTACTGGAAGGACTTAGGGGAGACCTTTGCCCAGCCGTGAGTGGGACAGTAAAGGCTAGGTAAAAAAAAAATTATCTCACTGCAGGGACCGGCTTCTGGTGGAAGGAGTGGGTCATAATCCACCACGCGGGCCCAGTGCGGGTTGGTGCATGTCGCGTGATATACGTCAATCAAGTTTAAGACGGATCGTAAATTGAAAAGCGAAAGCTGAAAATTACGAAGCTATTAATAACATATTTTCCGGTTTGAACTAGACAAATGAATGGTGGATTAGACAAAAGGATTATCAATAAAATCTAATGAGTAATGATTCAAACCCATATCAATATTTTTTAATGCCCTATGTTTTTTTTTTAAACTGGTACATATTATCATCTAAAGACTGTTAGCTTTTTAAATTATGTAAATATTAGTTCAGGTTGTTTATGTAATCATTACTAGTTGAATGTTATGAATAAAGTTCTAACTAGTAAAATAAATAGTATAAAACTAATAACATTTCACAATACGAATCCCTAATTCATTATTTAATATGTTTGATAAATTCGCCTGCTCGACAGCGTAAATGACGCCACGGGTGGCGCAGTGGTTAAGCGATGACTGCTGCGCTGCATGTCGCGGGTTTGATTCGCGCACGATACAAATATTTGTATGACCTACAAGTAGTTGTTCCGGGGCTGGCTGTTTGTGTATGTGAGTTTAAATGGTTGTAAATGCTGCTTGAAACTTGCTCAATTGTGTGGGCCAACGTTTTACAAAAAAAATGCTAAAATGCAATGAATGCTGTCGAATTGTCAAAAATTCATGATTTTATCACATGTTAACGATGATTCTACGAATGAAAAAGTGGAATAAAACCACTTCCATTCTAGGAAAGTTATGTCATCTATTTGAAAAATGGCCAGTTTCTTTAAACAATCAAAGAATAAAATTAGAACGAGCAGAAAACTAACGTCAAATGGGAATAAATAATAGAAGGTAATGCATTTCTAGTCGATGAAGCATTGTTGTACAAATTACGCCGCGAACTCTGCAAAAGTGACTTATTACCATTTGTCTAGCGCAGTCCCATCCGTCAACATGGTTTCTTTCAATCAATGGAAGAATCAATCATTGTGGTAGGGTTATAGTGATAATTTACTTTTATTCGTTTTATGTTTTTGTTGTTTTCAATACAATAGTAAGCCATTTGTTGTTGGTGTTCAGTTGATCAACGTCTTTGGTTGGTTAAAGGCACCACAGACGAAGAAGCGACTAGCTATAAACGATTTTCTCGCTCAAGAAACAAACAAAACATTATATTATTAGTTGATCGCTGAGTGTTCACACCGCGCGCCGCGCGCCGGCGAGTATTCGTTTGTTGTAGCGGCAAGAGCTGTCAAAGAGAGAACTCGCTCAGGGAGGCTCGCTTGACCGGCAGAACATTCGCTGACTTACGCTTGGTACATACGCATACCAGCAAGTAATCGCACGTTGCTGTTGCTCACTCCTAGCTCGTTGCTGTCCAACTCGATTATAACTGCTCGCTCTTCTCGCTTCTCTTTAGTCGCCGGTGGTGGGACATGCACCTTTGATTGCTTAGGTTTGAAGAAGACTTGGTTTTCTTCGTTATTGTCTGGATATGTCATCTTTCCTTCATAAGTTACTTTACGGACGATAATCCCGTATCGTGAGCGCCAACGGATACACAGCGCGGTATCGTAAAAAATCACCGAGTGTTCGAAACATAAAATAGAAATAAATTTCAACTCATTTTGATGATTTCCGTAAAACTATCAGTGCTTTCTCGTCTCGTTTGAAATATTTAACTATTTTGTTTTTATAGTAATTATTAGGAAACGGTTACGGCTTCAGTTAAAATAGCGTTGTTAAAAGTTGTGGATGTCGGAAATCATTTTGATGATATGCTGTAAAGGGCAATTTTGATCTACACTAAATGCACAACGTATCTAACGCATTTAATTGGATAAGGAATAATACTGTATTGTTTAAAATCGCTTCTTAAATAACCCATTATATTTTTGTAATATGTAAAAGATATAAATGGTTACTGTGGGTTATCCTTAGGACACAGACATATACCATCAAAGATCTTTTTTGTACATCTTTTATTATATACAATTCCGTAGTATATTATTTTAATCTATGTCGTAAGGTATAGCGCCGTTTGTAAGCGTAGAAAAATATGTTTTTTACGGCATCACATTACAAACCTCTGAAATTCTCGGCTTTTCTCTACTAGGTATACTATGCATGTATTATACATGATAACCGTTGCGTCGTTTAAGAGATCTACATACAGCATACATACAAAAAAGCGACTTTGTTTTATACTAAGTAAAGATTATGACACGCGGCAATACTGTAGCTCCCCATTAGTGGAAGAATTTTCGGAATCAGAACCAGTAGTTCCGAAGATGACCCTATACAAGGTGTAACAAAATAAACGCAAGTCCTGAAAGTAGTTTGCTCATAATTGACTACTGAATCGATTTCATTAACTATAAATATAGGTATTTTTGTCAATATTTATGTATTTAGCAATATTGACCGCCGATTAAGCCAAAGAAAATTAAATCTTATTTCAAGGCAATAAGACTCAATTTTAAATGCATAAAGTAATGCTAGGGTCAACATAATTTTCTTAATAATAATAGTTAGCATTAAAAAAATGTTTACGTGTGTATTATGCTTTTAACTCAATACTCTAATTGGGGTGTATGAGGTCTTGCGTTAATTATGTTACTTGTTGTATACAAACTCACAAATTTTTACCTGTTTAAAATAACAGTATAGAATAGATTGAAAAGCAATTCAATTATGTTGACATGTGCTAAGAATTACGGGACAAAGTTAAAGATTGTGTATACAATGTGGAAACATCAATACGAACAATAAATGAAAACACTGGCAATAAATGCATAAGAGTACCTATTTTGGAACTATCAAACAAATCCTAGCATCGAAATTAAAAAAATGTTTTTTTTTTAAATAAACTAAGTAAATGCTAGTGATGGGCCGACTATGAGTTCTGCCAATCTTTGACTAGCTATAGTGACTAAACTATTGGATACATTTGATTGAATTTTCGTACACAGTCCCTAACACTACCTAATCCTGTAGCAGACTGAACTTAAACCGTCTTATTACAAAACACGATCTAACTTTAGCCCCAACCTACACATTCGATTTAGTTTTTATATTTGGAACTTTATGCCGACTTTAGTAAAGTTCTTAATACAAAATTGACAATCTACGACCGGACTAAGTTGACAGTTTTGTAAAAGGAACTGTATTTCGATTTCAGTTATGTTCTTATTTCAAAAACAGGCTCGATGGTTTAAACCATGTCAAAAGAAAAACCTTGTTTTGTAATAAGGCCGAAAGAAACTAAACAGAATAGCATACAAACTAAGTTAGCATAACCAAATAAGTAAAGAAGTAAGTAATACATAAATATTATTATAAAGTAAAGGAATGAAAAACATTGACACGAGCACGTGGATAAACAATTAAATCATAATTAATAACTATTGTGTCAACAAAAGAAGGTATTTTTAGTTTTAATCGCGTCATTTGAATACTCAAACATGTGCGTTGGTGGTGTAATGGTCAGCATAGTTGCCTTCCAAGCAGTTGATCCGGGTTCGATTCCCGGCCTACGCATACATTTTTAATTTTTTTTACGAATTGTAAAAAAAACAACCGTTCCTTTTCATTGTTGTAATGTACATTCGACCACACGTCAGTAGTAACACTTAGACCTGGACCTGGCCTATCTTAGTACGGAGTTTGAATAGAAAAAGCGGCCAGCTTATACTGGCTTTTAACCGACTTCAAAGTAGGTGGTAATGCATTCGGCGGGTTTTTTCTTCATGTGTGGCCACTTAAAACACCATGACAAGCGAATTGAATAAAGAAAACAAACAGAATCGTTACGGAAATGCACAAAATGATCACAAGCTTTTGAAAAGTAGATTGACCCGAGACCCGAAAATGTCAGTCCCAATCATTTCAATAAAGAGTGCTCTTATCGTTAGTGGAACGACACTCTGTCTAGCGGACTTATATTGCATTCAGGTCAAAGTGTTACTACTGAGTTGTGGTCGACTGTACATTGCAACAATGAATAGGCACGGTTGTTATATTTTAAAACTTGTAAATTAATTTTAAAAAAATGCAAAAATAATGCGTAGGCCGGGAATCGAACCCGGATCAACTGCTTGGAAGGCAACTATGCTGACCATTACACCACCAACGCACATGTTTGAGTCTTCAAATGACGCGATTTAAATTAAAAATAGGTAGATAACTTCTTTGGTTGACACAACAGTTATTAATTATGATTCAATTGTTTATCCACGTGCTCGTGTCAATGTTTTTCATTCCTTTACTTTATAATTATTATTTATTTATTACTACATTATTTATTTGGTTATGCTAACTTAGTTTGTATGTTATTCTGTTTATTTGCCATATTATGTCAGTTAGCACACGCCAATATACCTACCAACAAACACGTTGAAAACTATACTCAAGAAGAAATAAATAATTAAAACGTAAACAGAACTTAATACGTAAATAAAAGCCTCCAGGCATAACGGTCGTACGGCTTACATAATAATATGCAAAGCTGCATTATGTTCGTATAGCTGTAATTTGAAGTCACAAGTCACTAGGACCTTCGAACTAAAAGAATAATTGTTGACCACTGATAAAAGACAGAATTTACCAAAACAAGCTCATTTACTGAGGTACTCACATACTTCACTTAATGATATACATACAAGGTGGAGAAGAAAATACAACAACACATAAACAGCTTATATCTAATACCATTCCCGGTCTGTGTACGAAAATTCAATCAAATATATCCAATAGTTTAGTCACTATAGCTAGTCAAAGATTGGCAGAACTCATAGTCGGCCCATCACTAGTATTTAGTTTATTTGTAAAAAAAAAAAAAACACTTTTTTAATTTCGATGCTAGGATTTGTTTGATAGTTCCATAATAATCTTATGCATTATCAATTATTGTCGTATTGTTGTCACCACGTTGTATACACAATCTTTAACTCTGTCCCGCAATGCTTAGCACATGTCAACATCATTTAATTCCTTTTCAATCTATAGTTCTATAAGTACTGTTATTATTGATTGTATGCATCTTTTGCTAAAGGTGATGTTCTATTAAATTGGGGATTAAACTAACGGATAGATAATAAAAAAATCTAAATAATTCGTATTTTATTTTATTTTAAAAGATCGCTTTTCTTTTTTTTAACAATTCCAAAAAATTGTGAATTCTACGATAAAGAGGCGTGCGGGGGGAGCGGGACAGAAAAGGGCCGATCAGTCAAGGCCGTGAGGAGTTTCGCTAGCTAATTTCATTTGACCCTGTATAGTGTATGGAACTCATACTAAAGATTCCTCAAACCTTCAACATAACGACAAACTTAACATAATAACAGAGTGAGTAATAAATCAGAATCAATATAGGCTGTAATTAGCTGGCGGTCGTAAACATGATAACATTTAACATTGAGATGTAGTCATAAAGAAGCTTGTGCGAGTACTTAGCAAGTTTATTGATAGTTAACTTACTTAATTAGTGATACATACTCGCATTGGTAACGAATAACATCCTTATTGAATGTATTGTAATTAATAATAGCAAGGAAGGTAGGCTGATAAAAAATTGGAGACTCCAGTCGGTCTATTCTGTACAAATCTCACCGTGAAAACTTAAGTGAAGTGAGCTTCAAATGAGCAGTGACTGACACTGTTGACAGCTCACTTCACCTACGTTTTCACGGTGAGATAGTTATAGAATAGCACTGCAGAATATACTTCAAAAGAGTCTAAAAATAATGATAAATGGACGCAGGGAAAAGTTAACACATAAAATATAATACTTTTGTTTGAATCAATTAAAATAACACAAAATGCACACAGCCAACATCTTGAAAGGAATCACATTTGACATCAATAACTATGATTGTTATGAATCATCAGCGGTGTTATTGCGTAACACACTCAGTAGGAATGGCTTTCATTTTAACAGTTCAACAACATTCATTGCGTTATTTACGTTGTTGAGCTGACAAATTTTTCGAACATATGAAGCAATGGATTAGCAATATCCTTCAAAATCATTTAGATTGTGATTTATAGTGTGTTACGCAATTAGGGTGCAGTTCATCTCTTACTTTATGATAGGAATGTTAATAGTAGACTATGTTAATCTCGCATGCAGAATCAAATTCTTCTAATTTACATACAGGGTATGGCGTAAATAATAGATAACCCTGAAACTGTCGATCGGCCAGATTATTATCTATCATTTACCCGACTTATATCGTCATATGCATCGCATAGATTACTAAATTATTTATATTTTTGATATTTTAAATAAAAATCGTACTTACACTTACAAAATCAGCTGCCATTTCTACAATTGGTGACGTGTTCTCGTTTTGTTTTTTTTTATGTTACTCCTGAATATTTGTATTATCAGACCAGTATCAAGATTTTTTATTTCAATCTAAGATAACATTGCACATAATACTTATTCTTAAATTTAAACACTGTTCTACGGAATTATGCAATTTTGGGCCACAATATCGAAAAATAAAATGTATGCGATATAAGTGGGGTAAATGAAAGGTGATAATCTGGCCAATCGACAGTTTCAGGGTTATCTATTAATTACGCCACAACCTGTATATTATAAAACTATTGGTACTGAAAAAAATACTGAACAGACAGCTGTGCTACTGGAGAATTGGTTGCGCCATGTCATCCCAGCTAAAGCACTAGGAAGTGGTGAAGGGCGGGCGTTTTGGGGAACTGTCGTATGTAATTTTGACGTTCAAAAAAAATTTTCTCTTATCCCCAGACTAATATTTGAATCAATGATTTCTGATGTTGCACATTTTTGACGAAATTGAAAAATGTTACCATGCTTTGCCATTGTAACACCTATAAAAGAGATTCTTGTCCGGTAAATTTCATCCATAAACAATCTGCTTTCATTAAACATATGAATATTCACAATGATCACAATATAAAGTTCACCATTATTTTTATCTGCAATTCCCACATAATCTTGTGTTGTTAATAAGTCTCTATTATCAACTTCTACGATATTTTTATTGCTGTGTCTAGGTGCTTGTACTTGGTGCGTTGAGAATTACCGTCGCAAATCGTGCGCTGTCCGAAATAGAATAACATGTCAACGCTACGCATATTACTGAAAATCTAGTTCACAATATTATTGTTTGTTTAGATAAATTCGTTTGAGTTATTTTGAACAAATTTTAGGTATACGTAGTTTTATAATGGCATGTGTTACTCGATTCATACTGATTTTTTGTAGACCAGCCAAACTGTTTGTAGAATTAATGTAAAAAACTCTTGGATTATATAAATAGAAATGAAATACCGTTCGTTGCCGCATCACTTGAGAACGACTGGACCGATTTTGCTTTATTTTAAAATGTGCTCAATAATCCGAATTAGGTTTTTAAGGAAGTATTTTTTTTTAAAGGCTGCCGGTATTTTTTACATTCGCGAAAACTAAACGTTTATTTTCTTTAAGATTTTTGTATTAACTTTTAGACAAGACAACGTCTGCCGGGTCGTCTAGTTCTTGATAAAACTATTAGTTAAAGGTTTGAATAGAACAATTTCAAAAATATTAAAAATCTAGCTGCATCAAATAACTATATTTGAAAGTTTGTTTGCATCGACCTCATATTGAATTTGACTAGAATATGATATCGAGATTACGCCCAATAAATGGCGATAGGCTTGACCCTTGTCAAATGTGACCTAATTCTGTCATCGGAGATTTGCAGGTGTTTGATAGGACATCTGCTGAGCCCCGGGATCACAGGTCATGACGATTATCTATACTGTAATGACGTCTTCTCTCCACTAAAGTAATATCTTCTACGTATTAGTACGCGTATAGCCCAGTATCCTTAGATAAGATGTCAATCACATAACGAGTCGTAGGTAATTCGTTTTACGATAGGTAAGGTATTGGAACAGTTTCTAAAAAAGATGCTAAAGATATAAATATATGGTGGCAACTAATGCACGGTGTTGTACGATATTTATATAAAATTTCATTTATATAAATATCCGGTCATTGATAGACGGTTTATTTAGAGATAGATCTATAAGTGAGATGTTTGGCATTCATCTCAGCCTTGGTAGAGTAATATCTGTTAGTTTGTCACTGACCCAGTTCATAGATTTGTGTTGCCTTGTGCTGCTGAACGGATATCCATTTATATTTCAAGCCTGGTGGGACAACGTTTTCAAAGACCTGTGCAGTACCTACTTATTAAATGCCAAAAGAGGTGATTTGAAAGCCCTAAGACGACATGGTTTTAGTTTGTTCTTCTTACTGTCATTGATAAATAGAAATAGATAATAAAATTGAAATCAAAAGGACAATAACGTATTGGCTTATCAACCCGCGCATTTTTAAGCAAGTAAAGAAAACGATCGCCTGATAAAGATCTTTCACTAAAAGCAGATATAACAAATTTAAACATACGTGAGATATAAGATTCTACCTTCGATTCGTAAATAGCCAGTAATTATTACGGTTGTAAGATAAAGTAAGTAACTTTTGGTGGTATTTTTATTTCAGGATAGTTTCTACCCACAATTTTGTTTGCGTTGAATTACCTATTTTAGCTTCAAAATTTGTGAAAGTATATTCGGAATCGGAACACTAAAAAATTATACTTCTTTACAACTCAATAATCATTTCGTTCCGGTATTAAGGTATTAGCCTCATTCTGTTTTCCAGTTCCGTTCAGCAATAGTTTATTTGCGTATGAACTGAGATGTCTTTATTCTATTTTTGTTTTCCTGTTTCTATACTTAGAATGTGTCCCCGTAATCAGGGTTATTTTTAGCTATTTGACGAGTATTGTCAAGAAGTTTTTAATAAATAAAAAATAAATAAATATGAGACAACATCCACACAAGGTCTTCAGGTCCCGAACTAGGTAGAGCCTGTACTACGGTAACCTGATGACTGATATACATCCTTATATACATATATACACCCAGACACAGGGCAAACAAACATGTTCATGCACACAAATGTTTGACTTGTCCGGGGATCGAACCGAAATTAATTGAATCGAATGGAATTGATGGATCGTCACGAAAGCATAAGTTTTTCGTATGAATATAGCGTGTATACAGGTTGCTTGGTTTTTGACCTGTTCGATATTTTTTCGGTACTAAGTATATTAAACTTAATAATATAACAAGGATTGACTAGAGGGCTAGAGGTGTATCTATAGTACACCTACATGTCACCTATGTTTAGGTCCCATATACCTAATAGGGTGCGAGGTGCGCTGCTACTAACACATTCCGGATAGAAAATCCCAATAATACTTTGCCTGACGTGGGAATCGAACCCAAGACATGAAGTCTCAGCAGTAGCACTTGCGACCCTAGACCGACGAGGAAGCCACATAATCTGTGTTATGGTAGTTTATCGTATAGCTTTTACGTCGAACGATACAAAAGTTATTCTAGAGTTTGTGCCATCAACAATGCTATCAAATCCAAAATTATTTTCTCTATCTACCCACAACACTTCACCAAACCACCCGCATTAACACATTAGCTAAAGCAACTGTTTATACCATCCGATTCCGGTCCGGCGTCATCCGGCTTCCAGACGAATGTTTGTTGTTCATTCTGATGAACACCTCGTTTACTTGTAATTGTGTAAATAATTAAACTAAATCCGTTCATTAATGTTTTATTCAATTTCCTGTGTGCTTTAGTGATTTCATTGTAATTTGGAGTTGAAAGGAAGATGTTTGACATGAGTTTATTTTTGGACCACCCTGTTAATAGGGTGTTGGAAATGTTAATTGTATTTGTGTGAAAGGATCGTTATAAAAGTAAACACCAGAAATCTAATGTGGATGTACTATAGGTACTCCTCTGCCTAACCCTCCGCGAAGAACAGGCGTGATATTATGTTATTTAGGGCTCGTGGCTAAGTAATAACAGCCGCACGGATAGATCGATCAGGTTAAGCTACACTTGCCGCGGTTGGTCCGTGGATGGGTGACCATCTTTACATACCAAGACCTCTCCGTGACTCGGAAAGCACGTGAAGCCGTTGGTCCCGGCTGCCATTCGTGGATCTTTGACAGTCGTTACGGGTCGTTAGAAGCCTGAAAGTCTGACAACCAGTCTTACCAAGGGGTATCGTTATTGTTTTACCTAGTAACTGGGTTGTGGAGGTCAGATAGATAGTCGCTCCATGTAAAATACTGGTATTCAGCTGCATCCGGTTAGACTGGAAGCTGACCCCAACAAGGTTGGGAAAAGGCGAGGCAGATAGGCAGATGATGATGACCATAATGTTATGTTATCTAAGTAAATAGACCACAGTGAAAGAAGTTTCAGAAATTAAATGATAAATGATTTTATTTCTGTAAGTAGGTTTGAACAAACACTTTTACACGTCAATTATATATTTTTTAAACTAGATGAGGTCGGCGTTTCCTATCTGACTACTCTGAGAAGAAAGGCCGAAACAAACTCAGAGGTCACAGTCTCTTTTAAAGTCCAGACAAAATCTTGGTCAGATCATGTGAAGGCTATGTAGATCGGTGTCTGCAATGGTCTTTTGAGGAAAGAACCACACAGATTGAGTGGACCTGTCCAGTCAGTGCACGCAATTGTCAGTAATCGTGCAGCTCAACTTAGACTCAAGGAGTTCAACGATTCGACGAACAATACCAAAGAAAGGACATTTGAGTAGGCCGCATAAATTACTCAAACTGCCAGATCATGATTACGCTGAGAAAAATACAAAAATAAATTTTTAAAATTTTTAAAAAAAAGTTGCTTAAAAACGTATTATTTTTCATGAATTACGTGGATAGTCCACGTTTTTTATTACATAACTAGTTGTGCCCGCGACTTCTTTCGCATGGATGTCGGATACTTAACCATAATGTGTCTCTTTACAAATTATTTTTCTAAAATAAAAGTTGCATACGTTACTCCTTATAATATCAGCTATCTGCCAGTAAAAGTCCCGTCAAAATCAGTCCAGCCGTTTCGGAGATTAGCCGGAACAAACAGACAGACATACGAACACAATTTAAAGAGAATTGTTTTTTTTTATAAGTAGGCACTATCGAGGAAGTTCATATCTAAGCAGTTTTAAAACAAAATCCCGTGAACACGATGACCACATCTGTTTTATGCCCCTATTTGAAGCGGCCGAGGGCTGCAAGGAAACATAGTCCTTAAGGTGCATAGATATGAAATTCCTCGATAGTACCTACCGTATATAAACAACGTGTAACATAATTAACGCAAGACCTCATACACCCCAATTAGAGTATGTAATTTTTTTTAAAAGCTAACTATTATTATTAAGAAGATCGTGTTGACCCTAACATTACTTTATGTATTTAAAATTGAGTCTTATTGCCTTGAAATAAGATTTAAGTGTCTTTGGCTCAATCGGCGGTCAGTATTGCAAAATACAATACATAATTTTAGAAAAAAATAACTAAATTAATAGTTACTGAAACGGATTCAGTAGTCAATTATGTGCAAACTACTTACTTTCAGGACTTGCGTTTGTTATGGTTACATCTTGTATATTTTCATAAATAAGCATTTAGTAAAATGCTGTTATTTTGACATCAAAAACAGACACTTAAATTTTATTTATTTGTATAGATGAAGAATGGGAAAAATCATGTTTTAACACAACTAAACTTAGAACAATTTTTAGTTTGGTCACAGAATTTTCACAAATGAAAACCAGAGACCGCAAATGCTTACCTAGTAACCATAGTTTGTTTGTTTTGTATTTGTAAACATTAGAGAGAAGACAATGAAAGCATTTGAGTGGCACAAGGCTGACCAAGATGTCAAACAAACAATTAGTTTTCAGTTGGTTAGCTTTTACGATTTGTGTATAGGCGTCTCGTAATAATGCTAAATGTCCTTTGACATGACAAGTTACCGCTTACCTAACTTAAGTAAACTAGGATTATGCTTAAACTATGGTTATTGAACTTCTTGTATTTTGTCACTCATTGGCATTATGTAGTTGATAATAAAATAAAATAAATAAATATGAGACAACATCCACACAAGGTCTTCAGGTCCCGAACTAGGTAGAATCTGTACTACGGTAACCTGATGACTGATATACATATACACACCCAGACACAGGTCAAACAGACATGTTCATGCACACAAATGTTTGACTTGTCCGGGGATCGAACCCGGGACCAGCGGCTCAGAAGGCAGGGTCGCTACCAAATGCACCAACCGGTCAGTCAATTAGTTAAAGGTCGGACGATAAGATACGATAATTTGATGTTCCTGTAACTTTATTTTCGGGGAATCCAAACATGTTGTTCCTTTCTATAGCTGTATCGCTAAGTAGCCTTATAATAATTATGGCATTGAGTCAAAATAAACCGGTCAGCAAGGTTAGTAACTAGCATTATTGACAATCGTGGTGGTTCTTTTAAAACACCCCAATTGTCTTAAAGAATATTGAATCCTCAAGTTTCCATATGTACGTAAAATAATGTATAGAGACATACATACAGAAATAACATTTACAAAAAGAATGTAAATTCAAAAGCGCATCACGAGGCAGGCTAACTATATAATTTTAAGAGCACCGAGGACAAACTACGGTTGAAAGACTATCGTATATGAGGGGCTGAACTCTATACTTAAAGTAATTAAGGAATCGAAATAACTTCCAACTTTTAAAACGCTATTAAAGCACCACCACAATAATATGTGACTAAACTTAATTTTAGACTATTACTATTAATTATTATGTTTTTCCTCATAGGAGTGAATAATTGTATTTTTGAGCGAAATAACCGTATAGTGCCGAAATAGAATATCGTTTAAGAATACTGAATTTGCATTTTTCACCCTTTAAAACAAAACACCAACTGACCTTCAAAGCTAGTATAAAAAAAATCCGCCTCAATAAAAACATTGAAACATTCTCTATGTGACTGTCATCGTTGTGAGCCATTGTTACCAATTGTTTTGATCGTTAATCAATAGTTGAGCGTCATCTCGGTCAGTATGGACAATGCACCGTGTATTTATGTGTAATGCCTTATGTCCTATGTGAGAGGAAAATGTGATGACGTGATGCGATTTGGTGCAGCGCAGCAAAGGGTTGAAAAATATTTTTCTATGTACAAATATAATACGTAGGGTCAAGTCCACTATCTCGACGTAAGCACTATCTACATGAGAAATTCTAAAATGGGATAGAATACTTTTAATCTGACTTGTTTTTTAAGTGGCCAGGAGGTAGTCAAAATAGGTATTTGATAGTGCACATTCAAATGACTGGATTTTTTATGAAGCAAAGCATTATTAGATTGATTAATTAAAATGAAAATATTACATCTTAAATGGCAAAATTGCGAATATATCATCGTCATTATCTTTATTTTAGTCAAATATTACATCTTAAATGGCAAAATTGCGAATATATCATCGTCATTATCTTTTTTAGTCAAATATTACATCTTAAATGGCAAAATTGCGAATATATCATCGGCATTATCTTTATTTTAGTCAAATATTACATCTTAAATGGCAAAATTGCGAATATATCATCGTCATTATCTTTATTTTAGTCAAATATTACATCTTAAATGGCAAAATTGCGAATATATCATCGTCATTATCTTTATTTTAGTCAAATATTACATCTTAAATGGCAAAATTGCGAATATATCATCGCCATTATCTTTATTTTAGTCAAAATGGGTAGAAGTAGAAAACCGCCATTGTGTTTAGGCAATCTGCGTAGTGCCTGACATCAAAAGAAAACTTGGGACTAAATAAAGCTTGTTTCCGATGAATCGAATCGCGCAACTTCGCTTATCGCCTTTCTCGCTCATAATTAGGGTATTAACAGTATGTGATGGCAGATTCCACATAATACAGATTATTGATGCATCTCTGAATGTATGTATGTAGGTATATGTATGTAGATATGTTCGAGTGGACAATTAGTAGTCAGTATATTTGTAGTAATGTGTGAACCGGCAATGGGAGAGCTTGTGTAATTTTCATTCGTAATTCAATGTAAGTAATTGATTTGTCAACCATTTTTGTTGTTTCTAGGGATTCTGTGTAAGACCGGGGGGTTGGTCCAAAGGTTCTGATGGTCATTTGTTTTATACTGGTTCTTTATTATTTTATAAAAGACTCTTATTTCAATCATCGCAAATACATTGGAATAAAAATATTAAAAGATTTTATTCAAATTAAAATTTTCCGATTGTTTTTTGACTTCTGTTTGTCAAAGTCACGACTTATACCAAAGTCTTGGTTTTGCCAATTTTATTCTTAAAATTCTGTTTATTTGTCGACTATTTTGATTTTAATCTGTGCCAAACGAATAATGTCACCTCTAGCTACTTCGTTTCGCGACTAATCACCACAAATAAAGAAAAGTTAGTGACTGATTAAAAGTTAGCTCTTTTAATCAGTCACTAACTTTTCTTTATTTATGGTGATTAGGTAATAATTAGTAAAGATAGACAGTGGATTTTTTATAAATAAGGCTGGTGATGTGGAAAGTATGTTTTGTTTTTGTTGTTTTTTCTCGTGGAAGAACTAGAAATTTTCTCTTCTTTTTACAAAACTACATTACGTGCAATATTAGTGGTTTTTATTGTGTTTTTTTTTGTATTTTTTTTTAGTCTAAGAAGTTTTCATTAACTTTTAATGTAATTTTGTAAGCAATGTTGTTTTTAAGCAATTTGGTGTAAACTGTTAGCTTATATTTGATGAATAAATTAATATGAATATTAAGGTAAAAAAACTTTAAAATGAAAAGAAAGAAAAGAAAGAAAGAAAAAATGTTTATTCTGCACAAACAAAACGCACATTACAAATAAAAAAAAAACAATGCTTTTTGTTTATTTCGGTACGTACCAGAATCTTACTATACGAGAGCACAAGCATTTCGTATTTAATCCATTAGCTGGGTAAGGCTCGAAAGACAAAATTAATGCGGATTTCTTTAACGTGTCTTATTTTCTTGCCTGTAAAACTTCTTAGTGGAAATCATTTCCCCGATAAACTGAGATTTATTGTTGATATTTGTATTGTTTTTCTGATACGCAATCGTCGTAGTTCATCGACTAGACAAGGAACTTCATAGCAAATTGTGCACACATATCCTCCTCAAAAAACAATTTTAGCCATTATCAGGGCGTAAAAAATAACATAGTTTCAACAGCCAAATCTAACGCCATCTTTCTTTTGGTTCCAGATTCAAAATCAGCCCACAAAATGATCCCGCACTCGATGTAACCTCCAACAACGTCACCAACAGTGAACAAAAAGTGTTTATTTAGTTACAGTGATCAACAATAGTGTACATATGTGTGAGAAGGGCCTGCGTAGTGATAAAATGACGAACATTACTCCTGAAACCAGGATAATGATGATGCGGAACAACGATGGAAGAAATAGTTATAGGAGACAGGTATGTACCAGAAACTATTTTATTTTGTGTATGCCTTGCAAAGCAACTGGTCTAGAAACGTATTAAGCAAACTTTTACTGCCTAATCAGAAAATGGTACTGCCATGAGAACGGTTATCACGTACCTAAGCCATAACTCGGACCGAAGGTTGCAGGTGTTCGGTGGATATGAGCAGGGAAGGGCAGGTCGTTACCACAGTGCCTCGGGGTGGCCTTCTTCCAGTAGTGAACATGTTTTGGCTGAGGAGATGATGATGATGATAATGACCAGTGCTATGTTTTGGCTCTGTAGTCTTACAGGCATAATAATAAATAATACAAGAATTTATTTGCGTAAAACATGGTATACAACGGTGTTAAGCATAGTCACAGTGGCACAAATATGTTTAGCTAAGAGAAAACATAGCATGCAAAAATGTTATGTTACAGAGTAATTAAATTATAATTAAGTACAAATATAATGTCAACCTTTGTTATGCAGAAATTCTTATAACTATAAAACTATTCTTAACTATAAAAAGTACATTCATTTAGTCATTTATATAATTTATTTTTTAATAATCTTACACTTAACACTTTAAAATTGTTTGGTACTTTATTATAAATACAAACAAAGACTATAAGCTTACAGGCATATGAAAACATCATAGTAAATTCCGCTTCGTTGATATCGATCTCATCTATGAATCTTCGAATGACATAAGGGTGGGAATGTTGTCACTCGGTAGTGTAATAGGTGATCTCAGATAATCCTAGTTTTTCGTTGTTTATTAAACTGAAGAGTTCTGACTCATAGTTAATTGTCACTTACTATGATACCCACGGAAGGAGAAGAGGTGGCCTTTCTTTGCCTGATGGCCTCGTTAGTCTAGTATTCGCAAGCGCTACTACTTGGCATGAGGTCTTGGGATCGATTCCCAGGTCAAACAAAGTCGTCGTGTCCTCGTGGAGGTGATTGGCGGTGGCGTTCTCTCGCGTCCGGCCATGGTACGGAGCGAGAGGGCTTGGGAAGCCGTCACCTCCTTCTGTGAAGCAGTAATGCTCGCGGAGGAGGAGGCGGAATGCGTGAGGGAGAGGCCGAATTCGCGCCCTCACGCCCCCAACCGCAGCAGGCGCGGGCTTGTGGATGGCGAGCAATGGGCAGCTTGCCGTCCGATAGGGACCAGGCCCGGCGCGTTGTGTTCCACGCGCGCCTCAAAGAGATGTCAGCAACAATGACGGGGTCCGCTAAGGCTCATGCCTGCCAGGGTTGCGGGATGGTCCGAAAGGGTTACCGTGGCCCCTGGCACAGGCAACTGAAGGAACACTGGTGGGTTTTGGTCAGTAAGTGTCTGCCCTCCCGCTTGCCCAGAGCGGGAGAAATTGTTTGATGATTTCCCAATCTCAAACAAAAAAAGGTCAGACAAAGTGTTATTGGGCTTTTTTCATCAGGAATTTCTCAGTAGCAGCCCAGACTTTGGATTTGTGGCCAGTTCAAACTCAAACTCAACACACACACTCACACACTCACTCATTTATTTCAAATAAACCAATTACAGGCACTTTTGAATTGTCAAGGGGTCGGTCAGTCAGAGAGATGAAGCTAGTAGTAGTAGTTGATGGCAATAGGCTCGCCCTCTATTACAATTGCATGGGACTTAGGCATAGCTGGCGAAATGAGGGTTCGGAGATTGCAGGCGGGTGTATACAGGGTATCCAGTAAATAGCCCGACATACTGCAGGGGTGATAGCTTGGGTCAATACCTACCAAAACAACACACTAAAATATGTTCAGCAAAATCTTACGGATTTTTTTTCACCACTGTAGGTTAAAGTTAAGCGATAAGAAAAACTTCTTTAAAAATTTAAAACATTCTTGTTTTTGATAGAAAAAAGATTTATTAATGAGTAAAGTAACTATTCAAGAATAATTTGATGTAATAAAAATACTACAAAAGGAGTTTTTCATTACGAAATGCTTAAAAATCTGTTTCAAGGTATAGATTTTTCGATATATCGGAAAATTTTGTAAAACTCCGTAAGATTTTGCTGAACATAAATATTGTGTTGTTTAGGTAGGTATTGACCCAAGCTATCACCCCCTGCAGTATGTCGTGCTATTCGCTGGACACCCTGTATATAAGATGTTTGGTTCTTTGATGGAAACTAAACAGTCACAAGTACATCTTTCCGGTGCGAAGAGTAAAAGATACAAAAGTGAAATACGAAAAAGCTCACTCGAACAGCTCTTACTTATATTTACGCAGCTCTCGCTCGTAAACTGACAGTTATTTTACGAGTCACCCTTTTACGATGTTTCTGTTTTCGATAATAATAACAACTCAATCTTCTTCGTATGAATGACACACTTCAGTCCCAATTTCTTTCTTTTTTTTTTAGTTTGGGAAATCGTCAAATAACTTCTCCCGCTCTGGGCGGAGCGGGAGGGCGTGTCAGACTCTTACTGACTAAAACCCACCCGAATTCCTTCAGTTGCCTGTGCCAGGGGCCACGGTAACCCTTTCGGACTTTCCCGCAACCCTGGCAGGCATCGGCCCTAGCGGACCCCGTCATTGCCATTCTGTTCTAGTCTATCTTCTATATCAAGAAAAATTAAATGCTTTTCGTTGGTAACCGCATCACTTGAGAACTGCTGGAGCGGTTTGGCAATTTTTTGTTTCAAAATGTTTGTAGTCGACATAAGGTTTCTAGAGAAAGAAAAATTGGAAAAGTTTCCCGAAAAATTAGAAAAACGGGAAGTACTGAAAGTCTTCTTTTTATGGGGTTTTTGTATGAACTATTTGTTTGGACAGGACGTCTGTCGGGTCAGCTAGTTTCTAAGAAATGGCAAGCAAAGCTGATGTTGACTATTCTGCCAATGTCTAAAGTGAGATAGAGAAGAAAAAGTAAAAAATAAAATCAATTGATACAAATGAACGCAATGAAGATGCTGTGGGTTAGTACGGTAAAACATCTTATCTGTGCGTGTGGCGAAATAGAGAACTAAAGTGAAATGTACTGCATTTGATAGCTTTTTCACGTCTTCTCTTGGCAAGCAGCGCCGCCGTGACATGTCGAGACAAGTCTGTCGTTCTAAAAACAGTTGACAGCTGTCAGTTAATGCCAGTTTTTGGTTACTAATTTAAAAAGAGAAAGCTGCAACACTTTCGACAGGGAACTTTAGGCAAAGAAAATTAAAGCTCAATTCATGCAGATAATAAACTGAAAAGTGAATGGTATTTTCTTTATTAGATGTTAACTGACATAGTGACTAGCGTCTGCTATTGATAAAACTGACTTCATCCCATCAATAATCAATCAAATCAGCCTATCGCAGTCCACTGCTGGACATAGGCCTCTCCCAGGCTGCGCCACAACATCCTGTACTCCGCCTTCCGCATCTAGTCTGTCCCAGCCACCTTTTAAAGACCGTCGCCGTCGGTCCATCTAGCTGTCTCACTATGCTTGCCGATACGCAGTCTCCATTGAATTAATTAATAGGCAATATCAAGAATAGTCACATACCTACTGTATAAGCATAACACTAAACCATAATTTAACTAAACGTTCAGATAAAAACAATGGTCGCCTCTATTATTTAAAACGGCAGGTGCATCACTAGCTCTCATACTCGTACGAACTTTCTTAATATAAATTATTAAAATCTATTTTTGAATCCGGAACTCTAAATAACTTCCCATTATAATTAATAACACTAATAAATCAATTCCAGCGACTTATTACTAAAGCCGTACAAATTAATGTATGAAATAATAATCAATTTTATTAAAATTATACACATTCGAACGTGTTTCACAATCCGTCAATTTCAGTGACATTAACGCGGGCCATCATTTTAGTTGGCATGCAAAACATTATTATGTCACCCCTATTTCTGTAGAAACAAAGATCAATCTCCCTTGACAGAAAATTGGAATTAAATTTGTCAACACCAATGATTATCGTTCACTTTATACAACTCTTATTTTTGGTGCCACAAGGTTGGCTTTTGGCTGGTGCTGCTGCATGGTTATGTTTGTATGAGGGGGATAGAATGTATGGCAGTGTGTCGGTCGTTGACCCGTTCAAATGTTAGGAGTCTAGCGGACGCTTTCTGATAGAGTAACTAGGGTTGTCCCGGGATGTATATCGAGGTCGATGGTTATTATCAGTCGAAAATAGAATATGGGTTGGGGATGTTGAAACAAGGCGATGACCCGTTTTGGATTTTGAAGCATTAAAAGATACATGTAATTGGATGCAATTAAAAATATATATCGACAAATCGTGAAATTCGACAATTCCTGAAACAGAAAACGCATTTTTAAACCATTTCTGAGAATTGCTTATTTTGCGGTAGGGTAGGTACCTATCTATGGGATACTAATTGAGTTAACAGTTTATTTTACGATTGTATCCAAATTATATTATTTTGGTGGTAGTCACCGTAGGATTTTTATCAACAATGACTACAATTTCTTCAAATAATCTCATACATATTTAATTCAAAATATAATTTCCAAAATCTGTCTTGAAATTCCTATTCCATCATCATGCTGTCATAGTGCTAAAAATATTAACCTACCACGTAAAATCCATCAGTCGTTATCGACTAGCGAACATTATGTCTGGACTTTAAAAGAGACTGAGTTTGTTTCGGCCTTTCTTCTCAGAGTAGTCCGGTAGGAAACGCTGACCTCATCTAGCTTTTACAATATGATTGACGTGTAAAAGTGTTTCTAGAAACCTACTTACAGAAATAAAATCATTTGTCATTATCATTTATTCATACAGACAGCTTGAAATTACCCGATTACAATTCCCCACCAAATTTTGGTTGAAAATGTTATCTATCGATATGTAGCTATCATCACACTTAACCTCGCGCACATCACTAGCGAACCATTCACACATGGTGCTCCAAACAGCGATCGATCCTGTGTACGTGCTCAACACTTCCAGCCATGTTCCCGTAGCAATGATGTATCTATACGATTCGACATGGAAGATATATCTCGTGTGTAAATGGAATGGAACGTACGTACGTACGTGTGTGAACGTACGTACGTACGTGTGTGAACGGTAAAAAAGTCATGTTGGTCCCACATTCCGGAATAATAAAAATTTCTCTTACCTAAGAATTAGATTGCTCCCCCTCTTCGTCTTCTCCTGTATCGGTACGAACTATGTGTGAATAGCTCCATGCCGTGGAGGTTAATAACCATAAAGTCAGGGAAATTAATTGTTTATCGAATTAACTTCCAATTTATATTGTCCGTGAACTCAAATCACAACTGTCATTCTTTTACAGCTAGATGAAATGAAATGAAATGTTTATTTCTGTAAGTACTATCGAGGAAGTTCATATCTAAGCAGTTTTAGAACAAAATCCCGTGAACACGATGACCGCATCTGTTTTACGTTAGTTACTGTTAGCGCCCGAGCGCTACAGGGAAAAATAGTCCTAAAGGTACATAGATATGAACTTCCTCGATAGTACATACCTAGATCTTTTAAGACACTTTTACACGTCAATATTTTAAAACTATATGACGCCGGCATTTCCTAGCTGATTGATCCCTGAGAAGAAATGCCGAAACAAACTCAAAGGTCATGGTCTCTTTCCAAGTTCAAACATTATATTATTAGGATTTTATGTGAGTCTAACAATGCAGGGCCATGTCTGGAAGGACCTTTTGAAGAAAGAGCCATTGCAGCTTTGAGATGACCTGTCCTAATAGACGGCATGCATGCATCAGTCATCATGTAGCTCAACCCCATTTTAGGGAGCTCAACGACCCGTCACACGACGCTACCAGATCTGCAGGACATTTGCGTAGGCCGTATATAAAATACTGAAAACCGCTAGACAGCTATAAAGTCATGAAATGAATATAACACGGAAAGTAGACGTAGTTTTTCATTTTGTTATACCGTTAATCTGACTGAGCAAAGCTAGGTGCCTTCGGTAAGTAGCTCAGCTAGTCTTTATACCACGCATAAGCATAAAAAGCCGAGAATGTTCCCACTGCTGGGCCACAGGCCTCCTCTCGGTGAGAGGGCGTGGGCCGTAATCTACCACGAAGGCCCAGTGCGGGTTGGTAGATGTCACATGTCGTCGAATTTTTGGTTCTGGGACATGCCGGTTTCCTCGCGATGTTTTTCTTCACCGTTTGAGGGCAATGGTGATGAAATAATTGACATAAAGTAATGCACCTGTCTGGGTTCGAACCTACGAGCTAGCCGTTACCACTGGGCCACCACTGCTCTTACCAAGATATAAACTAAATCCTATAGTTCTCTCAAGACGAGGGAACACCACCTTCAGTAACGTCTTCTTCAGGATAAATCAGGCTTATCCAAAAACCTCTACTATGCTTAGCGTACGTAGTAAGCCGTTTTTCAACCGCAGATCAACCGTTTCGCACTTACCTTAATGAAGTGCAATAAATCTTTGCTAAGAATATCCCAAACCTAGTAGACATGTTTGTGTAGACTGTCCACTGTCTACATCGACTCGATTTAAAGGAACTAGCTTGAGAGTAGAGAGTATCATATTTTACTATAATTAAATACGGAGATATTTAATGGATCTTCTACAAACCTAATAAGCTTTTAGTGATGGACAGTTTTTTAAATTAATGAACCGCTAAAACTTTTTGCGCTTCTAAAAGTACAAATTCAAAAAAAAGGAGCCTTTATAATTTTCTGGCCTTTTCTCACAGTTGGTCGCAGTAAGTTGGCTATTTAGTATTTTTAGGAGAACAAAAGATAAATTATTTGAGGTTCACAAAAAGAGGCGCAATCATTCAATTAGAGTGTTCAATAACATGTTTAAGAGCGCAAAATAGGCATTATTAGAAGTTCGTTTTATATATATAACGATTTAAAAGGATAGTATCGTCTCTTACTACAATTAAATATCAGCTCGGTCATCAAGAATTTCTGTGACACAAACTCCAGACATAATAATAATTCTACTCCTAATTCAAGAAGACATCGCATCCTTGTCTGTCACCGTCATAATCTTTTCTTCAGAGTTGGCACGAGCTATACTAGAATATCTTATAGCCGTGGTGGTGTCACTAGATGACTAGACAGTCACCAAGGCTAGAAGCGCGGTTGGCTGAAATACAATGATGCGTCTCATGGAGTTTAGTATCATCACTCATGGAGACCCATTTACTTTTCAACAGCAGTTCTAACATCTATCACGTCATTTGGTTTAAACGGACTGATAAATACCCAAGGACAATATATTGAATAAATAAATAAAATAAAGGCACCCCTAGAGGATACCTCTGGGGGTGCCACGGGAACTTGGATTTGGACCCATGGCACCCCCAGGTCAATTAGCGCAGTGCTTGGTACTTGTTACTAAAACAAACACTAGTACCTACTTGGTATTAAAACTATGTATACCTACCTACTAATATTTGATTTCATTTTTATCTCTAATGTGACCTAAATTGTAGATATGTATTGTACCTAGTGATATTTTTTTATTAACTCATTTATTCAACTCATATTAATTATCAAAAGAAGATAAAAAAAGGGTTAGGTTAGGATAAAGTTGTGGCCCCCTACGCACGAGCCGAGCGAGCGAAGCGAGCTGTGCCACGGGAGCGGCCGGCGAGTGCCAGAAACGACTAGATTATATAGAAAAAAAATACTTTAATAGGTTTAAAGAACTTCAGTAATTGCCTGTAAATTATTTGACCCAAATGGAAATTGATTGAAATTATTACTTAACTTACCTAATTGCTATTCCACCAATTCGCACTAATCGTTTCCAAATGTCTTTTGTAAAGCGCACAACAAAAGAGTGGAACTCTCTACCTGCGTCTGTGTTTCCGAACGTATACAACCGTAATCTCTTCAAAGTGAGAGTGAACAGGCTTCTTCTGGGTAAGCTCACTCCACCGTCGACTCTGTCTCTGTCACCACTGACCTAGACTAGAGTCAAGAGCAAACCCATCTTAAAGAAAAAAAACAACCTTCGTTTTTCACGGCATCAAAAACGTATGTGTACAAAGATGTATAGCATTACCAGCTTGTGTAGATTTTAATTTAAAGCAGTTACCTCGCTCTCTATTACATGAGACTTATAGAATACTGACGGAATGTGGGTGTGCTAACTCCCTTCAGAAAATACAGGTGTTCAGACAAGTTTTTACTTACTTACTTACAACCTCAGATCATATAAACACAGCTTACAGCATTACGGAAAAAGCGTCCCTCCAAATCACCCGTTTCTTCAACTAATTTGTTCTTTTGAATTGTCACAGATATTGGGAACAGCAAATTATATACCGTAGTGTATTAATAGACTTGCTATTGGAATCAATCTTTATCATTAAATGTTACACAGTTACTTTATTTTGAAAGTGTCGGTTATCTCCGAGGTGGTCTATAATGTATGTAATTAATAAATTGTTTGTGTACCGATTTGAAGTAATGATGGACGGCTTTTTAATAATTGGAAGGTTGGGATATTAGATCAAGTGTGTCATAGCAAGAAATTAAATAATTATAACTGTGACTTAATTGCGAATGCAACGGTTGATGATTGAACGCTTTTAAAAATTAATAACAAAAAAAAACTGACTGCAACAACAAAGTTTAAACTTTTTTACAAAAAAAAACAACTAACTTAAAAAAAAAAAACCCCACAGTGAAAAATAACTTTAATTTCGGAAGTCGGTGGCTAAAACTAAAATACAGATGAAGACACCGATTTTTCACTTTGTAGTGTTTTTCAATTTGCACTTTTTGGTTATGGTAGTTATGTTATGTTATGTTATGTTATGGTGGTATGGTGGTTAAGGCGGTTTTTTTTATTTAAAATTAATTCATTGTTGATTATTTTTAAACCGCTCAACCGATTCCGTTAAAATTTAAATGGGACGACCTGGGAAGGAAAACAAGATTTTTCCAAATCGGTTACGGCGTCTTCCAGTAATCGGTGAATAAACGTAAAAAAAGATTCTGACGAACTGAAAACCTCCTCCTTTTTTGAAGTCGGTTAAAACAAGCTAACTTTCAAGCAGTCTGATGGAGTTGGTGGCACTTATTTTTCTCAGATTTGATGCCAATTGCAGTAGAGTATTTTTGTTCAACCCTTTAGTGTGTTATATTATATGTTTTGAACCGCCTCCTCAAGACCTTTATTTTGATACCACACATAGTCGTGGTACATTTTATTTTTCAAGGCATTACTTTGGCCGTCTAAAATCCATCATTTTGATTTTGCAAAAACAAAACCTAGCCTATAGCCACTCGAACTAAACGAATCGATAGACACCTCATGTATTAAAGGGGTATAAAGAATCCAAAATACGCGAGAAAAACATAACCCTATCTGCTGGCGTGCAGTCATATATAAAAGCAATGCAAAAAGTATTAATCGGTAAAAACTTTAGCCCAACCCTCAAATTGAACCTAGGTCTTTCGAATCATTAGTCTGACACCAGCTCGACAACGAGACGGTATATCCTAGCGAAGTAGGTTAACATGACGTTAACTGCTTGTTGCTGCGACTGATCTTTAAACGCGACGTGTACACGCGACATATGGCGTCCCGTCGCCGATGTTGTAAGCATTTAGCAGTTCGTAGTTTACTACTAATACGCCTGATCTTTACACTTTGTCACTGTGAAGTTATGCAATTTATCTATGAACTTAGCTTCTATTTAGTATCTGTCGATATTCAGTAAGGTCAGATGCTCAGTACCTCAACTGGCGCGTGTTTGAAGTATCGAAAATCGATCTCTTTTTAACAACAATATCAAAATTGTCCTCTAAAGGATGTCCACATATCCAAAACCCGAAATATTTTTCAGTTTTAATCAAATAAACGGCCGCCATTCTTCTGATAGCTATTTGCTATCGGGGCAAGGCAAATTAGTAATTGAAATCGTGTCATTTTCGATTCGACAACCTGTCGAATGGTTGTGAGTAGCCATGCTGTGGTGTAGGGATTTGGTCTAAGCAACGAGTGTATGTAAGAATCGTAGCAGGTGCCTTTCTTCAGTTTTTGCCTAACCCCATGGGAAAAATATTGACCCGTCGCGTGACGCCTGTCAGATGTGAAACATCGAAAACCATTCTTTCATACTTAATACTTTACAAAAAAAAAAGAAGATAAATAAGTGTGAAACTAATATTTATGTAACAGTATAATTTAAAAGAGTGTCCATGGAGTTTCTTGGCCATTCTTCTCCATAGGTACCTACTACGCTTTGGAATGGGCAACTAGCTTCATATTTTCTGCTTTGAGCTTGAGCTTGATATAAATGCTTTGAGTTTGAGTTTGTGCATTTTTTACCTAGTAATAGTGATAACATACAAAATACTAGGTATAGTAAATAAGTCTGAAAGAATGGTTTAACAAAAAACAAATATGTGGCATAATCAAAAACCAAATATTCCGTTTTTTTTTAAGAAATAAATTGTTCTTTATTTAAAATATAGCATCGCCACGCCAGCAATCGGTTTTACGTGCGGCTATAGATGTTTCACATCAAAAGGCGTGTGTAAGTGGATACTGAAAATTAAGATTGAAAGTAAGGCCATAGGCAGGTATGGCTTCTGATTTAGTAGTAACGGATAACCCCTCGTGGTGTGACGCGTAATTTTTTGCGACACTATCCACTTTCCATCAGGTCATCAGGTGGGCAGTTCCGGCTATTTTGCCAACTCATTAAAAAGTATCCAGCTGTGATAAACTCATTGATTAATATAATAAGCTACGATAAGATTTATTTTCTCACCACAATATTACAAAATACATGGTATCAGAGTCGGACAACATTTTAATATTGTGGGAGACTGGTGCCTTTTTTTTTTTTTTTTTTTTTCGGGGGGAAATCCTCATGGACTACCTCCGCCTGGGGAAAAGGCGGAGGGGCGTGCCGGACTCTTACCGGCTAAAACCACCCCGGGTGTCTCCTCGCACGTGCGCGTGGGCCCGCGGGAATCGAAATTCTTCCGCAGCCCCACACTAGTGCTGGCCCGGTCTGTCCGGGCCTCGTCTCCTGCACGGGGTAGTGAGGTGTTTAACTACCCCGTGCATCGCCTCAGAGGCGCGCGCCGACCCCCGCGCGTGCCTTCGCCTCGGGTCCATCAAATAGGGGGCGAGGACTTCCCCAAGTCCCACGCCCCTGGACCCATTCATGGGGGCCGGAAAAGGGCGTTGTCCGCCCTTCTCCTGCGCCCGGTGCGCCTTCTGCGGCCGGGGAAGGGAGTCGAGATCTCCCTCTCCCGTTCCGCAGTTTCCTTCTGCGACATCACGTCCTCGCAGAAGGACACCACCGCGTCCCACGACTCTGCGCTACCGACCATCCTCCGCACTACGGCCGGCAGCGACAGATCGCCTCCTACTTCATTTGTGAGGACACGGCGCTGCTCCTCCCAGGCTACACACTCGGCGAGCGTGTGTTGCGCCGTGTCCTCCCCGCAATGGACGCAATGGTGGCACCGAGCGTCCGGCTCCCTGCCTATGCGGCACAGGTACTTGCCGAAGCAGCCGTGCCCCGACAGCACCTGCGTCACCCTAAACGACAGGGAGCCGTGCCTTCTCCCGAGCCAGTCGTCGAGTACTGGCCGGATCGCCTCGACGGTAGCGAGGCCGGCGGTAGGGCGCAGAAGCCTTAGCCGCCATTCCGCCACCAAGACCTGATGGAGCTCCTCTCGGCGCAGCGCGATCTGCCGCTGCACCGGCCTCGAGCCCCGTGCCCGCTCTTCCTCGCGCCATCGATATAATGACGCGAGTACTTTCGCCTCAAGGTCCCAGGGCGGAGATCCGGCCAGGACACAAGCCGCCTCGTAGGAAATCGTGCGGTACCCGCGGACGACTCTGACGGCCATCGCCCTCTGCGGTTTGCGCAGAATGGCGAGAGTGCCGGCCGTCATGTCCATCGCCCACACAGGGGCCCCATACAGGGCCATGGACCGCACGATTCCCACGTACAACCGCCTACAGGCGGCGCTCGGGCCTCCCAAGTTAGGAAGCAACGTTGAAAGCGCGCCCGCTGCACCCATCAGCTTGGGCGCCAGCCGCCGGAAGTGGGGCCCGAATCCCCATCGGCTGTCGAGCACCAATCCCAGATACTTCATGGTGGACTCGACAGCTATCCGGACCCCGCTGACCACGATGTGTGATCCCGGCGCCGGCGCACGTCGGGGGCCATGAAACACCGTGGCCTCCGACTTGTTTAGGGCCACCTCCAGGCCCAGGCGCCGGATGCGGTTCACCACCTGTGACACCGCAGCCGTGGCTATCAACGTCGCTTCCCTGTGCGAGCTCCCCCGGGCAGCGACAAGCGTGTCGTCCGCATAACACGTCAAGTTGGCGCCCGACGGGAGCTCGCCTCTCAGCACCCAGTCATAGCCGATGTTCCACAGGAGCGGTCCCAAGACCGATCCCTGTGGAACACCGCACGACATGAGGTGCCGACCGGCACCGTCACGTCCCCGATAGGTGACGCATCTATCCTCCAGATAGGCCCCTACTGTACGGCGGAGGTAGGGAGGCACGCGATGGTATTTCAGAGCCTCCCGAATACAACTCCAGGGTAGGGTGTTGAATGCGTTGGAGATGTCTAAAGACACCGCCATCACCACCCCACCCTGGGACACCGTCTCCTCCGCCAGGGCCCTCACGCGCATGATGGCGTCTATGGTGGAGCGCCCCCGACGAAAACCGAATTGGTTGTCGTCCAGGTTCGGCCCCTCCCTGCACAAGTGGCTGACGAGGCGATCTGCGATAATGCGCTCAAAAAGTTTGCCCGCCTCGTCGAGCAGCACTATGGGCCGATACGCGGACGGCGAGTCCGCGGGGCGCCCCTCCTTCCTGAGCAGGACCAGCCTCCCCTCCTTCCACACACTGGGAAACTGACCCTGCTCGAGACATGCCGTGAAGAGCCCCCTCAGCTGGGGCTCCAGCTCCTTCAGAGCCAGGACGAGAGCTCGACCAGGAACTCCGTCGGGTCCAGGCGCCGTGTTCTTAGCCCGGAGTCGCGACACGGCCGCTCTCGTCTCTGCTTGCGTCACCTCGGGGACATCGGTGCTCTCCTCTTCTGGAGAGTCTGTGGCTGAGGGCGAAGCCATCGCCGGGGGAACGTGTCCCGCTCGCTCAGGGAAGAGGGCCGATACTACCGCCTCTAGCAACTGGGGTTGCATGCTTTGCACCAGTGGAGGCGCCCAGGGACGCAACTTGCCCCGTACCCAACGGTAGGGGCGCCCCCACGGATCCCGATCTAGGGACCCCAGCAGCTCTTCCCTGGCACGCGACTTAGAGTCGCCGATGGCCAGCCACAGAGTCTCCTTGGACGCGCGGTACACCTCATACAGCGCGTCTTCCTCGACGGAATCCCGTCGACGTCGTCTCCGGTATCGCGTGTACTGGCGGCGAGCCGCAACGCACTCAACGCGCAGCCGCGCGATCTCGTCGGTCCACCAGTACACCTGGCGCCTTGCGGACTGTTGGCGGACACGGGGCATGGACGCGTCGCAGATCTGCGTCATCGCCCCGCGAAACCACAGCGCCACCGCTTCGACGTCGACGGGGCCGTCCGTCGTCGACTCCCAAATCCAGGACTGGACTATGGCAGCTTCCTCGAGTAGTTCCTTGTCGATGCGCTTAAGCGCCCAACGCGGGCCGTCGTTAATCGGGGTTGTTGGATGGTGGCCGCTCGCGGTCTGGGCAGAGACGTCGAACCGGATATACCGATGGTCCGACAGCGTCTCCACCCCCACGGCGACACGCCAGTCGCGGACTCGGCTGGCGACAGAGGGGCTAGCGAGCGAGACGTCCACTATCGACCCGCCCCGCTGCCGCACGCACGTGTATTCCGAACCCCGATTCAGGACGACCAGACCAGTCGTCACCACCCACTCTTCTAGCACCTCGCCCCGAGGGTCAGTGACCGGAGATCCCCACGCCGATGACTTGGCGTTGAGATCTCCGAGCACCAGAACGGGACGAGGGTGATAGCGGCCTACGACGGCGCCCAACTCGACAAGGAAACTTTCGAAGTCGGCGACTCTTGTTGGGGGAGAAATACGCCCCCACAATGACGATGCCGCCCGAGACCGCAGCAACCCAGCCGCGGCCCCGAGACGGGTCGATCAGAGTCTCGCCAATAATGGCCACCAAACCGTCAGCGCACCCCAGCCAGTTGTCACGGGCGGGGATGAAGTACGGTTCGGCGACCACAGCCACGTGGATCGACCACTCTGCCATGCTCTGGAGTAAAAGATCCTGAGCTCTGGCACAGTGGTTGATGTTGCCCTGGAGGAAATGGAATTGTGCCATTATTGACATTCCATTACCTCGGCAACGGTCCTAGGCCGGGAGTCGACCGCGGAGCTACTAGCCTGCGTGGGCGGCGAGGTTTCCCCGGCAGGTTTAGAGCTCCTCTTCTTCTTCTTCTTGGCCTGGCTGGAAGGCGCGCCACAGGCCCCTCCGCCCACTTTGTGTCCCGCTGGCTTCCCTGCAGCCGAACATAAGCTGCAGTTGAGCGCCGCGGAACACTGGGCCGCCTTGTGGCCGGGCTGACCGCAGCGATAACAGAGGTCACTACGGTCAACCTCAGCGGTGCACTTTGCCCGGACGTGCCCCTTCTCCAGGGAGACTGGTGCCTAAACTAAGCTCTAGGGCTGTATTTTAGAACACCTGAAGGCCAATTCCCGTAATTAAAAACGTTCAAATTCAAGTCGCAATCTCATCTCAGCGACAGTCTAATGTCAGAAATGTAGGTAAGCGCTATACAATTTTTGACAGATTGACACTGAGGTTAGAATGCGAACGTTCTTAAAAATACGGGAATTGCCCCTCAGGTCTCCGCCCTTTTACAAAATAAGTTGCTGTATTTCAAGTCCTTAGTAGTTAAACATTATAGACTTGTTACACACGATATATTATTTGGTTTAGTTTCCTGTGGGAGACTGGTGCCTAAGCTAGGCTTTATGGGCCCGTGTTTCAGGTCACCAGAGGGGCAATTCCCGTATTTTTAAGACCGTTCGCATTCTAATCTCAGTCTCAATCTGTCGAAATTACAATCAATTTTCATACATTTTTGACAGGTTTTTGACATTGATTGTCGCTGAGATGAGATTGCGACTTGAATTTGAACGTTTTTTAAGTACGAGAATTGGCCTACAGGTCTCCGCCCTCTAGTTGTTCGATACATTGCATGATAATATAAAATAAAAGTGATTTAACAAATTTTGAATTAGGAGGTGGTATAATAGCTTTTAGAGTCTGTAGGTATATAGGTATACATACATAAGGTTTTTAAATAATAAATAAATAATTTATGAATGGAAAAAAACAAAAAAGACAAAAAAAAAAGATGTTAATGACAGTGTTATCATCAGACTTAATTTGATTCAACCTGGATTGACCACAGATCTAAAGACCGTACCCGCTTATACCCAAGGCATGCAAGAAGGTTGTTTATCAGTGTCAGCAAAAACAAAAGAGCATCACCTATTTGCCAATGTAAACTATATCCATCTCTCTCTTCCTCAGATCTTGGCAGCTCTGGCCGTCTCCCTCGGCCCGTTTGCAGCAGGCCTCAGTAAGGGATACATGTCGCCGGCAATAGCCTCGATGCAGGACAACAAGACGCACGACGGAGGGTTCACAGTCAGCGATCAGCAGGCCAGTTGGATTGCCAGCCTTAGTTTATTAGGTAAGTGGTCGTAATGTTCTAGTAGTTTAGGTAAGATATGGTTCGCCTTGGCATTTTAAATTATTTACACAATATTTTACAGTTGAATTCATAATTTTAGACAAACCTTAATTACAATATACAAGTTAACACTTAAATATACATAAACAGGGTTATTGGTAAAACACCATCAACATCTTAAGGGGTCATTGTACTCATCATTATGTACAACTTTTACTATGGGACCAAATATGAAATCGCGAAAAAATTATCAACTATTCCTTACATTTATGTTTGCAGAACTCAAAATGTAGGGACCAGCTGATTATTTTTCGCGATTTCATATTTGGTCCCATAGTAAAAGTTGTACATAATGATGAGTACAATGACCCCTTAAGAGGTTGATGGTGTTTTACCAATAACCCTGTGTATTATGTACAAGTAGATACATGTCATGTAATAATAAAAGGGAAGCGCTCATTGGGCACCAAAAAATTCATCCACATCCACAGATATACATAAAGTGCTTGAGACGTCATAGTAGGTAGTCAAAAAATGGCACGCTTGGTTTTCATACAGATCGTGATATTTGCGTTATCTATACAGGGTGTCCAAGAACCTGGCGTCCAACTGGATTCCCACGATGCCCCAAGTTCTAACAGTACTCAGAAAAATATTTTAAAAAATCCACCCCATGTACTTACAGAATTATACTGATTTCAAAAAAAAAGGGGAAATGAGCACCCTGTGACATACTTTTGAATGCTGTGACTGCTAATGCTGATAATTTCGATATTTCTTGGAGGTTTTGTAATCTAGGGTATTGCTGTGTCTAAATAGAATGTAAAAATAAAGTACTTATTGTACCATTTTAAAATAAAATATTATTTTAACTAAAGGTGATATGGAAAACTATTGAATTTCGCAACTTTGACCGACTGTAGTGTAAAAAAAATGTACCAAAATAGTATGGCAAGTGACGTCAAATTTTGACGCGTTTATTCCTCTTTTTAAAAAGGTATAATACTTACACATTAATTTGAAAAAAAAAAATTTGATAATATTTTTACTCAACAACCCAATTTTTACGAAGTGCCTACCTACTAACGGTAACTGTCGGACCCTTTCTTATCTTAGAAACTGTTATGTTACTACTATTATTTACTTCGGTTCCAAGAGTGAGCAAGAAGGAAATACACACAGGTAGATGGGTTCCCAGTAGAATAAAAGCAAAGAATGTTAGTTTAAAGATATTTTATTACAATAAATGTTCAAAATGTTGACCACCCGCGGCAATACAAGCTCTCACTCTCCTTAAAAAGGACCGCTTTATGTTTCGCGAGTAACTTTTTTGACGTATCACCTGCACTGCTTGTGTTATCTTCTCACGAAGGTCAGCGATGTCATTAATGGGCTTCGCATAAACGAGCTCCTTCATAGTTCCCCAGAAAAAAAAATCCAGCGGATTTAAGTCAGGTGAGCGGGCTGGCCACGGGATTGTTCCTGATCGCCCAATCCACCTGTTCGGGTATTGCTCGTCCAAAAACTCTCTAACGGATACGCGAAAATGTGCTGGACAGCCGTCGTGTTGGAACCACATATCTGGTGGGGTCTCTTCTAGTAAGTTTGGCAAATCATTTTGAAGAAAATTTAAATATGATTCGCCAGTCAAATTCTCGGGCATCTCAAATGGACCAATAATATTCCCACAGAGAATACCGGTCCACATGTTCACTTTGAACCGGTACTGGGATCTATCTTCTCGCATCAAGTGCGGATTTTCCACATGCCACTCGTGCAAGTTGTGTAGGTTCATGTAGCCATCCTTCTTAAATGTTGATTCATCTGACCACAAAATTTTGTCGATAAAGTTTTCGTCTTCTCGATGTTTTTGCAGGATTGTTTCACAAAACGCGACTCGGCTCGGATAGTCTCGAGGTAAAAGACTTTGCACTCGCTGTACGTGGTACGGATGATATTCTTCTTTTTGGAGAATACTGTGTGCTGTGCTCTTCGGTATCCCCGTATCAGCTTCTATTCCTCGCACAGAGATGCTTGGATTTGCCGACACCGCCTCTAAAACTTCATCGCGTATGAAGTCATTTACGGGTCGTCCTTCACCAGCTACTTGATTGGGGAACCGCCCGTCACATAGTGATCTGTGCACATTAATGAAAACTCGATGGTCGGGATATCGCGTAGCCCTCGGATACCTTTCTCTGTAAAGTCTCGCTGCAGCTCGTCCATTACCTCTACATTCTCCATAAATGTAGTGCATATTTGCGTATTCTTGCGGAGTGTAGGTCGCCATGGTAGCACACACAAAACACAAACTGTCCAAACACAGGCAAAGGTCGTCGTAAAGAGTTCGTTTCAAAGTCCAGAGCACAAAGAGTAATCGAGTCCAATAAACAAAGCTTTAAATCGTAGTACGTGATCAATGGTAACAATAAGAGAGAGGTGCGTAGTAACGGCAGGAGGCAGTGACGCGTACTGACCGTACTGTTATCCTAAATAGCACGATCCCAGATAGCGTCACTATCTATCTCACTCGCACCTCTAACCTTTTTCTCCCTCACTCTTACCTGAATAATGGGGTACCATAAAGAAGAACCAGCAAATCGCAAAGATAGTTTCTGTCTTGCTCCCTCCTGTTGTAATAACGAATCACTATGGTGAGATGCATGCACATACCGTCCCTTACGGTCTAACCTGTTTTTTGAGAGGCCTGTTGTTATTTTTATGAGCATACAATAGTAATTCTTTAGAGGTTAGATTCAATTCGTCGTAAATTTTTCTTTCTAAGAATTCTGTAAGACATCGTAAAAATTGGGTTGTTGAGTAAAAATATTATCAAAAATTTTTTTTTTCAAATTAATGTGTAAGTATTATACCTTTTTAAAAAGAGGAATAAACGCGTCAAAATTTGACGTCACTTGCCATACTATTTTGGTACATTTTTTTTACACTACAGTCGGTCAAAGTTGCGAAATTCAATAGTTTTCCATATCACCTTTAGTTAAAATAATATTTTATTTTAAAATGGTACAATAAGTACATTATTTTTACATTCTATTTAGACACAGCAATACCCTAGATTACAAAACCTCCAATAAATATCGAAATTATCAGCATTAGCAGTCACAGCATTCAAAAGTATGTCACAGGGTGCTCATTTCCCCTTTTTTTTTTAAATCAGTATAATTCTGTAAGTACATGGGGTGGATTTTTTAAAATATTTTTCTGAGTACTGTTAGAACTTGGGGCATCGTGGGAATCCAGTTGGACGCCAGGTTCTTGGACACCCTGTATGTGTCCGCATCGCTGTCAATGGGATAAGCGCCCAAAAGGCTGGCAGCAATGCCACGTTGGATGGCAATGCTGCTTGAGATAACTGAAAAGGTTAATTAAGTTTGAGAGAGGATGTAAGAAAGAAGGTTCCAAAAACGTCACCACTGTTCTGTGTCTCACTGCGCAAAAAAAAAAAAAAAAAAATTTATCTGAATCAGGTTAATGCACACAAGGCAGAACAAGACTTCTACGTAGAAGGCACGAACATTGATAGAACATTAAATTATTACGACGCTTATGCAAAATTACTTACAGTAATATTTTGTTAGCGCTGATCCTGAGTTTTATATCTTAGCAAGATAGTTTTTGGAATCTCATCTAAAAGAAACCATACTTATTAAGAACATTTGTACACTACATTTCGGAACTCATCTTCCTTGTCATCATCCACAGCCTTGTTCCATCCACTACTGTGTATTGGCCTCGACCTCTTTTTAGTGCCATGCTTCCCTGCTCTGTGCAAGTCTCCTCTAGGTCTTCTCCGCGATCTTCTGTAAGCCGTCCACTTGGAATTAGTTCATTCCTATTAAAAACATGACATCAGCACCTTATCAAAGCTTTTCAAGATAAGTTCATTCATTAGTCTCGGTTCGACTTTTTTTGGCGAAGTGCGTCAAGAATAGAGCTTATCAGTCCTATCTAAAGCAACTTTAAGGAAGTAATTAAGGTTAATGATATCCTGATGCTCATAGATTATATAAGGTTACTAGTTCGGAGACAAAATGTCTACTAACGTCATCGCCATATCTGTCGAAATGTCTACTGAAGATAGCTCTTTGAATGGTTTTTACCATCAATGGTCAAATGGCATCAGGCGCGATTACGATGTTAGTCCCATGGAGATAGTTGTTCAGTTTGATGGTCTGTACCACACCTTTAAATATCACCACACTTTTCTGATACATGCTGTATAGTCAATCTATAATATAGACGTAGGCAACCCATTCTTTTCTTCCACATCACATATCGAGCGCGACTCAATCGGAGTACATTCGTAAACAAAGTCGAATTAGTAGTTACATTACAATCGCTTACAAAAAGGCTTTAAAACCACACAATGGCAATACCGCAGGACTGATTGAAAAAACACATCGATTACTGATCGTGCCTGTCCAGGGTACGCTGGCGTGGAGAATTGTACATTATTGAACTTTTTAATAGCTTTCGTAACACTTTTTCTTCGTAAAGGCTTTATACGAAAACTATGGTAGCCTACCAGCCAGCTTTCTGAGCTGCAAAGGGCACATATGACGAGGAACAGCGCAGCGTGGTTTTCGCTGCCACACAAATATCAACGTTGCCGTTTTTTAAATCAAGTTAAAACAAATTATCTTCCACTAGTCCGAGAGTGCAGCTAAGGGTACAGAGGCACGCCTCTCTAGTTAGAGTCAGGTTATTTATTTAAGACTTTATTTCAGGAATGATAGTGTTGATATTTGTTTGGCAATGAAAACCGCACTGCGCTGTGCCATCCCTAAGGTTTCTTACAATTATTATGGCCGCAGATTATTTTGGGGCAACTTTGTGATAGCGGTTTTAGTACACAAATTCAAATTCAAAATAAAAATAAAATCATTTATCATTTATCATTTATCAAATGTTTATTGCTCAACACAGTACATAATCATACATTTCTAGATGTCAAGTGAATGCGCCATCCACAGTGTTGCACCAATTCAGGCATGCAAGCCCATAATTTCATGAATGCACCATAACCAGCGGTAGAATTAAAGAAACCAATATCACTAAATTTTAGCGTATATGAGCGGAAACCATTTTTTTTATTGATCGGAAAATAGTTTGATGTGGTTCATAATTAATATGTTCAAATTATATGGAATACTTATCGGGCGTGGCTATGCAATAGCTGCCGCACGGGTCGATCGATCAGGTTAAGCTATGCTTGCCGCGGTCGTTCCGTGGATGGGTGACCATCTTAACATACCGAGACCCCTCAGTGCCTCAGAAAGCACGTTAACCCGTTGGTCCCGGCTGTCCTTCGTGCATCTTTGACAGTCGTTACGGGTCGTCAGAAGCCCGAAAGTCTGACAACCAGTCTTACCAAGGGGTATTATGGTACCCAGTAACTTGGTTGTGGAGGACAGATAGGCAGTCGCTCCATGTATAAAACTGATATTTAGTTGCATTCTTTTAGACTAGAAGCCGACCCTAACATAGTTGGGAAAAGGCTAGGCAGCTTTTAATCAGACTAGATTCAGAAGTGTGACGTCACCAGTCACCACTTATACCATATCAACTCTAGAAGTTTCTTCCTCTACATTCTCGCGATAAAATCCACCTATCAGCCAGACATTCTTAACGTTATTTTTGTCAAAGTGGCACTTAATGTGATTCGTAAGTAATGAGTAGGTAGTACTTACTGATTATCTCCTACACCGAAGCAGGATGTCATTCTTGAGATTGTAGCGGTATCTACATCGTCACATGCGACTACGCGTCACACTGACGTCACGCAAAATCCTGCATCGCGCAAGCAGAGTTTACTGCGTATACAGGGTTATTGGTAAAACACCATCAACCTCTTAAGGGGTCATTGTACTCATCATTATGAACAACTTTTACTATGGGACCAAATATGACATCGCGAAAAAAAAATTTGCTGTTCCCTACATTTATGTTTGCAGAACTCGTCAAAATGTAGCGTGGCGAGCTTGGCCTGCTCGTCACGCTATGGTTGGCGCTGCCCTATCCGTCGAATGGTTGAATCTTATAATTTTAATTTTGTTAATTTTGATATTTTTGTATGCTCAAAATCTGAATTTAAATATAATGTTATGAAAATTATTGTAAACCGATAGTATTATTTAGGAGTGTAAGCTGGTCTAAATTTTATTATTCCTTTAATTTTTTGTGTTCATTAAAACACTGTTGCCAAGCAATCAATTAGAATTTCTATTTTGTATGTAATGTAATTAATTATTATTAATGTGGTGTAATTATTTATTAACTATCTAGTGGCACTCATTATCATATTTTCTTTTGCTAATATGCGGATAATGTAGTGGGCTGTAATATTGTTAATATTTGTATTAGCTTTTCTATGTTCCAACACTTGTAGCTATTTATTTTCCCTGAATAAAATAAAATAAAAAAACTTGAATGGAGGTGTTCAAACTGGACCGGAAAGTCGCGTGACTTTTTCATTATCAAAATAATCGACATGCGTAGTCACGTCCCGCATCGCGGTTTTTGCCTCAGTGTGGCCAGAGCTAAAAACTTTAAAAAAACATTTGAAAAACAAATGGCTTCGTTGCGCGGTTTGTAATACAACACAGTAAAGTACGCAAATATTTGTTTGTTCGTTTACCACACAATCCGCTTAGAATTTTACTTACCCTGCAAAGAAAACTTGCTTTACAGACGCTAAAACCATCCATCTATTTGCCCGTACATTCTTAGTTTGTAAAAGCTTGCAAACGATCATTAGTAAAGGTTTAGTCATTTCCGAGTTTGGACGGCGCAAACAAACGGACATACGTTTTAGAAATAATTGTTTAAGTGTTCCACAAACAAGGAAATGTACGACTTCATTTGTTTGGAAAATAAGTAAGTATGTATAAATTAGTTACAAGCTTGCTAATAATGTGCAATACTAATTAGTTATACGCTTACTAAGAGTTTGCACAACTAATTGAAAGGGTCGAAGTTGATAAATAATTATTATAATTTATTGGCCTACCTACATCTATGTTTGAGGGAGGCTTATATCCAGCAGAGGACTTCTTTCGCTTGAAATGATAAAGTAATACATCTTTAACTGGCATTTACATTATATTTACTCACAATTCCTCCAAAAGTATACCTAAATACATGCTTCTGACAGCTAATCTGACAGATTTCAAAGTGAATGTACCCCAGTTTAAGTAAAAACATCCCGTATCGTAATAAATCGTATAAATTTTGATCGACTGTAATTAAAACTATTTCATGTGCTACCGACCGCTATTAATGGTCTACTTTTATATCTTCACGGATAAACCGCCCGAGGGGTAATCAAATTTGTACTATTTGGATATTTAGGGTAATTTGTCGTTTTTATGCGGCTGCATGAATTTCTAGGTTAGTTTCTGTGCATTCATTCTGGATGCCGAGTACCTACTCCCAATGGCAGATATGTTTTGGTAATATGTGTTACATTCAAGAGAAAAACAACTGGAAATAAAGCGAGAGAAAGATACTAAAATAAATTAATAGATAGAAAGAAAGAAAGAAAGAAAAAATGTTTATTCTGCACAAACAAAACGCACATTACAAGTAAAAAAAATAATAAAAAAAAAGACAAGTATACACATCCAACGTTATCAAAAGCCTCATATTCAAGCATACATATTGCCGACAATTTTGTCCATTGCTTGATGTGTCAGTGCCAGAGACCAAAGACAAGACACCTTAGTTGACATCTCTAAGTAGTATGTGACATTGACAATACAAATCAATCCAGATTAGTGATGCGACTCGAGTCATTTTACAATCTCACTCGAATGCCACTCGAGTAGTCGAGTCACTCGAGCGGTCTTGAGTGGTTCACATTAAGTTAAGGCTAAATAAAAGTGCAAGGTTTATATCTGTAATTTTTGGTGTACCTACATAATAAGGAGTATTCTATTCTTTTTCTTTCAAAATAGTTCTACACTAGAGATTTTTTCGTTACCGAGTTTTGATCGTCACTCATTGTAGATAACACGAGACCACGTCTTTCTTTACAAATAAGTATGTTTATAAACACCGCCGGTAATAGAATTAGAGTTAGACACCAACACAAATAACAACAAACACGCACTCTTTACCTCAACTTGTCGTTACGTACGCCGCGGCGGAGCCGCGTGCAGGTTGAAACCTGTTTGTCTAGTTGAGTTATGAGCGAGTGACTCGAGTCTGAGTGAAAAACCGAGTGAACTCGAGTCCGAGTGGACTCGAGTCAACAATTTTTTCACTCGAATACGATTTTTTCCGCTGTCACTCGAGTCACTCGAGTCAAATTGGACTCATCACTAATCCAGATGCGTCTGCGACACTAACAGTTGACAACAAAAGTTGCAAAACAATCACAAACGAGTCAAAACAAAATCAAAATGCCAATTGCAGAGTGGAAAAATAACTACCTTTGTAACAAAAAAAAAAAAAAACAACAATAATATAAGCAATTATGCCGTGCGTCGTATCTGTGCAAGAAAAGGTCGTTGCTCAGCAAAATGCTGTGACTTCGGACGAACTTATCGTCAACAGCGCTGATTTTCAGCAACTACCTCTCGAATGACGTAATGACGTCCCACCGTGTGACTGAATCGGGTAAGTCTAGCTTTCCGCAGAATTAAACTAGTGTGATTAAATCTGATCAACCCTTGATAGATGAACCCTTCCCTTTATGAAAAATATAACAATTTAATCACCACACCTGACACACACTTAGTAACACACACACACTTAATACACTTAGTAATAATAATATTACCAGCCTAATATTGTTCCACTATAGGGCAAAAGCATCTTCTCATACAGCCACTAGGTCATTTAGCCCATAGACACTAGAACAAGTTAAAATGTAATTCCTGCCCAAACATAATGCTTAACATCCTCCAGACTCCTTTTACTCTTACACAATAACGGGAAGTAATCCGTAACCTATATTTCACCGGAAACTCCACTGGAACCGTTACACAACAAACAATAAAATTGCCATCAATTCTGACCTGTTTCTCCCACTTCCCAAAATTTTACAACTGGCAACATTATTGATCACAATTTCGGCTGACAAGCTGACAGATGCCAACGAACTCGACAATCAATGTTCATTGGTATCAAGTACCCGGCTGAGATTTGGTTGATCTTAAACTTACGTAATACTTGGGAGAGAAAGATCCGTACAGAAAAACAAAATAGCAATAGTGATGCAATTGATGCAAAATCTAGTAGAAGACCTCTTTGGGCCAATTTCTCCAACCATAATGATGTCATAAATTGTCAAGCGCGCGTAAACTGCTGTGATTGGTTGAATTATTTATGAACAGCCAATCGCAACAGTTTACGCGCACTTGACCATTTATCACATATATTTTACGATAATTTTTGTTCGAGAAACTGGCCCTTTAAGAATGAGCTCGCAAGGAGAAGTACTACTATCTGTACCTACTGTATTTTGGTTTGAAAGGTTTGAATGATTGTCAGTGCAATAATGAAAGACTCATACATAAAAAACGTTCAAATTCTAGTCGCAATCTTATCTCAGACAATCAATGACAAACTCTTGTCAAACATGTAGATAAATTAGAAGGTTTTTGACAGTTCTATAAATATGAGAATTAGCTAAAAAAAAACAGTTTTGTATACAGGGTTATTGGTAAAACACCATCAACCTCTTAAGGGGTCATTGTACTCATCATTAACTTTTAATATGGGACCAAATATGAAATCGCGAAAAACAAATCAGCTGGTCCCTACGTTTATGTTTAAAATGTAGGGACCAGCTGATTTCAGTAAAAGTTGTTCATAATGATGAGTACAATGACCTCTTAAGGGTTGATGGTGTTTTACCAATAACCCTGTATAAAATGATGATGCTTCAAGATGCTTCTGATATTATAGCAGATGTCCATAGGCAGCAGTGTCCAGTTACCACCTGCACCCTAATTGCATAACACACTATCAATCACAATCTGAATCATTTTGAAGGATATTCCTAATCTATTGCTTCATAAGTTCGAAAAAATTGTCTCCTCATCAACGTACATAACGCAATGAATGTTGTTAAACTGTCAAAATGAAAGTTGTCGCTACTGTTAGCGCGTTACGCAATTACCCGCTGGTGGGCTGTTTGAATTCGCCGTTGACCATAAAGTGTCAAGATATAATGGGCACTCTATATACTTAGTCTGGCAACTCGTACGTAAGGAGGATAAGATCCTTGACGGGTCAAACAAAATTACACGATACATCACATCAGACAGGTCGATGGGCCGTCGATTGGTGGTCTGTGATTCGAGCCCCGTAAGAAAAGATTGTGTGGCCGTAATTCGTCGAGCTGCACGGTTACTGACAAATGCGTGCACTGTCTGGACAGGTCCACTCAATCTGTGTGGTTCTTTTCTCAAAAGTCCATTTCAGACACCAATCTGCATAGCCTTCACATGATCTGACCAAGATTCTGTCTGGACTTTAAAAGAGACTGTGACCTCTGAGTTTGTTTCGGCCTTTCTTCTCAGAGTAGTCAGATAGGAAACGCCAACCTCATCTAGTTTAAAAAAAAATATGATTGACGTGTAAAAGTGTTTGTAAAAACCTACTTACAGAAATAAAGTCATTTATCATTCAATTCCTTCCCGTCTGGGTAAACGTTCACATGCACAGGTTACTGTAAAATTTGTGTCTCTAAACACATCTACAAGGTCGTGATTTAAGCAACTGCATCCGTCAAGGGGAGATTTGACCCGTCATACTAAACAATTTTCGCTATAGAACTCTTTATGTGACTCAGGGAAATTAAGAACAAATTCCTATACAACCTTAGAGCATTAAACTAAGTATACAACAGTAGACAATTTCGATGCATGTATCTTTTGTTTTTGATTTTTTTGTTTCTCGAATCTTATACGTGTTTCATAGCGAAAGTTGTTTAGTTCATAGGTAGAATCACCCCTTGACGGATGCAGGTGACTAAGTCACCGCCCGGTATGGAGTAAAAAAAAATGTCCTGTATTTGAAAGCTTGTTTAAAAATAACCTAAAAATTGCAGTGCAAAAACTGCTCTGGAATGTGAATGACGCAAATTTTGACAAAATTCAACAACGTCTAGTATCTGGCCAGCTACAGTTCATGCTTCAAAATCAATTCTAAATACAGAAATTTTCTATAAAATTATTCGTTACTGACTGTGGGTTACGAATCATTCTCTAATAATTCTCTCTTACTGTACTGAAACAATAATTTACGCAATCACAATCACCTGCTACACTTTGGCCTCATTCCCAGAAAAACAAGTAAACGTATGACATAATTTTTATGAGTCAATAACCTCCCATTCTCCCATATTTGCTACCAACACAACAACCCTCGAACACACACACCCCCACTCACTGACACACACACACACACGTATACACACTTACACATAATATTACGTTTTGTTGTGTGTTCCATTCGTACAGACGTTCGCGAAACAGTGTTTTCATAATAAATCACTGTGTGCTTTAAATCATGGGGAACACAAACACAGAATACATTTTACTCAACAATTACGTTGTCCGCACCTAATATTTAAAGTTGAACATTTAATGTACAGTCGGATAGCAAAATATACTCGCTTTAGAGATGGGAATCAGTGACATAAGTAATCGATTCGAGAACGGATTAGGGAATCGATTTGAGATGGTGGCGAGGAATGTGAATCCATTACACGCGATATTGTCTTTAGAATCAATTCTAAAGACATGTAGGATTTGTTCGTTGTTTTAGGGTTTGTTTCTGGTAAACATTTATGAACATACATGTGAATGAATGGAGAGAGAGAAGAAGGCTAAAGAAACGATGGATTGTGTAAGGAATACTGTATAGAATCCAGTTATTCTAACTGAACAGACAGTAGTACTGGGGAGTTTGTTCCGCCACTTCTTCTTCCCAGCTAAAGCACTAGGAAGTGGTGAAGGGCGGACGTTTTGAGGGGACTGTCTTATGTAATATTGACGTTGAAAAAATGTTGATTCTCAGTCTAGTTTGAATAAATGACTTTTGATTTTGATTTTAATGACATGAAAGATAGATAAGGGTGAATGATAGCGTGACGGTTGATAGGGGAGAGTGGGAGAAGAAAATGTGTTGCGCCGACCACCAGAACCATGGGACACGGACAGGAAAGTGATGTTTTTGGTAAACATGTCAAAATATGCCAGGAAATTGTGCATTGATCAATTGGAATGATTAGTACTTAGATTGCAATTGCTAACTACAATCTAAATTGATGCAATGATCCATTTAATGATACTTAAGTTCACAAAGAGACAACTGATTGATATGAACTCTAGTAATCGATTCCGAAATCAATACCACGTCGGAATCGATTTCAATTAACTTTCCTATCTCTAGCCGGAGTAAATAGCAATAAATTGGCAGCGAAAGATAAATAAACGAGGCATTTCGCTATCCGTGAACACGGTCGACTATTACTAAGACATACGTTTTACACCCAATCTGTTTTGTGTTACCACGTAAGAAACGGTTTTGAAAGTAATGATCTAATTTTATTCGCTGACCACTCTATTCGATTCTTGGAACGTATTTTTTTCCAATGCTTTGCGATATTATGTGAATATCTTGGAGGAGAGAAATCTTGAATCTTGAATCTAAGAGAGGAGTTTTGTTTTGGTGTGGGTGCGTTAGTGTTCCGATGGTAATTGTTATTACTTACCTACGCGTGGAATCTGTTTAAAGAAATCATTTTCCTTTTAATTTTTCCGATTTCTTGGGTAGACCAAAATCAATCTCAAACGCTCATGTTTTGACGTACTATTGAAACAAGTTCTAATAGGAAACCAACTAAATTAAGAATCTATTTACAGCACGCTCTATAAACGCAAAATGAATTTACTACATCGTATCTCTAAAAATATACAAATCGAAAATACATCACCCTTTTATCGTATGTCCTACAAAATTCTTACCATATTTTTTTGTCAGCAACTGTACTTTCATAATGTTGCCAGTAATTGGCGCTGTGATCGCGCAACGATTTGTCACGTCGCGCATAAACCATAGCTATCGGCGCCGAGTACAGGCGAGCGCAAAATTCAAACAAAAACTCTCCGTAGACGGACCACTCGTGATCGCCACTAGTTGTCAGCAACAGCCACTTTTCTTGCCAAACGCGGGGATGGCGTGGTCATGCGGGCAGACGGTAGCTTCAACTTGCCGAAACAGAAGGAAAGAAAGATAAGAAAGAAAAAAATATTCGCCACAGAAACACGTGCATATAAAAGGGTAATTAAACTCGAGTTATATATGATACTTAGTATCAAAACAATATTAATTCATAAAAGATCTACTACGCTAGCGGTTCCAAGTTATCCGAGTGCGGATACCCTGAAGATCTGTTCATACTTGCCATAAAGACTAGCGGTAAAAAGTTGCCGAATTATGTCGCTGCAGCTAGTTGAAGTTACGTTGCGACAGCCAAAAATGCATTATAAAGTTGTACTTGACAAGGATCTTTTGGCCAAAAGCGAAACTAACGCCGCCATCTTGGTTTTTCAATATTATTATTTTATTATGAACCTGTGGTGTCCCATTGCAGGGCCAAGGCCTAGCTTTCGTCTTTCCATCATTCCCTCTCTTTTGCAATTAGAACCCAATTTTTCAATAAGTGAGTAAGTAGGTTTGTACAAACACTTTTACACGTCAATCGTATTTTTTAAACTAGATGAGGTCAGCGTTTCCTGTCTGACTACTTTGAGAAGAAAGGCCGAAACCAACTTAGAGGTCACGGTCTTTTTTAAAGTCCCAACAAAATCTTGGTCAGATCATGTGAAGACTATGTAGATCGGTGTCTAAAATGCTATTTTGAGGAATGAACCACACATATTGAGTGGACCCGTCCAGTCAGTGCCCGCATTTGTCAGTCATCGTGCAGCTCAACTCAGAACTTAAGGAGCACAACGATTCGAAGAACAAAACCAAAGAAAGGTCTAGAATTTCACAATCAATTTTGAATATGTTTACCAATGTCAATGTCATTCGTGCGCCATAAGCTGCAAGCATGAAGCATTTTGTTTGCAGCCAGCAACATTTTTGCCGTCGTGGTGTGGTTGTGATTGCGGCTCGTCTAAACAGACACAGTGTGCTCGACAATGTAGAACAGTACAGGCAAAGGGAACATTGGAGAACGGTGTTAATATCTGTTATCCAGGTGGTCTGAATAATATACACTATTGTTGTTGGCGACTTGAGTGGGAGAAAAATTATTACCTATGTATCGGTGTACCGTTTAGTTCTAGGTGCATTGTGTGAGAAATATGGAGACTATTGATAGACTCTCAAGTATTGGGGACAACATGAATAATAACAATGCTAGAACTTGTTTTACAAAGATACCTAGCTTTAAAAAAAAAATTGCGATAGGAAGTCAATCGACAAACAAAGCCTGATAGAAGCGAAAAGCATACTTGCATAATCAGCTTACAACGTTCCGACTGCTGGGACACAGGCCTCTTCTCTGTGAGAGGGAGTGGGCCGTAATCCACCACGCGGGCCCAGTGCGGGTTGGTACGAGTAGATGTCACCTGTCTTCGAATTTTTGGTTTTAGGACATGCCGGTTTCCTCACGATGTTTTCCTTCACCGTTTTGAGAGCAGTGGTAATGAAATAATTTACACAAAGTAAAGCGCCTGGCAGGGTTCGAACCTACGACCTACTACTTGTAAGTCGCGGCCATTACCACTGGGCCACCACTGTTGCCAAGCAAACTTGGTAACAATTTCATCGATTTATTTATTAAACCTCATGTGAATTTTCTTTATTTAATTTTCGTATCGTGCTAAGAATTACATTATTTACCACAATACCAATTAAAAATATCTTCTAAGATTAGTTGAGATTTTATGAATATAGGTTCCGACATAAAATTATAGGAACTTGAATGACATCAAATCCGAATATTCCTAAAACCGAAATTGGTATTTAATTCTTAATCGTAAACCTCAATCACCTTTTATTATCGCGGTAGTCCCCGATGCATTTGTAATCAATCCGGCGTTATAGTAATCAATTGAATTAATTAAGTGCGAATCAAATTAATCAATTCACCTGCTGTATAGATAATACTCAAACTGGTTTGCTAATTGATATACTAACTCTTAGATACAGGTATTAGGCTGAGAACACTTTTGATTTTAACACCATTTTATAAGCTTTAAGTATATGTACCTATACATATATATAATTCTACTCGGATTTAAAAACCGGTCAAGTTCAAGTTGTAACTAGTTACCTATTTTAAATACGCAAGTACATAGTTACAAACTCTTGAGTACGTAGCTCCTGCAAACAGGCGCGTCTCGCGACGCGAATCGCACGTGACACAAACACAATACACCGCTCGACGCGCGATGGCGTGGGCTCGCGGTTCCTTTTGTGTCGCGTCGCGTGCCGTGCCTATTTGAAGGAGCCTTTAGTACAAACTGCAACACCAATACTGTAGGGCTTTTTCAAACAAACAAAACAAAAATAGACAAAATCAAAAGCCATTTATTCAAACTGGACTGAGAATCAGAACTTTTAAAACGTCAAAACGACATAGGACAGTCCGCAAAAACGCCGCCATCCACCACTTCATAGTGCTTCCAGCACTTCCCAGAAGAAGTGGCGCAGCGAACTCCCCAGCAGCACAGCTGTCGGTGAAGTTAGAAGAACTTGATTCTCTACAATAGTATGCAAAGTAATTAACATTACAAAACAAAGAACCATTAAATTAAACGGTGATCATTATTTCAATATTTCAAAATGATGTTCCTTGCTACCAAAAAGTCTTAGAAAATCCTCAGTCCCCTTAAGTAACGGTCTACGTGTCGCCCTTATCTTTACCCATTCAATACATCGTAGAACCGACTGCAGAACCAAGGCCGTGATATTTTACCGTCAATGTATACGTTACAGAACTATACGTCGATATCTGCCGTATCTATGTGACAAGGGGGTTAAGATACGCGGTAATGGACTTACAGTTGATCCTTTACAGCATCGATTGGTTCCTTTCATTTGTTATGTAGCGGTATCTACATCGCCACACTGACGTCACGAAAATCCTGCATCGCGCAAGCAGAGTTTACCGCGCGACTAGCTTGGTATACAACTTCCCGACATCAATCGTTGGGCAGTTGCCCACCAGACACGACACCCGTCTGGTCGGAGGATCCTCCCTTTACTATGGGTATGAGTGAACTTTACACCCTGTTCCTCATACCTCTATAGTTATACACGATTCAGTTCAAATTGGGATCAGAGACAGAAATTAAAGCTAGGGGAGATTATGCACAGAAGGAGAATTTTCGAGTAACGATACTTCTCTAACCTTGCTGCCTAGATAGTAATACTCGACCACGGAGCTATGTCGTTTAGTTAGTGCAGACTCGATGGAAGATCTGAAATAATAGGACTGCTACTTTTGTTCAAATCACCTAATGAACATACATACAGTTAGAGTCAAAACAACAATTGACGTCACTACTTTTTGAATTTCCATGCGTTTCACTTATTTTAAGATCATCAATTCGTACCAGACGTTATTGTAGAATTGCATGAACATCGAAACATTTACCAACCACGTATAAGTATATTGACAATACCAAAAGAAACGAAAACAAAAAGACAAATTATGTTTTTCACACCTCTGTGTTAGGAGCGTTTCATTGTGACTGGAGACTGGTAAAACACACGTGACCACGCAGATGTAAAGCCTGTCTCATTAATGTAATTGCAGAATCCAAGAGCCAGATTTTATTACGCAATTAACTAAATTTATTTTCGAAAAGGTCAGTTTCTTATCTCACATTCAAATTATCACACGTAAGTCCCTAATTAACTGCTTTGATACCTCTTAAACTGATCCTTAGAAGATTAAATGGTACTAAACACCGTCAATGTCTACCTACCTACACGACTACAAATGACTACAGAATCGTGCTTGCTACTTAAATGCTAATCATGGCTGTACATGCTTGTTTCGCCGACTGTACGTCACCGATAGGGCTGTGCTGTGACATTTTGGGCTCAAGGCAAGCCCTTAGATTCTGGTGGCTGTGTCACTTCCATAAAAGGAGCTATATATTCGTATAATACGACCGTGGATTTTGAAATTTGTATTGGGTTGGGTTGTGCAACATAATTTTGTGCATAGGTTTAATTTGGAATTCAGACCTCCCGAGTTGATCGGTTTATCGAATAATTCTGAGGGAATGTTTTAATTTCAAAATGTGTGAAATCATCACCAGGGAATTGGATCTCCTATTTACACAGGATTACAGTACAAAAATAATTGGCCTAAAATGCCTGGATACCAATTTTTTTTTTTTTTTTAATCCTATACTATATGATCCATACGTCATGTTCGGAAACGGGCGCCATCAGTAGGGACTGGTCATCTCTTAGGTGACACGGCTTATTTTAATTCACAAATTGTTTTTTTTATCTTTATATTTTTTATTTAGGACGCTTTTAACGTGCACGCCTTTCTACATCGTTCTCACATGTATAATTTCAACATGATAGTGGATTCGTTCCCAGTTCTCGTAGATATTATTATTTTTCAAATATATTCAATTTGCAGTTTCGACTTCGCTACAATTTTATTATAATTATGTATAGATTACCATCAGAATATGTTGTCAATCACCCAAAATAGATTCAAAATTACCCAATCATTCAGAATTTCACGATGCGAATTCAAGAACGTGTGCAACGATGTCAATGTCAATTGCAGTGCGTATAATCTTAGTGTTTATTGTCTAGATAAGGATATTTGCCACCTAGGTCACGATTAATACGCGTTTGAATGTCTGAGAACAATGTTGTGTAAGTACCTACCTAGTATGATTTCGAAATTGTTGTTGTTGAGTTCACTTCAAAATGGTTGAGCTGAATGGTGCTGACCCATACGTCATGTTCGTGAACGGGCGCCGTCAGTAGGCACTGGTCATTTCTTAGCTGCCGCGGCTTATTTTAATTCCATAATTGTTTTTATCTTTTTATTACGGACGCTTTTAACGTGCACGTCTTTCTACATCGTTCTCACATGTATAATTACAACATGAATGATGTTACCACCTTTTTGGAACAATATTTTGATTTAAAAGAGTTTCTTGCCCGTTCTTCTCCATAGGTACCTACTGCGCTTTGGAATGGGCAACTAGCTACATCTTTCTGACTGACCGACCCCTTGACAATTTAAATGTGCCTGTAATTGGTTTATTTGAAATAAATGCTTTGAGTTTTTCTCAGTAGCCGCCTGGAGTCAGGATTTGTGCCTGGTTAGTGGCAATATGCTCGCCCCTTGTTACATGGGACTTTAACATTACTGGCCAAATATGGGGTACTATAGGTACACCTCTGCATTACCCTTTGTTAAATACAGGCGTGATGTTATGTTATTATTATTTTGAAATTCTTTCGAGAGCTTATTAAATAACTAAGATTTCGCTTTTTCAGATTTTATAAACGGGCTAAATTGTAGCTCTCAAACCATTGTTTCATGGTGCGAACTAAATAATAATGACAAGCTTGGAAACTTTTGTAAGCGACACTGTACAACGTAAACTCAGAGAAATCAGATTGATACACTACGTCAGCATTGACAAAAAAATGCAGTTGTCATTTGAATGTACTGAAAATGTTAGGTAATTGTCAATTAACAAAGCAAAAAAAATTCTGCCCGTACATTTATCATTTATCAATTACAGTTAATTTTCAAAATATGGGGCCAAGGATAAGTCCCTAATAAGACTTCAAAGTGCCCAATAAACCTTGGCAGGTGCCAAATATGGAACTAAATTCAAAACGGTATCAAATTTGATAGATGGTTGACAGTTGTCTATGCAAGCAGCGCCATTGTAAGGCCCAAGTTACACTGGTCACCTATATCTATCATTATATCCATAAAAGGAGTCATATTAAAAGTTTTGTAACACGTCTATGCTAGATTTAAATGAGTGATTGCCAGCTAATTGCAGAGCTGAGTAATATGTGGTTAGCTTGTAGAATTTTATGTCATGGTAATATGGTTCGCGTAATAAGGTGTTTGATAACAACTAGCTATGTAGTTTATGTTTCCTCAAAAATGTTTCATTTTCATAAATTTACATAGAACTATACCAAATGTCATGATTTCTGATAATTTGTTGACGGACTTGCACAATTACGACGACAAGATGAATTCTAAGGATAGGCATCTTTCACTTAATGTTTTAAAGCGTCTGGTCTAATTGAAAATAAGTGATGAAAATGTTGTCGTTGACTAATCATATTTTTCTATTTGGCAACATTCTATTGCAAAGACACAAAGTAGAGGAAATTGGTTTGATTAGATACTTAAAACTATCAGAATGAGAGAAATCAAACTGTTTAATACAAGGTTTGATTCGGTGTGTGACCACAATGAAATACGAATGAATGTTATGAAACGAAACAATGGTGCCGATTCTGTTGTACACCGAACTAAACTAACTAAACTATCACTAAAATTCCTTACTTTTGGCTATGAGAATCTTAACGCTATTCTGCAAAATAAAATCTCTAAATTTAAAAATAATTTTGACACATCTAAAATAAAATTTGACAATTATTGCGACTCCACGTGGTACTTGTTTGCCGTACCACGTGATCTTTTTTTAGAGCCGTAGGCGCGCATTATGTGCGGCCTCGACTTGATTTGTATGGAATTTTTTACTTTTTGTATGGAAAATATAAAAAAATATTACCAACACGTTGAGTTTTATAGGTTTACGAGTTGCAAAGGGGGTCGAAATTTTCATTATTTTTGCGATAGGACACACCGTTTTCGAGATATAAGCAAAAGAAAAGAAAAAAAGATACAGTACTGTTTTTGCATCTGAAGTCGAGGTGTTGGTGTGAATTTTAGTTCATGACAACTAATTTTATTCCACACCTTTTTAATCGCGATTAAAAATAGTCAGATTTAGTGAAGACAATCAAAATTTTTGGTGAAAAACGTAAAATTCAGAATAGCAAAATTGCCATTTTCACTAAATTATAATCTCAGTGCCATCTTAGTGCTGTCAAACTAAAATTTAGTTAAGTTGTGTCACTTTAGTCAATTTCAGAATGGGAAATCGTCGTTTGACAGGAATAAACTAAATTTTGGTGATTTTTAGTCTAGTTTAGAGAATTTTGTGACAAGAGAATCGGCACCAATGTATTTTTATTTAATATTATCACTTTAATGCTATTAGCTAAACAGAGAACACAATTACATGAAAGCGATATAGCGAAAAAGGTAATGGCGCCGATTCCCTTGCTCACAAACTAAACTAAATTTAAGTTCAGTGCATCTTTTTCTTTCTATTTCATTATGAAAAGGACAGAAGATAAATTTTAGTTTAGTCCTGTCAAATTAATCAGCGCCTGACACTACTCCATACAAGTTTAGACGTGATTAAAAAGTTGACTACTAAAGTTACATCAAATTACGTCAGGTGCTGACTAATTTGACAGGACTAAACTAATATTTATCTTCTGTCCTTTGCATAATGAAATAGAAAGAAAAAGATGCACTCAACTTAAATTTAGTTTAGTTTGTGAACAAGGGAATCGGCACCAGTGTCTAGAGATTTGACAAATAGAGAAGGCCCGACATCCTACATGAAACAGTGACGGATTTGTGGCGTTCCAACACAAACGTAACTAATAAATAATAATAATAATAAAAATATTTATTTCATAAAACAAGTAACACATTGCACTGTATACATTGTAGATATAGATACATTTGTCACACTATAAGCACAATTGAATAGACTCTATCCCTTAAACTAGGTCTAGCCTGTGTCTTAAGAGATATAGTTAACTATAGTATAACAAGTCCGAAGTCCTAAATAACCTAAGATATTTGCATCTCCAGCTTCATCCTCCATTGCCAATTAGCCAGCTATATATTTATTAGCGCTCCATCAGCCTGATACGATCCTGATGGCGGCTACATCCTGCTTGCTTTTCATCATAAACTCAGCTGATTATTCCCTACATAAACATGTCATAGTATCCGTAAATAAATAGTTTTCGCCCGCGGCTGTGCCTGAGATTACTAAGATTTATACTTTGGTAGGTCCGATGACTAAGATTTGAGCGTGACTTGAAGGTTCCGGTGTCTACTTATGTTTCATCATCGAGATTTCGCATCGTGGAATATACTGCTTTAAAAAAATACTGATCCTTTTAAAATGGCAATAAGACCTTCTAAAGATTGACACTGTTTTTAAATAATAAACCCACCCCTACATGTTTTTTGCGTTTCTGTTGATGCACACTTTTTTAAATAATTGAGCCTCTTTTTATCTTTCTGGCCCTTTCTCACAATTAGTCGCAGTATCTAAGCTAGGGCACCCCGACCAAATGGGTTAGGTTAGGTTAGAACTGTGAAAAACTGCGCGAGAGTCGAGCGAGCGCTGCATCAACATTGGTCGCAGATACTTGGCTAGGCGTACTTAATATTTTTAGGGCCCTAGACTAGGAATTATTTTTGTAAGTTTACAAGAATATTTTTAAGAGCGCAACATTATTAGAGGTTCTTTAAATACATGCCTTTTAATAATACATGGTGTTACAATATCATTTCTAATCAGCACCAACGATATGCACTTATTAAAGTTATATAAATTTCCTTCAGCTGTTAACAGACTTGTCAACATTGTCTTCTTAGCCAAGATTTTGTAGTCCATCAGTAATCTTATATAGAATACCAAACCTACCAGAACAAAACGAACCTATTAGTAAAGCTTATCTATAAATACAAATAGTGTTAGCTCCCGGCTACGTCTGACTTCGTAATTGATTTATTGATAGATTGCCGTTGGATTAATCGTTGACATTATTGATTTGTAGGATAATTCGTAAGTCCGGGATAGAAGTCGTGACTTCGGCGGCTTTCAGATTATGTTTGGTAGATTTAGTTACGGTTATTAGTGCATTAAATTATTTCGGATTTGTATTGTTGTGTTTCAGTCTATCTGTAGATTTATTTTTAGATAGTTTTGGTCACGGCTGCACAGTGCACATGGGGCGGTCAAAAAGTATAGATAAATTAATCTAGCCTTTTCTCAAGTGTGTTGGGGTCGGGTTCCAGTTTAACCAGATGCAGCTGAATACACGTATTTTACAGGGAGTGACTACCTATTTGACCTTCACGGCCTAGTTACTGGGTAACACGATACCCCTTGGTAAGACTGGTTGTCAGAGTTTTAGGCTTCTGACTGAAGATGATTGTCAAAGATCTACAAATGACAGCCGCCACCAATGGCTTAAATGCAAGTTTCATAATACCTAAAAGTATGTGAAAAAAATGCCGTAAAAAAAACAGAAAAATACAATTTTCTATAATTTCGATTGTGTTTATGCACGTTAGGGGGCTGACAACAACGCACCAATGACGGGGTTTGCTAGGACCGATGCCTGCTAGGGTTGCGGAAAAGTCCAAGAGGGTTACCGTGGCCCCTGGCACAGGCAACTGAAGGAACACGGGTCGGTTTTAGTCAGTAAGAGTCTGACACGCCCTCCTGCTCTGCCCAGAGCGGGAGAAGTTATTTGATGATTTCCCACCCTAAAAAAAAAAAAAAAAGGGGGCTGACAAATCTAAAGCGCGGTCACTGTCGGACTCCATAGGAAAGAAAGAGAAGTGCGATGACACAAAGCTGGTAATTTATTGCAAAATATGAAGCAATTCTCTATTTAAAAAACATCAATTGATTGGACTACAAAATGATTGAAAACACTCTCACGTTAATATGTTGCTTGAAGAACAATCTGAAGAAAAAAACAGAATGATCGCATGTATAATAGTATAGTTTTCAATAGTTAAAATACATTTTTAGAAGTCTCTTTGTGACTTTTTTCTATTGTACCAAATTATTTGTATTATGTTTTCAACCACAGAACAGATAAAACAGGTTAGAAAGGAAATAGTTCCTGATTTGTATTAGAACGCGTGTCGCCGCTTGTGTCCCACTCCTTAACTCCACTACAAGCAAGAGACCAATACGTACGCGTATTACACACACAAATAAACCACACGCACTTAGATAGTGAGTTTGCTATTGGTTGTCACACTATACAAACACTGCGTTTGACGTACACTCACTCACGCGCAAAAGGTAATTTATTTCTCACGCATGTTACGGCGACCAAAAGGTCGATTACTTATATCGATAAAATTACTGTAATTTATAAGTTAGCAATTTTTCTCTATATTTCCGGGAAGAGGGGGACAATTAGTGTGGACTTCCTAAATACATATAAATAATTCAAACTCAAAGCATTTATTTCAAATAAACCAACTACAGGCACTTTTGAATTGTCAAGGGTTCGGTCAGTCAGAAAGATGAAGCTAGTTGCCCATTCCAAAGCGTAGTAGGTACCTATGGAGAAGAACGGGCAAGACACTCCATGGACACTCTTTTAAATCGAAATATTGTTACAAAAAAGTGGTTACATCATTCATGTTGAAATAATACATGTGAGAACGATGTAGAAAGACGTGCACGTTAAAAGTGTCCGTAATAAAAAGATAAAAACCATTCAGCAATTCAAATAAGCCGTTACCTGTGCCACATTCAAGTCAATGAAAGACGAACCCAGTAAGTTTTATAGTAGGTACATAGTGCTCACACGTGCTATGCAATTATACAATACTAAGAAATTGAATTTATACAATGCAAAGATAGATTGTACAACCTTCATCAGCTCACAATATTTTCGAATGCTAATCGATTCGTTTAGGCGCTCTTGTAGAGCAGGACCAGCGCTGAGCCAAGCATTTTTGTCAGCGATATAATCCCCCAACTTATAATATGCTTGGCTGTACAGTGTGCGTTTGAGACAAGATTTTAATTTCGTTTCATTCAGTTGGAATATGTGGGGAGGTATTTTATTGTAACATTTTAAACAGTACCCCATGATAAATGATAAATGATTTTATTTCTGTAAGTAGGTTTGAACAAACACTTTTACACGTCAATCATATTTTTTTAAACTAGATGGGGTCGGCGTTTCCTATCTGACTACTCTGAGAAGAAAGGCCGAAACAAACTCAGAGGTCACAGTCTCTTTTAAAGTCCAGACAAAATCTTGGTCAGGTCATGTGAAAGCTATGTAGATCGGTGTCTGCAATGGTCTTTTGAGGAAAGAACCACACAGATTGAGTGGACCTGTCCAGTCAGTGCACGCAATTGTCAGTAATCGTGCAGCTCAACTTAGACTCAAGGAGCTCAACGATTCGACGAACAATACCAAAGAAAGGACATTTGAGTAGGCCGCATAAATTACTCAAACTGTCAGATCATGATTACTTTGAGAAAAATACAAAAATAAATATAAATAAATCAATGACCAACATAGTTCTCACATTCACAATAATTAGAATAATATTATAATAATCTTTGAGGACCATGTAGATTTGTGTCTGAAATGGTCTTTTGAGGAAAGAACCACACAGATTGAGTGGACCTGTCCAGTCAGTGCACGCATTTGTCAGTACCCGTGTAGCTCAACTCAGAACTTAAGGAGCTCAACGATTCGACGAACAATACCAAAGAGAGGACATTTGGGTAGGCCGCATCAGTTACTCAAACTGCCAGAACATGATTAAAACTGCAACAAAAACACACATAGTCCTCACATTCACAATAATTTAAAATAATATAATACTTTATACAGTAAATATTAGTGTCATTGTATATGTAAATAAGTATAGATACTTATAGCAAAGATTAAAAGTAAAAGTAGTTAGCGCAATAAAATAAATTAACATTGCCTGTGCTTTATTGGAGCAACTCAATCCCAAGCCATTTTGTCTTCAATTTAGTCTTTGACAGTATAATAGGCATTCTGGCATAGTTTCCTTTTTATAAAAGATTTGAATTTATTAAGGCTTAGTGCTTGAATGTGGCTAGGAAGTTTATTATAAAAACGTATACATTGGCATCTAAACGAGCCACCTATTTTCTTGAGCCTGGTAGTAGGAACAACAAATTTGTGCTTGTTCCTAGTATTTAAATTATGGATATCACTGTACTTTTTAAACAGATTAATATTTTTATGTGCATACAAAAGATTTTCATAAATATACTGAGAAGGCACAGTCATTATATTAATCCCTTTAAATTTGTCTCTGAGGGAGTGTCTGGGACTTAATTTATAAATTGAACGAATTGCCCTTTTTTGTAAAACAAAAATCGTCTGAATATCGGCGGCATTTCCCCACAACAGAATACCGTACGACATTACACTATGAAAATAACTAAAGTATACTAAACGGGCTGTCTCTAAATCAGTTAAACCACGAATTTTCCTAACGGCGTATGCTGCAGAGCTAAGCTTCTTTGACAATTTATCTATATGGGGGCCCCATTGAAGCTTGGCATCCAAAGTTATGCCTAAGAATACTGTGGTATTTTCGGGTTTCAACTCTTCACCCTTTATGAGAATACTTGTTTCTACTTGTCTAACATGAGGTATCGTAAACTTAATACATTTCGTTTTTTTCTCGTTAAGAAGAAGGTTATTAACATTAAACCAGTTAACTACTTTTGCGAGGGCACTATTTACATTGTCAGTAACCAGCTGCTGACGTTTGAGTTTAAATAAAAGTGAAGTGTCGTCTGCAAACAGCACTATATCATTTTCATCCTTTATGAGGTAAGGCAAGTCATTTATATAAATAAGAAATAAAAATGGACCTAGAATTGAGCCTTGAGGGACCCCCATTCTTACTACCGATCCGGGAGATCTTTTCCCGTTAACGTCAACTCTCTGAATCCTATCACTTAAATAAGAAGTAAGAAGATCCAGCGAGGCGTTCCGGATTCCGTAGTGGTGCAGTTTCCTGATTAATGTTTCATGAAGAACACAATCGAATGCCTTGGACAAATCGCAAAAGATGCCCAACGCATCGCATTTGTCCTCCCATGCATTATAAACATGCCCTAGAAGTTCAACTCCGGCATCAGTAGTTGAACGACCCCTTGTAAAACCGAACTGTTTATTATGCAGTAATTTATGTACATTAAAAAATCTTTGCATTTGATTTAAAATAAGTTTTTCAAAAATTTTACTAAATGTAGGTAGCACTGAAATAGGTCTATAATTAGTAGGGTCTGATGTACTACCCGATTTAAACAACGGTATTATTTTACTGTTTTTCATAAGATCAGGAAACTCACCAGGGTCAATACAATTATTAAAAATAACAGCTAAAGTAGGCGCTACAATATTTATAATTGACTTAGCAACGTCCACAGAATTACCCCATAAATCTGCAGTCTTTTTGACATTTAACGTGTGAAAGGTTTTAATTATATCTTTAAAAGTGACATATTCGAAATGAAATTCAGAATCACAAACTGGAATGTTTTCTTTAAGTAAAGACTCTGCAGCAGTGGGTGAAGAGTTTAGAGATTTAGTAGTCGATACGGGAATCTCTGCAAAGATGAAGGATGAATCTACATACTTTAGCCAGTCTGAAACCTGGTTGAACTAATTGGTCCCTATTTCTAGTCCTTTAATTGTGTCTTTCACTTCTTTTAATGAAGATTTAAATTTTTCCTTAATACTGTCAAATTAAGGGGGAACATCTAACATAGCCGCGAAATTCAAATTTTCTTTGGTTTTTTGCTAATTTATTTATATATATACATATATATATAATGTATAACGCAAGGAGATATATCTATGTACTTGTACATATATACACAGTATACATATAGCTCATGGGAAGCGTGCGGTGACAATGACGCGAGTTTCACGCTTTTTGTTCACCCAAAAAGTACACATATATACATAGTATACATATAGCTCATGGAAAGCGTTCGGTGACGATGACGCGAGTTCCATGATTTTGTTCACCAAAAAAAGTGCTCAACGCGCCTAAAGAAGTTTTCACTTAAAAAATACTAGAATATTTTAAAATTGAACAATAATTTAAACTCAATTTAAATGCTGATTTTATTATTGTCCCTGAAATAATACGAATTTATTAAGTAACATGCGCTTTGCTATCTTTTAAATTCGATTTTTTCAAAATAAAGTGCAATCTTAAATTAATATATTTTCCAATAATAGCCTTAGTTAGGTCTGTAACATGGTTTGCAGTAGGATATAATCCAACCTGATGATTACTAATGTTGCTAAATAATTCAGTTCCGACGAAGCTGCGCAAAATCTTTGCTGTCAACATATTATGTTTGTTAATATTCCGGAGATTGAAAACCTACTCAGAAACTAAATTAAAAACGCACTATAAACAATAATTGGTGATAGTAAACAAAGTAATTTTAATTATAATATTACTGATAATAATCAGCTGTATCAAACACACATACTTAATATCGACATTATTTACAACTTGGTACAACACTATCGATAAGCATGGATTTCGCCGAATTTCAGCTTTGGCTAGGCGTACGCGACGTTCGCAGTGAACGCAATACATTGCGCGATCACTGATCTAGTACAAGATGCTACCCATGCATTGCAAGCAATGTATAATTTTGCAACTACTGTTGCGATTGTATCGTTTTTATCTACAAACTACATAATACTATAGTAATAATTACAAATATCACTTGTATTTTAAGGTTTTTGGACTTACCGGTGAAAAGAAATCCCTTCCCGGGCTACACTACACACCTGTCTTCTTTTCCGACACGTTATAATAGCGCAAGACGGCATAATTCTTTGTTTTTCACGGAGCGTCGTACGTTGTCACAATATGAGCGCGACTGTTAGCCCGTGAAACAAATTTCGGTTGACTTTTGAGCGTTTGCTCATAAGTGCGGCGTGCCTGCCCCGCCCACAAGGCCCTTCTAACCTCTTTATCTGTTCTGTGTTTTCAACACACTATCTAACTAGCATATATCCTGAAGAATATCACATATTTTTCTGATTTTATTTACTGCAGTGTATTGTATACTTTTAGGCATTATAAAACTTGCGTTTAGGTCATGTAGTCCCCATAAGTGATCATGGAGTTTCTTGCCCGTTCTTCTCCATAGGTACCTACTACGCTTTGGAATGGGCAACTAGCTTCATCTTTCTGACTGACCGACCCCTTGACAATTCAAAAGTGCCTGTAATTGGTTTATTTGAAATAAATGCTTTGAGTTTGAGTTTGCTCCTTCAAACAGGAGCGACACGCAACGCGACATAAAAGCACCGTCTGCCACGCGACGAGCGGTGCCTTTGTGTCGAGTGCGATTCGTGTCGCGTGTCGCGCCGTTTGAAGGAACCTTTAAATGGAGTACATAATAAAATGAGTCGCAGCGTACAGCACTGCTTCATTTTCAAAGTAAATGTCTAAAAATACAAACAAACGCTGTACCAAAGTTAATTAAATTATACAACACAATAAACTCTGAAACGCGTGTAATAAAATACATTTAAACACTTTAGCGCCCTTTTAGAACAAAACCCTTTCATATTAAATTCGTTCTAATTCAATTCAGTCCTTGAGTCATCCTTTAAATTATTAGTAAGTACAAGATAACAAAGAATATTGAAACGAAGAAATCTTGTTTTATTTCAATTACGAAATGACGTAACTCAAGAACTTATAATTTCTATAAGTTCTCATCCATAAAAACAGTAATACCAGATAGATGACTTGGAGTCGAAAAAAATATGGAAATTATTTAACCTTTAAACAATAAATATTAAATTAAATATTTAATTTATTGACCTTCTAATCTGAATCTAAAATAATCTAAAAATGCACTACCATAACTATAATCAGTCTATAAGGTTCCCACTGCTGGGACACAGACCTCCTCTCCGTGAGAGGGACTGGGCCTTAATCCACCACGCGGGCCCAGTGCGGGTTGGTAAATGTCACATGTCTTCGAATTTTTGGTTCTAAAGATGCACACTTTTATAAAATAATGAACCTCTAAAAACCTTTCTTTACTTTCTGACCTTTCCTCACAGTTGGTCACAGTACCTAACTAAATTAGGGCACCCCGACCAAATTGATTAGGTTTGGTTAGAACTACGACCAACAGCGACATGCAAGTTGGTCGCAGTTACTTGGCAATTTAATATTTTTAGGACCTCAAAATATGAATTATTTGAGGTTCACAAAAAGGGGCGCAATCATTATATTAGAGTGTTCAATAATATTTTTAAGAAAGCAAAATGGGAATTATTCGAGGATCGATACATGTGTTTAGCATTTAAAATCAACTAGGTATTGACATGAAATGTACAGTTACATAGCTTACGTAACTTCCTTTCAGTGTTATGTAAAATATGGCGACTGCATTTCCAAATATTTACCTTTTTGGTTAAAACTCGAACTTTTACTACATATTAAAAGTCTAAACACTACTAATGTAGGGAGAATAAACCAGCAACCTAATTGCGTAACACACTATCAGGTCACAATCTTGTAGCGGTATCTACATCACCACATGCGAGCTGCGCGTCATACTGACGTCACGCAAATCCTGCATCGCGCAAGCAGAGTTTACCGCGCGACTAGCATATATACGACTTCCCGACATCAATCATCGGGCAGTTGCCCACCAGACACGACTCGTCTGGTCGGAGGATCCTCCTTTTTCTATGGGGGTATGAGTGAACTTTACACCCTGTTCGTCGTACCTCTGTAATCTGAATCATTGTGGAGGATATTGCTGCTCCATTGCTTTATATGTTCGAAAAATGTGTCTGCTCAACAACGTAAATAACGCAATGAATGTTGTTGAACTGTCAAAATGACAGCCAATCATACTCTTAGTGTGTTACGTAATTAAACCGCTGGTGGTTAAATCTGCTCTTGACTGAGAATAGGAGTGCTCGTCATTTAGGTGTACTTTGGCTAAAATATCCTTGAGAAGACTGATCTCACATTATGCAAGATACAGACATCTATATTCTAATTCTAGCTACCTACATTACGAATACGTTGGTAAGAAACTTATTATGAAAGACCGCGTCCGTACACGAGACGTCCAGCTACGGGTAGCAGCTCTGAAATTGGAGTTTGCCGACATGGTGATGGCGGCTGGAGTAGAACCCTAACCGAATGGTTGCTGAGAGGGAGTAGCAGGATCGTTGGCACTAGGCAGACCAACGGCCAGGTGGATGGACAACCTACAGAAGATCACAGGGAAGACCTGAATGAGACTGGCACAGACCAGGGAAGCATAAAACTAAAGGGAGTAGGTCTATACACAGCAGTAGGTGAAACATGGCTGCCAGTGATGAAGATGACAATGTAGGTCGTATTAAGAATCTACAAGAAACTCAACGACGCGCTTTCACTACTAACGATAGTGCGTTATACATGTTTTTTTAAACAGAAAGTGAAAATTGTGAAGTTCATTTAGAAGGTTAATTTAGCCAGGCACCACCACAAACATATCTCAAGCTAAATCATAATAGCTTATAATGCCACCATATTTGCAATAATAACGCCGGTAGAACTAGCTACACAGCTTTCTTCGGTGAAATCTTTACTTACATCTCGCTAACACTTACTGGCGTAGGCAGAGTACTTAGCAATTGCTAAGCTATTCAATTTCTATACAATGATGGATGTACTAGGAATTGTTTGCCGGCTTGCTTGGGCAAACTTTTTTTTTCCAGTTTCACCATCCGGCCAGTCTTTTAGTCTATGAGCAGATGAGATGGTTCTGTGGGCATATGGGGCGCTACTCCCAGTGGAGTCCGCCATATTGGACAAATTAGATACTTTGTTTATTAAGATCAACTAGGAAAAACGTATTTGATACTTGAATATTTTTATGCAGAATATTTATTTGGTTTATTTACTCTATCAACTTTAACACAGACGTTGAAATGGGCGTGCACTTCCGCTTATCTATACTTACCTTATTATAAATTAAAGTCGCTTTTCGTATCTGCCTCTGTGAAAGCGTTGTTCTTCTAGACTAGGAACGCAACGGATTTTGATGCGGTTATATAGTTATATAGCGTAGCTCTTTTAAGGAAAAAAAAAAAAACATTAGCCTCATGAAAACTTTGAGAGAAATATAAAATTATTGTCTAGATTCGATAGCGTTAGCAATTAAAAATAAGAGAAATTAGAAATTGTGATCGGCATTCAAAGATTAAAAAAAAAGTACGTATACAGATAGTATGAAAATGGGAAACTTTCACAAAAAAAAAACTTGTTTTTTATGCCAATCGGTCATATTTCTTAAAAGGACAAAAATAAATTACTAACTAATGTTGGAATACTAGAAAAGTCAGAAATTGAAACTTTTCTCTTATACATAATTATATATTTGCAGATCAACTTTTCTCAAAAAAATATGGGCAGACTCTTAAAACGGTTTTCCGTAGTACAACGCTTAAGATACTACCCCGTCTCAAAAATCCACCGTTTCTTTTGTGGCCGAAAATTATAACGGTCGTATATTATATTATATTTTGACTGAAAATAGCCGAAAACAGAAACCCTAATTCGGTTGGTATTTATTATTAAATTACATTGTGCATTGATCCGCACTCTAATTGCGTAATACGCTATCAATCACAATGTGAATAATTTTGAAGGATATTGCTAATCCATTGCTCCATATGTTCGAAAAATCTGTCTGCTCAACAACGTAATAACGCAATGAATGTTGTTGAACTGTCAAAATGAAAGCCATTCCTACTGCTAGTGTGTAATGCAATTACCCGCTGTTTAAAATAGCGGTTTGCTACCCATTACCCTATTTAATATTAACGACTCGGTATAGGTTATGATTTCCAAAGTAATAAATAACTTATTACTTAGGAGACGGAGAAACGGAAACGATTTCATTTTACTACCAGCTGGGTTAATTAACACACACACATACATAAACTCAGACCTTCATGTCATCTGGCAGGGTTGCGGGAAACTGCCAGGGTTACGGGAAAGTCCGAAAGGGTTACCGTGGCCCCTGGCACAGGCAACTGAAGGAACACGGGTGGGTTTTAGTCAGTACGAGTCTGACACGCCCTCCCGCTCCGCCCAGAGAGGGAGAAGTTATTTGATGATTTCCTACCCTCAATAAGAAAAGGCCTTCATGTCATGGGGGTATGCATATTTTTTTTTTAACTTTGCCCTGCTCTAGGAATTTCTCCTGTATTGCGGGTGCATTCACAAACATTTAAACTCATATACATAAACAGCCAGACCCGGAACAACTACTTGTAGGTCATACAAATATTTGTTCCGTGAGGGAATCGAACCCGCGACACGCAGCGTAGCAGTCAGGAAACCGTGCCGTCGAACTACAGAACGCACCCTGCTACGAGTCTTGCATACTCCTTTTGCTACATTAACGTACATACATCTGTAGGCCAATTCTCGTACTTAAAAAACGTTCAAATTCAAGTCGCAATCTCATCTCAGCGACAATCAATGTCAAAAACCTGTCAAAAATGTATGTAAATTGATAGTAATTTTGACAGATTGAGACTGAGATCAGAATGCGAACTGTCTTAAAAATACGGGAATTGCCCCTCTGGTCACACACGCACGCCGGTTGCGGATACTACGCACCTGACCTTTCTGAAGAACATCACAAATAAGGTCACTATATGTCCTTATTTATTTATACATTTTTTATTGTACACCACTAAATATATAAAAAAATAAACCAGACACTACAAAATATACAATGGGCGGCCTTATACACTACAAAATATAAAATAATTAAATAAATTAATCGAACTCGAGTTTTAGTTTTGGGATAACAAGGTATTTCATAAATCGAATTTGCAGCGATTTCATACTGTTTAACTATGTTTAAGTAAGTTTTCTATCCATAGCTTAGCAATGACTCGGCGAGGGCAAAATAAATGACACGCAGCGTTTTCCTACTCAACGGTGCCTTCAGCATATAGAACTTACTTAACACTGACCTAAGCTTTGTACACACTGTATCAACCTGTGTCTTCCAATTCATGTTATGGTCCACCCACAGATAAATATCGATATAGATAGCGGTATACAATGGGCGGCCTTATCGCTTTCTGCGATCTCTTCCAGGCAACCTTGGAATGGACAGTGATTTGCCTGGACATAAAATGAGGTCCTTCTAAGGCGTCCTCTCCCGGTGTTTTCACTCGCATCTGTCTTGTAAATGCCTTACGGATTTATTAAAATACATAGAAATAATTACAACTTTATTCCAATCAGGTAGAAATATTTTAACTGAAAACAGTTTTCACACATCCGTTTACCGCAAATAAACGTATTTTGTTTCTACTTTCTTACATCAATCAATGTCATTCTCAACAGACTTTTATACAATATTTTCTAGCCAGAAAAGGCTAGGACTCCAAATGATAATATACCCGAGTTCTATGCAGCTAGAAAAGGCTATGGCCCCAAACGATAATATATCCGAGTTCTATGCAGCTAGAAAAGGCTATGACCCCAAATGATAATATATCCGAGTTCTATGCAGCTAGAAAAGGCTATGACCCCAAATGATAATATATCCGAGTTCTATGCAGCTAGAAAAGGCTATGACCCCAAATGATAATATATCCGAGTTCTATGCAGCTAGAAAAGGCTATGACCCCAAATGATAATATACCCGAGTTCGTTGCAGCTAGAAAAGGCTATGACCCCAAATGATAATATACCCGAGTTCGTTGCAGCTAGAAAAGGCTATGACCGCAAATGATAATATATCCGAGTTCTATGCAGCTAGAAAAGGCTATGACCCCAAATGATAATATACCCGAGTTCGTTGCAGCTAGAAAAGGCTATGACCGCAAATGATAATATATCCGAGTTCTATGCAGCTAGAAAAGGCTATGACCCCAAATGATAATATATCCGAGTTCTATGCAGCTAGAAAAGGCTATGACCCCAAATGATAATAACCCCGAGTTCGTTGCAGCTAGAAAAGGCTATGACCCCAAATGATAATATACCCGAGTTCGTTGCAGCTAGAAAAGGCTATGACCCCAAATGATAATAACCCCGAGTTCGTTGCAGCTAGAAAAGGCTATGACCCCAAATGATAATAACCCCGAGTTCGTTGCAGCTAGAAAAGGCTATGACCCCAAATGATAATATACCCGAGTTCGTTGCAGCTAGAAAAGGCTATGACCCCAAATGATAATATACCCGAGTTCGTTGCAGCTAGAAAAGGCTATGACCCCAAATGATAATATACCCGAGTTCGTTGCAGCTAGAAAAGGCTATGACCCCAAATGATAATATACCCGAGTTCTATGCAGCTAGAAAAGTCATACTGACATCACATACCATTACGCCTGTACTCCCCGAAGGGTTCGGCAGAGGTGTACCTTTAGTGCACCCACACCAGACTTCGGGATGTGACTGAGAAATTCTGTATGGAAAAACCTCATAACACTGTGTCCGACCCGGGAGCCTCATGGCTCAGTATGAGCGCTTGCAAACACTAGACCAATTAGGCAGTCAGACTCGAAATCTATGCAGCTAGAAAAGCCATAATATCACAAATAAAATCATACTAACTATATAAACAAATTAAACAAAAATCTCCCAAAAAATCTAAAAGAAGCAGCATAATAATCAATAAAACCAACCCACTTTAAAAAAAATACTATAATTTATCGAAAAACGATAAAACTGTCCTAAAAAATACTCAACATTATTATTTATTACTCGTAATTGAATTACTTGCACGCCTGTTTAGCCGCGAGCTGTTTCCAGATACACTCGGCTCAATTAGAGAGTGACCAGTGACCACCATAGCTTGATGCCCGATGTACTTAATGTGGAACGGCATGGGTTTAATCGAACCTCAAATAATTCCTATTTTGGTGTACGAAAAATTCTAAATCAAACTCAAAACTCAAACTCAAAGCATTTATTTCAAATAAACCAATTACAGGCACTTTTAAATTGTCAAGGGGGGTCAAATAGCCAAGTAACTGCGACCAACTTGAATCTAAGTTGTCACACTGGTTGGTCACACTTCCAACCTCCGGGGGGAGTGAGGTGTTTGACTCCCCCCGCGACGTCTAAGAGGGGCGCGCGTGGAACACTACGCGCCGCCACCTCGGGTCCTGGTGGTCACACTTCCAACCCAACCTAACTCGTTTGGTCGGAGTACCCTAGATTAGTTACTGCAACCAACTGTGAGAAAAGACAAGAAAGTTAAAACGAGGCTCAATCACTACAAAAAGTGTGCATCATTAAAAGAGAAAAAGTTGTTAGAGGGTCATAATGTAATTTAAAAAAGCGTCCATCATTATAAGGTCAGTTTTTTGTAGATTAACAGTTAAATATTTCCCACGAGGAACTAAAATAATGGTCTTTAGGTACAAAATTCAAAGATTTAACCCCGAAGAATAATCGGGACAAAACCTCAAATAATTGGTGTCATTTTTCAGCCAATAAAGCGTTTGTCCCGTGGATTTCGGTAATGCCATCTGGTTTTCCATTTTCGGTTGGAGCTCTAATCCTTTCTTAAATAGACAATGTTCCTTTGGAGTTTTTGCACTTTGTTCTGTACCTCAAAAGGTATACTAGTATAAGGTATAAGGTAACAAGGTAGATGTGACTGGAAACGCTGAGAGGAGAAGGACATATAGTGATCTTATTGGTGATGTTCTACAGAACCATCAGGTGCGTAGTACTCGCAAACGGCATCCGTGTATGACCTGAGGGGCAATTCTCGTGCTTTTAAGAAAGTTCGCATTCTAATCTCAGTCTCAATCTGTCAAAAATTTTATAGCGTTTACCTACATTTTTGACATTTGACTGTCGCTGAGATGAGATTGCGCCTGGATTTTGAACGTTTTAATTTACGAGCATTGGCCTTCAGGTGTATGAACGTACACGAAGAATAACTTTGGAAATTCCAAAAGTGAACGCCTTTTGTCGGTCATTTATTTTAATAAAACAATAAATCTTATAATAGATTTATAATATAAAAAATTAAATAAAAATCATGAATGCAAGAAAGGTTCTTATATTTTTGTACGTGCATCATAAAAAATATTAAAAAAAAATACTACGTAAACTAGGCTACTGATATGAAATACGGCACCAGTTCACCGAATTCTGGAACTAATAAAAAAGCCCGGTCTCGATATATATATTCGTTAGGGAGTTACTGTTGGTACATACAAAATCAGCGTACAGACATCAGGAAGCCCACATAATCTTTTTTTCGAAACGTTTTTTTTATTCAAAGTAGCAAATGATTTTTAGAAAGTATAAGATGGTTTAATTTAAGTGTTGTCTCGATGTACATCTAATCATATTATTGTATGAGTGCAATATACTTGTGATAGGCATTTGAAGATCACAAAATTGCTTGACCTTGACGAGTCGGGAGTAAAGCACTACCTCAATCGCTTCGCGTTATGAGGCGTGCAAAAGGAGTATATAAGAATTGTAGCAGGTTCTGTAGCTACCTAGAAAGAAAGATAGAAAGAAAGAAAGATATAAAAAGTAAAGAAAGATATATAGAAAGATTGTGTTCGGTACTTATCCTGAATGTGACTTATTATTATTATTCTTGCCATAAACCAAGATATTAAAACCATGGTCCTTCCAGCTTAATGCCGGACACTGTGGCACAACTGTAAGATATTATGGTAATCTGTCAGATAACCGCCGGTCCCCGTAAAATATGATGGCGTAAAGATTGCGGCTATTTCGTTTTATCAACCGGTAGTTAAAAGGGATATTGATAAACTAGTTAAATTGATTACGTGATTCTTCATCTTTGTAATCCTTTGGTGCGTGAATGAAATCATGAATTATAATACCCCTTTGCAAGGTAATATTTTCTCTATACAAGTACTTACTAGTCATCATCTGCCTAGCAACTATATTGGGGTCAGGTTCCAGTCTAACCGGATGAAGCTGAATATCAGTATTTTTCGTGGAGCGACTGCTTATCTGACCTCCACAACCCAGTTACTGGATAATACGATGCGCTTTGGTAAGATTGGTTGTCAGACTTTCGGGCTTCTGAAGTAACGACTGTCAAAGATCCACAAAAGATAGCCAGGACCAATGGCTTAACGTGCTTTCCGAGGCACGGAGGGGTCTTGGTATGTAAAGATGGTCACCCATCCACGGACCAACCGCAGGAAGCGCAGCTTAACCTGATCCATCGATCCGTGTGACTATTATTACTTAGCCAACAATAGTTAATGGCTAATATTTTGCCTTTGGAAACCGCGGGCATTGAAAAACGAAAAAGATTGTTTTTTTTTCAAAGATCTTCTTCAAACAACTGTAGGCCAATTCTCGTACTTAAAAAACGTTCAAATTCAAGTCGCAATCTCATCTCAGCGACAATCAATGTCAAAAACCTGTCAAAAATGTATGTAAATTGATTGTAATTTTGACAGATTGAGACTGAGATTAGAATGCGAACGGGCTTAAAAATACGGGAATTGCCCCTCTGGTTGCTTGCATGTATCACGATATAAAAATTTTTCAGTTTGAATCGAATCTGTTATAAATCAGATTGATGATAATTGTGTGCATTATGGTATGGTTTGAGTATGAATGTGAAGGTTTATAAAGTAGGGGAAGACCAAATAAACGATAGATGGACTGTGTGAAAGATGGCATGACTAGGAAGGGGGTAACTGGGGTCACCCCATTTACCCCCTTTCTTTTCCAGATGACGACTAATAGAAAAGAGTTGAACCTGAGCTGAACGAATGAGAACAATTGTTCAAAATGTTGACAATTGTGTGCGTACCTAAAGATAGGCATAGGCACATCTCCCGATTCATAAAATCATAAACCATTCAGGTAGAGTTACACTATATTCAAACACAGAAATAACACCAAGTTAACCTAACCATTAGAAACCTCGATTAAAAGCAACAGTCGATAAATGGGAAAACATTATTCCACTGACACTAAATTAAAATTTAACATTGCATCACACTATAACTATCAATCTTTTCAACCATTACCCTATTTTTCACAATAGGTTAAAACATTATAGTGCGACCAGTATATTTTGACCCGTGGCAAAACTAGAACTTTTCCTTTTTTTACTAGATTTGACAAGTTTCCAACATTCCTAACCCAAAATTGGCAACACTAATTATGGAATCACTGCGATGTCCGTGTGTCTGTCAAAGGCGGTTTTCTCTAAAACTATTCGACATTATTTATTATTATTATTATTCCCTTTTACTTTAGCAACTAGCGCCACCATTCACTCCCAACATACACTGGTCGCACTGCACAAAACTGCAGAGACTGCGCCCAATAAATCAATAAATACATTAGAACAGAATTCTAAATTGGTACCAACCTGAATACCAACATAAGAAAATAAAAGTGTTGTACCGTCAAACGTCTTGGATTTAATTTATGGTTGCCCGTCGACATAGGTATTTGTAAAGACATTGTTTTTCGCTTATAAAGGGCATCGCTCACCGGCGGGAATGACACTTTTTGGGATGTTCAGCATTCTCGCTGTATTTCGTTTTGGGAGGCGGGAATACTGTTCCAGTCATCGGTCGAGAATAAGCTTTATTGTTTCATTTTGTTTTTAGAGACTGATGTATCTTCATACATCATGTACATGGTTTAATTATCATGGGTTTGCCGAGAAGGAAAGCTATTGAGTATCTTCAGTTTATAATAATTATTTGAAACAGCTCTTAGGTTACTTAATATAGAAGTCTATGAATTACAATACCTACGATAAGCAACACTTCTGTAAAACTGATTAGAAGAACAATTTTTAAATGTTCAAAACAGATTTGAAGTTCTAAACATTATTAAAAACTTTTGAGATATCCAAAAAACAAGTTCTATTTATCACTACCTAACAAGGAAAATACATCATAAAAATAAAAGAAAAACTACTCACCGTCCAAGAATAGAATAGATTAAAGTACTCTATATTATGTACAACATAATAATTACAGTTATTATAATTATAAAATTATAAATAAATGGTTGTAGAAATTTTACATAGGGTGACACAATGGTCGCTCTTATCGCTAAAAGCGATATTTTAAAGACAACCTTTATTTATATGGATATAAAATGACAAGGAAAGACAATACTGTAGGTAGTCAGTGGTCCACCATTTAAATATAAAATAAATACATACATTCATAAAGCATATCCATACAACAACACACTCTTGTATGCAGCTCTCCTAAACGAGAACTGATAGATAGCGCACCCATCGGTTTACTTTGCCTCTGCTCGTGTTTGTAAAGGCAGAAATATTGCAACCCGCGTCATTCGTTACGAAGTGTGTACATTGGTCCTCAGAGCATACAAAGAGGCAAATTAACGGTCCATACGTACGTGTTATAGGTCGTGGGTTTGAACCCAGACAGGCACTTACATTACTTTGAGTAATTTATTTCATCACCACTGCTTTCAAAACGGTGAAGGATAACATTTAACGGAAACCGGCGGGTCCTAGAATCAAGTATTCGAAGACATGTGACCTCCCCAAATTACACTGGACCCGCGTGGTGGATTACGGCCCGCTCCCTCTCACAGAGAGAAGACCTGTGTCCCAGCAGTGGGAACGTTATAGAATGATTATGGTCAAATAGGCAAATTGTTTATGATTGATTTGATTCAATGTGGATGACCTAGGAATAATGTAGATTGGATTAAAAGGAGTAGGGTAATTGTACCAACACACACACAAACATTTCTAAAAGTTTGTATTTAAGTAACTTTTGCTATTATTGTTCACATTCAAATCTTTTTCGAAGTGTAAAATTTTATTATGTATCAAGAAGAAAATCATGAAGTCGAATAAGTAATCTACAATAAGCGGTATAATCTCATAATTATTAATTTCTATATCAGATTATTTTTTAAGCTAAGCCTAACTAATTTAAATTGACGAACGAACTGGACTAAACCAGTGGTCCACAAGCACTGGATCGTAAGCACTGGAAGTCAGACAGAAGTAGACAGACTAACAGAAACAGTAACTTAAATAGAATTGGGATTCAGAAACTGTGACTAAAAGATAATAAGTAGCTCTCATAAGACATTAGTCATGACGTCATTTAATGGAAATTGTTCAATGAGCATCCTCCTTTATAAGGACCACAATGGAAATGATTGGCGATGTTACGGAAATACGAAGCGCATGCATGAGATTATTTGTTTTCGAGCAATTCTGTGTTAACGGGCAATTTATTGCTCTCCCATCCGTTTGGTGTATTATCCATCATAGTAGGTATCTGTGAGCGTAATGGAAACATTATAACTTCAGTTTATATAGGTGCATTTAATTGACATTTCATGTAATTTGGAGGTAATAGCTAAATTGTCTGACCAATTTAGTTTACTAGCTACCTATTCCAGTTTTATGGTGTAATCAGTTTATTGATTTTATCAAGCTTTTATTGTAATGCCTAAATAAATTAAACAAGTCACTATTTTAATTCAATTCAATTTATTTTTGCGGTTTTTGACAATTCACATTGCGTTCACACAAAATATAATCCAGCATGAAACATTAACACAGTTTAAGATGTACAAATATCTGTGAATACATTGAAATGAGAAAATATTATTATAAATATATCGAAAACAAAAATTAAATCTTGCTATCATACAATAAATGACTCTTTACCTACCATGACCAACCTTGAATAACTTACAAAACAGATTCATCTTATTTTTCAGAATAAACAATTCGGGAAAAAAATATCCACTCAGCTGCCAATCACCTTTCAATAAGTCCCAAGCTCGCAAGTTTATAAACTCGAGCACGCAAAAAGTCAACGCAAACAAAACCGACAGTTAGATGAAATCAAATGTTTAATTCTATGCCAGCCAATCTGCTACATCTCAAGATGATTCCGTGCCAGACCAAAATAAACGCCACAGACAGACAGACACATACCCGGTTATATTTACACTCAGCGCAATCGCTCAAACTGAGGAGCTTTCAATTAATAGTATTGAGAAGTGTAGCTTCCCGTGATTCGGTTTGAGAGAAAACAGTTGAGGAAAACGTGGTCCGTAGCTGTTTTTCAATCCTAGACACTCAGTCTGTCCACACAACATTTTAAATCTTGGATATCATAGACTTTGTACACTACTATTACAATTTAATAACTTGTCATTGAAGAACGTCATCTCCTAGCACAGGTATATCCTTTACTTAGACGGAGGTCCCTATGTAAGATTTACTGTAAGTAAAAGTTGTACTAGTTTCTGCAATAAAGTTTAGGCTCATTGGTGACGTAATACTGGTGGATGCCAAGCTTCACAGCTTGTCTCATCGCCGCAAGGTCGCCTGCTTGTCGGTCTTCTACAGATTGTACTTCGCAGAGTGTGCCCAAGAACTCCACCACCTCATTCCACCGGCCCCCTTCTTCCATCGGTCATGTAGACGCACTGCAACTTATCATCCTTACCTAGTTGCTATTCTACCAATTTGCACTAAGCGTTTCCAAATGTATTTTGTTATGCGCACAGCAAAAGAGTGGAACTCTCTATCTGTGTCTGTGTTTCCGAAGGCATTCAACTCTAATCTCTTCAAAGTGAGAGTGAACAGGCTTCTTCTGGGTAAGCTCACTCCATCGTCGACTCTGTCTCTGTCACCACTGACCTAGACTAGAGTCAAGAGCAAACGAATCTTAAATAAAAAAAAAACTTTTTTTTTTGTACCTATTTTTTTTACTTTATAAAGTACTAGCGACCCGCCTCGGCTTCGCACGGGTGCAATTTACATATGAAGACGGTATTGTTGTATTGGACTGATCACGACATGTTGGTACACAAGTTCTGAGCAAAAGTAATAGGCTTGTATGAATTCAAGATTGTATTTTACAAGTATTATTAAGTACTCCCTATACATAGCCCATATCTATGTATCTGCAATAATTTATCTTTCAATTGGGGATAGAATTCTTCAAATAGGAGCTGTGGTTCTGGAGGTTACCCTCCACCTAAACACAAACTTGCAAAGTTCGGTCTCTCTCTTTAAAATATTCACATTACAATCTAGCTGATTAACTTGTAGCGGCATCTACATCGCCACATGTGAACTACGCATCACATTGACGTCACGCAAAATCCTGCGTTTTGAGTTTTCACCGCGCAACTAGCATATATTTAAACAACTTCCCGACATCAATCGTCGGGCAGTTGCCCACCAGACACGACACCCGTCTGGTCGGAGGATCCTCCTTTTTCCATAGAGTATGAGTGAACTTTACACCCTGTTCCTCGTACCTCTAAATAAATATAACTTAAACTGCTAATTAACTACACAATTAAATGATAAATGATTTTATTTCTTTAAGTAGGTTTGTACAAACACTTTTACACGTCAATCATATTTTAAAAACTGGATGAGGTCGGCGTTTCCTATCTGACTACTCTGAGAAGAAAGGCCGAAACAAATTCAGAGGTCACAGTCTCTTTTAAAGTCCAGACACAATCTTGGTCAGATCATTTGTGAAGACCATAATTGCTAAACTATGCTGCCTTTTGCTAAGCTGAAGCCCTTTTGGCATTACCAGCATTGTTTTCTTTCTGTTTTTTATAGTTTCAAGGTGATTTTTGTTTAAGACCAATAAACACATTTTTCTTTCTTGCTTTTGTTATCTGGCTCATGACAAAGTAATAACAGCCTCACGAATCGATCGATCAGGTTAACCCTGTATTGCATGAATTACCAGGATTAAATAAAAAAAATATTTTTTGCCTTATTTGTGTTTTATTGTGATGAATTAGGGATTTACAAAACGAAAAAAAAAAATTGGTACTTTACTTAAGAGCGTTTATACCTTACGAGTGGCAAAATCGCAATTTAGTGTCATATTTCGTGGTTTTCAATTTTTACCATTTAATCGGAGCTATATTTTAAAAATCTGTTTAATTAACTTTTTAGAATTATGTGAAAACTGTGTAAAAGGTAAGAAATCGTTGCGTTTACAGTTCTATTTATATGCAAATAATACATTGGAAACTTGCAGGGCGTTATTTTCATAGTAAAATAACTGTAAGCATTACGGTTACTTACTTTTTAAACACTTTCACGTAATTCTAAAAAGTTAATTAAACAAATTTTTAAAATATAGCTCCGATTAAATGATAAAAATTTAAAACCACGAAATATGACACTAAATTGTGACGTTGCCACTCATAAGGTATAAACGCTCTTAAGCTACGCTTTTATATATCAAGACTCCTCCTTGCCTCAGAAAACACGTTCAGCCGTTAGTCCCGACTGTCATTCGTGGATCTTTGACAGTCTTTACGTGTTGTCTTTAACAAGGGGTACCCTATCACCCAGTAACTGTGTTGTGGAAGTCAGATAGGCAGTCGCTCCATGTAAAATACTGGTATTCAGCTGCATCCGTTTCGCCTGGAAGCCGACCCCGACAGAGATGGGACAAGGCTAGACAGATGCTGATGCTTTTGTAATCTGGATGGAAACAAAAGCATTTTATTCAAACAAGATATAGTATACAAAAGGAAAATATTGTTAGAGCATGTTGTAATAGCTTATAGTACCTACACACATAAACTGTGTTATGTTACTAGCTGAGCAGACTTAAAATATTTCTATTACGTTATTGGTATGAAGGAAAATAATAAACATTAGGATGGTATGACTGATTTATTGTAAAACGAGTGATGGATGTAGTTTTCCTTACGATTTATTATATTGTTATTTGTGTAGATATGTAGTTGGGTACTTAGGTAGGTAGGGAAAATGGCAGGCGGCATTTCTGAATTTGGAATATGTGTAACCAGCTGTTGCCCGCGATTTCTTCTGCGATTCAGGATGTAAAGTAGCCTATAGTATTCACCAGGTCATGGTCTCGCCACGTTTTACTTTCAACCAAATCCGTTGAGCTGTTTTAGCGTAAAATCGTAGCAAACAAACTCACTTTCGCATTTATAATAATAATAATAATAATAAATTTATTTCAGACCATAAGTCCATAAACAACACATTACCATTTTATACACAAAACATACATACAACAAACACACATTAAAAAACATACATACACAAAAACAACTTATTTTAAATATTCGAATGACGCACGATGAGTGGTCATCCATTGCCACATCAATGGACTGTCTGTCCTGTCGGCTACTATAGCCACCAAGCTGTTGGAGCTGTCGCGCACTCGCCGCATCAGGGATGCTATCCGCGTCCGCATCAGTGCGTAAAAATCTGGCACGCCATTCTCCGCGAACATCCCCGATGCACTACAAAAGCGCGGCAGCCCCAACATAACTCTGAAGGCGTTATTATATTGGACTCGCAGAGCATTGTACGAGCTTTTTGTATAGCTGACCCATAGGGCACACGTGTACATAGATTGGCAATACGCTCTAAAGAGTGTAATTTTCATTTGAAGTTTTTGTTTTTTATTTATGTTAAAGCAATTATGGTTAACAGCTGAAATATCTTTAAATACTCCTCTCCGCCTCGTTGTTATTGGCTAGTGATCCCCAGCGTGACTGCAGAGCGTTGGATCCAGCACTAAATCCCCGGGTCGAGCAAAGTGTTTTCGGGTTTGTCCAAATTAGAAAATTCTCAGAAGCACTACAAAGTCTGAATTTGTCCCAGCTTCTTTTCGAGTCGATGGCAAATTATAAAAAAAAAATGTTATTGCTATAGATGAGTTGGTCCCAATAGATCCACGCCAATCGCGCTATTTTATCCAGCTATATTTAAGGCTAAGACACATTTTGCAAAATGCATTATGATACTCTGTCTACCCTCCGGGTACACGTGCATGATGTTTTATTTATCAGTGCCATCTCACCGATCCCCTTACATTAAAACAAAGTCAAAGTCAAAGCATTTATTTCAAATAGGCACATAAAAGGCACTTTTGAACGTCAACATTTACATTTAAATAGAATTGATTCTAGTCGCCCCTTCCAAAAGGTAGTTTCGTATGGAGAAGAATGGGCAAGAAACTCCATCGTTACTCTTTTATACGTTGAAAACACGTTGTCAATAATGAACCTGCTCTACGTGAAAGGTACCGCGCGTAGATATATATCGTCTCCCTAAACGCGCCTAATGAAGGGAGAGATCAGGTATAAATTACCTCTGCCTACGCGTTTGTTGCATATCGTTACCGCGATGTACTGAGAGTTGAACGACTTCGTGTACGTAGGTATAAAAATAAGAGCGTGAAGTCTTAAATAGGAGGAGTTTTTGTATCAGAAAATCTAAATTTTTACTCAGTAAATATTCATTTATTTATTCAGATTTTAATAAATACAGTATATTCTGCCCGCGACCACGACCGCGTAAAATTTCTTGTAAATATATCCCTTGACACTCGGCAATGCTAGCTCCCCATTATGGTGATATTTACATAAAAAATAAATCATAGCTCGAGGGGCGGGCATAACAAAGTGACCGAGTCAATTACTTCCACATGCGAAAAAAGAGCGCAGCAATGCGCTGGAACCAAAATAAAACAACGTAAGCGCCAAACCGATAAAAGTTGTAAAGTAAATTAAGCTTTGTAGCAAAAATATTTTCAGCCAGAGTTTTCAATTATACCTAATACGCACATTTTTAATGCAATTTTGCAATTACTTTACATATGAACTTCGAATTACAGAAACAATTATACAAAAGTAGAGGTCTTTTCGGAATTTAATTCTGTCGAGGAAATTAAACCCAATTGTGTTTTCCTTCAGAGTGATAATCAAATAGTCAATAAACATTTATATCCAAAAATTTAATCCATATATACTGTAATAATTAAATAAATGGTTACAAATAAGCCCCAAATTTATTTCGGTATCGCCTTAATAAAATAAATTGTGAAATCGGATCAGCAGCTCCGAAAATTACCCCCTACATTCAAAATCACAAATATCTCTTTATAATAATAAGTTTAAAGACATTTAGTCGTACTTAGTATGTTATATCATCGAACCACAAAAAGGTGGTTGCTCATATTTGGTCGATTGATCCTTCCGACCTCTATGAAACATTATTTCGCCGATATATTTCGAAATCATCTGAAAATAATAACAATACATAAAAAGAAAAGTCTTACCTGTATCAACGTGTCTGCAATAGAAATATTCAGCGATTGCCGATTCAAATGGAAAGAATGCTCCGGGACACTACTAAACATTTCATATTTCGTTGTCAAAGGGACCCTTTTTCTCGGAAACAATATTTTCAAACAGATCTCAGAATTGAAGGCTTACAGAATTTTTCAATTTATCGTATGATCCCTTTGAGGGTGAAAAATCTAATCCTGTCCTAAATTCAAATTTCTAAGAATTTGTGACTTTACCATCGAGTAGCTATGTCCGAAATATTTTGCTTAAAACGAAATGCCGAAACTATTGCTATCTCTGACTTACATTTAAAATATAATCATTATTTTGTCTGGAAGAGATCGCAGAAAGCGATAAGGCCGCCCATTGTATGTTTTATAGTATTAAAAGTATTTTTTGCTATGTATTTTCTGATGTACAATAAAGTATATATACATAAATAAATATTATAAAAAGGTAAAATTTGTGCGTTTTTATGTTGGGGGGGTAATCTTCAGAACTACTGATCCAATTCTGAAAATTCTGTCACTTATGGTAAGTTACAGTATTGCCGAGAAGCTAGTTTAAAATAAGAAGGAGATGGTGAAACATTAAGAGCTGTCAAAAGAGTAGTCAGACATGTTGACAGTCTAGGATGCGAAAGACGTACTACTAAAGTACACTCGTGAAGACTATTTATGTTGCAATGCAGTGGACCAACATAACGTAATAATTGTTTAAGTGCATCACTTAGCAAGAGCATAATCTGTTCTTTGTAAGCACAGGCGCCTATCTGCCGTAGCAGGTTTAAGAAAATACTAGGTACACATTTAATCTGAGAAGACACTGACTAAAGACTAGAGTAGCGAAGTAAAGGAAAACATGAGGAAGAAGCATTGAAATTAATATTATCACATTGCCAACACGCAATAAACAAGCGCAGCCTAATTGCCTAAAGGAAGCTTTTGCCGTGTATTATGAGGGTTACAACTTGATATAGTTTATTCATAATGGCCTTTAGTGTGTCTCTAGTAAAAACTCGACAAAGGTAGCTTATCTTGTTTCCCACCAACAAAGCGTCGAGTGGGTTCAAGTATTGAATTTTCTTCATTATCTTTCCTTGAACGCCATTGGGCTATCAACACAATCATCTCCAGCCCAACTTCACGCACTGCTGGCTATCGCCACTTCTAATTTGGGTAGATTATCACATTATTTATTTTATTGTTTCTGTTTCTTGTGCGTGTCCTAAACAAAATATTTTTCTTTCTTATTAGTCTAAACTATCACCATTATTTCATCGTATCCGGTCATTTGTAGATATTTGACAGTCGATACGGATCGTCAGGAGCCCGAAAGTCAGACAACCAGTTTTGTCTTAAAATCTCGACATTTACATCTATAATTTGTATAATAAAGAGTATTCTATTCTAAACTATTCGATTCTATCGTGTAACCTAGTAACTGGATTCTGGAGGTCAGATGGGCAATCGCTACACTTAAAATACCTTTATTAGGTTAGACTGGAAGCTGACCCCAATATGGTTGGGAAAAGGCTAGGAAGATGATGACATCACCATCCTTTCCTAGTTTAAGTTCTCTAAACTCATCTAAATATCTTCTTTCTCCCTCAGGTGCATTCATTGGCGGCATAATGGGCGGGTTCGCGATGCGCCTGGGCCGTCGCTCGGTGCTGATCGCGACTGCCCTGCCGTACACGTTGGCGTGGCTAGCCACAGCACTATCGACGAGTGTCCATATGATATCCGCCGCGTCCTTCTGTGGGGGCATGCTCATTTGCTGTATTAATATGACCACACAAGTAAGTTTCATATATTCGATTCCTAATGTTAGGTTTCTCTTCTTTTTTGATAATTCTCTCTTCTTCTTTACTTCATTGATTTACTCCCGAATCAAAGGCTTTTGGTTGTTTATTTACGTTGCTAGACAATTTCAGCGGTTGCCTCGTAAAGCAGTAAGTACGGACAGTTTAGTAAAAGTGATCTAATATGTTTGTCGAATCGTTGATCTCCTTAAGTTGGAGTTGAGCTGCATGGTTACTGACAAATGCGTGCACTGACTGGACAGGTCCACTCAATCTGTGTGGTTCTTTCCTCAAAAGACCATTTCAGACACAAATCTACATGGTCCTCAAAGATTCCTATAATATTATTCTAATTATTGTGAATGTGAGAACTATGTCCGTCATTGCTTTTTTTTGTATTTTTCTCAGTTAGTTTAATCATGATCTGGCAGTTTGAGTAATTTATGCGGCCTACTCAAATGTCCTGTCTTTGTTAATGTTCGTCGAATCGTTGAGCTCCTTAAGTCTAAGTTGAGCTGCACGATTGCTGACAATTGCGTGCACTGATTGGACAGGCCCACTCAATCTGTGTGGTTCTTTCCTCAAAAGACCATTTCAGACACAAATCTACATGGTCCTCAAAGATTCCTATAATATTATTCTAATTATTGTGAATGTGAGAACTATGTCCGTCATTGCTTTTTTTTGTATTTTTCTCAGTTAGTTTAATCATGATCTGGCAGTTTGAGTAATTTATGCGGCCTACTCAAATGTCCTGTCTTTGTTAATGTTCGTCGAATCGTTGAGCTCCTTAAGTCTAAGTTGAGCTGCACGATTGCTGACAATTGCGTGCACTGATTGGACAGGCCCACTCAATCTGTGTGGTTCTTTCCTCAAAAGACCATTTCAGACACCGATCTACATAGCCTTCACATGATCTGACCAAGATTTTGTCTGGACTTTAAAAGAGACTGTGACCTCTGAGTTTGTTTCGGCCTTTCTTCTCAGAGTAGTCAGATAGGAAATGCCGACCTCATCTAGTTTTTAAAATACGATTGACGTGTAAAAGTGTTTGTTCAAACCTACTTACAGAAATAAAATCATTTATCATGATAAGATTAAGGTTAGATTGAGCACACATAGTACACGTTGCAAAAATTAATATTGAAATTGTTTCGGCCATTATTCGGTTCGGTTAAATTACACAGACATTATATCGCGTCTTTATTAGCTAAAGGGGCCAGAAAGAGTTGTTTCGCTAGTTGAGTTGTACTTGTAAATCCCACGCAATCATCTTCATTAAAGTCTCCAAATAATCATTTTCTAACTTAACAACCCAATCTCATAACATTAGGGATCAAACCTCAAGACCTTAGGAGACATAAACCAATGTTATAGGCCGACAGATTACGAAAATAACATTTATAGAAACTGCTTTTGAACAGAGAAAGCTGGGGAAGGCCTTATATGGTCATTAGAGTCCACTATAAAACATTATAGGTACCATATAAAGAGATACCATTTTGTGTGTCAGTCTATGGAACATTTAAATTGAATGGACCGGCCCTTTATCTATCTGATGGTGTAAGGGCTACCACAGACTTGTCGACAACTCGTAATTATGCTAGCATCGGTGGAAAACAATAAGGATTTAACAATAATAATATGACGCCTGTAATCCAAGAATTGTAGGCAGAAGTGCACCTATACCTAGTACACGCTCATTTCGCCAGCTATGTACCTATAAGCTTCATGTAATAGTAGGCGAGCCTATTGCCGTCAACCGGACACAAATCCAGACTCCGAGCTGCCACTGAGGAATTTCTGATGGAAAAACCCAATGACACTTTACCTGACCTGGGAATCAAACCCACCTCATGCTCAGTAGTAACGCTTGCGAACATTAGACCAACGAGGCAGACCTAATGCTAGGTCAGATCTAATGCTAGGTCAGATCTAATGCTAGGTCAGATCTAATGCTAGGTCAGATATAATGCTAGGTCAGATCTAATGCTAGGTCAGATCTAATGCTAGGTCAGATCTAATTCTAGGTCAGATCTAATGCTAGGTCAGATCTAATGCTAGGTCAGATCTAATGCTTAGTCAGCTCTAATTCTAGGTCAGATCTAATGCTAGGTCAGATCTAATGCTAGGACAGATCTAATGCTAGGTCAGATCTAATGCTTAGTCAGCTCTAATTCTAGGTCAGATCTAATGCTAGGTCAGATCTAATGCTAGGTCAGATCTAATTCTAGGTCAGATCTAATGCTAGGTCAGATCTAATGCTAGGTCAGATTTAATGCTTAGTCAGCTCTAATTCTAGGTCAGATCTAATGCTAGGTCAGATCTAATGCTAGGACAGATCTAATGCTAGGTCAGATCTAATGCTTAGTCAGATCTAATGCTATATCATATACCTACTACTATGGCGATTTCTGACAAACCTAAGAGCTTTTTTATGAATCTGTAAATACTAAATATGAGCCAAAATGAAATGTTTGGTCAATGTAGTGACACGGACACGAAAATCCTCTACAATCTAATTTCTGCTTGTCAAAAGAAATGGCACGTCAGCAATAGATTTTTAGAGAGCTGACTACCAACACTCCCGCGGACGACCTACGTAAGGTATCAACAAATATGGAGTATCTTTAATGTAAGAGTAAAGATAAAGTCTTTCGCCATCAAACGTAAAAGTTTGGCGAGTTTAGAATTAAGCAACACCCCTGTATTTATTATCACTAAAAAAAAGAAAACAAACAAAAAAGAAAATTTTGGGGAAATTTTGAGTCACACGATTCAAAAGGGACATCGCTCAGCATAATGCTGCGACCCTATGCGAGGTAGAGCCACAGCGTTGGTTTTCCGAAATGAAACAAATTATCATATTCTAATTATTCTGCTTGAGTATAGTTTTCAATATTGGCGTGTGCTAGCTGACATATGGCAAATAATTAAATTTAATGTATTGTGTTTCGTAATGTCAATTACTTATTACTGTATAGAATCCAGTTCTTCAAACTGAACAGACAGCTGTGCTGCTGGGGAGTTGTGTAGCGCCACTTCTTCTTCCCAGCTAAAGCACTAGGAAGTGATGAAGGGCAGGCGTGTCGGAGGACTGTCTTCTGTAATTTTGACGTTCAAAAAGTGCTGATTCTCAGCCTAGTTTAAATAAATGACTTTTGATTTAGATATTAATAATATTATGCTGTAGTATACGAGTACATGTATAGTAGTTTGATGTGAATGTCCTTAGAATGTATTTTTTCTTCTCTGTATTTTATAAGTGGAGACCTGTAATTGGCTTTCAGACTAAAGTACTGTCCTTGATCTGTTTAATAATAATAATAATAATAATCTTTATTTTATCCAAAAACATACAGAATTTTAAATACAGTATGATATTTAGTTTAAAAAATGTATTTAGTTTGTGTTGCAAGCTCTGTACAAAAATTATACTCTACCTCTTAAACTAGGATATACCTGTATTTTAAGAGGCAGGCATATGTTTGTTTTAGCTGTAAGTCTCCCATGTTATTTAAATAAATAAATAGATATTATGATGCTGGTAAAATGTACGTTCACCTCAACGTTTTGCTCAACCATGATGTGATTGTGGTCGGTTGTCGTAACTTAATACCTACGAGATCAGTAATTACAGGTATCGTTAAATTTGAACAAGTAATCCTACCTTACGATACCTTTAGGTGTAGCGTGATTATTCTGAATATGACGTCATCCCAGATATGGTTAAGATAGGTCAGTTTCGTCAACCCATGTTTAGCTTTGTTGCATGCTAGCACCGTTTTGAGAACAGAGGTGACCCAGTGGTAACGACCGCGACTTACGAGTTGTAAGTCGTAGGTTCGAACCCAAACAAGCGCTTTACTTTGTGTAAATTATTTCATCACCACTGCTCTCAAAACGTTGAAGGAAAACATTGAGAGGAAACCGGCATGTCCTAGAACCAAAAATTCGAAAGACATGTGACATCTACCAACCCGCACTGGGCCCGCGTGGTGCATTACAGCCCACTCCCTCTCACCGAGAGGAGGTCTGTCTCCCAGCAGTGGGAATATTATAGGCTGATTATGATGTTTAGCTTAAGATCTATGGGACTTTGTTGAATTGTTTCAACTCTAGCTTTTATGGACGAAATTAGCTATTGATCTTGGTCTTCGATTCGATTCCCGGGTCGGGCAAAGTTTTATTAGGGTTTTCCATCTGGGATTTCTCAGTAGCGGCCCGAAGCCTGGATTTGTGCTCAGTTGATGGGAACAGTATTTATAAACAACCGCAACTGATTTCAAACATATATACTCGTTAATATGTCTTTGAGAAGGAGTAAGTACATATATTTATTTGATTAAACTAACTTACCTCAAGTGAAGTTGTATCATAATTAGACGAAGCTCCTTCTCCGAGACAGGTCTCCCAACCCATCCCTACTGAAGCTCTCCCCTAAATAGGGTTGTTTAAAAATAATTTCATTATTTTTTTTTTATTTTTTTTGTTTTTTTTTTTTATATATGCCTTAACACATGGGATTTTAACATAACTAGCGAATTGTGAGTGTACTATAGGGACACCTTTGCCAAACTCTTTTTGAAACAAAGGGTGAGGCGTTTGTTATGTTATGAATTATTATTGTGGATGAGAAATGACCAAAGCGGGAAACTCATAAATCGATTCTTTCAAAAAGGTTAGTGCGATTTTCAACACGCTTTTGACCTAAAATGATAATGCAGCATTTTGCAATAATTTGTAACGTTGATTGAGCTTATGTAAGAAAACAAATGAATAATCTGTTCCATCTTTGTATTACTTCAAGAGGCTTTATCCCTGCATGAGATTAATATTACGAGCTGATTTTAAAACCACACAAATAATGTTTTTAAGTGCAGAACCACAATTTTTATGTTTGTTGCCATAATCGAGTGTTGAAACGTGATGAATACCAAACAATTGACCATTTAACTTAATTTATTGTGAAATAAATGACCATTTGCAATGCACTGGCGCTGCGTGCTGCGCAGTTTTCAGAATCGTGCAATCTTTGACAGACGTCACTTTGAGCGTTATTGTGACAAAGACATAGAGTAGAGAATATGTAGAATGAAAAAGTCCTGGGTTTTCTTAATACGTTGCCCCTTTTCGGTATCTCTTTAGCAGATGAGAGGCGGTTGCATAATGCATTGGTATTCAAAAGTGAAGTATTCTTCTTGCCAAATTAAACATACTTTTACCGAAAATCCATTTTTTTTTAAATAAAGTTTCGACTATTTTATAGATATGAAATATTCTTCAAGTTAACCAGACAAAAGTTCCAACCTAAAGAAAAATATAGGACATTACAATGTTATTTTTAAACATATTATTTGTAACTATAGTTCCTAGTCTTACCCAAACTAGTCAATGATACATAACAATCCACATGGTTCGTTAACCCTAATCCGTATAATCCGAATCCAACAAATCATTACATAAATCGGATTCCGTATAGCATTTGAATTCACATTCATGTGGTCATAAATAATACAAAACCTTTGCATGCAAATCAGACAACCACGATACAGGGATCATTGTGTAAAACGTCCCGAATCCGGAATCAACACAAAATCTACATAAGCTCTAAATGTTCTAGATTCGGGAATCAAATTGAATTTGAACATAGAAGGATAGAAGCCCATTCCAAATTTGAACATAGAAGGATAGAAGCCCATTCCAAATTTGAACATGGAAGGATAGAAGCCCTTTCCAAATTTGAACATAGAAGGATATAAGCCCACTCCAAATTTGAACATAGAAGGATAGAAGCCCATTTCAAATTTGAGCATAAAAGGATAGAAGCGCATTCCAAATTTGAACATAGAAGAATAGAAGCCCATTCCAAATTTGAACATAGAAGGATAGAAGCCCATTCGAAATCAATCATTGTGCCTAGCCTTTTACAAACTATGTTAGGGTCGACTTCCAGTCTTACCGGATGCAACTAAAGACCAGTATTTTACATAGAGCGACTGCCTATCTGACCTCCATAACTCAGCTACAGGGTAAGACGATACCCGTTGGCAAGACTGGTTGTCAGACTTTTGGGTTTCTGACTACTCGTTACGACCGACAAAGGTCTACGAATGACAGCTGGGACCAACGCAACGGCTTAACGTGCTAACCCTGGCACGGAGGGGGCTCATTATGTAATAGATGGTCACCTATCCACGAACCGAGCGGCAAGCGGCTTTAATCGACCCGTGCGTTTGTTATTATTTAGCCATGAGGCCCCTTATAGCATCAATGACGTTATATCGTCAATAAATTGTTTCAAATCCAACGTCACTCGAACGAATCGCCATAAGGCACCATCTTTACTACCTGTCAATTTAACCGTCCCATCTCCCTATACATACTCTTTGGCTTTCTTCGAACGAAACATAAAAAGCCAATACTGTGTTTATGCACTAACATTGACTTGTATTATTTATGTAAAGTAATCTATTGTTAACAATTTTACGAGACTATTTGAACCGATGACCAGTGCGTTTGAGTAAGAATTGCATGATTATTTGTCAGGCGGAACCATTTCGAAAAACTTATTGTGAGAACGTGAATGTTACTGTCAAAAGGATTGTGTGGGGAATATTAATTATTAATGATCTTGATTGGATTTTATGGGCTACAGTTATTGGGATATTTTCAGATTTTCGTACTGAAAGACTGTGTCGTATAGCTTGTAGATGGTGATTGAGGCTCAAAGGAAAACCGTTGAATATACGTATTAGTACTATTTACATTTTAAGGACAAAATTATCCTCTGTATAAGTAGGTATTTTGCTCAAAAAAAAAATTGTTATTTATTCAAACTAGGCTGAGAATCAGCACTTATTGAACGTCAAAATCACATAAGACAGTCTCCCCAAAACGACCGCCCTTCACCACTTCCTAGTGCTTTAGCTGGGAAGAAGAAGTGGCGGAACACACTCCCCAGCAGCACTGCTGTCTGTTCAGTTAGAAGAACTGGATTCTATACAGTAATAAGTAACTAACATTACGAAACACAAAAACATTACAATTATTTGCCATTATGTCAGCTAGCACACGCCAATATTGAAAACTATACTCAAGAAGTAAAATGTCAACGTGTTTTAAATTACTTATGTGCCCATAAAACCAGCTATTCAGTAGATCGGCGTCGAGCTGGCAGAATTATTCGCATCCGCACCTAAAAAGATATGTAATAATAATAAATTACGCCCTAGGTTTGGTTTCAAAATCAACAATACCAAAAACCATCTGACCTAATAGAAATAGTTTTCCTCTCTTCCCAGAGAAATCGAAATGAAAACAAAACACAATCATTTTCTCTCACAATTTTCCAACAATCCCGCACAAGTCGTATTCCAACTAAACAGGTGACTACCATCGATAATACGGCAGTTATGACTTCACAAACTCTTGCCTGGTCACGAGAAGTACTTACCATAACTCATGGCACAATTCTACAGTCTATTGACGCATTTCCATATATTACTTTAACAATAAGCAAGGCTGGTATTGTGGCGGATCGCTCATGAATTTAATGTTTTTGGTCATTTCGCGTTGTGGTGGTATTAACAACGTGTGGGCTGGCACGGGGTGGTCTTTACTCTTACTTTGTAGGACAAAGGAGGAAGTGTTTCAGCATGTCTGTGAAGCGATAATATCAAGCTGTGATTGCCAATGCGGAAACCGAAGAGGTTTCCATAAAGAACAAACATATTGCCATAAACACTAAGCCAAGTTAGAAGATTATAGTAATATCTTCCTTGAAACTTTTTATAGAAGAAAGTTGACAATGTCGTAATTTCTTTGACTGCGGTGGTTAATTTTATAGTTGCCTTACACACTGTACACATAATTGAGCAGTGGTGGCCCCATGGTAACGGCTGCAACTTACGAGTTGTAGGTTTTAGGTTCGAAACCAGAAAGTTGCTTTACTTTGTGTAAATTATTTCATTTCCACTGCTCTCAAAATGCTGAAGTAAACATCTAGAACAAAAAAATCCAAGACAATGTGACATCTACCAACCCACACTGGGCCTGCGTGGTGGATTACGGCCCACTCTCTCTCACCGAAAGGAGGTCTGTGTCCCAGCAGTGGGAACATTATTAGGCTGATTATGTTACACACAGTCATGTATAGAAATTAAATCTTAATAAAAGAAGGGACGATTTTGCAATCAGTTTCTTTCTCTATCGTAGGTAATCGCATTTCTTTGTCAGCTTGGGTTGTGGGCCGTCATTCAATAATAGACACAACCTGTGAAAGCGTGCTATAATAATATTTACGGGAAGAGCTCAGATATACCATAACGTAGAAACAAATTACCATCCATTACACTTTCTTTCAAGAACCTCAACTTTTTCACTCGAGACAAATTTTATTAGAAGCGTGGGCAGAAACAGCTGATCAATTCAATTTTCTATTACACAACAATGTCAAAAAAGTCATTGAACTACGTAATAAAACCAATAACAATCAAATAAAACAGAAGAATTCTAAATAAAACCACCATTTTGAACTCCCACGCTAAAATGAAAGGCGAGAAACAAAATGATCTTATCCGTAAATTAATAGTAAATAATAAAATGAAGTTCGGGGAAACATAAAATCACTTGATAACGAACAAAATAATACTAAAACAGTGTTCTTACAAGCAGGCGCGACACGCGACGTGAATCGCACGCGACACAAAGGCACCGCTCGTCGCGCAAATGGCGGTGTTTTTGTGTCGCGTCGCGTGTCGCGTCTGTTTGTAGGAGCCTTTAATCTTTATTTGTAAGGCTTATAGGCGACAAAGCATAGATTATGCATCATTCGATGGTGCTTTGTTTCACTTTACATTTGTAGTTGGACTGTATAATGTATTTTATTACTACAATGTGTGGTCTAACGTGATTAGATTGGGCCATTCCGCCTCTCATCTCGTGACAGTAAACGGGAAATAGTCATTATCGCATGCAAAGACACACACATGGAAAACATTGAATATTCTGGTGGCATCTCTCTTAACACTGACTGAATTAAAGACAGATTCCAATCTGTCGCCTCATCAAGATAGTGAATCTAAGATAACATCACCGCCGGTCAATTAGTCATTGTTATAGCTAGAATCAAACACGAATTATTCATGAAAATTCCTAACATGCTTGTCTCTTGTTCCCAGGTATACGTCACAGAAATAGCTGTCCCCGAAATCAGAGGATGTCTCAGTTCAGTACTCAAAATCCTGAGCCAGATCGGCATCCTGATATCATTCTCTATCGGCGCCTACTTGAACTGGTACCAACTTGCTCTGATGGTCGCCGCCGCACCAATCCTCCTGTTCTTCGCTCTCTTCTTTATTCCTGAAACTCCTTCTTCTCTCCTCCTGAGAGGGAGAGAGCAGGAAGCAGAAGAGTCCTTGCAATGGCTTCGAGGACCAGAGGCAGATATACGACAAGAACTAGCAACGATAAGGACCAATATCCTCGCCAGTAAACTTTTCAATGGAAATAACGCTGGAAAATTCAAGGCTCTGCTATCGAAAAGGATGACAAGGCCTGTTCTAATAACTTGTGGGCTGATGTTCTTCCAAAGGTTTACTGGAGCGAACTTATTCAACTTTTACGCAGTCAAAATGTTTAAGAAGACCTTTAGGACCATGAATCCTCATGGTGGAGCGATAGCTACGAGTGTTGCTCAACTTCTCGCATCATGCCTGTCAGGGATGCTAATTGACAACGTTGGAAGACTACCTCTCTTAATGATAAGTGGAGTGATGATGTCAATAGCTCTCGCCGGCTTCGGATCATTCGCGTACTACCAAGAAGTCTTCAGAAATTCATCAGATTTAATGGCATCAGAACCTACGTATGACTGGATCCCTTTGCTTTGTGTATTAACTTTTACGATCGCGTTTTCTTTGGGTATCAGCCCTATTTCTTCTCTTCTTATAGGGGAACTGTTTCCTCTTGAGTACAGAAGTACAGGCAGTGCCTTAGCTACAAGTTTCAGTCATCTTTGCGGGTTCGTAAATGTTAAGACAGCAACGGATTTTCAAGACTATATAGGTCTGTACGGACTATTTTGGATGTACGCAGGAATTTCAGTACTATGTCTCCTATTCGTCGTACTTTTCGTCCCAGAAACGAAAGGCCGTGAGATCGATGAAATGGATCCGAAGTACGTTGAATCTTTATGTATTAATCGATAGTCTTCGATGGATTAAATGTCTTGGTCTGTTATGTAGAAGACGCAGGTTAGGCGCATATTATCGAAAATGGAGTTAAATAACCGCGGAACGATTATTTTTGAGAATCGCAGCTACGGAGATACTGTTTTGCTAGTCACAAGAAGTGCAATGAAACTATTAGTCGGTGTTAAACAGTCTCTTAGCGTATTATAAATGCGGTTTGTCGCCAGTGTGCCCTTAACCTTAGCACGGCTGGAGTCTTCAACCAGTATTAATGTTAGTATTTCCTTCAAAGTGCCTTTATCTTAAAAAGTTCCTGTATTTTCTTACTAAGACTTGAGAAATTGCATCGGGAGCGTTCGTTGTATCAAAATATTGTGCTAAATTTTCTCTCATGGTGCTTACTTCTTTAGCGAAATAATGTAAATATATTGTTTTATATCATTCAATGCTTTTGTTGAATTGTTTGTTTGTGACCGCAAGATATTTAAATGTATCTGTTATTTATGATATATGTATTGTAATGTTAGAAATGTCGAAATTATTCTTGTATAGTGCGTTTACTCTCAATGTGCTTCCAAAATCTGATGCAGTTTATAAATTACCTATTTTCATAATGAAGGTAGCATTTTATCTAAATGTTGTTGAGATCTGAATATTCTCTGTCTTACTAAACTAGTGATATTTATTGTAAATATAATTTAGTTGATATTGTGTGGACTATGTCATGAGCGGAGTGTTCGATGATCTCAGCTCTTATGTCAGTTTGATATAAGGTCGTTTTTGCTTAGCGGCCTACAAAATAATACGGATTTGAAGTTATTCGCTCTTCGCTTATGATGTAGTTTGTTGTAGTAGTGTGAAGTGAATATCATGGTATTGGTTGGTGGAATTAAGGTAAATAAAAAAGAAACTAAGTGCTGTAGGTTTTGTTACAGTAACTTGAAAGCATTATTATTTATGGTCACCATTAACAGAAAAATCTTAAATTAATTAATTTACCATCATCATCAGTCTACAGCAGACCACTGCTGGACATGGCCTCTCCAATTAGAGTTGCTGGAAAGTCCGAAAGAGTTACCGTGGCCCCTGGCACAGGCAACTGGAGGAACACGGGTGAGTTTTAGTCAGTAAGAGTCTTCGCCCTCCCGCTCCGATCAGAGCAGGAAAAGACATTTGATGACTCACAACGAAAAGAAAAAAAAAATCCTCTCCATTTGCTCGACATTCAACTCGTCCATTTGCTCGACATTCAACTCGATTCGCGGCAACTCTCATGCAGTTACTATATAAATCTGCCCTTCTGTGCATTTTGGTTATAGTTAATGATTTTTGACCAAATATTAATATCCTCTGCTTATCTAAAGCCAACCAATGACATTGTACTCATCGTATTGTACGGGTATGGCATACAGTCGCGAGCACAGGTGCTCACAAATTTCTTATACAAAATGTAAATTATTATGAAAATGTATTAATTATATCGAATAATGTGTTAAAACTGTTACACTATCTGTGTAGGTACAATTTGTGCATATTAAAAATATTGTTAAATCCAATGACGAAACGTCAACATATTTTGCAATTTTATTTTGTAAAAGTTGGTGCTAAAACCGGTGCCTTGCATTTTTTAATGTTCTTTATTCGAATATATAAAATAAATGTTTTATAGATAGCGAGTGTATATAGAAGCAGTATTATTAAGTTTTGTAAATAGGTATATATTTTATAGATATTTATGTAGTAAGTAATTGTGTTATAATAAAACACGTTGCCATACGAGGAAGCTATTTCAAATTATTGAATTGTACTTAAAATTCGAATTTAAGTGTTTCAATAAAAACTTTGTGACCCTATCCTTTGTTTATTTTTAAAATATCTACAGCCAAACTAAACAGACACAAAAATTAAATAGGTACAGATCTAAACACACACGACGATGATTGACGACACGGTTGGCGCAGTGGTTAAGCGATTGACTGCTGCGCTGCGTGTCGTGGGTTCGATTCCCGCACGGAACAAATATTTGTATGACCTGCAAGTAGTTGTTCCGGGTCTGGCTGTTTGTGTATGTGACTTTAAATGTTTGTAAACGCACCCACGATACAGGAGAAATTCCTAGTGTGGGGCGATGTTTTAAAAATAAAATAAAATTGGAAAAAAATCTACATAACACCTATTCAAATGAAATAACAGTAACATTTTTTGTTATTTACGTTGAAAATGCAGCGAAAGGAAGAATGTACTTAAATGAGATATTTAAGTAACATACCTCCCTACTCGTTCTTCGAGGAATTAAAGAAATTCATTCTCTCAAGGAAATTTATTTTTTGGACCATAAATTATCATTATCACATAAAAATTAAATCTAATAGAAGTTGCACTAACTCTTTTATTTCCTGTAAGCCTATATTGTCCCACTACCAAAGACCACCCCGAAATTATTTCAGGAACTCTTTTTCCCGCTCCAACTAGAACCAGCCCTCGCGGTGCGCGTCGAGGTCATCTCGCTATCCCTTTCTATGCTGGCCTCGGCGGCGCGGTCCATCTTCAGGCACCCATTGCGAGAAGACTTACACAGACAGACTGCTGCACTAACTATGCCACAAAATTAAATTAACACTCTTGTACCCGATGATCCTAACCTCGAAATACGCAAACTTGACACACGAGTTGACGAACAAAATAGAACCATCATTACTACCGGAAGTACCGACATTACGCTGTCACCATTGTACTCCATTGTACCACATAATTCGATCATGATGGTGTCATGGCTCCATGAACATGGATCCCGTAGAAACTCACTCAATTACGTGTTTTTGTTCCCGGTTGATGATTCTCTGTGATTTTGGGAGAAATGGACAAAGTAAGTCATGCATTACCATTTACCTGCTGAGTCCTGAATTGTTTGTAGATCTTCCATTTGACAGGGATAGAGCAGACTTCTAGATCTCGTATTTGATAGGACTTGAGAGATTGGGGAATAATAAAGGATGACCATTGTAAAAATGATAATGAATGTGACATCTACCAACCCACACTGGACCCGCGTGGTGGATTACGGCCCACTCCTTCTAACGGAGAGGAGGCCTGTGTCCCAGCAGTGGGATCATTATAGGCTGATAATGCTTTTTCGGGGGATCAAGGGTTATAAGGAGTCAACAGTAAACTGAATTGAAAGGCACCTTGTATGCTATGTGTAAGTGTGATTTCCTTTCTACAATAATTTGGACCACTTCATCAGTACCCATGGGTGTCGAAAAGGTAACGAAATGATGTCAAAAGGATGTTTGTCAAACTCACTGTTGTACCTATACAGGAAGATTTTTTAGTCACCGTCCAAATTTTGATATATTAATCTTTGGCGAAAATCATTGAATACGTGTTTTTTCTTTTAGTATCACTCAATACAAAAATATTAAGATATCACATCACAAAGCTATCTATAAAAAGTTTATGTTTCTGGACACTGCCGCGCCGCGTGCGTACGCGCTAGTTGAAGTTACGTGGGCCGGTCCGCCCCGCGCGCCGCCGCAATTCATTGATAACACAATAATAAATAAAGTTGCAAATTTTCCCTTCATACTTCAACAAACACACAATCACCATAACACTTACACACTACACACACGCACACACACACACACACACACAAACACACACAAACAAATGCGAATAATCCAAATGTCAAACACGTTAATCATAATTTCTGAATGTTAACCTAAAAAAAAAAAAACAAAAAACACTTGTTCTCCTGCAATGCTTTTGTGAAACTGAACTATGTATGGGCTGTACCACTGCCCTTAATACAAGTTATTTTATAACTTAGTAAGGGTGCTGGTTGCAATACCTATAACCTGATTAGTTAACTAGCATAAGTCAAGTGTACCTACAGACTACTACTATTTTAATGTTAACATTGTTATTTGATTAAATAAATAAATTATTATTATTACTTTCACGGGCTTAGGACCGTCAATAAGCAAAAGGTTTGTGCTATGTTCACTATGATTAGAATGTAATCCATTAATCAATTACTAACATAGTAAAAATAAATTAGTTGAATAAGAACTTTATACCTTATTAATTAAAACCGTGCCAAAACATTTTGCTATTAGGCGTAATAAAAAAAATTGAATCAACTTATGTACAAATAATTAAAAATTTAATCAAAACCATCTTAGAACAATCACATTATCAGCTTTAATACATGTTCAAAATGCATACCGTTTCTCTCTAAACAGAGTCTTGCACGTTTTTGCACATTATTTTTAATTTTAATAAGCACTACAGTGTCACTTTTCAAATCAAATTCAAAAGGTTTCGAAATGACCACCAATGTTCATTATGCTGATTATACAGCCCCACTCGAGTAAACAAGGCCTCGTTAGTCCACAAAATGTTAGCATCGGGGTGTACGATCAGCCACTCGCAGAAGGCTCGACGAGAAACGGCGCGCGGCGTCTGCGTCGTTCAAGGCCCGTGCCTTTTGAAAATGGTACGGGTGCAACCCAGCAGTATGGAGAAGTTTCCACACGGCATATTGGCTTACGCCGAAGCGTCTCGCTGCGTCTCGCTGCATCTCGCGTACTCGATTTAGGGCTCCGTTCAAAGAAATCGAAGATATCTCCTTCGATCTCTACTGCGAGTCTCGGCCTGCCACGTCCTTGAGCATGTGTAGGAGCTATAAATTGACCATGGTCTAATAGCCTCTGATTTGCAGGCAAAATCGTTTGGCGATTAGGTACTGAAGGATTTATTATCCCTTGATTGCGAAGGCGACGAATACTTTCTGCTTCGTACAATCTCTGGGCACCGTTCAAGCTTTCTCCACTGAGTATGTAAGATCGCACCATTTCGTAACACTCGCGGTAAGAATATATTGTAAACAAATTCACGATAGCGCGGGAACACGGAAGTAAGCGCTTGCGTCGCGGAAGGGTGCGCGGGGCCGACTAACGATAGATGTTTCGCGCAGGTGTAGCGGGGCGGGGGTAAGCGGGTTGCGCGCTGCCCTTTTCATTGAATGTTTGCGCGGCAAGTGTAGTATTATTAACGTTTAACTTGTGACCACGCAGAGCGAATAATTATTTCGAGAAAATTATTTAATATGAAAATTTTACGTATCGATTTTTTTTCAAAAATGGAGTTAGTTAATGATACCTAATGCCTAGAAAAAATTTGGACGGTGACTAAAAAATCTTCCTGTATACTAGATAAATGTCAATACTTCTATACTTCTATTCTATAATACGTCATGTTCGTGAACGTGCGCCGTCAGTAAGCACTGGTCATTTCTTAGCTGCCACGGCATATTTTAATTCCATAATTGTTTTTATCTTTTTATTATGGATGCTTTTAACGTGCACGTCTTCCTACATCGTTCTCACATGTCTAATTTCAACATGAATGATCTAACCACTTTTTGTAACAATATTTTGATTTAAAAGAGTGTCCATGGAGTTTCTTGCCCGGTCTTCTCCATAGGTACCTACTACGCTTTGGAATGGGCAACTAGTTTCATCTTTCTGACTGACCGACCCCTTGACAATTCAAAAATGCTTTTAATTGGTTTATTTGAAATAAATGATAAATGACTTTATTTCTGTAAGTAGGTTTTTACAAACACTTTTACACGTCAATCATATTTTTTTTTTTTAAACTAGATGAGGTCGGCGTTTCCTATCTGACTACTCTGAGAAGAAAGGCCGAAACAAACTCAGAGGTCACAGTCTCTTTTAAAGTCCAGACAGAATCTTGGTCAGATCATGTGAAGGCTATGTAGATCGGTGTCTGAAATGGTCTTTTGAGGAAAGAACCACACAGATTGAGTGGACCTGTCCAGTCAGTGCACGCAATTGTCAGCAATCGTGCAGCTCAACTCAGAACTTAAGGAGCTCAACGATTCGACGAACAATACCAAAGAAAGGACATTTGAGTAGGCCGCACAAGTTACTCAAACTGCCAGATCATGATTACACTAAGAGTAAAAATACAAAAAAAAGCAATGACCAACATAGTTCTCACATTCACAATAGTTAAAATAATAGCATAATACTTTACAAAGTAAATACTCTTGTCATAGTACCTATATGTATATAAAATTCATTAATGTCAATGTGTATATAAAATCCGGACATAATCATTGAGGACCATGCAGATTGGTGTCTGAAATGGACTTTTGAGAAAAGAACCACACAGATTGAGTGGACCTGTCCAGACAGTGCACGCATTTGTCAGTAACCGTGCAGCTCGACTCAGAACTTAAGGAGCTCAACGATTCGACGAACAATACCAAAGAAAGGACATTTGGGTAGGCCACATAAACTACTCAAACTGCCAGAACATGATTCAAACTGGAACAATGACCCACATAGTCCTCCCATTCACAACAATTAAAATAATATAATACTTTATACAGTAAATATTCATGTCATTGTATATGTAAAACGTTATAGATACTTATAGCAAAGATTAAAAGTACAATAGTTAGCAAAAAAAATAAATCAACGTTCCCTGTGTAAATTTATTGGAACAGCTCACTCCCAAGCCTTTTTGTCCTCAATAAAGTATTTGACAGTATAATAGGCTTTCTGGCATAGTTTCCTTTTTATAAAAGATTTTGAATTTATTAAGGCTTAGTTCTTGAATGTGGCGTGGTTAAATGCTTTGAGTTTGAGTTTGACTAATATTATAAAGAGGTAGTGAGTTTCTATGTAGGGGTAATGTTCTGAACTACTAATTCGATTCCGAAAACTCTTTAGAGCTACAGTATGCGGAGTGCCATAGGATTATGTTTTATGTTAAAACAAGAAACTTCACGCGGAAGCTGTCGCGGGCAGACGATAGTTTATTATATTAGACAACTATAATAATATTATAGTTGTCTAATATAATAAACTATCGTTTTATATTTTTATAATATAATTATATAATATTATTATATAATTATACAAATTAATAAAATACAATAATAAAATATTATTATAGTATACATAAACAGAGTTGATATGACAGAGGGGCATTAAATTACACTACGTAGTACGTAGTAAAAAATTAGGTACGTGTACGTGTTTAGTATTAATTCGATACGGTATAAAAATAAAAAGCACCAAATATTTTTTTTTTCTTTTAAACAAATTAAATAGCTTACAAATCAGAGTAAAACGCAACCACCCTTTGTAATGAAAGTGCAAGTGTGTGTGTGTGCATTGCCATCTTTTTAGCGAAAATATTTTGGTTGTACCTACTTGTGACATGCGTCAGAGCGGCAACAACGCATCGTAGGTTATACTCAGATTTATCGTTTTAAGGTGCATGACCTATGCGTAAAGACATAATCAGCTGTTAGGAAAGATACATCGTGTTCAAACGGGACAAAAACTTAAAAAATCATTTGCGACTAAACTATTGCTCCTATTTAATAGATTTTTAGTACAGAGCTTGAAAATGGTATCTAGTATAGGCAGTTTAAAGGAAAGCCCCTCTGTCGTATCAACTCTGTATATAATTGTTTACACTGTAGCTGTCTACGTACAGCGAGGTAGAAAGTATAGTACAGCAAGTCAATCTTGCCCGGAGCCCGCTGCGGCGGCAGCGGCGCAGTCAGTAAACAATAATTTGACAAAAATTCGTTGGAAATCATCTTACGAAACCTACTATAAATACGTAAAATACATTTTCGTTGGACTTGACAACATAAACTTACAACAGTTTTAGATTTTTTTTTTTAAACCTTCACAAACAAAAACTCGTAAAAAATTTTAATGAAATTAGGAAATTAACAGCAGCTAGCCTTTCTACAATAGCATACATTCATTATTGCTGGGCCTCGCCTGTTTGGCGTTTTCATTAGCCGTCCCCCGACGCGACGACGACGCGACGCTTTGATCAAAATGTTACCTACATCTCATATTAAACTTAAAGGGTCAACTATTATGATTTTCTTACTTCTAGGTTTTTGTTTGTGTCGGGGGTTTTTAAATTTTAAATTTAATTATTATTTTCAGCTTTCAAAACTTTTATATTATTGGATACGCTACGATCGTGCCCCACTGAAATCTGTGCAGCTATTAGCAATTAAATGATACATAATTGATTTTATCTCTGTACGTGTACGTAGGTTTGGACAAACACTTTTACACGTCAAACATATTTTTTTTAAACTCCATCAGGCCGGCGTTTCCTACCAGACTGAAATCTCTCTACCTATCTATCTGAATTTATTCTCATTTCTCTTTACTACTCCATCATCAGACCCTGATCATCATCTATCTATAACCTATTAATTATTGAGACATACCATTCCATCGTAACTCCCAAATGGTTGTCTTTTTTTTGTTTGGAAGGTGACTTAAGGCCGGTTTTTCTGATCCGTAGTTAAAAATAGCATTACAACAATTAAAAATATTAGCACAACCATTAGTTAAAAATAGTAACTATGGTAAAATTTTATCAACATCTGTAGATCAACACATTTTGCACAAATTCACCCATTGGTTACTATTTTTAACTACCTAATGGTTGAGTTAACTACGGATCAAAAAACCGGCCCTTACTTTTGAATCGTCAAAGAGTCGGTCAGCTAGTCAGAAAGTTAAAGCTAGTTGCTCATTCCAAACGTAGACCCCTATGGAGAAGAACGGGCAAGAAACTCCAAAGACATTCTTTAAAATCAAGATATTAAAAAAATCTGAGTACATTATTCTTTTTGCTCCTAATGAGAACTACTTATACAAAAAAAATAAGAAACAATTCAAATTATAACATTAGAAATAAGCCGTGGCAGTTAAGAAAACTGACTTTCGTAACCAGTGAACCCCTTTATAAATTCCCCACCAGTGACATTCTTTCATTCATTCATTTATCATTCATTCATCACCAGTGCCTACTGGTGGGGAATGAAGGAATGAAATAATGAAAGAAGGCGTTTCAATGTGTCACCAGATTCAGATTACGCCTGATTCATTCATCATAGCAAGACACAGGCAGCATGTTTAGTCTCGCCTAATTTGGTTAGGAACTGTTCAACAATCAAGTCGACCAGCCAACAAAAAAAACAAAGAAAACTTGAAACAAAAATACTTACTCCAATAAATCATCATTCAATTCATAATAGAACGCTTCAAACGGGAATAAATGCAGCTTAGAGATACTTATAACACTTAAGAGATACGTTCAAGAGGCAAGAGTGAAACGCTTGACTCTTGAGAATTGATTCATCGCTTGAGGCTATAAAAAGTACTGTCTGGGTTAAAAGCAATGATATTATTGTTATAATTAGAAGAACACAAGGGTATATTCACTTGTAGCCTTAGTTTTTATTATTTTTGGTTGGAAACAGTTGCCTATACTTAAAGTATATGGAAAAAAGGCAAGCTATTTCACCTTACTCAATCAATCAACTGAGCCTGTTGCAGTCTACTGCTGGGCACAGGCCACTCGCAGACGTCCTCCGCCTTCCGCATCGTGTCTGTCCCAGCCACCTGTTTAAGGTCTTCAGTTCATCAAGCTGGGGGACGTTCCACACTACGCTTGCATACGCGGTCTCCACTCCAGCACCCTAATTGCGTAAAACACTATTAATCACAATCTGAATCATTTTGAAGGATATTGCTAATCCATTGCTCCATATGTTCGAAAAATTTGTCTGCTCAACAACGTAAATAACGCAATGAATGTTGTTGAACTGTCAAAATGACAGCCATTGCCTGCTGCTAGTGTGTTAATCAATTACCGCGAAGGACCTAACTGTAGCTGTCTTATTGGGTAGTGGTCGCAACCGCGGCTTCTGAACGTGGGGTCCGCCTCGGTTCAATTCACAGGTCAGACTAGTGTTGTAAGGAACTCGAGTCTTGGAGTCTTATTTAATAAAGCTTGAGCTATGTTTGAAGACGCGAGTCTTATAAATAAAACTTAAGAGCTCAAGTCCTTCCGAATTTGGAGTCTTCTGTAAAAAGACTTGAGTCCTGCCAAAAAGAACTCAAAGACTGAGTCTTTTTAAAATAACTCATGCCTGAGTCCTCTCCTGGTTTAGAAAAGGCCTGTCCTTATTTTATTTATTATAAGTAGGTAGACGGTATTAGGTGTGTTTATTATTTTTATTTAGACGTTTTAACTGGCATCTTCATTCAGCAAATCGTCAGTCTTCAGGTGGATACTTTTGATTAGGTTATTTGCGTTTAAAGCAATTTAATTGTTACAATTTTTTATCGTGCGATTTATTAAGAATCAGTAAATAAATATGGATGACGATATAAAATCACCCAGTAAATATTACCTATTCTAATACACCAACTAATACACCAACCAACAAATTTAAAGAGATTAATATAATGACTGTGCCTTCTCAGTATATTTATGAAAATCTTTTGTATGCACATAAAAATATTAATCTGTTTAAAAAATACAGTGATATCCATAGTATAAATACTAGGAACAAACACAAATTTGTTGTTCCTACAACCAGGCTCAAGAAAATAGGTGGCTCGTTTAGATGTCAATGTATACATTTTTATAATAAACTTCCTAGCCACATTCAAGAACTAAGCCTTAATAAATTCAAATCTTTTATAAAAAGGAAACTATGCCAGAAAGCCTATTATACTGTCAAATACTTTATTGAGGACAAAAAGGCTTGGGAGTGAGCTGTTCCAATAAATTTACACAGGGAATGTTGATTTATTTTATTGTTTTTTTTGCTAACTATTGTACTTTTAATCTTTGCTATAAGTATCTATAATTTTTTACATATACAATGACATGAATATTTACTGTATAAAGTATTATATTATTTTTATTGTTGTGAATGTGAGGACTATGTGGGTTATTATTCCAGTTTTAATCATGTTCTGGCAGTTTGAGTAGTTTATGTGGCCTACCCAAATGTCCTTTCTTTGGTATTGTTCGTCGAATCGTTGAGCTCCTTAAGTTCTGAGTCGAGCTGCACGGTTACTGACAAATGCGTGCACTGTCTGGACAGGTCCACTCAATCTGTGTGGTTCTTTTCTCAAAAGTCCATTTCAGACACCAATCTGCATGGTCCTCAATGATTATGTCCGGATTTTATATACACATTGACATTAATGAATTTTATATACATATACTATGACAAGAGTATTTACTTTGTAAAGTATTATGCTATTATTTTAACTATTGTGAATGTGAGAACTATGTTGGTCATTGCTTTTTTTTTTTTTTTTGTATTTTTACTCTTAGTGTAATCATGATCTGGCAGTTTGAGTAACTTGTGCGGCCTACTCAAATGTCCTTTCTTTGGTATTGTTCGTCGAATCGTTGAGCTCCTTAAGTTCTGAGTTGAGCTGCACGATTGCTGACAATTGCGTGCACTGACTGGACAGGTCCACTCAATCTGTGGGGTTCTTTCCTCAAAAGACCATTTCAGACACCGATCTACATAGCCTTCACATGATCTGACCAAGATTCTGTCTGGACTTTAAAAGAGACTGTGACCTCTGAGTTTGTTTCGGCCTTTCTTCTCAGAGTAGTCAGATAGGAAACGCCGACCTCATCTAGTTTAAAAAAAAATATGATTGACGTGTAAAAGTGTTTGTAAAAACCTACTTACAGAAATAAAATCATTTATCATTTATCATTTATCATAACTCAAGTTCATGACTCAGTCTAGCTCAAAGAACTTAAAAGACTCGAAAGGACTCAGAAGACTCAAAGGACTCGGACTCATGTGACTAACGAGACCTAGTCTTGAAAGTCTACTCAAGTCTCGAAATGAAGGCTAAAAGACTCGAGTTTCTTACAACACTTGGTCAGACAGTGATAATGGGTAAAATTATATTAAAAAAATATCCTAGTGATGTTTCGTTAGGATAATAATTATTATTATTTTTCCAATGGTTCTGTTTACGTGTAGGTTTTCATTTAGGGTTGAAACAGATGGCTTATAGTAGCGTAGTAGGTGCCTAGTAGACCAAAGACACACAAAACAAATCAATAAAGTGATTTAATGTCAAATCAAAACAAACTGGTGAAATGTGATGTACTTACGTGTAGGTACTCCTCTGCCTAACTCTTCAGGAATTACAGGCGTGATTTTATGTTTTGTTATATGTTTGCTAAAAGCCTGTATGTCTTTAGATCCGGGTGAAATGAGAGAACCCTGGAAAAAAACAAAAATCAAAATACGTTATTTCACATAAACCTACATGCAAAGTAAAGTGCCTGACTGGATTCGAACCTACGACGACTACTCCCCACTGGGTAGTAGGGAGTATCTAGTGGTGCCGCGACTTACGAGTTGTAGGTTGTAGGGTCGAACCCAGTTAGACGCTTTACTTTGTGTAAATTATTTCATCACCACCACCGCTCTCAAAACGTTGAAGGAAAACATCGTGAAGAAACCGGCATGTCCTAGAACCTAAAAATCGAAGACACATGTGACATCTATCAACCCGCACTGGGCCGGCGTGGTAGATCACGGCCCACTCCCTCTCACAGAGAGGAGGCCTGTGTCCCAGCAGTGGGGAACATTATAGGCTGATTATGCTACATTGGCATTTATGAAACGTCAGAAGCTAGGTGCACGGTTCCAATTGGTCGTTTCCTACGGAGAAGACCCGGCAAGAAACTCCACGGTTACTCTTTTAAAAAAAAATTGGCTTTTACAATGTTTTCAAATTACAGTGTTTGTAGGTATGGGAGGACAGTGTAGGCCTGTAAAACAGGTATCTGATACTTAACAAGATAGAAAATGTTCTACAAATCTTAAGTTTACAAGTTAGGCCTACAACGTTTGGGCACGCCACAATTGCGTCAATAAGTCCCCTCTTTGAGGAGTGGCTAGAGAGGCGCCACGGCGTCTTCACCTTCCGCCTGACGCAGGTCCTCACCGGACACGGTTGTTTCGGGAGGTTCCTGTGCCGGATAAGGCGGGAGGAAACGCCCGGGTGTCACCATTGTGTGGATCGCCCGGAGGACATGGTGGAGCATACGGTGGAGGTATGCCCGGCTTGGGCGGAGCACCGCCGTGTCCTCGTGGAGGCGATTGGCGGTGGCGATTTCTCGTGTCCGGCCCTGGACCAGGCCTTGGTACGGAGCGAGAGGGCTTGGGAAGCCGTCATCTCCTTCTGCGAAGCAGTAATGTTCGCGAAAGAGGAGGTGGAACGCGTGAGGGAGAGGCAAAATTCGCGCCCTCACGCCCCTAGCCGCCGCAGGAGACGCCCTGGGCGTCGGGAATCGCAGGCCGATTCTCAGCCACCGTAGGCGTGGGCTTGTGAACGGCGAGCAATGGGCAGCTCGCCGTTCGATAAGGACCAGACCCGGGTCGACGGCGCGTTGTGTTCCACGCGCGCCTCAAATAGATGTCAGCACCAATGACGGGGCCGCTAGGGTTGCGGGAAAGTCCGAGAGGGATACCGTGCCCCTGGCACAGGCAAATGAAGGAACACGTGTGGGTTTTAGTCAGTAAGAGTCTGACATGCCCTCCTGCTCTGCCCAGAGCGGGAGAAGTTATTTGATGATTTCCTACAACGTTCAACGAAAAAAGGCCTACAACGTTCTCACATTCACAAAATACAAAGAATCTACAAATAAGATAAATAAAGCCAAATTACATGATTGCCATTACAACTATAACCAATCTGGATTATGTCAAAGACGATGTGGGTTTTGAACTTCCCATCGCTAAGTTCTGTACCTAACCGACTTTGGCAACTAATAAAAATAGAATTTATCAGATCGATAAATGGAAGCCTCAGCTTACATCCATCTTTAACTTCTATCTATACAAATAAATTAAATTGAAGTGTCTATTTGTAATGTCAAAATAACAGCTTTTTACTGAATGCATATGAAAATATACTTATACGGTACATATAATTTGTTTTTCTGTCTGTCTGTTTGTTCCGGCTAGTCTCCGAAACGGCTGAACCGATTTTGACGGGACTTTCACTGGCAGATAGCTGATGTTATAAGGAGTAACTTAGGCTACTTTTATTTTAGAAAAAGATCTAAAACTTAAAAAAAGGAAAAACATTCCTCCTTTTCAGTGGAGAAGGTAAAGTGTAGGTACCAACCTACACTTTTTCTAACGGACACATTTCTAATACCTAACATCCACGCGAACGAAGTCGTGGGCACAGCTAGTAAAGGGTTTTTCAACAAGAACTTTGTTTTTTTAAACCAAATAAAACAATGAATTTAAATGAAAATGATTCAAATTTTTATTGTATTAGAAAGAGTAAGATTTGGCAGTTATGAATGAAAAATTATATCGGACCGATGTCCACCACGACCACGCTCACAGATGTCGATTCTTTCATAAATATATTCAATCACTTTTTGGTAAAATGGCGGGTCTATTTCAAAATTGAGTTGTTAACATAACAACTCAAATTTGTACTTTTATTGATGATATGGATATCAGGTTCCAACAGGACGGTGCCACAAGTCACACAGCCAACGAAACAATGAATTTATTGCTAACCAAATTTCCCGATCGCATAATTTGACGAAATTTAGCTGTTAAGTGGCGGGCCCGATCGTGTGTTTTAACACCATTGGATTATTTTTTGTGGGGCTATGTTAGAGACAGAGTCTATACGGAGCCACTCGAATCGATTGCAGACTTAAAACTCAAAATCCGTGACGCGATTAACGAAATAGACCCGCCAATTAGCCAAATAGTGATTGAAAATTTTGATGAAAGAATCGACATCTGTGAGCGTGGTCGTGGTGGACATCTGTCCGACATAATTTTTCATTCATAATTGCCAAACCTAATAAAAATCTAAAAAATATCAAAATTCTTTGTTTTATTTGGTTTAAAAACAAAGTTCTTGTTAAAAACCCTTTAGGTATGTAAATAAACTAGAGCAATTCCAATAAAGAGTGCTCTGTGAATAAAGTGCGAATAATGTCGTTCTGTTGTGTTGTTCGCATTGTCCCGGTAACAAGAGCAAACCGTTCCGTGTCCCGGTCAGTCCCGGTGTGCCCCGGTGTGCCCCGTGCCCCCGATGTGCCTCGGTGTGCCCCGGTGCTCCGAGCTCCGGTACGGATGAGATGCACTTTTAACGGACCGGTACACATGAGATTAAATGAAATGTTAAAAAATAAACATTGTTTTAAAGTACTACTTAGTACCTAAATATCTGTATCTAGACTCGATCTTCCGTCTACCTTATTGGGCAAAAATTATGTGAGTGAAACATCTCCGGCTAACTCGTTTTAAAAGAGTTAAAAGAAATGCGTCGGCCGGGAATCGAACCCGGATCAACTGCTTGGAAGGCAACTATGCTGACCATTACACCACCACCACCACCTTTTTAATTGTAAAAATAAAATAACATTACAGACATAGATCCAAATGATTGCACAGTTAAATTTTAATTATATCAGAAATAAAGGATACAATAAGTAAGGAATAATTATAGGAAATAAAACACAAAATTAACTTAATTATCAACTATATCGGCACAAAAAAACTCACCTATCAACCATCATCTCACAGAATTCCAGCTATATTTTCACGTAAGAACCCGCATAATAGAGACGTATGCATTGAGAAACGTTCTTTACAAACTCAACTCAAACTCATACTCAAAGCATTTATTTCAAATAAACCAATTACATGCATTTTTGAATTGTCAAGGGGTCGGTCAGTTAACGGCAGGAGGGGTTCACATCGGCGTCGAGTCCACGATGAAATACTTAGGACTCGTGCTCGATAGCCGGTGGAACTTCGTGGAGCATTTCCGACGTTTGGCCCCCAAACTGGAACGGACTGGGGCCGCCCTCAAGCGGCTCCTGCCCAACCTGAGGGGTCCAAACGCTTCCTGCCGGAGGCTTTACGCGGGGGTCGTGCGGTCCATGGCTACATATGGGGCCCCGGTGTGGGCGCGTTCACTGCGGCGGAGAGCCGCCCACTATCTGAACGCGCCCCAAAAGGTGGTAGCCGTAAGGCTGATCCGGGGCTACCGCACGATCTCGGGCGAGGCGGCAAGCCTCCTTGCCGGACTGCCGCCGTGGGATCTGGAGGCGATAGTCCTCGCGCGCCTGTATGAGTGGCGCGCGGAGGCACTACGCCGGGGGGAAACCCCGCTTCCGCGGCAAATCGCGGCGGAGCGGACGGACCTCCGGCGCGATCTCATGGCGGCATGGAAAGAGCGACTGTCGCAACCCAGCGCAGGGCACGCCACGATAGCGGCGGTAAGACCCCTCTTTGAGGAGTGGCTAGAGAGGCGTCACGGCGTCCTCACCTACCGCCTGACGCAGGTCCTCACCGGACACGGAAGTTTCGGGAGGTTCCTGCACATCATCAGGCGGGAGGAAACGCCCGGGTGTCACCACTGCGATGATCGCCCCGAGGACACGGTGGAGCATACGGTGGGGGCCTGCCCTGCATGGGCGGAGCACCGCCGTGTCCTCGTAGAGGCGATCGGCAGCGGCGGCGATCTCTCACGCCCGGCCTTGGTTCAAGCCATGGTCCGGGGCGAGGGGGAGTGGGAGGCAGTCGCCTCGTTCTGCGAAGCAGTCATGCTAGCGAAGGAGGTGGCGGGACGGGAGAGGGAGAGAGTCTCCCGTCCAAGCCGCCGCGGTGGACGCTCCGGGCGTCGGGAGCCGCGTGACGACTCCCGGCCACCGTAGGCGCGGGCCTGCGGGCGGTGAGTAATGGGTAGCTCACCGTCCGATCAGGACCAGGCCCGTGCTGGACGGCGCGTACGTGTTCCACGCGCGCCTCAAAGAGATGTCAGCATCATAGAGGGGGCCCACTAGGGCCCAAGCCTGCCGGGAAAGCGGGATCATCCAAAAGGGGTACCGCTGACCCGGAACATAAAGGGCCAAGGAAGGAACACGGGTGGGTTTTAGTCAGTAAGAGTCTGACACTCCCTTCCGCTCCACCCAGAGCGGGAGGAGTCATTTGATGATTTCCCATCCTCAAAAAAAAAAAAAAGGGGTCGGTCAGTCAGAAAGATGAAGCTACATAGTTGCCCATTCCAAAGCGTAGTAGGTATACATGGAGAAGAACGGGCAAGAAACTCCATGGACACTCTTTTAAATCAAAATATTGTTACAGCAAAGTGGTTACATCATTCATGTTGAAATTATACATGTGAGATCGATGTAGTGCACGTTAAAAGCGTCCGTAATAAAAAGATAAAATCAATTCATGAATTTAAATAAGCCGTGGCAGCTAAGAATTAATGACCTGTGCCTACTGACGGCGCCCGTTCACGAACATGACGTATGGATCACCACCATTCAGCTCAACCATTTTGAAGGGAACTTAGTGATCCAATACACACGCTACCACCAGTGACACATTTGAGTGAGCATGACATACTCTCAGCCGCCAGGGCACGTTCAAGTCAGTTTGTTAATGAAAATGTTTCTTTTTCATTTATACTAGTACAATATCAATAAAATTGCCTTGCCAGTTGTGTTAATAGATACGGTATTGAAAAACTCATGCACAATGTTTTAGAGCACCCAGCACATGCGTCGGTGGTGTAATGGTCAGCATAGTTGCCTTCCAAGCAGTTGATCCGGGTTCGATTCCCGGCCGACGCATTTTTTTTCCCATGATATACAAGATCATTATTTATCTATTATATAAATAATCTCTTATACATATATATAGTTATTGTAAACTGGAAGAGCGGAATCACCTAATTAATACAAGGAAATATTTGCTTAAAAGGTGACTCCAAACTTAACAAAGTTAACAATGTCATTTAGAAAGTAAGTAGATGAAATAATCATTTTTATTTATTTTTATTTTGTGGTCACTCAAAAAAAAAGCCCTAACTCAAGCTTGGGCTTCCTAAGACTGTGATAGCCGCCAAATAGCGTCCGCAATTTACCGCGAAATACGTCACTAAAATGTTATTTTTGTGAATGTGAGTTGGTGTCAAAATTCAAAAAATCTAATGAAAAGTCATTTATTCAAACTTGTCTGAGATTCAGCACTTTTTGAACGTCAAAATTATATAAGATTATTCCCCAAAGTGCCCGCCCTTCATCACTTTCTAGTGCTTTAGCTGGGAAGAATAAGTGGCGCAATAAACTCCCTGGTGTGTTTTTTGACACCGTAAAGTTAAACCCCGCTGCCACCATTTTCATGAAAGCCGTCACTGCGGCCGTTACGTGGCAGCTACCGCTGCACTAGAAAACCATAACTTAACATTTCCATTTATCGCCCGTGCCATAAGATTTATCTCCAGATTTATTCGACAAAACATCAGCTCCTCTATTACAAAGCAAGTCAATCGATATGTTACTTCAGTGCTACTGGATAAATGAGACAGCTGTATACAACACAAAATGCGTTAAAAAGAGATGGCAATACAAACACACAAGATACGAGTTACCCTAGAATATAAATATTTTGTTGTATGAATATTGTAACTCTTCGATTCAGTTACCTCCTTCCAGTCTAACAGGATGCAGCTGAATACCAGGATTTTACATAGAGCGACAGCCCATCTGACCCCCACAATCTAGTTACTGGCTAACATGATACCCTTTGATTAGACTGGCTGTCAGACTTTTGGGCTTCTGATTACCCGTAACGTCTGTCAAAGATCCACGAATGACAGCTGGGACCAACGGCATTACGAGTTTTCCGAGGCTAAACTATTAATTTAGCTAATTCAGGGCCTTTCTATATTTTATTAACATTGTCGTCTCATCTGAAATGAGTCTATTACTGAATATAGACCTTCCCAATGCAATGCAACAACGACCGGTCCTGCGCTGCTCTTGCTGCAAATGTTTCAGCCTCCTCAAAATCATCTTATTACATGTTAAGAGGGAGTGCTCTAAATAAATATAATTTTTTTTCTTCTATTTGAGTGTGCGACTCTTCAAACACTCAAATACAAGAAAAATTGTGATAGCCCTCTTAAATGTATTTTCTTTCTTTCTTTTCTTTTTCTATTGACGGAATTACCCATCTACAAAATTAACGAACTTGTGACGTTGCAAAAATCAATCTATTAAGTATAAAGCAACTAGTAGTGACACCTTTCGTGGGTCTGCTCAGGCTCGTAGGATGATGGTTTTTATGAAATTGTGTCATGCGAACTAAGCAATAAACATAAGGACATAATTTCCCAAATTCTACTGATATACAATGTCTATTAAACTAAAAAAAGACTACTAGATGAGGATTCTATTTAGTCTGTCGGAGAGATTGCTCAAGGTAGCTGTCAAAATGGAGGAAAGGTTTTTTCCCCTCATAGCGTGACTAGGAGGAACACGCTTTGGCAGAGGTACTAGTTCCGGGATGACCAGACTGTCAAATAACCCGATGGGTTTTATATAAGTCAAATCAAACCTGATCCTTGTGAGTATTGAACCATTTTCTTAGTTCTCGTTTTTATAACCTAGCTCTCAGTTCTGAGTTTTGACACGAGGATGTTGTTTCAGGTCTGGCTGATTATGCTAGCCTTCTTTCCTCATCAATAAGATCCCTAATGCGAGGATAGACGTGATGCCTTGGTGTAGCCCCGTGGTCAGATGATTTGAAATTGACCCGGGTGCGGGCAATTTAGAGGTTACCCCTTTTTGGTGTGGCCATCTGTAATTGAAGAAGGCCTTACTGAACCGGATAACGGTAAATGAGGGAAGTTCGCCACTCCAGGTAACAACAGCGTCACCGTCTACCCGAAGGCCATGTTAATTGTGGGAACATGGGCATATTCCTTAGTTCGATGCCAAGGGTCTTGATTCCGTCAATTGAATTGAAATTGAAAGAATAATAATATACTTAGAGAACACTGAGTTTAAACTAAATTTTATAATTTAACCTATGAGAGAATTAGGCCTTTTGTAAGAACTAAAAAATAAATAGCAACTGGTCTTACTACCTAGTAAGACCAGTTGCTATTTATAAATTATTGTGTCTCGGGTAGCTTTACATAAGCGATATTTTCCCTATATGAGCGCAACCATAATATGTCGATACTTATTCGATTAAGCTAGAAGTTACAAAGCAGTTCATCTTACGTACTCACTAAAGCGACTCTGAGTTTAAGTTTCAGTCTAATTGCAGATGTGTACCCCGATACAACTTGGAACAGAGACCTAGTTTTGTCGGTGGGAACACCTAAGTGTGTGGGAAGGGTTTGCTTAGTCGCTCGCCACAAATGATGTTGTTGTGCCTTCATTTTCTGTGTATTATAAATTACAATAAATATTGTATTGTGTAAGAAGGTACTTGTTTAATTGAATCTTTCCCGTACAGCTAATACCCTATACATTTACTTTAGCTCGGTGGAAGGTAGTATAATTCTATATTGAAACCAGAAACTTCATGTTTTAAACATACAACATACTACGTAACTTCAAAAAACCGGGTTACAAACTTCCCTACAAACATTCATCCCCTAGGCGATGAAGTTATAAAATGAGCTCTTGTGCAAAAAATTAGCTGTCAAGTGCAAAAAAAGTTTCAAGATGTAGCGGAAGATAGCTGTGGAGATAGTTGGACGAGGATGGGGTAGCCACGCGGTGGACCGTCGTAGAGGAGGTCGTGTCATGGACCGTCGTGGAAGAGGTCCTGTCGTCGTTTGCTCACGTGAATGAAATGCCAGTAGCGCCCCGTCTGAGGCAGCGCCTCCTCGCGCTCGGCAGGAGGAATGTCCTGACACGTGAGACTGGCCCCCAGCGTCAGAGACCTCCCGGTTCAGAAGTGGCAGGCTGCGCCGTCCTTCGCTGCGCTATTTGAGAGCGGAGGGAACGGGTTACACACACAACACTTGCGGGGAGTCACTAAGAATGAAACACTTATTCTCCGAAAATAACCAAATTTATTATTGTTTTGGATAATACAAATCACACTCACTGATTTTTAAGAACTGCACGAAAGGCTGCACTAAAGACTATCTCAAGCCTGCTTAAGACTACTTTAAGGTTGAGCTTGGACTGACAAAGACTCAGTAGGGGGTTGCGGAAGGATCGTTCGTTCCCGCGATCCCCGGCGTAGGTGTGAGATGGAATACCGGGGTGGTTTTTAGTCAGTAAGAGTCTGACTGACCCTGCCACCCGCTTCAGGGCGGCGCCAATCCATGAGGATTTTCCACTCCTGAAACAAAAACAAAAAAAGGGACTGACAAAGACTGCGTAAAGACTGTCTAGTAAAATACAGCAATGATTGATTAGACTGACTTTTGCCAGGAATGACGACCGCTTTTATAGTCCCTGTGAGACATTCTGGAATAACGTGTACAACGTTTCAAACCTAAATTAAATTACTTCATAATCGATTGTCGGTCAGAAACAATAAGAGCGGCTTTCAGAGAGAACCTGACCTTAGTACACTAACTGACTTTAGCAATTGTTCTGAGCTTTAGCATGTACTCTATAGAAAAGGGAAACTGACGGATGACAATTTACAATAACAATTTCATAGGTAGTATAAAAATATTCTTAGATTGTGTAAAAGGACGAAATTAATAGTATGGAAAACAGATTTGGATGTAAAAACAGTCAAAGGTAATTAAAGGTTTGCTTTTCACCGGTAACCGTGTTTAAAAACATATAAAATGTTTGTTTAATGATTATCATACAGTTTCACATAGTACGGAATTATAACAAGAACTGCCGGGCATAACAACTCCCTAAATAGTAAATAATAAATATAATAAAATATTATGTGGTTTTGGTGCAGCACATCAGTTGAGGCAATATTTAATGACATAGGGCAATAAATATGCGTAGGCCGGGAATCGAACCCGGATCAACTGCTTGGAAGGCAACTATGCTGACCATTACACCACCAACGCATGTGCTTAACCTTTCCAAATTATTAAACTAATTCGAAACCTCTTTATTGTCACAAATGTTTAAAATACAGTAATGAATTTGATTGTTTCATGAGACAATAAAATTTAATTACAGGTAAATAGGTACTAATTGCAATTGTATTGTGTTGATCGCGACTTCTAAAGGTTCGAGCACATTCGGGCGGACCGCACTGCATCGCAACGCATTGCTCAAATCCTTCTGCATTAGGTACTCAGTTCATTTTGTATGAACCATCGCACACTACAGCTGGGCCGCACCGGGCCGCAGCGCGTATTTTTGCGACCGCTGTTAAGGCTTATTAGTCGATTCGCACGAATTTACTCGCCCAAAACGGGCGAAGTGACACTTTTAAACAATATATTATTTTCTGTAGGCGATTCGCACGAAGTTAATTTATTTGTGGGTGAATCGACAACTCCAGAAATTCGTATTAGGCAAATGGCACGTTTTGTTTTTTTACACTTGTGTGCGCTAGTGTACTTTTTCTTAACTTTATTGCAGAAAATTAAATACGTGCTAATTGCCTAATAAGTATTTCTGGTGTTATCGATTCGCCTACAAACAAATTAACCTCGTGCGAATCGCCTACAGTAAATTATATTATTATATTATTTAAAAGCGTCGATTCGCCCGTTTGGGCGAGTAAATTCGTGCGAATCGACTAATTAGCCTTAACAGCGGTCGCAAAAATACGCGCTGCGGCCCGGTGCGGCCCAGCTGTAGTGTGCGATGGTTCATACAAAATGAACTGAGTAATGCAGAAGGATTTTTGCGATGCATTGCGATGCGGTGCGGTCAGCCCAAATGTGCGCGAGCCTTTAGAAGTCGCGATCAACACAATACAATTGCAATTAGTGCCTTTTTACCTGTAATTAAATTATAATAATAATTGTAAGTATTTATAGTCTTCATTTATTTTCGTTGCTTATATATTTAGTATTTATGTATCTATTATTTAGGATAAGAGTATATCTGTGTATATATTTTAGTGTATTGTTTATATACTTATTATTGGCACCAACGACTGCCCCATTTTAAGTCCAGGCAAATCACTGTCCATTCCAAGGTTGCCTGGAAGAGATTGCAGAAAGCGATAAGGCCGCCCATTGTATATTAAGAGGGGTTTAACATTATTTTTGTTTTGTATTTTGTGGTGTACAATACAGAATATATAAATAAATAATTAAAGTTTATTGTCTCATGAAACAATCAAATTCATTACTATATTTAAAACATTTGTGACAATAAAGAGGTTTCGAGTTAGTTTAGTAATTTGGAAAGGTGAAGCACATGCGTTGGTGGTGTAATGGTCAGCATAGTTGCCTTCCAAGCAGTTGATCCGGGTTCGATTCCCGGCCTACGCATATGTTTTGCCTACCCTATTTTATGTTAGTAAAATATTGCCTCAAAACCACCAAAACCACATATTTTATTCTATTTATTATTTACTATTTAGGGAGTTGTTGTGCCCGGCAGTTCTTGTTATAATTCCGTACCTATGTGAAACTGTATGACAATCATTTAACAAACATTTTATATGTTTTTACCTCTGTTGCCTAATAAGTATTTCTGGTGTTGTCGATTCGCCCACAAGTAAATTAACCTCGTGCAAATCGCCTACAGAAAATAATATATACTCGTATTATTAATTTAAAAGTGTCGATTCGCCCGTTTCGGGCGAGTAAATTCATGCGAATCGACTAATAACCCGCTGTTGGGCGTTACAGGCGGCCCGCGCCGCGGCTATAATGTGCTCTTAGCTTTAGGGCGATAGGATGCGCAAGCATGCATGCATCTGACCCCTTCGCATTTACATACTCCTTTGTTAGACTGAGTGTAAACAGACTAGCCAGGTAAATTATGATAATTAGGTATCAGTCTTTCACTAATACTAATGTGACGTATAGCTACCGGTATTTTGCCAGATGTCCAGGCTTTTGTGCAATCACCACAAACTTGATAGAAGCAATCAAACACATGCGTCGGCGGCGTAATTGTCAGCATAGTTGCCTTCCAAGCTGTTGATCCGGGTTCGATTCCCGGCCGACGCATTATAATTTTTGTGCCAAATTGGTCCCACGTTTTTTCTAGCTTGGACTTACATCACCCCTGATGTTTAACTTTTTTCTAAAGCTAATCGACAACCGTCTCATTAAGGCCCAGCTGTCTCACCACCCGACGAGAAAGCGACTAGCTATCAACTTCTCGCTCTAGAAACGTACAAAAGATTGTTGATCCTGTGTAAGTAAAAGAGATATGATAAATTAATGATTTTATTTCTGTAAGCAGGTTTGTACAAACACTTTTACACGTCAAACATATTTTTTTTTAACTAGATGAGGTCGGCGTTTCTTATTTGTCTACTCTGAGAAGAAAGGCCGAAACAAACTCAGAGGTCACAGTCTCATTTAATGTCCAGACAGAATCTTGGTCAGATCGTGTGAAGGCTATGTAGATCGGTGTCTGAAATGGTCTTTTGAGGAAAGAACCACGCAGATTGAGTGGACCTGTCCAGTCAGTGCACGCAATTGTCAGCAATCGTGCAGCTCAACTCAGAACTTAAGGAGTTTGAGCTCCTGAAGTTCTGAGTCGAGCTGCACGGTCCTTTCTTTGGTATTGTTCGTCGAATCGTCAACGATTCGACGAACAATACCAAAGAAAGGACATTTGGGTAGGCCACATAAACAACTCAAACTACCAGAACATGATTAAAACTGGAACAATGACCCACATAGTCCTCACATTCACAACAATTAAAATAATATAAGACTATATACAGTAAATATTCATGTCATTCTATATGTAAAAAGTCATGTACTTATAGCAAATATTAAAAGTATAATAGTTAGCAAAAACCAATAAAATAAATCAGCATTCCCTGTGTAAATTTATTGGAACAGCTCACTCCCAAGCCTTTTTTTCCTCAATAAAGTATTTGACAGTATAATAGGCTTTCTGGCATAGTTTCCTTTTTATAAAAGATTTGAATTTATTAAGGCTTAGTTCTTGAATGTGGCTAGGAAGTTTATTATAAAAATTTATACATTGGCATCTAAACGAGCCCACCTATTTTCTTGAGCCTGGTTGTAGGAACAACAAATTTGTGTTTGTTCCTAGTATTTATACTATGGATATCACTGTATTTTTTAAACAGATTAATATTTGTTTGTGCATACAAAAGATGTTCATAAACATACTGAGAAGGCACAGTCATTATATTAATCTCTATAAATTTTTCTCTGAGGGAGTGTCTGGGACTTAATTTATAAATTGAACGAATTGCTTTTTTTTGTAAAAAAAAATCGTCTGAATATCGGCGGCATTTCCGCAGCAGAATCCCGTACGACATTACACTATGAAATAACTAAAGTATATTAAACCCGTTTAAATGTCTGTCTCTAAATCAGTTAAACCACGAATTTTTCTAACAGCGTGTATGCTGCAGACCTAAGCTTTTTGACATTTTATCTATATGGGGGCCCCATTGCAGCTTGGCGTCAAAAGTTATGCCTAAGGAATACTGTGGTATTTTCGGGTTTCACCTCTTCCTCCTTTATGCGAACACTTGTTTCTACCTGTCTGTGGTATCGTAAACTTAATACATTTCGTTTTTTTCTCGTTAAGAAGAAGGTTATTAACGTTAAACCAGTTAACTACTTTTGCGAGGGCGCTATTTACATTGTCAGTAACCAGCTGCTGACGTTTGAGTTTAAATAAAAGTGAAGTGTCGTCTGCAAACAACACTATATCATGTTTATCCTTTATGAGGTAAGGCAAGTTTTTTTTATAAATAAGAAATAAAAATGGACCAAGATTTGAGCCTTGAGGGACCCCCATTCTTACTACCGATCCGAGTGATCTTTTTCCGTTAACATTAACTCTCTGAGTCATATCACTTAAATAAGAAGTAAGACGATCTACGGATTCCGTAGTGGTGCAATTTCCTGATTAATGTTTCATGAAGAACACAATCGAATGCCTTGGACAAATCGCAAAAGATGCCCAACGCATCGCAAGTGTCTTCCTAATCATTATACACATGCCCTAAAAGTTCATCTCCGGCATCGGTAGTTGAACGACCCCTTGTAAAACCGAACTGTTTGTTATGTAGTAATGTATGTACGTTCAAAAATCTTTGCATTTGATTTAGAATAAGCTTTTCAAAAATTTCACTAAAGGTAGTTAGCACTGAAATAGGTCTATAATTAGTAGGGTCTGATGTAAACAGCGGTATTATTTTACTGTTTTTCATAAGATCAGGAAATTCACCACGGTCAATACAATTATTAAAAATAACAGCTAAAGTAGACTTAACAACGTCCACAGAAAAACCCCATAGATCTGCGGTCTTTTTAACATTTAACGTGTGAAAGGTTTTAATTATATCTTTACACGTGACATATTGGAAATAAAATTCAGAATCACAAACTGGAACGTTTTCTTTAAGCAAAGACTCTGAAGCAGTGGGTGAAGAGTTAAGAGATTTAGTAGTCGATACGGGAATCTCTGCAAAGAAATTTTCAAAGGCCGCGGCGACTTGAGAATCTGATTTAATTATATTGTCATCAATAGCTAGGCTGTAGTCACTACATCGGTTGCATGACCTTCCCGTTTCGCTATTAATGATACTCCATGTCATTTTAATTACATTACCACTATTATTAATTTTTGAACTCAACTATCGTGACTTCGCTATACTACAAACTTTTTAAAATAATTTAGAATAATTCTTGACATAATTATAAATTAAATTCAGCAGTGTTTAAACAAGTCCGTTCATCATACAATTCATAAAGTCTTTTTCTACTTGTTTGTATACCAATGGTGGCCCAGTCACTGAAGGAAGCGTTACTATTAACTGAGAACGTCTTTGGAATCAATGTGGTATTGAATTGTGTGCAAAACATAAAAAAAAATTATATTGTTGATTAGGGTCATCATTAGTCAACAAAAGTGGTAATTTATTTATAAGTTTAGATTTAAATGTTTCCAAGCGATTAGTAGTTTTAGGGTTAGCAGTGATAGATTTTTTAGTATCTTTTTTGTTTAAATTTGGAATAGTTATCAATTGTCCGCAATGATCTGAGTCTAACAAGTTAATAATTTCTTTGTGGGTTGGTATTACATCTGTATAAATGTTATCTAGGCATGTGGCACTAGTGGAATTTATTCTAGTGGGCTCCAAAAATTGGTTTGTAAGATTGTATGACTGAAAGAGACTTACAATTTTAGTACTTAACCCAGAATTTTCTAACAAATTAACATTAAAATCACCACAAGTGCTGACAGATTTGTTTGAATAACAGATTGTGTGCAACACTTCATCCGTAACCTTTTCAAAACAATCATACAATCCTGAAGGAGGTCTGTACACACTTAATATAATGAGCTGCTCCATAATTTTTTATTTTTTAAAAACATTGCCCCACACTAGGATTTTCACCTGTATCGTGGGTGCGTTTACAAACATTTAAAATCACATACACAAACAGCCAGACCCGGAACAACTGCTTGCAGGTCATACAAATATTTGTTCCGTGCGGGGATCGGACCCGCGACACATAACGCAGCAGTCAATCGCTAAACCACTGCGCCAACCGTGCCGTCAAGTTTTTTTTTCCGTTGCCTTTTTTATTTATTTTTTTTTTTCTATTTTAATAATTTCTTATATTTTAATTCTACACAGGCTATTTCAATTGTCCACTCAACAGAGAGGCTCACAATATCCTTGTGGTCTTTTTTAAGCTGTTTATTTACTAGAATTAAAGATCCACCATGTACAGCATTTACTGCGCTGAACGAACTACCAACCTGGTGATTACTAAAATTGAACATGAACTGGTGGCTTTTAAGCCAATGTTCTGTCATACAAAGAATATCTATATTGCTACAATTCAGGAATAACTCTACTTCTAAATCTTTGTTAAAAAACCCTTGATTGTTTGGATTCACCAGGTTGATACTATTTACTTTTTGTACACTTTCATATGATTTATTATTTGCCTTAGTTACATTTTTGCAAGAGACTGACTCTTTTGTCTTAATTTCTAATTTAAATGATGACCATTGTCATTTATTTTGACCAAATTATTGGCAGAATAATTAAAAAGGAAGGGAAGCATTGCTTAAAAGAAGCAAGTTGTTTTGCCAAATTTTTGGCTGAAATAGCAAAATAATATGATAGCGACACACAGCTATCTGTCTTTTGTGATAGTTAGAAAGATAGTACTTAACAATATTGTGTCTATCTTTTGTCAAATACAAATTATTACCAACATAATTGTTAGTGTCAACTAAATGTGTCAAAAAGTGCAATGCCATGTTAATTTCAAATCTTAAGGTATTTTCTTTCTGTGGCAAACTGTTACTAATAAGGGAAAGTAAACAACACAATTTTCCTTAAACTAAGGTTGCACAATGTTCTATGACATTTGAGCAATTCTCCTTTGTTGACATTTCCCCTATTTCCCATAAAAATCAATAATGTAGTTTTCTGCTTAAAGTTACATTTAATAATTTCATTCATAATATCAAATAGAGAACAACCAGGCATACAGCAATTAATTATTGAGTGTCCGGGATATTCATCTGTCAACAAGTGGCCTAAGTCCTTTCCAATTTCATCACAAAATAACACAATGTCATTATTTGGAATTTGTTTACATTGTTTAATGGAACTATTTACAGCAGGGATTGTCAAATCAACACAAGGATGCGGTAAGGTGGTATTGCATGTTGACAATGAATGGGCAGGCAGGCAAATGGTAGGTACATTGGTTGGTGGTTGACCAAGCTCACAGCTGTTTGTTTGTGAGTTTACTAGCTCATTCATTGCCAACACATATTTCCTCATTAGATCTTCAGAGGTATTATATTTGTTAGTCATTGAACTAAGTTTCTCTTGCAGATGGTCAAGTTGAGATTGCAAGTCCTGTGTGTCAATGTTGTACTTCCTAGTACTTTGATCCAAATTAAAAGAATACATATCTAATTGTTTTGGCAAATTTAACCTTTCTCTATTAAGTTTAACATTTTTGATAAAGAACCTTTTCTTTTAACCATTTTTTTGTGTTTTAGCTATGTATTTATTGATTTTAATGTTTTTTTTTTCAGTTTCTTTTTACTGGTGACTATTCTCACTGAATTACATGATCTTGATTCATCATTACCTGTCAAATCAATAGTGTAAGAGGGGTTTATGGCAGAAACCATTGACGTGGCAATAGGCACCAATTCATTGAACATACTTTGATTCAGCGAGGCGGTGATGTTAAGGTTGGTAGTCTCAAGTTGTGTAATCAGACTTTGAGCCTCATGTAGCTGCTGTTGAAGTAAATGTTTGTGACTAAGAGCTTGTTCATACTCTACGCTACACTGGCTGAACCCATCCACAACAACTTGGAGCCTATTTCGGGCTTCCATGGCACCAGTGTATTGAATGTATATCTGAGCCATTTCATTTTTCAACTTCCTATTCATTTCATGGGCATCAAAGAGCACCTTCTCATTGTCACCGATTTCCTTATTCAGTTGGTCACAGTACTCCTTTGACGCCTTTAATTCACTCAAAGCCTGATTGAGTTTGGACTCTTCTAGACGTGCACGGGCGCTGCGAGTCATAATCATGATTATAACTTGATAAGAAAGAGAAAACAATTTAAAAGAGAATAGGTAGTTGTGGCGGCTGTTTAAAAGATAATTAGTTTAAAAGTAAAAATGAAATTTAGAGGAAAATAAGAAGTTCTGTCACCAAACCAAACTAAGGTTATGTTTACGTCCAAAAAGTCATTGGCATCAACAAGTACGTATTAAAAGTGAACAATGTAATTGCTAGTGTACTTATAGTACGCAAACAAACTAAAAACAAGTAAAATATTAAGTTTTGTACCTGCTAACAAGATGACAATGCAAAAATCACTTGAGCCGGCAACTGTCATTGCACTGATACTGCAAATGATACATTATATAGTTGACCGGTGACTGTTCACTCCTCCGGCGAGTACTCGTTTGTCGCAGCGACAGGAACTACCAAATAGAGTACTCGCTCAGCGACGCTCGCTTAACGGCTAGAACACTGGCTGAGAGACTCACACTTGCTCGCCAACTCGTTTATAGTAGCTAGCTATACTCGCTTCTCGGTAATCGCTGGCAGTGGGGCAGGTAGCCCATTCAAAGTTTTAGCCTACTTTGGCTACAAATACAAAGCTTTGGATGTGTTGTGTGTGTGTTGTACGTCATGTTGTCAATTTGTGAAGTGTGCGCACAAACTCAAATAAAACGAGCGCCCGGGACGACTCCGCTATATATTGCCGACTTGATGAATTATTGCGAGATACAGGATGTTACTTACCAAGTGGTATCGCATTACCCAGTAAATGGGTTGTTGAGGTCAGATAGGCAGTCGCTCCATGTAAATACTGGTATTCAGATGCATCCGGTTAGACTGGAAGCCGACCCCATCGTATTTGGGAAAAGGCTAGGCTGATTGATTGAGGGTGTTCCTTTTATACGCGAGCCATAAACGTTACAGAAATTCGAACGATTTTTGAATCTAAAATACATTATCCTTTAAGTATTTTAGTTTAAAAAATAGATATGAATAAGGTCTTAAAGCTAAGTAAATATCGACTGGTTTATTCTTTGAAAATCTCTCCATGAAAACTTAGGTGAAGTGAGCTGTCATTCCACCAGATTGACACTATTGACAGGTCACTTCACCTAAGTTTTCACCAGGTATGTGCAAAACGAATATTTTAAATTTCAAAATCGATCGAATTTACGTTGCATTTTCTCCGCACGTTTGTGCTAGGCCCACCGAAGTCATGATGTTACTAGACTGGTAAGGATAGGAACTGTAGGACTGTAGATCTTAAGTCCACCTCACGGGTAAATCGACCGAGGTCAAGAGCAAGCACATTCCACGATTAAAAAAAAAACAAATTATGTCCGAGAAATAGTGCTGTAAAGCATTTTATATTTCCGAAGTGATTAACCCAGCAAGGCTCTTTATTTAAACAAAATTCTTCCCTATTTTGTGTATTTTTCGACAAATTTTATCATTATGTCATCGATCCCTCTTATGATCGGTCTTCCTAACAACCTTTTTCCATTATCAATCACTATTTTGTCAGGAATCTATTTGAACCGCTGTCACCACGTCTTATGTTCACCTAGACACGCCGTATTTCCGATTTTAATATCACTTGAAACACACGCCACAGCCTGTATGTTGTGAGTCAGTGACGTCACAGAATGTCTCGCTACGTTATAGCGAGTCATTAGACGGCTGTGGTATGGGCAGTAATCCAGGCTTAGCTTTCACTGGTATACGATGTTTGTCTTTGTCCACTGACTCTAATAAAAAATTAGTGTTATGGTAGCTTCTCGCTTGGACTCAATCTGCAAAGTATTTTTCAACTATTTCGGGATTGGCTTCCAGTCTTAATCGGATGCAGCTGAAAACCAGTATTACATTGAGCGACTGCCTATCTGACCTTTACAAACCAGTTTCTGGGTAACACAATAGTCCTTGGTGAGACTGGTTGTTAGACTTTTGGGCTTCTGACTCCCAAAATTCATTTAATTGAAACAATGCAAATTCTCCAAATAGGATTTTCAAACTCAAAGCAATTATATATTTTTTTTTTTAATTTCTTCTGTATGTGGGTGCGTTTACAAACATTTAAACTCACACACACAAACAGCCAGACCCGGAACAACTACTTGTAGGTCATACAAATATTTGTTCCGTGCGGGGATCGAACCCGAGACACGCAGTGCATCAGTCAATTGCTTAACCACTGCGCCAACCGTGCCGTCAAATAAACGAATTACAGGCACTTTTGAGTTTTGAATTTTCAAGTGGTCGGTCAGTCAGAAAGGTGAAGCTAGTTGCCCATTCCAAAGCATAGTAGGTACCTATGGAGAAGAACGGGCAAGAAACTCCATGGACACTCCTTTAAATCAAAATATTAGTACAAAAAAATTGTTTACATCATTCATGTTGAAATTAAACACGTGAGAACGATGTAGAAATACCATAGATAGAAAGACGTAGACAATGCCAAAAGACGACATTGAAGTAGGTTATAGTACATTCGCGTTAAGAATGCAGTGAGTTCATCATTGTCCGTCGGCCTAGCCCCGTCCCCTAACCAATCAATCTTTTCAAATTACAAAGTCAAGTTCACAATGACACAAACTTTTATAATATAATTTGTTTGAATTTAACACCACTGTGAATACACCTTTATCTTGCAGTTGCACTGCATTCTCGAACGAACTGTAGTGCAGAAAATCCTGTATGACGACCATAATTAAATGAAAACGAAGTCAGATGGATCCAAGTCATCTTGTGCTAAAAATAACTCAAGATCAAAATAATTCATTACGGTTTTAATCGCTTTGGAACTTAAACTTTCCTCAGTGCTGGGCCATGAAATAAGCGATCAATATATTTTTTTTCACGTTGATTAGATCTCTCAAGTGCCAAAAGTACCTGATGATAATTATTTACCGCTTATTTGTAGCAGCATCTGATTGCAGAACCAGCTCTATAGATGGAACAGTTTTTCTTCAACAAGCCGGGGACAGCCATGACAAATTTTGGATTCTTCAACAGTCACTATCGGAGCCTTGAGATCTTCTGAACACTCATCTAGCCTAGCCTTTTCCCAACAATGTTGGGGTTGGCTTCCAGTCTAACCGGATACAGCTGAGTACCAGTATTTTACATGGAGCGACTCCACTACCCGGTTACTGGGTAATATGATACCCCTTGGTAAGACTGGTTGTCAGACTTTCGGGCTTCTGACGACCCGTCACGACTGTCAAAGATCCACGAATGACAGCCGGGACCAACGGCTTAACGTGCTTCCCGAGGCACGGAGGGGTCTTGGTATGTAAAGATGGTCACCCATCCACGGACCAACCGCAGCAAACATAGCTTAACCTGATCGATCATCCGTGCGGCTGTTATTACTAAGCCACCAGCCACACACTATAAAATTCTATAGTGTCGAAAATACTGCTGCCTGTCACCGCCTTTGGCTGCTGTTTTTGTGGCTTCAGCAAAGCTTTTAGTTCAGATGCTCTAAGTGCATGTGTGATTGACGTTTCAGGAAACTGACTGTTGTTGGTCTTGAAGAGAAGATTTTGCAATCACCAATGAGCATCCATCAATTTTTAACACATAACATAATATAACGGTGAATTTACCCCAAAGGGCTTAGCAGAGGTGTATCTACATAATACACCCACAGTCTACCAATTATGTTTAAGACCTATGTCATAGGGGGTGAGTCTAAAGCCATCAACCGGGCACACATTTAGACTCCAGGCTACTACTGAGACGCGGGAAAGTCCGAAAGGGTTACCGTGGCCCCTGGCACAGTCAACTGAAGGAACACGGGTGGGTTTTAGTCAGTAAGAGTCTGACACGCCCTCCCGCTCTGCCCAGAGCGGGAGAAGTTATTTGATGATTTCCCAACCAACAAAAAAAAAGGCTGCTACTGAGGAATATCCTATGGAAAAACCTAAAAACACTACCAAACTTGGGAATCGAGACAAGGACCTCATTGCTCAGCAGTAGTACCTATCGATTTTTAAGTTTAGCAGATAGGTAGGGTAATTAAGTGTGTCTCTGGTGGATTTAATAAGATAATGGAATAAATAAATAAAAAAAAAGGTAAATATACAGGGTTATTGGTAAAACACCATCAACCTCTTAAGGGGCCATTGTACTCATCATTATGAACAACTTTTACTGTGGGACAAAATATAAAATCGCGAAAAAAAAAATCTGCTGGTCCCTACATTTTGACGAGTTCTGCAAACATAAATGTAGGGAACAGCCGATTATTTTTTCGCGATTTCCTATTTGGTCCCATAGTTGTTCATAATGATGAGTATAATGACCCCTTAAGAGCTTGATGGTGTTTTACCAATAACCCTGTATACCCCTGAAATAGGAACAAATGCAAATCTACTGTAGTAGACTACATTCGCAAGCAAAACTACAATGACACCGAAAACCTGTTAAATTTGATAAAGTAGCAGAAAATATAACTCACCCTCCTACACACATCCACTCATTTACACTCTACTCACCGGAGGGCATCACTACACAACTTATTTTAAGATTATTCTCCTACATTTTGTGACTTCTTTTTTTCTTTTTTATTCATTATAATTTTATTGTTTGATCTAATGTGTATATACCCGATATATTACTTTCCTCTGTGGGTCAAACAAAGTTATTTGCTAAGTGTCGCCTGCAACAGGGAAAGAGCGCTGATGTCTGAAATACAGATGTTTTATATCTAGTTCAGACACAGATGTTCAAATCTGTTCATAGAAACGAGTTTCATAAAGTGTATCACAAAAGTATTTTATTTCATCAATTGTTGTATATTTTTGAACACATAAATTATACTATTATTATTATTATGTATATGAATATAATAATAATAAAAATATTTATTTCATATAAGAAGAAACACATTGCACTTTAAACATTGTCGATTATGCGTTTAACATTTGTCACTACATAAGCACAATTATATAGCTCTATCCCTTAAACTAGGTCTAGCCTGTATCATAAGAGATAGGGTTCTGCCATAAGGGTACAGTAAATAATTTACATTCTGCAACAAGTGAAAGTGTCGATGTTACATACTTATGCTAAAGTTATTCTATGAAATAAGTATGGGTAGGTTACTTAGTTAGTGTTTTGTGTATGTGAGTGAGAGTTGGTGTATGTACGTGTAGGTGTGAGTGCGTGTGCATGTATGTAGGTGTGAGTGCGTGTGCATGTATGTATCTGTGCGTGCATGTGTGTGTATATGGGCGTAGATTTGTGATTGTGTTTTTAAGAGATGTAGACTAGAAGATTTTCCGTTGTGAGGTAGTCCTGTTGTAATAGCCATTTAGTGATTTTTTGTTTTAGCGTGTGTCTGTTTAAATCAAGTATGTTTAGTATTTTGTGTAGTTTCTTATATATATAAGTACCTATGACGTAATATTGGCGTGCGGCAAATTTTGTTTTATGTGTTACACCTGATGGGACATTTGTGCGTTTTTTTGGATTGGATCTGGGCATGCCTCTATGAGTTCTGAGGACAGATTGCAAGATGAACAGCTGTCTAACTGTTAATACCTTACATTCATCATAAAGTAGTTTGGTTGGATATAAGTACGGTTTCTTAGTCATGACTTTAAGTACGGCTCTTTGAGCTCGCTCTGCCCTCAGGAAATTTGTTTTAATAGCACCACCCCATGCAGTAATGCAATATCCGATAATCGACTGACACAGTGCAAAATAAACCATTTTTAATGTGTCTATGTCAGCCGATTCTCTAAGGGATTTAAAAACATATATAAGACGCATTGTCCTGCTGGTTATGATTTCTAGCTGCTTGTCCCACCGTAGGCCGTCATCTATTTGCAGACCTAGATACTTTACACAGTCACTTCTAGCTAGTGTCGGACATGAACACGGTGTTGACGAGTTCAGGCAAGAGTGAGCAGTTACAACAAAGCTATCCGTTGGCTTGGTGTTTTGTCGGATTGCGAAAGGTATGTAGCAAGATTTATCCAAATTTAATGTAAGTAGATTTTGGTGGAACCAGTTCATAATACTATTTAGTGCTATTTCTGCCTTAGTTTTAACCTCTTCCCAAGTAGAACCATAGATGATAATCGCAGTATCGTCAGCGTATGCGTAGATCTTGCAGTTTGGAAGCATCATCCTGCAAAGGTCATTGACATGAATTTGGAACAATGTGGGGCCCAATATGCTTCCCTGGGGCACACCGTATGTCACGATTTCCTTATCACTGAGACAAGCATCTATTTTAACTTGCTGAGATCGATTCTTGAGATAATCTTTGAAAATGTCAAGTGATATGCCACGTATACCCAGACGCTCCAATTTAGAAATAAGTTTGGAAACAGAAACTGTGTCAAAAGCTGTGTCAAAAAATATGTCAATGAAAACGCCGTCCATTTTACTTACTCGCTTGTTTCAAAGCCCCAATACCAGTAAACGTTATAATTACCAAATAGATTAATTTGGAGTGGATAAACTTTGGGAATCCTCCAATCTTGCTCTTTTAATTTATCCGTCATGCCGAAATAAGGATATTTTAATTCTGTTTTCATTTCATTTTCACGCTCTGTCCTGTTTTGGGAGGTCAGTAGTGCAACTAGGTCAAATCTTTTGCCGTTAGTGAAGCTTGTTACGTGACCTTGCCGTCATAGGGTCAATTCCTAGACAGGCAGGCTAAAGAATGATTAAGATTTGTGTTAGCATTTGAAAGAAAAGTTTGGTGAAATTTTATCCTGAAAACAACATTAGTATCTTCTATTATACTAGATGCAGGGCCTAATATTCATCCTTTCAGCCGAAAGACGCCCACTGCTGGACATAGTCCACCCCCAAGTATCGCCATTTCAATCGGTTCTGTGCTTATCACAACCAGTGGATTCCTGCGGTCTTCACTAGGTCATCGGTCCACCATGTGGTAGGCCTTCCAACTCTACGTCTTCCAGTACGCGGTCACCACTCCAGAACTTTCGGCCCCATCGGCCATCTGTTCTGCGAGCAATGTTCCCTAATATTATAAAGAGTGAATTGTGATCTTAATAAATTCTAAATGAGAAATAAATCCGTGAAAAACAGCTATATTTCCACGCGAACACCACATTCCCCGACCGCTTCGCGTAAACCCCATTATTCTTTACTAAACAACAATTTGCCACACTTTCCCAAACAAAAAAACTTCCAGAACATATATTTTAATGAGAATATTAATGAGGACAGTGGTGTTAATACATCAGGGCTGGGGCAATGAATCGCGACGGGCAATAATAACATCCGACCGAACTTTATATTTTATACTTATGCCGCCGACTTTAGGCCTACGTACACAGAGTAGGGAGCGACAGAGGCGAAGGATCGTGGTCGTCCTTTCACCCGACAACGGCCAAGCTAAAAGTAAAGGTCTCTGCACACAGCGGGCGCGGCGGCGTGGCGGGGCGCGGCGTGGCGGGGCGGCGACGCGGCGCTGGCGCGGCGGCATCGGTCACACTGCGGGCGCGATCACGTCCAAAACACCTATATTTTGTATACATTTCTACTAAATGTACGTATAATCTTGTATTCCCGCTCGGCGCGGCGGCGGCGTGGCGCGACGGTTGCCGTCGCGCCGAGCGGGACGGCTCTGTGTGGCGTCGTCCGTAATATCTAGTACATTACAACTGCTCAGTGTCGCGTCGCCGTCCCGTCCCGCCGCGCCACGCCCGCTGTGTGCAGTGACCTTTAGGGAAAAATTATACAGACTACGAGTGACACCGGCTATTAAGAAAGCCGAAAACTATCGATATCTATAGCGTTTTTGTTGTATTTATTTATTTAACCATTTATGTACACACTTATATAAACAGACAAGAAGAAAATAACAGAAAAATAGGTACAAAGGTGATGCTTATTTCTAATGAAATCTCTTCCAGCATACCTGCGATAGGATAGTAGATTTAGAGATGTAGACAGCGTGTGTAAGAGTAAAAGAGAAAATAAAATACATAAAATCAAAAACAATTCACTTAATAAAATAAAACAAATAATATGAGAATATACATATAATACATACATACATACAAACATACATACATACTTCTAAAATAAATAACACTAGAATATTAATATATACGCAACTATGACGAAGTGGAAAGATAGTGTTCTTTCACTCTTCTTTTAAAAACTGCAACAGTTTGGCAGTCCCTAATCTCAGGCGGAAGTGAATTCCACAACCGCACCGCGTGCACAGTGAAGGAGTAGGAGAAGGAGTCGGTGGAGTGGGGAGGGGACTTAAGGAGGTTTCTAAGATGCGACCTGCAAGGCGCATCTGAAGGTTGGGCGTAGGAAAAACGCTCCCGCAGATAGGATGGCGTTTTAGGGTTGTGAAGGAGGTTGAATAGCAGTAGTGTAGTAGTGCTTAAGTTTTATGCTATCCTTTGAGGCTAAGTTTTAAGAGATTAATGATACAGTGATTAAGAAGACAAATACGTTGTGTAGTCTATCATTCTTAGTAAGGTTACAGTTAAGTGTGCTAATTTTTGCCCTGTATTCACTTACAGTTCTTTGCTAACTGTTGTTAACAAACACAGCTCTTCGTCGTATTTTTTAGAGCTAGGTAACTAGATCGTACAGAGACAAAGGTGGCAGAGACATCGATACGCAACATGTTAACCATGGATTTAGAACTTGATTTTCGACCTCTGCATTGACATTTTTCGTCGGTTGATAAAAAAAATTTGCTTTTCCATACATTATGATCGCGTAGGTATTGCACTTTTGCAGCTGAGCTTTTATTTTGAAAACCGACGAAAAATTGCTACATGCTCTAGGGGGCTTAAAATCATGTGTTAAATTCATGGTAACAACTAACAACAGTTAGCAAAAAAAACTATAACAGTTTGCTCGTCGATGTGAGGCCACCCTGTACCTATAGATGTCAGTAATTTTTGAGGAAAATTCGTAATTTTCATATGACTATTGTTCCAACCATCTGTTTAAATAGCCAAAGCTACTGGCATAAACCTTATTGAAATCCACAAGCACATGCGTTGGTGGTGTAATGGTCAGCATAGTTGCCTTCCAAGCAGTTGAGCTGGGTTCGATTCCCGGCCGACGCATAATGTTTTTTACCAACGACATTTCACAATATTTCCTAATCCTTTTATTCGCCCTTTTTCAGCAAACTACCCTTGCAGAACAAAACAAGTATCTAAATGTGCATCGAACAATAGAAACATACAGGAGAGCATAATGGATCCATTCCTTCTTTCAGGCTCAAGGGTACACGATTGCTCTTTTTGAGTGAACAAGCCAATGTAAAGCCTGAACCCGACATTACTCTGTGCAACCCCATTTAAGATGTAAACACATAAGTATAGGACGCAGGGGCGCGCGACGCCAGTCTACGCGGCTGAGCGCCGCCGAATAGACGCGGGAGCCGCATCGCTCCGCAAAAAAATAACAAAAAAAAGTAATTATTCTTTCATTTATTTTGACATAAATCCTATTTTTTTCTAATCTAAAATTAAATTAAAATTTCAAATGAAAAGTTTCAGTATTTCCCCCCCGAAAAACGCATTGCAGTAGCGGTTTAGAACATTGAATGTTTTGAATTGTTGTGCCAACCGAAAAATTCCTTTACCCTAAATGTTTCCTTCCCTTTTTTCACGATTTATTGTTTTATTTTTAGATAATGTTTACGACTAAGTGTTTAATGTAATTTCGTCAATTCGGGATGCCTTGTTGTGGATTATGACGGGTTAAATCAAGTGAGTTCAGTTGGAAGTTATCGATTGTTGCAAGAAATGTAGCGAGATGTTGCTAGTCTAGATTGTGGCTTTTCCAATTAATATTTTATTGTTCCTTATCTTCTTTTGAGTTGCCAGTTTGAAAAGTTTTTTTAAGAATAATTAACTTTTATACCATACGTAGCTTTCATTTCTGCTTTAGCTTTTCATCTTCTTACTTTTTTCAAGAATTATATCCTAGTAAGCGTTATAGTATTGTATTGTTTGTAGCGTGTACATATCGGAATCACTATAGGTTTGCTCATTAGAACACTAATTAGTGCTAATGACGATTAAACAAGCATTATAATTGATGGCTCAATTTGAAGCCACTAAACTGAAGAATTATGAGGTAGTTAAACGGGGTACCATGAAGAAACCAATAACCATTATCATAAGATGGACATCGTAGATCTTTGACATTCGTTACGGGTAGTCACAAGCCCAAAAGTCTGACAACCAATCTTACCAAGAGGTAGGACGTGTTACCCAGTAACTGGATTGTGGACGTCAGATAGGCAGCCGCTCCATGTAAAGTACAGGTATTCAGCTGCATCCGGTTAGACTGGAAGCCGACCCCGAAATAGTTGAGAAAAGGCTTGCCAGATTGATTTATTGATAAGCCTTCTGACAAACAGAACAGTTGTCGATCGAAGAGGTTTTATATGAGGAAACGTTGATCATGTTTCTGATCGGAAAACATGCTGTGGCTGATAACAAATCTCATATAAGTAGGTAAACTGTTGTGATTGCTTGATAGAAATCATAAATCCAATCAAATCGATTCAGAAACGTTGACGGAAAATTCAATATTAAAGCCAGCGGCTTAAATCAGTGAATTGGTGATCCCAGAATTTGTTTCTGTATAATGATGTAGTATAATTGGAAGCCAGCACTTGTGTTTGTCCCTGTTCTATACTGTAGGCACTGTTGGAGATCCAATAAATGAGTGAATAAATGACGCTGCCAAAAAGTTATTTTTTATCGCCTCTCACATCGTAGTTAATCATTCTACGCTAACCATTCCTCTAAAACCAGCTTAAGGGTTTCATCTAAGCAGTTTGCAAACCGCAATGTACTACGCAAGTTTTTATATCACCGCTGTTATCCTATCTCTATGACAACCATTATGTGCTATTACCGTACTCGCATCTACTTTTATGACTTCACGGAGATAAGCTGGCGATATCTTAAGTTGTTCATCTATCTAGGTAGGCATAGAATTTAGTAGGAATGTCTGATCATTTTCTGTAGTCTGGGTATCGTCTTTTCTGTTGTCTTCTTCTTCCTCTGCTAGAGGTATACAAGAATTAACTTAGTGAAAAGTGATAAGAAGAGAGAGATAGAGAAGATCGTTTGAGAGTGTTTCTTTCAAACAGAGCACCAGCCATCTTATCTCTTCACCACCCTTGGTTGGCTGGTAGAGAATTCCCTAGGCATTTAGTCCGTCTTTGTACCATATTTGAGTGCGAAAAGTTTAAATAAATAAATAAGTCTAAAAATCTATTTTGCGTCTTCCGTGTTTCCAGAAATATTTGGATATCAAAGATGGCGTAGTCTTTGCACATGGCATGACACACGTAGTTGTCTCAGAATAATGTCTGAGCCTTGCTTCAGCTACATTGGTAGGGCAACGCTTATTCCTGTCGCAAAAATCCTTCTTCACGAATAATGCCTATATTCTGATTAAAATATACATATACAAAACCAACTCCGCGTCAAAGGACTAAAATAATTCTGCTCAGCACGATCACTATGCTCTATATCAGATATTGCCCTCCTTTCATCTACCTACAGGAAAAACTTATTTATTCATACCTATTGATCCTGTAGTAAAAACTTCGGTTGTAACGAAGTCCCTCAAGCCAGTAGTGATTTATGATAAAAGTTCGCGATCTATTGAGAAAGTAGGATACTGGATAGTCTTTGTTGGTTTCTAAGGACCAAATCTAAAAAGTGCTGTTGACGTGGCGAATAGAATTTAGAAGGGTAGATTTTGGGCTATAGATTGAAGGTGGAATAATATTTAAGGTGGTCGGAGTGCCAATGAATATTCATGAACTACTATGGCGTGGGAGCTACTCAACATTTTGGAGATACCTACCCAATTAGATTTTTTTTCTAAAAACCTCTAGGTATTTTTGGTTTAAAATGTGCTTTGAAGCAATTATGAAAATATACAGCGTGGCGATTTAATGGCGACATTAATTTAACACACGTATACGGTTTCACGTTTTCGTTTCGTGAACATATATTTTAATTTCAATAAATGTTATAATTTATTGATTTATTTACAATTTTCTAAAATAGCATCTTGGAGCAACCTGTACTTAAAGAACTCTAGCGCAGAGGTTATTTGCCGGGGTAACCGATCATAACATCACATGAATTAAATTAAAACGAATAACGTACAAAGAGTAGGCGAAGTGAAGGAAAGAGAGAGCCCTATGTCCGGCGAGTGGCGCAGGCGGTAGTTTTCAATTTGCGAATTATATTATTTTAATACATTTTTTATGATAACTGGCCACTAGCCCTACCCGTGTGTTAAATTAATTAATGTCGCCATTATAGCGGCACGTTGTATACGAATTTTAAATTTTAATGTACAGTAGAATTTATCAAGTCAATCTTGCTCTAATGGAGATCGGATACCTACAGTTAAACTCTAAGTACACTAAATATACTATAGTAGGTAATTAGCGATGTAAGGTGAATGTTTTAATTAAAACTTACTATTTATTAAGATGACTACCTACTTACTGAATTATTGAAGTACCACGCTAAGACCCATACCTCAGCATATTAAATACAGACATAAACTAACGTCTTCTCTCCATGGGGTAGGCAGATATTACACAATGCCACCTGCTTGCTACGATCCTTTCATACTCATTTTGCATCGTTTAATCAAAACCCTAAAATTATTGAATTCTTATTGTCAAAAGTAGAAGCTTAACGCTTAGTCCTGAATTCATGATAGTTATACTTAATTGTCCACCTATTTTGTAAGCCTGGTCGTAATGGCATACGTTCAGGAGTTGTCCTTTACAGACTGATGACATCAAATGATGATGATGACTCACAATTTTCATCCGTAAGGACCAAATTACTCCAGTCACAAAATACCACCAATTTTGAAACCATGTTAAGCTTCCGTACATTAAGAATGGACAGTAATATTCTTATCTAAGTCCCATTAAATGCGCCATGCAGTTCTTTTATGTGGATATTATAACATTAAGTGAATCTCCTCGTTTTGGGGAATATTACAAATTAAACGACTTCCATAAAGTTTATGTGAATAGAGAACTGGCGTTTTTTCAGTACTTACATTACTAACTTATTAACTTTGGTAATGTTCTCGATGGTCCTTGGATAAATCTGAAAAGGTCACGTATTCTAACTACAACCAGAGAAATTAACTGTTAAGCAAATTAACATCCTACGTCAATTTGCCATGATAGAGTCAAAGAATGACAGTTGTGATTTAGGATTTGAATATACGGACAATTGAATTTTCCTGACTATATGGTATATTAATTGGATTCTTTAGCAAATGTATAAGAATGAGACGGATAGCGTCTCATTCTCATACTTGATCACTGAAATATATTTATTGATGACTCACCTAACACAGATAGCTACGTCCGGAATACAAAAAAAAATGCTATCATAAAATAAAAAAATATAAAGTAAGATTGGAAGCAAAGAGGTCATTGATAACAATAGCTCCTAATTGAAGATAACAGTGTTATTATAGGCACATTTGTTTAAAACATTCTAATCGAAATAGCAATGTGCTCGGAAAATTGAAACCGTGTTTCATTGGCGTTGGTGGTGTAATGGTCAGCATAGTTGCCTTCCAAGCAGTTGATCCGGGTTCGATTCCCGGCCTACGCATATTCTTTTGCGTTTTTGTTTTAATTTTATTTCCTTTTTTTATTCAATTATGATGGTTTTTATAACCTGAAATTTGCATCTTCTTTTATTTATGTTACTTTTTTTTTTGAACCACTAAAGCCCCTAGAAAGAAGTAACAAAAACTTATAATCAGAAAAGATATTCTAATTTGAAGGTGTTGGGACTTTGGGAAAAGTCTAATGACACCTAAAGAATTGGCATATACCTCTAGCTACTACATGAACATAGAAGATTGAAAGATACATCCGTAGCCTTAAAATATTACAAAGGTTTAACTTTTAATCACTTTATTGGAGATTATTACTTGCTAAAAAGAAAAAAAAAACTTAGGGAAATATTTAAATAAACCTCTAAAAACATTTGGACTTTCTAATGATGTACTTACCAATACCTTTTTTAATTTAATGAACCTTTAAGAATTTTTTGGGCTTAATCATGCACACTATAATTTTAATATAAATTAATCGGTTTTTAACTATTTAACGAACCGAATTGGTTGCAGTAACCAAACGGGTCAGGTTAAGTTAGAACAGCGAACAACCGTAAGCGATCAGAGTAGTTTAATTTTTAATTTTAACTTTATATAATTTGGGTGGGTGTTCCATGGGTAGGTACGCCTCTGCCCAACCTTTCATTAGAACTAAGCATCACCTTTGTACCGATTTTACTGTTCTTTTCTTCTTGGCTGTGTGTACATAAATGGTTAAATAAATAAATAAATACGGTTCATTCGATACAGTCCGCTGACAGACTGACGGACGAATTGACGGGCGGACGGACAGCGGAGGCTTAGTAATAGGGCCCCGTTGGCACCCTATGGGTACGGAGCCCTGAAAAACATTAATTATATTGGAGTGATCATTAATATTTTTAGTCAAATAACCACATAAAAGGTACTTTTGAACGTCAATATTTACATTAAAATAGAATTGCAGTAGGACCTCGCCCCAAGGTCAGAAAAACCGTTTCGTCAATAATTACGTAACGCGGTCAGCCCTTAAAAGGAAGCCACACATTTTTGTGACCGCCCCCATTCCCCCTTACACTGGGGACCACTAAAACTTAAGGTAGTGAGTTTCCCCCTTATTGTCGAGAGCTGATTTCAGAGTAGTAAGTTTATTGGGGTATTTCGGGATATTGTTGGATATTATGGCAAGAATTGTTGCGTACATAAAATGTTTCTGGAAAAGCACCTTTTGCATCTGTGATATTTGAAAAAGTGAACTTATTGCTGTTCATTTATTAAGCGATTTCAAAAAAGAAGGAGGCTCTATGTGCGCCTGTATGTTTTTTTTTTTTTTAATTTATGTTCATTGATATTTTCATTCGTTGTAGGTTATCGATTTTTTTTAAGGGTAGGTATACTCGCTAAACTACGACAGATATGGATTTTCATACATACAACTTTTGCCGGCCGCTGCTCGCATGTTTTGGCCAGTACAGCAATTTCGATTCATCTCGAAGAAGGTTGTCAAAATAATGCTCAAAATGTTTGAGAAAAGATATTTTCATATTTTGTCAAGTCGTAAAACCGTGCGAAGTAGGGGCTGGTCTCTAGTTACAAATAAAACATTTGAAAACGCAAAAATTATTAATAAAGAAAAATATAAAACAAACTTCAGCATCAATAAAATGTAGAAGTATATTTTTATGTTCATTCTGACAAGGCAGTAAGCCTCACAATTTGCGGGGCCCAGGTGTTTGCCGGGACCAGCTGATGCCAGCCCAATATAAATGGTGGCTCACGAATTTAACAACTTTCACTTAAAAACTGTAGTTCCCATGAAGTTATTATAAGTAACTGTTTTTGTTTTAGGCTAATTGGACGGGATTTACAATGATTATTCAATTGTTTGTCTAAATTGTTTTAAGGAAAGTTTTAAGACTGGAGTATCCTAGGTTAAGTATAAATAGCTTAAGGATCATTGTTGTGTGAAAAATAAAAAATATAATAATAATAAATAAATATAATAAATAAAATCGTTTATTTACAATAAATAAAACAACAAATAAAATAGAGCACAGTTGCTGATTTGCCTGATATAGGTTGAACCTGGCCTTGAGGCTAGAACGTGCATAAATACTTAATTTGACAATATAAAGCATAAAGTAAAAACTAAATTAAATATTAGGTATATAAAAGTAAAGTAGCATGTTAGCGGTTCTATTTGCGGACAACAAGTAGATCTTCTATCTGTGCATAATCGATGGTTAGTAAATATTTGAGTATAATATTTTTTACAGCTATATCTACTAATTCAATTCATAGATACTTAGTTTTCTATTTAACCTATTGTACCGAAATGGGCCTAAGAATATATAAAATCTTTCTACAAAGTAATGTTTTGAGGTTTCATTAGATTTGCATACTATATCATTCCGTCTCTTGTTAGTATTGTCAGCATTGTAGGTAAGCTTGGTGTGCTGTTTAAATACTATGTGCACAATTAAAAGCTGGCGAACCGTCAGTACTTTGCAGGAATTATAATATATAAACAGAGTTGATATGACAGAGGGGCATTAAATTACACTACGTATACTATACGTGTTTAGTATTAATTCAATACGATATAAAAAGCACCAAAAATGAGAAAAAAACTTGAGAGGTGTCAAGGGACACCCGGATGGAACGAAGTTCCTTTCGATTAATTAGTGAAGGAATTGTAATAAAATTTTTTTTTTTTTAAGTTATAATAATATTTTTTTTATTATAAACAAATATAATGTAATATAAACTTAATCAGTAGGCTCAAATATATATACTTATATATATATACCTATATATATAATGAAAATATCTGGTTTGCTTTCTATAAGAGAGAGAGAGAGAGAGAGACAGACAGAAAAACATGCGCACGCCGCACAGCTTACAATAGCTTACTTACTATAGCAAAAAGTGTCGTGACAACTTTTCGTAAGAATTTTTTCCGTCTAGCCCCCTTTCACAACGCGCGATAAGGATCTTCGTTCCAAAAAATCAAACAAACTAAATAGCTTACAAATCAGAGTAAAACGCAACCACCCTTTGTAATGAAAGTGCAAGTGTGTTTGTATTTATTGCCATCTTTTTAGCGAAAGTATTTGCTTGTACTTGTGACTTGCGTCAGAGCGGCAACAACGCATCTTAGGTTATACTCAGATTTATCGTTTTAAGGTGCATGAACCTATTCGTATAAACATAATCAGCTGATAGGAAAGATACATCGTGTTCAAACGGGAAAAAAAATTAAAAAATAATTTGCGACTAAACTACTGTTCCTATTTAATAGATTTTTGGTACAGAGCTTGAAAATGGTACCTAGTATAGGCAGTTTAAAGGAAAGCCCCTCTGTCGTATCAACTCTGTATAGCAGATCTGTGGAAAAGAATAAGGTATAAATACGATAAATTCTTCTTTTGAGATTAATGTAAATCTTACATCAGCAGCTTTTGTGCCCGGCTGATGGCAATATAAGACTCGCCCCCTGTTACATGGGACATAAATATTACAGGCGGAATGTGGGTGTACTGTAAATAGGTATACCTCTGCCTAATCTTTTAGGGCCTACAGGCGTGATGTTAAGTATGTTCATTATTTGTTGCCTTTTCACACGAAACCTCACCTCTCCAACTGTAAGACGTGATTCTACCCAAGCATTTGACTGCTTCAATATGCGAATCTATGTTAGCTTATTTCCTTTATTTTGTTTGTCACTCCGTATTACATAATTATTATTGTGTACAATCAAGGACGTGTCATAGATCATTTATTCACATGCCTTTCGATACTGGTGCCGATTCCCTTGTTCACAAATCAAACTAAATTTAAGTTGAGTACATCTTTTTCTTTCTATTTCATTATGAAAAGGACAGAAGATAAATTTTAGTTTAGTCCTGTCAAATTAATCAGCGCTTGACAATACACTATACAAGTTTAGACGTGATTAAAAATTTGACTACTAAAGTTACATCAAATAACGTCAGGTGCTGACTAATTTGACAGGACTAAACTAATATTTATCTTCTGTCCTTTTCATAGTGAAATAGAAAGAAAAAGATGCACTCAACTTAAAAGTTTAGTTTGTGAACAAGAGAATCGGCACCATTAACCACTTAAATTAGAGCCCGGTGTCCATCAGGGTCCTATCTTAGATACAATTATTATACTTTTTCGTACCACTTGCTCAAAAAAGTGACATTCTATGCCACAAAAAGCGAACATAATATTCATTTTTAATCTGTTAAAAACAGGGAAAGAAAATTGTACTGAATTTCATTCATCCTCTAGGGGGAGAATGTGATTTAAATTTGGAATACTTACCGAAAGTTATACTGAACTACATCTGTGTTTACACCATTGAGTTTGTATATAAAGCATTATACATCTTTTGAAAAAGGAATACGCATTTATTATCCAGTTATGATTATTAAATAAAATTACGAAAACCGACGAGGCCGTATGAGCTTGATGCCTTTGCTTTTCCGACAAAAAAAATTAGTCTAGGAATTTGCCGCGTCTTTGTTTTCTTCAAATACATAAACGTTAAGTTTATTTTAATTTATTTAAGTTAATGTTCTAAAAATACGTTGAATTGTCATTATTTTTAATAAATGCTTATCTCATGTTATTATTGTGTTAATTTTTTCGCAAATGGTACGAAAAGTAGAGTATTTTCCTCGGTGATAAAGCTGTCTTAGTCTTGGGTGAACTTAAATCCCTCGCTACACTCAGGACTCGTCTTAAATCCCTCGCTTCGCTCGTGATTTAAGTTTTTAACACCCTCGCTACGCTCGGGAGTAAACCTCGAGTCCTTCATTACGCTCGCGATTTAAATCGTCACCCGCGACAGAAGACACTGCTTTATCCCCTTGGTTAATAATCTACCATTTCAGCTCGTTCGACAAGAAAAGCTTGGTTTTCAAAGTCTTGAACACAAAATTACTCCAAATTACAAAAAAAATACCTTTAAATGGAAGGCCATATCTTTAATCACCCTTGCTCTGATTGCTGACAGCTTAATAGGCTAATGAATATAGCTAGGTTCGTAGCCGACCAAAAACAAAATAACAAACAAATATTTTCTCATACTGCTTTCAACAAAATCCTTTGGAAAATATTAACGAAACGAAATTCCCTCGAATAATAATTACAGATGGTCCTGACAATAGGAACGTGACACGAATTTTCCATTTCAATCAATATAACTTCCATTTTGTTTGTCAAAAGTGATCACAATGGAGCCACGGTTTGTTTAATGGGGGCTATAATTAATTATAGCAATGGAAATCATTTCTTTTTGTTTGTGTCATGGAGGATGTTGCTCTTTTTGAAAGGTTTTCGTGTTGAAGGTTGATTTAAGGTGTCATTTTGTTTGAAGTCATGTAGTAAATTGCTATTGAAATCTATAAATTGTATAAATTAAAGCCGCTTTTCGAGTCTGTCTGTGCGACCATGTTGTTCTTCAAAATTACGTAACGGATTTTGATGCGGTTTTCAGCATAATTTAGAGAATTTATTGTGGAAGATATATATGTAAAATACATTATTTATTTATTTAAACTTTTCGCATAAAAGGTACAAAGGCGGACTTAATGCCTTAGGCATTCTCTACCAGTCAACCAAGGGTGGTGAAGAGATTAGATGGCAGGTGCTTTAATTGAAAGGAACAATGATAAAAAAAATTAACTATTAAAACAACGTACACAAATACATAAATAAGTCCTATACACATACATACTATTTACTATACTATATACTTACATAAATATATATATATAAATTCAAGGAAGAGAGATGTTGAGATGACTCTACCCTATTCTCCTATTCTCTTAATATTTATCTTAGATTTAGCGACGACATCTCAATGTTTTGACGGGTCGCCACAGCAGTATTATAGCAGGTGGGTGTCTATGAAAAAGTGCCAGAAACGCCTAGCAAAGGTTTGGTATTTAATAAAGGTATTCGAGCAGATTTTGACATGCGCTTAAAGACATAATTGAAAGCCACAAACTTAACCCAAAAGGGTACAAATCTTCAAACAATCTTTATTTACTGAAGGGTTCTATAATAATTATTCAGTTTTAACTTTCTTAGTGGTAGGCTTATTGGCAATTCAAATATACCGACTTCAAAAAAAAAAAACACTGCATAGTGAAAAATAAGTAATTTCGAAAGTGGGTGTCTTTGGTTTTTGTATTTTCGTTGTTTGCCACCGACTTCCGAAACAAGTTATTTTTCCCTTTTTAGTTGTGGTACCTACCCCAAACAAAGTCGAACACCACTACTTGCAATGTAACAGTGACAGGAAGTTATTACAACATCATCAACAAATGTATATGGGACCAATCTGGAAGTATACTCCGTGACTTTTTAGTCGTCTTACAACGGCAGCCCACTTCATGTATACAATGATTAGTAAACGTTCATAAAAGTAAAAATAGGTATTTATGAAATTTGAATAATTTAAAAAGAAAAATATTATTCATTATGACGCATGACGTCGTTAGAAACACCCTGTTGCGAGCGCGGCGGAATGATCTAAGTACTCGACTCGTGCGCTGGGTAGGTATTTTCTACCGTTTGATACGTAAACATTATTAACAGGATGTTTCATATATCTAATGTATTATTTATTTTTCTTTGTACCTATTATTTTAATTAATGGTAAAAAATAATAATCGCGCCTAGAGGTATTTAATGTCGGATACATTGAGTGGACCACCTTTGTAAGACGACTAAAAAGTCACGGAGTATACTTTCAAACAACAGAAGATTTTTTCAAATCAGCTTATAAATGTCGGGAGTTCTGAGGTAGGTACTTAACAATATTTTTTTTTAATGCAGCTGAATTAAGAACCTCCTCCTTTTTTTGAAGTCGGTTAAAAATAATACACAACAATAACTAAACAAAAATGTTTGTAGTTAATGCTTTGAGCATGAATTTTAAATTCGTTCACATTTCTTAAAACATCTCGAATAAACATCTTCAGCTTCATGGGATTTGTAAAAAAACGTCTCAAAATGTTCAGTCACATCTATAATACTATAACATAATCGCTTCTTACACAAAGTAAAGTAATTTCGGACATTTCATCAAATTCTCATTTCAGTGCGGCGGACGTTGAGAAATGGGTTGTGTCACAAAAAGTGACCGACTGTGCTCAGGTGCGGAACCCAACTGGGGGACCTCTGTGGTGGATAAACGATAATTTATCATTCCGTGTCCAAGCACTTGAAAGATTTTGAAAATGGATAATAGTATAGGTATTAGATGGTATAGTGGAGATTTAGTACATTGTATAAGGCACATCGACACGCAAATTCTTAGCATGAATTAAGCACATGACTAGAGCCGCGAGTTTAAAAAACAAAGAACGGTCAAAAAAAAATCTTCTGACTCACGCATAAGCACAGATTACTAAATAGTTACGCATAAGTGCAATATTTAACACAGTTAAAATGTATGGAACAGCTGGTACATTTTTAAACAAACATAGTACGGTCACATAAAACAAAAGAAAAAAACAACTGTTTCCACGTCGATGTTTGTCCCTTACACCGCTGAAATAACACAAAAGAATCCCCAGGATTAGCAGAGGAATGAGATAGATACAATAGTTGATTGCTCGAGTTAATTTGGCCTCTTATCCTCTTAGTATAAGCTATATAAAAATAACAGATTCCGCTCTGGCCCGTGAAAGAAAGATTCGCAAGTTGACAAAGCTGTAAATGAGGTAGACTGACTGAGGGCCTAGACAAGTGACGATCTATCAGCAGTAACGATGATGAAAAAGTCAAAACTGTATAAGATGGACATCTACCGAAAAGCTTAGGTCAATTCAATTTATTTATTTAGTAACAAGAGCAATGGTGTCTCAGTGGTAACGGCCGTGACTTACGAATGCTAGGTCGTAGGTTCGAACCCAGACTGACGCTTTACATACATAACATAGATGATGAATGATTTCATCACCACTGCTCTCAAAACGGTGAAGGAAAACATCGTGAGGAAACCGGCATGTCTTAGAACCAAAAATTCGAAGACATGTAACATCTACCAACCCGCACTGGGCCCGCGTGGTAGATTACGGCCCACTCCCTCTCACAGAGACTCAGCCTGTGTCCCAGCAGTGGGAACATTATATAGGTACCTAAGCTAATTATGCTTATGCCCGGAGTCTAGACTTGTTCGGTTATGAAAAAAAAATTGCTGTTCCGTACATTTTAACCGCGTAGGTATTGCACTTTTCAATGAAAATCTGACTTTTTTTTTGATTACCGTAGAAAATTTTCTACCCTACATCAAGAATCATGTGCTGAATTTGTGGTTTCAGTTTGCGCTGTAGGTGCACCTCTGTCTAGCCCTTTTGGGAACACAGGCGTGAATTTTATTAAATCAATTTCTATTTTATTTCACAATGATTTGGCTGAGACAACATATAACACATGACCATACACCTCAATTAGAGTATTGAGTTAAATTAAAAGCAATGACCAAAACAATCTTTTTTTAAAGCTAACTATTGGTACTAATAAAATCGTGTTGTCGTATCATTACTTTACGCATTTAAAATTGAGTCTTATTGCCTTGAAATATGATTTAATTTTCTTTAGCTCAATCGGAGGTCAGTATTGCAAAATACATAATAATATATGAAAACAAATACCTATATTAATAGTTACTGAAATAGATTCAGTAGGCAATTATGAGCAAACTACTTTCAGGACTTATGTATATTCTGTTACGCCTTGTATAGGGTTATTTGTAATACTTCGGCAAAACCATTAAGGGGATGTAGGGGAGGTCATTTACATTTATTTTTTATTTATGCAAATTTCAACCATTTTCCAGTAATTTCACATTTTATATTTCTTTAAAGATCTTATTGTATCTCGTTGGATAGCCGAGAAGATATACATATTTTTGGAATGTTCTGTCGCTAAAGTATATCCATGTTTTTTTTTGCAAAATTCATCCATTTTAAATAAATAACCTGCTCAAAATGATGAAAATTGTGTGCTCTGATTTAAAAAAATATTAAAGACAACAAAATTGTCATTTTATGGTTAATTCTTATGTATTGAAATAGAAGCAGATAATACTCATTTAAAAAAATCACGCATTGTTTTTTTTTAATAAATATTCAAAGTTATATACCGCCAAAAAAATATAGAACATCAAATTACTCGGAAATTGTTGACATTTTTGCATATAGGCATAAGGGGTTATTGGGTTGCAAATGACCTCCCATACATCCCCTTAATGGATTGCCGACCATATTACCAATAGCCCTGTATTTTGAAGAAATTTTCGAATACAGACAACAGTTCACCGAGGCAGGGTGCCCGCATCCGTATAATTTTGAAATACTTCAGATCTTTACACGAAAAACAAAAACATCACATTATCTCACAAGGACCAATAACTCAACATAGAGCACCGCGCTCCATCCCACTTGACATGAATTCGATTTGATCAATAAGACACGTCCCCCGATACTGGAGATAAATTGTACGCAGCCAATAATACGGTAACGTAAATGTATGTAACGGGATCTACGGTAATAACATCGGAACTGTCTTCCCTGAGGAGTTATTGGTCTTGCGAGACGAAATAGATGGAAAATATTGTAGGATTTGGTCCTGCTGTACATTATTCTTTTTGATTTATCGACGCATACTTACTTTATTTCAAGCAATAGCTGGTCTTCTTAAATACAATGTGCAAGATAACACTTTATACATTAAGTATGTAACATTAAAAAAAGGAAGAGCTAATAGGGCATCAGAAAATTCGTCCGCATCGCTGTGAATGGGAAAAGTGCCCAAAAGGCTGGCAGTATTGCCACGCTGGATAGTAATAATGGCTTTGGTCCAAAACTAGGCCAGCCCTCTCTGGTCGCGTGAAAGGGTCGACCATCAGCTTGGCGATCTCCAGAAATAAAGCGTGAAATAAAGACCACTTTGGTCCAAAACTAAGCCAGCCCTCTGGTCGCGTGAAGGGTTGACCATCAGCTTCGCGATGTCCAGATATAAAGTAAATCGAAAGAAATAAAGCGTGAAATAAAGACTTGAAAATGTTGGCTGTTTAGCTAATTATATAGAAAACGTGGTAAAAACTTATGCGTCGGCCGGGAATCGAACCCGGATCAACTGCTTGGAAGGCAACTATGCTGACCATTACACCACCAACGCACGTGCTGTGGTTATCCAAACCGACGATTACTAGCTGAAACTTCGTTTGGCTCCGTAAACATGGAAAGTCTGGACAATAGCAATCATTAGAAAGATCAAATACTGATTTCGTATTATTCTTGCAGTACTTGTAACATCTGATCAAATATTGGCGTATTCCAGCTGACATTTGAAAATAAATAAATTTTCCTAATGTTTTGTGTTTCGTTATCTTGAATACTTTGTATCTAATAATATAGATATCGAATAATTTAATTAGATTAAACAAAACATTTTTAAAACAACATACAATTTCGAAATTTAAAATATTAGCTGGTACTTAATATAGTCTGTATCATTAACCTATCTACCTAGCCTTTTGGCAACTGTGGGTCGGCTTTCAGTATAACCAGATGCAGCTGAATACCAGTATTTTACATGGAGCGACTGCCTATCCGACCTCCACTAAATACTTTTTATCTCGATATTCCTACGGGGTCGAGACTTATGCGATAGAAACCGCGGGGCGCAGCTAGTGTGAAATAAAATATTTTGAATCGAAAATATTTTGAATTTGGATTTTCAATCCTAATGAAGCTTATCAAGTTAACGATTTAAAATCCGCGACAAATCCATTTAAAAAAATGTAGATTCGCTGAAAAATACTTCAATTAGGTCAGGCGGTTAGCTAGGGCGCCTTTACGCATAGTCGAGTCATTAGTCCAGTAATCTCGGGAGAGTTGTAGAATTTTACTGGTGTTGTTTAATATACAAGCTTTTCAATGCTTCTAAAATGTAACGTGAAATAGTAGTAATAAGTAGGTACTTAATGCACTAGCACTAGATAATTTATTCAATCATAAATAAATGATTTTATTTCCGTAACTAGGTTTGTACAAACACTTTTACACGTCAATAAATTGGTCTTAACAGCCGATGAATGCTCAAAAGGGATATAGCTTTGATTGCCAAGCTTATCACATCATCATCATCATCACCCACAGCCCGACTTCACCCACAGCTAAGCATAAGCCACTCTTTTCATGTGCCAAATACCACGCTCCTGTGCCAGCCTCATCCAGGTTCTACCAGCGATGGTAACAATGTCGTCCGCCCATTTCGCCGCCGGACAACCTACACCACTTCGTCTCCCACTCCTTGGCCACCGGTCACTGCCCTATACTCCACCTGATCACTGCGCCTTGCCAGGTGTCCTGCCCAACTCAATTTGAGTTCCTTAACTCGTTTTCCGATATCGAACAAACTTCGTACGTCCGCGGCTCTCGATGTTTGGAAGCCAATTTATATAACTATTATAAGTAAAGCATGGAACGCTTTTTGCCACTCTCACCCTGTTCACAGCCTTCTGCGTGTGATCACAGTTGATCACAAATTGTTGTTTGAAGTAAAGTTGTCTACAGGGCAAAGTACTTTGGTAAGCCCAGGTGCCCTCCGTGTGATTTTCAGTAACTCCAAGACATTGCTGGCCTTCCTCAAAGAGCTGGGGTGGATCGAATAATTGATTTTCTCATCCGTATGCAAAATACGAGCTTTGCCGTTGAGTTGCGGACACTAGCTGCACTTACCAATACTAAATACCAGTAGTAACCACTGGAAACTCGCTTTTTATAAAACCCACGCTGCAAGGAGGTGAAACAACTTTCTTCCCGGGGACAATAAGACGTTTGGCGATTGCCATTTATCTGTAGGTACTTTAACGCGAGTACTAGTAGCAAGTGTACTCACTCTCTCGCAATGTGAACGCTCCTTCACGTCCGGACAGAGGAAATGCAGCGCACATTACTTTATTCAATAATGTGGCTTCCGACGTTACTAGGAAAATATATTACAGATACTTAGAGGTACCTTATTAGGTCATATTTTTATCAGGAACGAAAGCAGCGTTTTATTTAAATTCAATGACAGCTGCTGGTCAAAAGCGTGATTAGGTACTTTATTTTATTTTTATTAGCCTATATTGTGTCCCACTGGAAAAGGTCTCGTCATATGACATCACATCACATCGATGGCGATGTCCTATCTAAGGCGTCCAGTGAGTAACGATCTCTGTCCATCTCTCCGGGTGCATTCGTGCGACGTGTCCAGCCCACTTCCACTTCAGCCTGGCTGTTTTTTCTCCAACATCCGCTACATGTTTTATGGAGCGCAGGCTGGTGTTACTTGCGGAAAATCCGAAAGGGTTACCGTGGTCCCTGGCACAGGCAACTGAAGGAACACGGGTGGGTTTTAGTCAGTAAGAGGCTGGCACGCACTCTCGCTCCGGCCAGAGTGCGAGAAGTTATTTGATGATTTCCCACCCTAAAGAAAAAAAGAAGGATGGTGTTACTAACGCTCACCATCGCGTTGGTGTTCGCTTGACACCTTTTATGTTGTGCTCCATTGTCCGTTAGCAAATCTTTAGTTTGGACTTCTGATTAAAACTTTTGTTTATTAAAATCATAATTATTCTCTATTTTGAAATGGACTAACTCGTATAACGGATAAACATACATACCTACTCTTTTCCAATCGCTCGGTGCCTATCTCACCCGATTTAAAATACAAACAGGTACCTCGTAACCTTTTCTATTGTTGAAAATCGGCAATCTAAAAATATCATCCTGAAAAAGCAAAGAATGAAATCAAAAAAATATTCCAATACGATTCGGACAATTGTACGCTTTCAATGCCATTAATTTGTAAAATTGAATCCATTGTCTGTCCCCGTAATTGAGACGCTTTAAAATACGAATAAAATCTGACAGATTGACAGATTGAAACGTCAGTCGTAACACCAATCATAGGTTAGGAATGAACGACACAAATTCAGAAGGTTTATGTCAAATATTTGAACATTAAAGCTACACTTTCAGAGCGTTTAGCTAACATAGGTAGTGCTTAAATGCTACTGTATGTTCTTAGTATATACAGAGGTGTCGTCTAAAGTGGTGGTAAGTGTAACTGAATTGGGGCAGCCTTAATCGTCTTCCATCTTCATGTCCATGTTCCAAGTTCATCTTATGATGGCATTATTTTTGGTTTGGTTAAAGAATTTTCCTACCAAACAGAATCATAGCCATCTGTTTATTAATAAAACTCTGGTTCCAGTTACCGGGAAATATGCTACAAATCCAACACATTTGCAACTCAATAAGCAATATTTTATTCACGTTTTAGCAATAAGTTTACATTTTGATTGTTGTCTATGCCTTGCTCGCTTATCCACAAATGGTCCTTCTATCCGCTTCCATACGCGATATCGCCCACCCGGCCATTTTATTATCCGGACAGCCAGACTTAACTGGATCAAACCGGATTCCGCCGGATTTCACTCGATTAATCCAGTACGTGTTAATGTTGATCCGTTTCGGCTTTTAGTTCTCCGGCGCTCAAGTGCACCGGAGAACTATTTTCACGAAATTCAGAAAATAAACAAAGGTATTTTCATAGTAGAAAAAGGTGGCCTTTTTGGACCTGTGTGACTTTTTCAATTTTAAAAGTATTTTCAGAGTTATTATGTGACACTGATTTAATCCATTCTGAAATCCGCCAACATGCAAGTACGTGTGGCTATGAATGCTCTTTCCTTCTGTGTTTGAAGAGGAATTTGCCTTGTAGAGGGACAAAATTAATAGTTTTGCAATACCGTGCAATATGTGTTTCTAAAATGCTTCTGCTCCAATTAGAACCAACCAATAAAGGTGTACATATGCCAGATTTTTATCTCTTTGCTGAATGTCCATTTTTATTTTTAGACCTCTAAACGATCCTAAGCTAACAAACCAATATTTGCGTCCACTTTTGACGCTATGGTGGTACACCATGGCTGCACGTTTGGCAAATACGATAAAAATAAATGTCGAATGTTTGGCAAACATCTCCATGTTCTTTTTGAATGAAAGTTGGACCTAAAAGTGTTTGGACTAAGTAGGTATGTGTGTTTTGCGGTCTTGGTTATGAATGATATTATAAATTCGTTGGTTTTCAAGTGTAGACCGTTCAAATAAAAAAAATATTTGCCTTAGGTACTTTCAACTGCATTATTTTGTATTCTCATTTGTAGCCGCATTTTTAGAATGTAAAACAGCTATTCCTTAGGGAAACTGCTTAGTTTAGCAGTCCTGAGCTCGAAAAATTGCCCTTATCTTCGTTCTTAAATGTATGATTTCTGCAAAAAAACATGGATTATACTTTATCGACAGAACATTCCAAAAATATGCACAACTTCTCAGCTTTCCAACGAGATACACAATTTACTGGAAAGTGGTTGACATTTACATAGGGGTCATGAGGGGTCATTTGGTCGCAAATGACCTCCCCTACATCCCCTTAAAAGATGTGTACACTTTAAAAATATACACTTTTCTCTACATTCTTAGAATTGAATGGCCTTTATTGCGATTCCATTGGATACCTACTAACACTTTAACAAACCGAATTCTATAAACCATTAAACAATTAAAAGTTATAGGAAGAAGTTTAATAACCATTTTCATAAATCATCTACATACATGAACTTTGACACAAGCTATCTTCAAAATGTATCATGGCATTAAGCGTACAGAAAAGAGATATTTAGAGACGAATTCTGGGAAATTCATAAACACATAAAAGTTGAGTTTTCTCGAATCCCATGAATTTTCGCCTAGGCTTTATGGGCTGCTTAATTGTTGCAAATGGGTTACATTTTCACGTCCTGGAAGGAATACGTCAAATTACAAGTCCCTCTGTGATGTGAAGCAGCTTATATCAGAAGTGTCCCATACAAGAGTTGAGTAGGTAGTGAAGTTCTTTATGGGACAGCTGAATTTGTTTTGGGATTACGATGTTGATTCCATGGAGAAAGTGGTTCAGTTTGATGCTCTGTACCACACCTTTATAATATTTAAAGATGACACATGTCTTATTCATGCTGTTTATTGTCAATTCTATCGTTTTTTTTACTAATAATTCCCTTACTGCAAAGGCTCTTTCAATGGAAATAAAATTCTTAATTTAAAAAAAAAAATATGATTTATTAATATTAATTTTTAATTTTAGTGTTTTAAATTTCAATTTTTTTTAATTTGGTTAAATTGGAATTAAATTCAATTGAATTAAATTAATAAGAATAGGATTGTAATGTAATTAGTAATGATGTGTAATGTGACTGTATGAGTGTTTTTTTTTATTATGAGTCAGTGGATGTGGATACTCGAAATGCAATGATTTTATTTATTTATTTTATTTAATGACATTAGCTGTCATTATGACGTAATGAACTAGATTGATTGCGTTGCATACAGTGCAATGAACTGATTCGACTGCCAAACCATTTAAAACGATTGTCATTTGTCATTCAATGGGCTCATCACAGCTTAAACTCATTAGCGTTCATTTCCAGCCAGCATGAATTATGTTCGCAGAAGATTGTATTATAACACACGGACAAGTTCTGGCACGCTCGCGGCCACCATTAAAACATACTTGACCTAGCGAGGTCTGCCAAAACTGTCTGTTCATACCGTCAGCCTAACTCTATTGTGGCTAGCGTACATTGGTTCCGGACTGGACTGGCTAAATTGAATTTTAAATATGTATTTATGGTCCTTTAGTTGCAGATGAACTGAGAACGAGATTGTATGTGTGTGAGTGTGTGTGTAATGTATTGTATTTGATTTTCACATGGTGTCTACGTCTATTTTCATATGCTTTCCTATCTCGCAGGTATGCTGAAATACATTTTTTTTTGTACGTATTTTGCTGTTCTTTTCTTCTTGTCTGTTTATACAGGGTTATTGGTAAAACACCATCAACCTCTTAAGGGGTCATTGTACTCATCATTATGAACAACTTTTACTATGAGACCAAATATGAAATCGCGAAAAAAAAATCTGCTGGTCCCTACATTTTGACGAGTTCTGCAAACATAAATGTAGGGAACAGCAGATTTTTTTTTCGCGATTTTATATTTCAATACTCAATACTCTATTGCATGCCATAATGTGTACATAAAACAGTTGGTATGTTAAACATAGAATTAGAATCAATTATGGACCCTGTCGGGCACAGCAAAGTGGATTTTTACAATTATTTACAAACATTTCATTAGGAGAGAGGATGAAGGCGCTTCTTGTTTAGAAAGAATAAATAAATGAAATACTACCTACAATAGTTTTTTTGTGCTATTTATATGGGTCGTTGGTTTTATGTTATTGCATTATTATATAATTTAATTTAAGTATTAATAATATCATTAGGTATATAATTTAAGTATTAATCATTAAAATTATAAATATAATTATATAGGTATAGGCTAAAAATACACACATCAAAAGTGTCTAGGGATCAACATATATTTTTGCAATAACTTTTCTCCTGATTGATATTAATTAAAATTTTCTTTAAGGATTCATAAAATAAAGTGTTTTCGTTTGTCACAGTAACGATAAACCAAGTCACCTTTGCATTAATAAAGAAATTTGCCATTTTCCTAATAAAGGGATTTTTGACATTTGAACCACTAACACAAAAGTTCGAAAAAAAGACTGAAATAACAGTTTTCTTTAAAATTTTATTGGGTAACTTAAACAATTAATAATCCGTGTTTCTACCGCGAACACTAACAACACAAGAACATCGGTTTGGCATACTCAAAATGAGTTCATCCAAATCACGCTGTGGAATGGCCGCCCATGTTCGTTGCAACAACAAAAAAAGGTCTTCTTGCGACTGGATACCCTCCATATTCGGCAGAGCTCTTCTCTGTAGCATATCCCATGCATGCTCAATCGGGTTCAAGTCTGGCGACTGAGCAGGCCAGGGCAGGACATTGATGTTAGCTGCGGCGAGAGTCTGTCTTACAACTCTTGCGGTGTGCGGTCGTGCATTATCATGCATTAACTGAAATAAGGGACCGATTTGCACTTGTAGAGGAACGATGACGTCTGATACAATCGTCTCACCATAAATTTGAGCGTTGAGGTTGCCTCTGATCCAAATCAACTCAGTTCTTCCGCCGATCCAAATACCCGCCCATACCATGATGGTTCCACCACTATAAGGATGGACTTCCTGGCAGGATTTTAATCGCTGTTGGCGTCCAGGGGTTCTCCAGTGTCGTATACGTCTTGTATCCGGTCTCATACCAAAACGAGACTCATCAGAAAAGCACACGAAACGCCATTGTTCTTCTGCCCAATTTCTGTGTTCAAGAGCCCATTGATATCGAATCCTACGATTGTGCATTGCTATAGGTGGTACCCGTAGCGGTCTTCGGGAATGAAGGTTCACTTCATGCAAGCGGTTTCTGACTGTTTGGTCGCTAATTAAGTTCCCTGAAGAGTGATGAAGCCTCACGGCTAACATCATGGCGGTTATTGTTGGAGCTCTTCGAGTTAAGATTTGAATGTATCGGTCTTGTCTCCGTGTGGTGCAGCGATACCGTCCTCCATGGCGCTCAGCCACGGTACCAGTGCTTCGGTAACGTGTCCAAAGTCGACTGATAACACTCTGACTTGTATTCAGAGCTAAAGCCACAGTACGTTGCCGGGAACCAGCTTCTATCATTCCCACGGCTCTGAGCATTTCTTCCCTGCTTAAATGACGTCGCCGCTCCATAATAACGTTGGTTTTAATCAGTAGTAGGGAAACAGTAGCACTAATAATGTCTTCAATGCGTTGTATGTTTTTATAGGGAAAATATTGACAGCTGATTTTCATCTTTTACTCGAATTTGATTCACAGTTCCTGATTCAAATTATGAAATGCACCAAAAAGGATCCATATAAATTTATAAAATCATAAATTTATTACAAAGCCACATCTTAATCTCAAGAAATCCGCATAAAAATGCTTGATCCCTAGACACTTTTGATGTGTGTATATAGGTACATACAAATACAATAGTGTACCTAATCATTTTAATGGTATTTTTGCGATTTAAAAATAAGTAATTGATTAAAAATTAAATAAAAAATTAAATGTCACCTAAATTTTTATGTCAAAATGGTTTTATTGTTATTGAAATTTATCGTTTAAGTACTCGTCAATAGTGTAATAGCTTTTAGTTAATAGAACTTGTTTCAATTTATTAGTAAATATATTATTTTTGTGAATATTTTTTATGTTTTCCGGAAGCTTGTTATATATTTTAATGGACATAACATATGTACCAGAAGAGTGTATTTTTAATCGTGAAGTGGGTATGTTTAGTCTGTTTTGATGTCTGAGTGTAATTTTATTTTGAATATCTCCTCGTTTGGAATAGAAATGGGGATAATTTCGTACAAATTTACAAATTTCGAGTATGTAGAGGCAGGGCAGGGTTAATATTTTGAGGTCTTTAAAATGGGGTTTACATGAGTCTGTTTCCTTGATATTCATTAATATTCTGATCATTTTTTTCTGTAAAGTGAATAGTGTAGGTGCGTCGGTACTATTTCCCCATAAACTGACTCCATATTTGGTCCCATAGTAAAAGTTGTTCATAATGATGGGTACAATGACCCCTTAAGAGGTTGATGGTGTTATAACAATGACTCTGTATAGGTATTGATATGTGTGTACCTACATAAATAGTTATATAAAGAAATATCACCCTTTTGTTGAATTTAAGGCGCATTCATAGTTCTAATTTATGAAGAATTTACGTCTGTCTCTCTTTTGTATCTACTAGAGGTCTGTGATAATTGAAAGGAATTAAAATAATGGCCATAAAATTGTGTTCTAATGTGAAAAGTATACAAAATCTACACACACTCTTGGAGATTTTTCACTAAGACTATTGCCAGTCAAAAATAATAATTTTGCTCAACAATGTACAGACGCCAGCAGGTCAAGCTACCCGAAACTGTCAAATTTTCCCAATCAACCTTGAACCTTAATGCTTTAGCGATAAAGTTGAAAATCTATTAAAGAAATTTGACAGATTGTAGTAGCTTGATGTGCTGGCGTCTGTACACTATTACCATTTACATGTTGTGACTTAAACAGAACTGGCAACATGTGGGTTTACTAAAGGTACACAGCTCTGCCTAATCCTTCGTGGAATTCAGGCTTTCTGTTATGTTATTGTAACTTAAAAACATCTACACAGCCACCAATATGCACAGTTTATTAAATTAATATTTCATTTTCCTTTCTTAACTGGGGGAGTTTTTTTTTTATTCTTAAAAAAATCATTTTAACTCTTCAGTCTTCCAATTTGTATGTCTCTGCCTTTAAGCACAGATTATACAACATGTAACTTAATTAACGCACATCCTGAAAATAGTTTGTTCAGAATCGTTTACTGAATCGATTTATATAATTTTTAATATAGGTAATTTTTTATCCCAAAAATAATTAAAACTACGGATATTATTGTCATATTAACCCTGTACAATCAAAACAAATTGAAATGGACCGTAAGTCAAAGTAATAAGACTTTTAAAATCGCAGTTTTATTTGTATCCATAAAAATTCCATCATTCAATACAAAATAAAGAAAAATAAACCTTATTCCAAGAACGTTAACAAATGCATTGTAAACTTAGCGATTTGACCGCACGCACACACTAACAGGAACTGGACAAAGGACACCGATAAACCCACGGAGCAAATACAATTGCTCCGTGGATAAACCACCTACTTACTTTCGTTCCCTTTCAAGTTCATCTTCCCGCCAAGGATAGAGCGAGATAGCCACAATGAACCACCGCTTGCGCGGCTACGATGAAAGCTAACATAAATGTAAACATTAGTCACGCGCGGGCAATATTAGTGGAAAGAAGTTACGTAGTTAGTGTTATCAAATAATTCTTTCGCGCGCAATGTCTTTCCAATACACTAATGTTCAGTATACCGAAATGGTGAGGACTTTGGCAACGTGTGGTGATAATGTGGCTCTAGCTTGCAGAACATTTAACCAAAGGTATGGTACAAGAGTGGACCGCAGGACAATGTTAGCTGCTACTCAGCGGCTTCGCGACCACGGAACGTTCCGTCCAAACACAGCCATCGATAGGGGAGCCAACGTGCGTACACGTACTCGTCTTCAAAACGAAATCCTGGACTATTTCGATGAGAATCCCCATGCCAGTACCCGAGAAGCAGCGCCACACTTTGAATGTAGTCATATGCATGTGTGGAGAACACTTCGTGGTGATAAAGAACATCCATTCCACCTCAGAAGATGCCAGGAGTTGACTCCAAACGATTACGTACCACGTTTGCAGTTCAGCCGCTGGTTATTAGAAAATTGGCAGCGGAACATAATTTGGGCCGACGAAAGTACATTCACACGCGTGGGGATGTACAATCAACATAACACACATTTGTGGATGCACGAAAATCCTCACGCATGCAGAGTGGATTCCTTCCAACACCGTTTCTCAGTTAACGTCTGGGCCGGTGTCATTGGTACACACATACTGGGGCCAGTCTTCTTACAAAGATTAACAGGAGACGCATATTTACTGTTTTTACGTGAAACTCTACCTACACTGCTAGAAGACATTCCTCTTCATAATTTACAAGAGGTATTCTACCAACACGATGGTGCCCCTGCCCATTTCACTAGAAGTGTTCGGCAGCTTGATGAAGAGTTTGGAGAGCGCTGGATCGGTCGCGGCGGCCCTATCCAGTGGCCCCCCAGATCAGCTGATTTGACGCCTCTTGACTTTTTTTTGTGGGGACGAATTAAATCGTTAGTTTATTTTAGTGATACAACAAGTGCCGAGGACCTAAAAAATAGGATAGTGAACGCTTTTGAAATAGTGAGAAATGACACTGAAGTGCTTTCTAAATTAAAACATCAATTAAGAAAACGGGCATTAAAATGTATTGAACAAGGTGGTGGACATTTTGAAAGTGTGTTAAAAAGACAACGTCGTATGAGTGTTTAGGCCATCAGTATGTAAGTTATTTGATTTTTTTAATTACTTTAAATATTTTGATTCAATCTTTTAAACATGCCGTCTCTGAATAATGTTGTCGTACCGCCTCTTATTTTCAGCAGTTCATTGCCGATTGGCATTGTATCATATTCAATAAACGAAATTATTCAGAGTCGACAGTCCAAAGCCTGAAAAGTGTGATGGAAAGACGCAATCATAATGTTTACTAGACATAGACCGTAAATAAACAATTCTTTTCTCGGACGTCGTCGGTTAATGTTTCATAATATTTCTTTAACGTAAACAATCGTGTATCAAATTGTCGGCTTTTTCCGTAGTTTCGTTGTGTTGTGTCGAGCGGCGCGGTAACTGCTTGTGCGACTGTGTGCGCTGCGTGCGTAGTAGTATGACCATAAATTTCTCCCAGAATTGGTATAACTAATTTAATAAATAACAATGCATATACATGTTAAATTAAAAATTAAGTGTATATATTATGATTATAACATAATATTCTAATTGGGGTGTTTGAGGGTGTGCGTTAATTACGTTACATGTTGTATAATAGTTACTACGTACTTTAAGGTTGAACTCAAGTCGTCATTGGAAGTGTGAGTGAAATTTTCATATTTTTCGGATATTCCGTGCAATGTGACATCCCTAACTGTACCTTGCGGTTTTCCCATAATCATGATTGACGTCACTGAATATTTTTTTTTCGTAAAATTAGCACGGTTCTTATCGAGATATTAGTATTCGATACAGGTATTTGCGAAAAGGAATATCGATTAACGATTTATAAGTTATATTCGTTTATTGTTTTGCTCGGAGTCGAGGTTTATTCTCGGAAAGCTAGGATCAAGGTAAAATAGATTTGAATTGAATTGTGCTAAACGTAATCTGCGTTTCCGATAAGTCCTTTGGATGTTGTTTTCCAGTAGTGTGGAGTATTATTTAAATATCATAATGTACCTGCCCTTTTTTTTTCGAGGGTCTGAAATTATCAAGTAACTTCTCCCGCTCTGGGCGGAGCGGGAGGGCGTGTCAGACTTACTGACTAAAACCCACCCGTGTTCCTTCAGTTGCCTGTGTCAGGGGCCATGGTAACCCTTTCGGACTTTCCCGCACCCCTGGCAGGCATGGCCCTAGCGGACCCCATCATTGTTGCTGACATCTCTTTGAGGCGCGCGTGGAACACAACGCGCCGTCGACCCGGGCCTGGTCCTTGTCGGACGCCGAGCTAATCTTCCTTCCCTGGTCACATGTTACGTGGGGCCGGCGCAGCACGTTTTCTTCTTTTCTTCTGCCAACCGTCAGGCTATCATCTACTCCCTTCTCTTTCAGGTCATTCCTCACACAACCCATCCATATTTTCTTTGGCCTTCCTCTCCCTTCCCGTCTATCAACATTTTCAATCATTATTATTTTAGTCACACGCGTTTTCTCCCTCCTTATCACATGTTACATACCAAGCCAAACGATTTCCTTTCAACTTTTCAGTCACTGGTGCCACTTTCAAATCCCCCCTTGGTGTTCTTGATGCTTTAAGACTCCCGCAGTCAGGGGCGACTTTTGTAGAACTATTTCCATAAAGTTTTCTTAGGGATTGATAAACTAGAGTTGCGCCGCGCCTGTCCGCGGGAACCTTTATTTAAAAACAGCACTACGAAATTCGCTCTTTATCAATACGTGAATAGAATAGAAGAGAATACTCTTTATTATGTACACCAGAAAATTACAGATAGAAATGTAGAAATTTTACATAGGGTGACACAATGGGCGGTCTTATTGCTAAAAGCGATCTTTTACAGACATACATTGGATGGAATAAAGAGAGAAGGAGAGACAATACTATTACCAATTACATAAACAATAAATACATATATACATAAGACAGTTACATATCTACATATATATAAATATAATAATAAACATTTAGACGTGAATTTGTGATGTAAAACAAATGAATTCATGTCGATTTGTGTGGTCAATTCGAACTTTTCGAACGTCATTGCGAACTTTACCAAATCAAGTCTGTAGCATACAATACAATTTAGGCAACGGCTGATAATTTGCGTCGTCTAAACATTGTTTAGACGGTCTAACTTTTATGGTTGCGTCAAATGATTTTATGCCACTGGCAATTAAATCGCATCGTGTAAATAAGGTTTGACTAGTTACTCGTGTCCATGCTTAAGTTCTAAAAGAATTTCCACAGTATAAATCTGCTTTAAAAGGAAGAAAGAAAAATGCGAGTATGATGTGTGTGTTTGAATGTAAAGTTAATCATTGTTAAACAAAACAGCATTAATAGTAATTAAACGCCTTAATTTCATTCGATTCTAAAGCGAAACGTAAACTATTTCAGTAATGTAATAACGCGCACTCGCGGCTCGTCTGTAGTTACAACTGAACAAATATTTCAGGCATTTTAATTGAAACTGTGAGCTATGACGCCATTTCTAGATTACAGGACTTTTGTAATACGTAGTTAAATAATAAACTGTAGACTACAACTATTTACTATATTTTTTGTTGGTATTGGTGAAATGCGCCCTTAGTAGTCGGTCAAATGACCGTGATGTCATTTTTGAGGGTTCTATTTTCGATTCGGTAAAAGTAATATTTAAATAAGTACTTAAGTTGACGTTTCATTTTCTATGTAGGTAATCCTTATCTATAAAAATCAATGCCACTTTTCGTTGTAATTTTATAACTCAAGAACGGATAGACCGATTTTGCTAATTATTTTTTTAGAATATTCCTTGAAGTACGAGGATGGTTCATACGGAGAGAAAAATTAAAAAAACAAAAAAAAAATGTTTTGCGGTACGAAGTTCGTGGGGTCAGATATTTGTTACATAGAAATAAATGGTTGGGCTGTCAACGAACACATTATTTTTTCTCGCATTTTGAAATTCACCCAGTCCCAAAACTTCACACTACCAACGTGCCAACGAAACCACTGGCACTCTCAAAATGATGCTAAAGAGCAAACATGTCTGGCACTGGTTCGCAGCTTAGTGCCAAAGAGTGCATGCCAAGACAACAGCTTGAATTATAGGTCAAGATCTCAAGCTATCTAGGAAACTAAGCTGGTTTGGCTTAGCTTAATGTTGACACCGATAGTATTGTAGCGGTCCCCACCGTTGGTTTATTATTTTCGCTTAATTAAAAACTAATCGTAACCCCTACACCAAAGAGTACAATACACTTATGAGATAGAGAGCTAACTTCACGTTTTAGTTTATATCGCGCGACAGCAACGCCGCCCTGGTAGTTGTACATTGAACTAGTCGCTCTATAGGTCTATAGATAGCTATAGATGTATAGCTTATTTTAATATTTTCGTACTTGAATGGTTGAAATTAATGTGTATTGTAAATTCCGCTAAATTGAATAATCGTGAACTTCAATTTAACTGTTGTTTTACAATGCACAAACGAAACGATACGACGATATGAATGAGAAAATTATGTGTCAGTAACGTGCCGACCTCTTTCTTAGGGTGGTCAGCACACACAATTTACAAAAGCGACAGAAGTTACAGTTTTTCATTTGAATGAGAAATTAAACGATTATTATTGTCTTAAAAATAGTTTTTACATATTTATGTCTGTAAAAATTACATATGTGTTCTACTTTTGAAATAACATATTTTTTATGTGCTGAGCAGTATAATTCATAAATAATATTTTTAAGGATGACAACCTCTTCATTTTGTTATAACACAATCACAGCTAGATGGCATTTCTTTCCATACTTTAACCCCTGTCACGAACTTTGTACTAAGTCGGCACAGCATGCCCTACACAACACATTGCATAACCTTACTTAATGTTCCTCGTTTGACATGTCAACTGTCACATTGACGCTTCGTTCATCATAGACAACAAACGAGGAATAATGTCATTATCTAATTGCTTACAATGACTAACAAAATATATTTACAACTATTACTTAATTTACAATATTTACAACACACACAATATCTATAATCTTAGTTAACAATGCTAACAATTATTTACATATAATTTATTTAAAGATGGTGGATGTGTAGTACCTATCAATGTTTTAAAGCTATAATAATAATAATCCTTTATTTCAGGCAACTAAAGCCCATAAAACACAATACATATAACGCATATAACAATAACTATAAACTAATACATATCTAAAAGTAAAGACTACTGTACACGAAGTGACGACGTCGAGTTACACTGCGAGGTGTCGCGTAGCCGGCCGCGGAAACGCCGATACAGCACACCTTTCGGCCAAAACTCTTCCTTGAGGAAGGTCATCAAATTGTTAGTAGGAACGCGCACCACGAACGACTTGAAATTAGTGTCATGGCGCCCCTCCAACTTCTCCACCCTCAAGGTCCAGTTGGTCTTCACCCGTATGTACTCTACGATGTCCTGAGCCTTCATAGAGTGGTGCAAACGGGACACGTATAGTAGCTATGTGAACATAGTCGTCCTATGATACTCTTAGGATATAACTTTGTTTATACGGACGGTGAATTCACGCTTGCGTACACTTTAGTTAGAGAAGGGGGTCGTAGTTGCCGAAGCAGTTGTCCGTACCTATTTATTTTATTGTTATTCAATAAGAACAACAAACAGCTACAATATAAAACATAGAAACAAGAAATACACGACATTATGGCGGCCCACAACGCTGTTCACTACAATACAGTGAAAATAATCGCTAGGGTTAAAAATACAATATAATAATTATAATAAAATTATAAAATTTATTTATTTAACCATTTATGGCACACACATAATAAGCAAACAAGAAGAATGAAACAAAAAAATCGTACAACCACACAATACGTAGTCTACTTAAGAGACTGGAATAATAATATTTGAAAAACCTGACCCCTCTAAGTGCAATTTAGTTGCAGAACCTGTGCGATTCCTTAGAGCTGTGTGATTCCTTTAATTAGAGTCTTTAATAAACCTGGTCCCTGGACCTAGTTATGCCTTTAAGCAAACCCTTACCAGAATATGAAATTTGAGTATTTTGTAAGAACATCTTGGTTTAAAAGACTGTCCGTGGAGTTTCTTTATGATGATAACGATAATGTGAGTAATGACTTGTCATAAATGGTATTAGTACCTTGAGCCGTGACCTCTTTGTTTTATAATAATTAATGATAGATAGACAATTGTAATTACTGCTTTCATAAAATTTATCAAAATTCAAAGTCACTGTCATCGCGCTGAAGCCAAATCGTGAGAAATCCAAGATGGCGTCTACAAAAAAGATCTCATTTTTCGCAATGGTTGTCGTTTTCATGGTTATCGAGGGTGCTGAGGCCAATAATACATCTTTTTTGCTGGCAATTTCTACATTTATATCTGTAATTTTTTTGTTGTAAAGAGTATACATATATTGTATTCAATACTGGCAGCCGGCTGTCAAAAATTTTCGTGTTAGAATTAAATTGTAAAATATTTTTTTTTCACGTATAATTATCTAAAAACGTTCTTCCCTATAAAAACCTACTACGCTTCGGGATGGCAACTACATAGCTTCATATTTCTGACTATCGGACTCCTTTTTTTTTTTTTTTTTTTTTTGAGGATGGGAAATCATCAAATGACCCCTCCCGCTCTGGGTGGAGCGGAAGGGAGTGTCAGACTCTTACTGACTAAAACCCACCCGTGTTCCTTCCTTGGCCCTTTATGTTCCGGGTCAGCGGTACCCCTTTTGGATGATCCCGCTTTCCCGGCAGGCTTAGGCCCTAGTGGGCCCCCTCTTCGATGCTGACATCTCTTTGAGGCGCGCGTGGAACACGTACGCGCCGTCCGGCACGGGCCTGATCCTGATCGGACGGTGAGCTACCCATTACTCACCGCCCGCAGGCCCGCGCCTACGGTGGCCGGGAGTCGTCACGCGGCTCCCGACGCCCGGAGCGTCCACCGCGGCGGCTTGGACGGGAGACTCTCTCCCTCTCCCGTCCCGCCGCCTCCTTCGCTAGCATGACTGCTTCGCAGAAGGAGGCGACTGCCTCCCACTCCCCCTCGCCCCGGACCATGGCTTGAACCAAGGCCGGGCGTGAGAGGTCGCCGCCGCTGCCGATCGCCTCTACGAGGACACGGCGGTGCTCCGCCCATGCAGGGCAGGCCCCCACCGTATGCTCCACCGTGTCCTCGGGGCGATCATCGCAGTGGTGACACCCGGGCGTTTCCTCCCGCCTGATGATGTGCAGGAACCTCCCGAAGCTTCCGTGTCCGGTGAGGACCTGCGTCAGGCGGTAGGTGAGGACGCCGTGACGCCTCTCTAGCCACTCCTCAAAGAGGGGTCTTACCGCCGCTATCGTGGCGTGCCCTGCGCTGGGTTGCGACAGTCGCTCTTTCCATGCCGCCATGAGATCGCGCCGGAGGTCCGTCCGCTCCGCCGCGATTTGCCGCGGAAGCGGGGTTTCCCCCCGGCGTAGTACCTCCGCACGCCACTCGTACAGGCGCGCGAGGACTATCGCCTCCAGATCCCACGGCGGCAGTCCGGCAAGGAGGCTTGCCGCCTCGCCCGAGATCGTGCGGTAGCCCCGGATCAGCCTTACGGCTACCACCTTTTGGGGCGCGTTCAGATAGTGGGCGGCTCTCCGCCGCAGTGAACGCGCCCACACCGGGGCCCCATATGTAGCCATGGATCGCACGACCCCCGCGTAAAGCCTCCGGCAGGAGGCGTTTGGACCCCTCAGGTTGGGCAGGAGCCGCTTGAGGGCGGCCCCAGTCCGTTCCAGTTTGGGGGCCAAACGTCGGAAGTGCTCCACGAAGTTCCACCGGCTATCGAGCACGAGTCCTAAGTACTTCATCGTGGACTCGACGCCGATGTGAACCCCTCCTGCCGTTAGTTGGGATCCCGATGGTGGCCTGTTCCGGGGCCCATGGAAAGACATGGCCTCGGACTTGTGCAAAGCCACCTCGAGACCCAACTGCCGGATCCTCTCCACGACTATCGCAACCCCGCGTGTCATCGCGTCGGCCGCCGCCTGATGCGACCTCCCCTGCGCCAGGACCAGCGTGTCGTCAGCGTAGCACACCACGCTGACGCCATCAGGGAGGTCGGCCCGCAGCACCCAGTCGTAACCGATGTCCCACAGGAGCGGCCCTAGTACCGATCCCTGTGGGACACCGCACGACATCTCTCGCCGGTTCCACTCCCCATCGCGACCGGGGTAGATGACGGCTCTGTCCGTCAGATATGCCTCGACTATTCGACGGAGGTAGGTTGGCACCCGGTGATACCGGAGTGCCTCCCCAATGCAACTCCAGGGCAGGGTGTTAAATGCGTTAGCGATGTCGAGTGACACCGCCACGACAACCCCGCACTATCGGACTCCTTGACAATTCAAAAATGACTGTAATTGTTCAATTGAAAAGAAGCTTTGAGTTTGAGTTTATGCTACTACTTGTGGAAGCTAATCCAAAAATGTTGTCCTATTAGCGAACTTAGCAAGTGCAGCGACATACAATTATCATACACAACAAAACACTATAATTGTCAGACTTTCTATCACAATGTTTGTTTGTTTAACATTCGGTACATTTACCTGTGTGCCACCGTAAAGGGACATCTTAGGAGGAAAGCTCTAATAGATCTGTTTAGCGGTGTGAAGTGTTTGGATGAAAGCGGTGCCATATTTTAATAATTTATTTCATTAGCAGTTTCGAAAATATCTTCCTTGAAACACCGTTTTTGGTGCATCTGTAAATGTGTCTTTCTGAAGTGCCAATGCCTTTTAGGGCCAATATTTAATAGTAATTAAAAGATAACATTTCACCTGTAATCTCAGAAGGCTTAGGCAGAGGTGATCTATAAGTACACCTATATTTTGCCAGTTATTTGTGAGTCACATGTCGTAGGGGGCAAGCCTCATCATCCAGGCACAAATCCAGACTCAGTTATGGCTGTTACTGATAAATTCATGTTGCAAAAACCCAATAACATTTTGCCCAAACTGGGAATCGAACCCAGGACCTCATGCTCAGCAGCAGCGCTTGCGCCGCGACTGGACCAACGAGGCGGTCGAAGCCAGGATATATCTAGGCTTGTTTCTTTGTTTCTTATCTCGTAAAATGATAAAAAATTGTCTTCTAGTAAATAGCCAGTTCTCTCCGTGCAGTTGGTAAACAACTCCTATTGTCATAATTCACGAATTTTTTAACAGCATTCGCGAGCAAACTCCATAAAATAAACCAGCAAACAATAAATTGATAAAACACTTCATAAAAGCAGAAAAATATAAAGGAAACATAAAAATACTGCTTCCAGCGAGCGAACGAGATACCTTTCATTGCGAAACGGGCACAAAAACACGGAAATTAAAAGAAAAAACTTCATATTTTTCGCGAACCAAATAGATACGAATGTTCTCTCACAAAGTTGGATCGCAGGACTGTAAGCATGTTGGGGATTGTTTAGATTTTGAACATAACTGTGCCGAAGCGAGCTTACATGACATGCCTGTGTATGGACTGTGTATAGTAATTCAAACTTTGGAAGACGATGCGCGAGTTGTTTGAATAGTCTTTGCAGTTTTATTTAAAACATGGTGGCTTTGTAATATACAGGGTTATTTATAATACGTCGGCAATCCATTAAGGGGATGGGGGGTCATTTGCAATCAAATTACCTCTTATGACTCAGATATCCAACGAGAGACAATAAGAAAGAAAGAAGAAAGAAAAATAGATTTATTTGTCACAGAAACACGTGCATACAAAAAGATAATTAGCTCTAATAATTTAGAAAAAAGTAAAAATAACAAAGAGATCTCTAATCACGAGCACAAAACAGAAATCGTCGACAGCTGCACGTCATGACTGTGACAAGAAGGCTTCCACTCAGCATGATGCTGTGCTATGGGGGACCCACAGCACAGCGCTGATTTTCAGTGGTTAACCGAAAAGGACGTACGGAAACCAAGTCAGGTTCAATGATTGATTCTACTTATAACAAAATAAAATAAAACATACAGAACATTCATAGATTATAAAGCAAGTACGAGTACATAAACAACCAATTATTTGAACAAATATTATTAATAAGATACCTGGGCCTGCAGTCTCGACTTGACGCAAACCGCTTAACAATCGTTTTCGGTTGCTAAGTCCTAACAATCCAGATGTAACGATATTTGGTAGTCTCGACACTCAAATTTATCGGTTGTTACCGGTATTTTATCAATCTTGGTCGAAGAAGTGACGATATCTTTAGTGTTTACGATTATAGTTTGCAACCATTTTTGACAGCCCGCTAAGTGATTCGTTGTCAATTTGTCATCGTAAACTATAATATTTTGGTGTTTGCAAGTAGTTTCAAACAAAAATTATGCGGAATTATGTGTCGCGATGGTGTGTCTGTGTGTCTGTACCAATGAGGCTTTTAAGTCCACCTATTTATAGGTTCAGGACATACTACTTACGTGCGAACGAACGTCGCCGACAATCACCGCATTAGAAGGAGCCAAAGACATTTTAAATCTTTCTGAAGGGAGCGAATTGTCCGATCTTAGTAGGTATATAAATAAAGAACACAACCGCAAATCATTCAACTATATTAAATCTCCATTAAGTATGAGTGTATGACTATCCTTTCCTAAGTTCACACATTATAATTCTAGACACTCTGTTTACAATGTTTACAATGTTAATTATACATCTCTGTTTGTCATGTCATGTCATGTCTATGTTGCACACCTATCCGCATGACATTACCAATAAACTCAGCAGTTTAATAAAGTGACAATAATGAAATTTAATTAAAATCTCCAAAAAACCTAAATCATACACTTTTACCCATGGTTAACCGTATAAACTTTAGAAAAAGAGTATAACCATCACAACATTTTTAGGGATCTTAATTGACAGCCAGTTGACGAGGAAGGCACAGGCAGAGGAAATTTGTACAAGAGTAAGCTGCATAACTTATCAAAAAGAAGTTAGTCTGCCGAAAATATTGGTTGCTTACCATGGTTTGGTACCTACTTTCTGTTTTAAGGTTTGGTGTCTCATAAATTGTTAACCTTCCCATGCCTATAAATCATTGAAGTAGCCAAATTTGTAAAAACTAATAAACATCTACCTACTTTCTACCTCTAATGAAACTATAAAACATGCTACAGATATGAGATCTCAATACATAGATAGACATGATACTGTTTAATATGTACACCATCAAAATTAAAGACATATGTAGAAATTTTACATAGGGTGGCACAATGTCCAAGGACTCATGCACGGGACTCATAACTTCTTTACTCAAGAAAAAAATAATATCTGTATGGCACCTCACCTATAACTTATAATAAAATAAGTACCTAGCAATATTAAAGATCTACCATTTCAATAATGTAGAAAACAGCTAACAACATCATTAGTAGATTTATTTATTAATCTGTACAAGATTTCTTAGCCGGTAACCGGTAAGTTAACTGTATTGAAATTTAGTTTTTGTAATTTATTTACTAAATTAGCCTGCTATATTAGGTAGAATGTACATGGATTCCTCACAACTGTAACAACTGATTTTAGTATGTGTATTCTTTGTAAATAAATATTCTATTGAAAAATAAATAATGCACAACCACAAATCATGTTTTCAACTTTATTAAATTTCCATTACCACAATCATATCCTAAGTTCATGTATGCTAATAATCTAGACACTGTTTACATGGGGCATGTTGCATACCTATCGAAAAATATTTATTGACTGAAAATGTAAACTTTCACTATTCACTTAGTTCAAATTGTTTTCTTCTTCTTCTACATCGTGCTCTCACTACAGGAGATAGCCACCACAAATGATGCATCTCCAAGCTATGTGGCCTTCTGAAGTGTGGACCGCTTGCTTCATGCTGCCTCAGAGACCCTCCAACAGCCTTGATATGGTTATGAGACTGCAAATCGCACGAAAGTGAAAATCCGTTGAAATCTTTCATTTCCGTATCTTTACAGAATTTCAGGAGACGTGTTTATCGAGCTCCTAGGTAAACATTAGCCATTTCTTCAAATGCTACAGCATTACAGAGTTGCTGTAGTCCAGTGTCATATTACGCAACTCTATTACTTTAATGAGAAACTCTGAGCAGTGGGGTCGCCGCTTGAGCCAAATTGGGTTAGCCGAGTAATAATATGCTGTAACATTGTCACATCAATGAACAATTATAAGTAAATACCATTGAATTGAAAATACATTGTTTGCTTGCAATGACAACAAATAAACTATTTACAATTCCATAATGACTTGACATTGACACTTGACAAGTTTGGCATTAGGTTAATAATGTTGCAAGGACGCAGATTTTAATGTCCTTAGATATTTAACAACTTATTTTAATTCTTTAAAATGGTCATCGCTACTTAATAGTTTTCATGAAAAATAGTGTTTCCAAGATATGATTTACATAGCCACTATAAAATATTCCAGAAAAATAATTATTTTTATGAAATCATGTTCACTAATTTTGCCTGTATTCAAGGTGAATTTGTTACGGACATTAATTGTCTTCGAAAAAACTGAACTATGAACACGCTTTTCGCTGGCGTACCGACACCGTTTTGTCAAAGTTATGTACGATCTTGCGCGTTATCTCTGGTGTAGAGACTTCCATTTGTCGTAAGCATCGTTACGGCAAACAATTATTTTTGCTATTATTTATCGCTCGGTAGTTTGCGACAGCCGTTTGCGTCATGTCGAGACTGCAGGCCCTGATTACTTCAAAAAAATATAAAATGTCAAGTTACTCCGAAATGGTTGACATTTGCATAGGGGATATAAGGGGTAATTTGGATGCAAATGAACGACCTCCCCTACATCCCTTTATTCGATTGCCGACGTATTACAAATAACCCTGTAGATACATCCTAGTTTTATTTTAGGAGGTACGAGGAACAGGGTGTAAAGTTGACTCTTACCTCCATAGAAAAGGGAAGATCCTCCGACCTGACGGTTGTCGTGTCTGGTGGGCAATTGCCCAACGATTGATGTCGGGAAGTTGCATATACCTAGTCGCGCGGTAAACTCTGCTTGCGCGATGCAGGATTTGCGTGACGTCAGTATGACGCGCGGTTCGCATGTGGCGATGTAAATACCGCTACACATTTACTTAAACACAACATCACGCGTTTATTACCCGAATGCTTAGGCAGAGGTGTACCTATAGTACACCCACAGTTCGTTATGTTTAAATCCCGTGTAACAGGGCGAGCCTATTGCCATCAACCTGGCACAAATCCAATCCATCTACCCACTAAACCAAGGTTTAGTGCACCACCATGTTTAGTGATAGGTTCATCACCTACTACGGTGTTTTATGGTATTTTTATATTGAATGTGCTGAAATCCTGAACAGTCTTTTCAGTAAGTCTATCGTAGGCTCCTGCAAGGTTTTCCTATACTTACTGTTAGGTACCTCCGTACTTTAGTAGTTTGCTCCATGATCTCAAGCTTGCCCTGCATTGGTGGAAAAACTTCGAAGCGAGAACCAACCAACCAGAACTCTCGAGCAAAGCAGGAGTTGCCAATCCGCAAAGAAAATTCTAGATGACCCATTTCCAAAGAAAACTGTACCTACAATTTCGCACTGACGCAGCTAAATAAAAACATTATTCGCTATAATTTGCCAGCGTACCTTCAAGGTAGCTGTAGCGATTAATACAATACGATTTGGCAGCCAGTCGCACCGCATTGCGACAAAAGTTGGGTCACATACCCTAACTTGCTGCCTCATCAAAATATTCTGTATCGGATATTGTAATAAAATACTTTTGAATTTTTCTCTGAGTTATGAAAGTAGGCACAACATGATCAGTTCGAAAGTGACGTGTCTGTTCCATAAGTTCTATGACGGTGTAAAGGATTCTAATGGATTGGGTGGATGGTTAGCAGAATCGGAACTCTAGGGAGCGTGCGGTTTATCAATTCAAAGAGGATAATATACTGGATAGAACTAAACGGGTAGTACCGTAGTAAATCTCTTAATGCATGACCCGTATTACTGATATACCTACGAGTACATACATGTTAAATACTATTACCTCGAGGTGCGATTGTATCGAAAGCATGAAGAGTTATATCTCTCAGGTTTCCTAAGATAGTGGTGAACGGTCACACAATAATGGCTGTCTGACACCTGATGCTTCCTCACATTAGGCATAACGGACTGTCCTCTGTGCAGGAATTGCATGCAGGCTGAGGAAACCGTTGCGCATGTGCTCTTTGAGTGCACAGGCATTACCCAAATCAGGACAAAAACCGTCGACGCACCCAGAACTTACACAGATGTTCTCAACAGACTAGGTGACCTAGTCAACTTCTGGAGGGAGGTGGGCTGGTGGGAATAACCACCGACGGCCGCCATGGCCCACGCACAATGGTCCACCTGAAGGACTTAGTGCGGAAACCAAAACCCCCAAACATAGAACATGGCTGTCTGAATACAATGCGTATTTGTAAATACTGGTGAAAATGCCAGATTATCATGATGGCAGTTACAATATGACGGAACCGCTTTCCTAGGAAACAAAGGCTTTAGTCCAGGTTTTCGTGAGTCTTATACGGTGACGGGATAGCCATGGCTTGGAGAAAGATGCTAACTTTGTGATGGTCACTATGAGCCTTTCTTAAACCAGAAAGTAGGTTTAATTTAAATATAATTTAGCACTGTTTAAAATCACTGTCCTTCAGAAATCTACCATGCTTGGTGATGACATTTTGTTGTCAAGTTTAGGAATGCAAGCTTAGAATAAAGATGAATGATAACCATGTTTAAGAAAAGCTAATCCTAAATCAATCGATCTGCCCAGCCTCGTTAGGATTGGCTTCCAGTCAAACCGGGTGCAGCTGAATACCAGTCATTTACATGGAGCGACTGCATCCGACCTCCACAACCCAGTTACTGGGTAATTCAATACCCATTAGTAAGACTGACTGTCAGACTTTTGGAGTTCTGACTACCCGTAACGACTGTCAAAGATCTACAAATGGCAGCCGGAACCAACCGCTTAGAACGTGGTTTCCAAGGCACGGTGTGGTCTCGATACGTAATTAATGGGACACCCATCCACGAACCTACCGCGGCAAATATGGCTTAACCTTCGACCTGCGGCTGTCATTATTTAACCACGCGCCCCTCTACTAGCTATTTAACCACGAGCCCCTCTACTAGCCATTTAACCACGAGCCCCTTTATTAGCAACTTAACCACGAGCCCCTCTACTAGCCATTTAACCACGAGCCCCTTTATTAGCAACTTAACCACGAGCCACTCTACTAGCTATTTAACCACGAGCCCCTCTACTAGCAGTTAAACCACGAGCCTCTCTATTACCTACTTAACCACGAGCCCCTCTATTAGCTACTTAACCACGAGCCCCTCTACTAGCAGTTAAACCACGAGCCTCTCTATTAGTTACTTAACCACGAGCCCCTCTATTAGCTACTTAACCACGAGCCACTCTACTAGCTATTTAACCACGAGCCCCTCTACTAGCAGTTTAACCACGAGCCCCTCTATTAGCTATTTAACTACGAGCCCCTCTATTAGCAACTTAACCACGAACACCTTTACTAGTTATTTAACCACGAGCCCCTCTATGAGCTATTTAACTACGAGCCCCTCTATTAGCAACTTAACCACGAGCACCTTTACTAGTTATTTAACCACGAGCCCCTCTATGAGCTATTTAACCACGAGCCCCTCTACTAGCCATTTAACCACGAGCCCCTTTATTAGCAACTTAACCACGAGCCACTCTACTAGCTATTTAACCCCGAGCCCCTCTACTAGCAGTTAAACCACGAGCCTCTCTATTAGTTACTTAACCACGAGCCCCTCTATTAGCTACTTAACCACGAGCCACTCTACTAGCTATTTAACCACGAGCCCCTCTACTAGCAGTTTCACCACGAGCCCCTCTATTAGCTATTTAACTACGAGCCCTCTATTAGCAACTTAACCACGAGCACCTTTACTAGTTATTTAACCACGAGCCCCTCTATGAGCTATTTAACTACGAGCCCCTCTATTAGCAACTTAACCACGAGCACCTTTACTAGTTATTTAACCACGAGCCCCTCTATGAGCTATTTAACCACGAGCCCCTCTACTAGCTATTTAACCACGAGCCCCCCTACTAGCTATTCCTAAATACTAAGCTAAAACTATAGACGAAACAGCTGACGACAAAACAGGCACAAAAATTGCAAGAGTTTCCGTTGTAATATTTATACTACAGTTATATTATGCTACATAAGGAACATTGAGTCAATATTGCCTTATGTCACTCCGAAGGCTGTATCCGAAAGTTTTCGTGAGTTGAGCATTTACTCTGTTCGCGGATCAAACAAAGAAACTCGGCTCAAAAGTTTATATTGCATGCAAGTTCCAGCTAGCGTGCTGGTTTTTATGTAATTTTATTTCAACGTTTTTGTGTTTGTTCCTTGTATGTTTATAGAGCAAGATATTGAGGGAAAGAAGCTATAATGGTCCCTATTGGTGCAGTTTTTACTACAAAAGATTTTATTTTTCATAAGCATACATAACAAATTAATGTTTAAATTTTTTTTTTTAATAAGTATGAAAATAAACAAACGAAATAATAATAACAGCCGCATGGGTCGATCGATCAGGTTAAGTTACGCTTGCCGCGGTTGCTCCGTGGATTGGTGACCGTCTTTACATACCAAGACGCCTCCGCGCCTCGGAAAGCACGTTAAGCCGTTGTTCCCGGCTGTCATTCGTAGATCTTTGACAGTCGTTACGGGTCGTCAGAAGCCCGAAAGTCTGACAACCAGTCTTACTAAGGGGTACTATGGTACCCAGTAACTTGGTTGTGGAGGTCAGATAGGCAGTCGCTCCAAGTAAAATACTGGTATTCTGCTGCATCCGGTTAGACTGGAAGCCGACCCCAACATAAACTCAAACTGAACTCAAGGCATTTATTTTAAATCAACCAATTACAGGCACTTTTGAATTGTCAAGTGGTCGGTCAGTCAGAAAGATGAAGCTAGTTGCCCATTCTAAAGCGTAGTAGGTACCTATGGAGAAGAACGGGCAAGAAACTCCATGGACACTCTTTTTAATCAAAATTTTACTTTAAATGTTTGTAAACGCACCCACAATAAGTATAGGAAAAATTCCTAGAGTGGGCCAACGTTTAAAAAAAAAATATTGGTAAAAGGCTAGGCAGTTATTGACGATGATACATCATCACGTCATCACGCTTGCAAACCCCGAAGGGTTAGGCACAGGTGTAGGTACCTATACCACACCCGTATTTTGCCAGTTGTGTTTACGTCTCACGTCTAGGTAATAGTGGGCGAGCCTATTGCCATCAACCGGGCACAAAGCTAGACTCCGGGCTGATACTGAGAGATTCCTAATGGAAAAACCCAATAACACTTTGCTGGATCTGGGAATTGGACCTAAGACCTCATGCTCAACAGTAGCTTTTGCGATCACTAGACCAACGATCCAACATTTTTCAATGATTAAATAATAAAAAACTTTTTAACAAAAATAAAATAACTTTAATTTCGGAAGTCGGTGTCTTCCGAAATTGAAGTTATTTTACACTTTGTAGTGTTTTTTTTTTGTTATGAAGTATTTTATTTTTCACTTTTTAGTCCACACCAATTTGAAAACGATCGTCTTACACGTCCACGTCACGTCACGTCGGTTCACCCATTTGAAAGTTCGGAGGTAACAACCATAAACAAAAACAAAAAAATACAGTCGAATTGAGAACCTCCTCCTTTTTTGAAGTCGGTTAAAAAGCAGGGATTATTTTAAGAGTTCTTTAAAACGACCCTGAACGGTACGGCCTCAATTATTAGAAGCACCGAATTCATTTAATTATTAACAAACGTCAACTCTCGATGGAAATGCCAAAAATGGAACATGGATATCTCAAAAGCTCGTCCAAAGATCGAAGCAAAATATTCCTAATATTATATTTTTGACAGATTGTAATTAAAATTCCTCGTTACTTTGAAGTCGGTCGACCTTTTCGCAATTATCGAGTGACGTTATAAGCTTTGTTTCCTAGGAAAGCGGTTCCGTCATGTTACAACGACCGTCATGAAGATCTGTCCGTTCACTAACGTATCAAAAAACGCTCTATATTTGGACAACCGTAATGTGACCGTTGTTCACCGTTTTTTAATGGTAGGTTAGGGCAGTTACAAACAAGAAAGAAAGAAACAAAATGCGTTTATTTGCGGTAAACATGACGCAAAAAGAACACAAACACAAAAAAATAAGAATAGGTTGGGGGAAACATGCGTCACATCCACACAAAACGGCTGTCGCTCAGCATTATGCTGCGACCCTATGCAAGACAGAGCCCCAGCGCTGGTTTTCAGTGACAGCCGGCGCTGACGTAATGACGTCATCCGGTGGAGCAAACAATTGTTAGGACGCTGTACCAGGAACTACTTACGAACGTCGTACTTAAAAAAAAATTATATAAAATTTAAATGTGAAAAATTATACTAAACAGTAATATAAAAGGAAATAGACATACATGTATGCTGCGAGAATATCATCCTCAATAAACGTTTTACGCAAAATGTTTTGATTTGATCAACACATTTTGCCAGAATTTAACCATACCTAGTTACTATTTTTAACAAATGGTTGAGTTAATGGCAATTTTTTTTATTTTAACTTGAGTTTGAATTGAATTGGATCAACAAACCGGCCCATGGAACCAAACCTTTACAGTATTCTGCCCATCAATGATAAAGAATGATCAAAATATTATTCTTCTCCACATCCAGGAGAATGTATGCGAGCAGTATTAGAGTGGCGACTACGATAACTGGTGTTGTATTGTTTAGTTTAAACGCTCGTGGAGATTTATCGATGGATCGCCACGTACCGCACTGCGCCAGACGGGACCACGGACTAGTGATGCGACTGAAATATCGATACTTTAATCATTTCTGAGATTTTTTTGGTACCTTTTTTTATTTTATTTTATTAATTTTAGGAAATTTTACAGCTAATACATTTTAACTTCTAGTACAATGTGTAAACGATGGCCAATTACAAGCTTCCACTAACGATTAATATGAGTAACATTAACGCGAAAAATACGCGAAAACTGCGACGTAAGAGATACGCAAATTAATTATCTCATGCTCAAAAAATACAATAATATTGAGAGAAAAAAAATGGAAATATATAATATTTTAAAATAAATAATTTTTCATTTATAAACTTTTTTCTGGCGTATCATACAGTGTAGCTCCAGACTTTCTCTAAAACTGTCGTAAAAGGCGACTTAAGAATTTATTTATGGACTCGGCTCCCGGAGGCCTCATAAAAGTTGATTTACCAAATCTATCAAGGCTATGCTTTAATTTTTTCTTTCAAGTCTTTCTTACGACTGTCACAATTGTACAGAAATAATTATGGATTTTAAGCTTCGTATATGCTTAGACTGAAATAAAACTGTTCTTAGTGTTACTCATTAAATAGAACCTACAACAAAAACTTCATAGACTTTTCAATCTGTCAGTATATCTGGGCTTAATGAGATTTTATTTTTTATTTTTTATTAAATTAGGTTTTGCTCTTGACTCTAGTCTGGGTCAGTGGTGACAGAGATAGAGTAGATGATGGAGTGAGCTTTCCCAGAAGAAACCTGTTCACTCTCACTTTGAAGAGATTATGGTTGTATGCGTTCGGAAACACAGACGCAGGTAGAGCTAGAGAGAGAGAGAGTTCCACTCTTTTTTCCATACAGATTTAGCGAATATTGTCTGTCGATCCTTTTATTACAATATATTTTATCGATATTTGACATCAGCGTGACCTCGACTTTCCCAACACTATTGCGCTCAGTCTGCGGAGCCCGGGACGCTCATTCACAAAATGGAATGTTATTATATTAGGGAAGTTATTTTGCATACCAGAAAGTGTTATTTATGTTCAGGCTTTTGTTATTTTTGCGGTGAGCAGAGGTCGAGCTTTTAAATAGTTTTGTAGTTCGATGTTGAGCGCCATCTATGTAGATACTGTATTATTTTACATAGTTATCAGTTGCCACGTTGTAATATAATATGTTGTCTTATTCCTTGTCGTTCTTTCGTTGGCTCCTTACATTTTAATTGATTCAGCACCTTTTTTTTGAGTTGGGAAATCATCAAATAACTTCTCCTGCTCTGGTCAGAGCGGGAGAGCGTGTCAGACTCTTACTGACTAAAACCCACCCGTGTTCCTTCAGTTGCCTGTGCCAGGGGCCGCGGTAACCCTTTCGGACGTTCCCGCAACCCTGGCAGGCATCGGCCCTAGCGGATCCCGTCATTGGTGATGATATCTATTTGAGGCGCGCGTGGAACACAACGCGCCGTCGGTCGACCCGGGCCTGATCCTTATCGGACGGCGAGCTACCCTTTGTTCGCCGTTCGTAAGCCCGCGCCCACGGTGGCCGGGATCCTCGTCTTCACCCTGCACTTTTTAAACTGAAATTAATCAGCACCTACCACCCGTACTAGTTTTAGATTCTGAAAGTAGATTTCAGCAATTTTCCTTTATACTCTTCATAAACACCGCAAAGATATCACCGAATTATAAGAATGACACGTTCATTAGTTTACGATATTTTCTCTTTTTTTCGTTAAGTTCGCAAAAACTGTCGCATGTGATTGTTATGATTCTGTTCATTGTCATAGAATAATGAACAGAAAAAGTACTTATAAAAGAACAAACATGCACGTAGATCGTCTAGCAACGAACACAGATGCATCTAATTAAAATCCAGTTACATTCACATCTTAGCATAAAAACTGACTTACAAATTCATTCCACAGCCATGCATAGAGACCGGGATTCTATTAGCAAAGAGGCAATTACACGGGCAACTGAAATTGCTCGAAACATTGTCAGCGTGTAACGTTCCCACTGCTGCGACTGAGGTCTTCTCTCTGTGAGAGGAATTGGGCCATAATCCACCACGCGGACACAGTGCGGGTGGATTATGGCCAATACAATTTCTTAGATTAAGTCCGAACTTTTAATATACACATTGACATTGATGAATTTATTATTTTAATTATTGTGAATGTGAAGAGTATGTGGTTCATTACTTTTTTTTTGTTTATTAGTTAGTTTCACGCGACTTTCAGTAATTTATGCGGCCTACCCAAATGTCCATTCTTTGGTATTGTTCGTCGAATCGTTGTGCTCCTTAAGTTCTGAGTTGAGCGGCACGATTACTGACAAATGCGTGCACTGACTGGACAGGTCCGGTCAATCTGTATGGTTTTTCCTCAAAAGACCGTTTCAGACACCAATCTACACGGTCTTCACATGATCTGACCAAGATTATGTCTGGACTTTAAATTAAAAGAGACTGTGACCTCTGAGTTTGCTTCGGCCTGTCTTCTCACAGTAGCAAGATAGGAAACGACGACCTCATCTAGTTTAAAATATGATTGACGTGTAAGTGTTTGTACAAACCTTACAGAAATAAATCATTTATCATTTATAGACCAATATTGGTCAAATATGATGTCACAGCGACATCAAGTAGTTGATTACGCCAACATGTTCCAATTGTTGCTAGAGCTACACCATATGGAACGGTAGGGAGCCACTTTATTATAAACTAGGCTTTTAACGTGCACGTATTTCTACATCGTTCTCACATGTATAATTTTAACATGAATGATGTAACCACGTATTTGTAACAATATTTTGATTTAAAAGAGTGTCCATCGAGTTTCTTGCCCGTTCTTCTCCATAGGTACCTACTACGCTTTGGAATGGGCAACTAGCTTCATCTTTCTGACTGACCGACCACTTGACAATTCAAAAGTGCCTGTAATTTGTTTATATGAAATAAATGCTTTGAGTTTGAGGCAATACATTAATTAGCAATGAAGAGCAATATGAGATAATATTGACGAAGTAATTGAAGTAATTTTTAAGAATTTAACTACGTAGATAGCTCCACTTGTTAACTGTTTCAGGCAATGATTTAAAAAAGAAATGCACGTTTAGGTATAACTTTACACATTGGCAAGATGACGTCACAGACGTGTGGGTAGTTCTGTTTTCCGTCTAATAGGATTCCGTATGCAAATGGTACGTGGTTTCATTTATTAGTGTGGCTCAGATAGAAGTGCTTGTCATATATCGTTATAAGGGGTTCCCTGGGGCAGGGAAATTAATGAGGAATATTCCTCATTAATTCCCCCCCTATCCACATGGATAGGGGGGAAATGGAGGTGGTTTTACAAAGGAAAAGCATGGTGACAAGTCTTTAGATTAGGTGTTCTACATAACATAGGTGGTGAAGACTAATTATTTAGATTGGCTGATACATTTCCATGCTCTTAACTGATCATAATATCCAAATAAGTTTGTTGTCAGTATCATTGATTTTGATTGGAGTAGGTCGGGATTGCTAGCCGGAGCATTGTGGAATTGAAATGTTAAAAGCACAGTTCCAACCACTTTATCATAAGCGATACCTGCGGGTGAAGTTCAATTCAAAATATATTAGAGTAGGAGGTACATACATACGAGTTTCACCGTACGCAGATAAAAAAGGGTTATATAGCTTTGCTAACAACTTTTCCCTACAATGACCCATTGTGTTTTTAAGCCCACATTCCTAAGTATGGCTTTAGAATTACGCCCCTAAAATTTTGGGACGGTACTAAAAAGGTGCGTGATATACATGTAGGTACCTATAATTTAACTATCCGTCTCTACTCGGTAATATCGTCGTAAAAACGGGACAGAATGCCGCACAATCCACGCTTGCTATTCAGAGCCCGCAAATCCGTTGAATCTCGCCAATCCCTCATTAATATACGATTCTTTTCTTTTCAGGCGGGAAAAATCTAATAAGAGGACAATGGCCGGCTCCCGTGAGAGATTGCTCTATGAAAGGAGGCCTGATTACGAATATGAATACGAATTCAGACGTCGATATGAACCGTACGACAGCGAGACCCACAGGGAGACCAATCGATACAGGCAGGAAAGGAGACGTGATCTACACGACCGACCTCGACGCAAGAACGGCTATGTTTATGAAGATATATACTCCGATTTCGACGAAGCACAAGGTCGATTATCTCTGTTCAGACCTATTAGGCCCGAGTACTTGAACCTCCCGACGACTTACGATATTAAATACAACTCGTTGCCGAGAAATTATTATAATCATGAAGACAGAAATAATCGGAGGTACAAGAAGGATCATTACGACTTTAGAATCGAAAACGAGAGGCGAACGCGGGAATCTTATGAATCTTATAGGAAAGCTGTCGAATCTAGACCAAAAGAGACGAATTCAAATCCAAGGAATCCGACAAAACCTACAATTAATTTAACTAATAAGTCAACCAGAAATACTTTGAACGCTCCAACGAATTCTAGTTTGAAACAACCGAAAAACGTTGCAGTTTGTAAGCCGCATCGAATATCAGACAAGAGCGCTCGCTATTGGACGACTGAACCGCCCGAGCGGGGCCGAAATCGGCCGAAAAAATGCGAAGAGCCAAAAAAGAACGTTAAATTCTCCGAAGTGTCAGGTTGCAACAGAAAGATGGTTGTTGACGATCCTATTTGCGGGAGGAAATTGGTTCCAGTAAGAGAATTGGAGGTATCGTTAGACCAAATGATACAGAACGGTTACTTTGAGAAGCATAACATTCCGATATCGAGGCCTGTTGCCGGGGCGGCGAAGGAAGAGATAAAGGGCGCGGCCGGTAGCGGCGTGCCAAACGGGAAGTGCTTATCGGGCACCGGCGGGAAGGAACACCAAGCGGCCAGGAAAACAAGACATCTACCGCAGGTAAGAACTAGGGTCTTTTTTAGGAACTGTTAAATATTGTTGCCTAATTGGTGTGCAGTACGATTTTGAAGAATGTTTCAGGGAAAAGTTGGATATTTTGTGTGGACGTGACTGGATTATGACGATAATATGCTTTTAACTTTAACGTGACTGTGATGCAACCTCTTTTCAGTAACAATAAAAAAACACCGGCCTAGCATTTTCAAAAATCTCTGTGATGCCATTTAAGTCTCTTTTTGTTTGTTTTTCATTTGGTGACAAATGGTTTTCGATAAAAGATTTCGATGATATGAGGTAAGTATTTTATTGATTAAATTGAGTGCATTCTTTTTACACCTAATTTATATTTCCATCTGTCATGTATGCTATCTAAATACTTGCAACATCGAAATACCACAATAAATTAGAGCCGAAAATTAATCCTGTACTCAGAGTTTCTACTGTAAAGCTTGTCCAAATTAATAAATTGGATTATAGTCTCCTTAAAAACGCAAAAACCTCAAAATTCTTTTGACACTCGCCCCATTTTCATCTCTGCATTTGACATTTAAAGTGTCAAAATAAAGACTATTGTTCTCAAAGCTTCCCTCCGGCCGGGCGTCCGGAGATGCACAGAAACAATGGTCTTATAACAACCAGGATTAAGGGCTTTTCTGCTGTATCCTTCTTTTGAACAACGTTGCTTTCTGAATTAGAGGTGGGTGATTAAGGATGAGTGATTAATTGAGAGGGTTCGTAGTGAGATGTTAACAGTCGATTTTTGAGGTCTTTTTCTTCTTCCGCATCGGCATGGCGGTAGCTCGTCTTGTATAAATATAAGCCAGTCAGCAAGGTTGAAGCGAGCCTGACTGCCTCGAGTTTGTCTATACTGACTATACTCTGATTTTTAATTTGTTAGACCAATTTGACAGCTGCAATCGACAAATGATAAATGATAAATGATAAATGATTTTATTTCTGTAAGTAGGTTTGAACAAACACTTTTACACGTCAATCATATCGACCTTTTTTATAATGACAATGATGCGATGAATCTCTTATGTTATACACGGTGAAATTTGAATCACAGTTTTGCTAGAACAAACGTTGTTCAGACCATAGTCTGCAACCATTCTATAGCATCCAATAGAAAATAAAACGTCATTGGTTTTCGAAAAAAACACAAAAAAGGCAATGCTAAAAATGTCGGGATTATCGTTATGCCCTACAACACAGACACTGCGGCTACGACGCGCGGCGCTCGCGTCTTGAATGCAATATCGCTACCGTGATGAGTACTTTGATGTTACGGTTAATGTTTCAAACATTATTACACGTTTGAGCAACATAAGACTAATTTGAGAACTCCTAGATTAGATTGTTTTAATAACATATTTGATGCTGTAGAATAGTAGTAGACCATAGTCTGAACAACGTTTGTTCTAGCAAAACTGTGATTCAAATGTCACCGTGTATATGAGCCATAGTACAAAACTATGCTCCAAATTCCCAACATCAAAAAAAAAAAAAGATTGGTCGCAGCTGTCATTTTGGTCTAGTAAATAAAACAACGGAGTTTATTAACCATTAGTTAAACTTAAATATATTAAAACTGAACTGAACTGTTTGCTTTTTGTTTGAACGCGCTTATATCTGGGACTAACAGACGGTTTTGAAAAAAAACTTTTTTCATTTGAAAATCCAATTCCAGAGGAAGTTTATTTAACATCATGCTACGACCCTTAGGAGCCGAGCTAAAAGAAAAAAAGTCAGAAAGAACGCTAAGCGAAAACGAAGTCATAGCGCTGGCGGGAAATGTGGCTATTATTTTAGAATAAGTAAATAGTAATAAATAGTGGTATCGACGCAAACTGTAACCATGAATTTAGCACATTATTCTAGACACCCTTGCGTTGAAATGTTTTGGTCAGTCATCGAAAAAAAAACTGATTTTTCATAGAAGAGTGCAGTAGGTACATACCTACGCAGTCGGCCGGACAGTTTTTTTTAAATAAATTTTTGACGGAAAATTTCAACGCAATGGGGTTCAGTTGAATCCATTGTAACAGGACAGGTTGTGGGTCGGTGTGTCTGCCACCCTGTATTGTGGTGTCTTAGAACTTTCACTCAAACGAAGGAAAGAAAGAAAGTTGCGATTATTGGCATTACAGCAAAATAAATATACCTTAAAACTATAAAACAACAATAATATTATAATGCCAAAAGGGCCTCAGCTCAGTATAATGTCAGATGACAACTCAAGGTGTACCACCTGACGCTGATGTTCAGCTGCAATCCACGAGTGCCATACGCTGGAATCACAAACACATAGGGAAGTGTGTGTCCGGTATAATAAATTAAGAACATTTAATTAAACGTGCTAATATAGAAAAGTTCATCTATATCTATAAAAATCAATGCCACTTTTCGTTGTAATTTTATAACTCAAGAATGGATGGACAGATTTTGATAATTCTTTTTTTAGAATATTCCTTGAAGTACGAGAATGGTTCAAACGGAGAGAAAAATTTAAAAAAAAATGTTAGGCTGTACGAAGTTCGCGGGGTCAGCTAGTACAAAATAAAAAGTTGTGAGATACATGTAAAAAGAAAAGAAATAAAGAATAACGTTTATTTGGACACAGTTCGAGAAACACAGAATACAAATAACAAATTAAAAAGTGAAAATAAAGGTTTAACAACAATAGTGTGTGTCTCACGGCTGCGCCAAAAAGGATCATTTCAGCATTAATGCCAGACACACGCTGTCTGACGCTGTACGTGTGTGTGTATGTTGTACTGAGAACGAAGGCGAAAATGGCGCGAGCGGAAGCTAATTCTAGAATAATATCGAATTAACTAAGTATGCCTCATACTTATCTCCTGTGAAATTGTCGAATTTCCTTGTTGTAAGGTGTTAAGCGAATTCAGAAAAACAATAATTATTATGATTACAACGGTACATGGATCTTTTGGCGCGTAGCCAAAATCAAAACTAACGGCGCCATCTTGTGAAAAGAAAAAAACGGAATACCAGCGCCATCTTGTTTTTAGGTCTCCGTAGGTACCGCAAAAGGAAAAAACGGAACACTTACAGAATCACATCGTTGTCCGTCTATCTGTCTGTCTGTTAGCCTGTCAAGACCCATTTTCTCAGGAACGCGTGCAGGTGTCAAGTTGAAATTAATATCAAATACGTAGGTCTACGGTTCCTTGGGAGCTCTAAAACAATCATGCTTCTAAAGGCAACGCAATAAAAAATACGGCCAAATGCGACTCATTTTGATACTCGCAATTAACCTAGAATCATGAAATTCGGCAAGAAGCAAGGTCTCACAGGATAAGTAAAGGAAAAATACCGAAAATCGTAAAATTGTAGTTCTATCACATACAAAATATTTTTTCTGATGACATAGGTATGTACCAATATTTGCAGTTGGAGAATATACCGTGACGTATATAAATGTATGTAAAATAGGTTTTTCAAATACAATGTTAACCCTTTACCGCATATCGTCACAAATTTGGAACATTCAGCTTTTGGTATAATATATTTATTCCTGTGACATCTATGATCTTTTCTTGGAACTAATTCGTATGTAGGGAGTGTAACTCACCTAATATGCGCCAGTGGCGCCTCTACAGAGGTGCCTAGGAACTAAAATCGACTATTTCGTCAGTTGGTTTCCAAAATTTGACAGATTGTCAATTCGCTGGTTTTCAATACGATTTTTTATTGGTTTTTTGTTAATATCTGAAGAAAATTAGTGATTCACCTGATACAACAATGGACCCACAGGCTTTTTACGGCAAAAGAAGTAAGTTCAAACCATAATATGTAGTGAATATTATCATTTTTTAAATGTTCCGAATTTGGAACACCATGCAGTTGTTATGTTTTTTGAAGTACCAAATATGGAACTTTATGCACTCCAGTCAATAGTTTGAAAGTTCCAAATCCGGAACATTATGCAGTGTTAGACCACAATACTTTATCACTAAATATGGAACAATATGCGCTCCAATCAATCATTTACAATTTCCGAATCGGGAACATTATGCAGCGTAAGATCTTTTATACTTTCAGGGTATTATTAAACCCTGCAGCTAATGTAATTTTTAAGTAGGATAATTAAAAGTAGCGCATAACAAGTTTATAATAATTGTATTTTATGGGCTGTATGATCTCCCAGCCCTGAGTATATATAATATAAAATTATGTGTATAGGTACGTAATTATTTTTAGTAAATTTGCTTAATTATTTTATTGTAGAAAAAATGGAGATGCGTCCTCGACAAACAATCGTCGTAATTCCAGAGAGCAGTGAGGATGAAAATGTATCAGATGAAGACGATTACAATACTCAAGATCCTTTACACATAAATGAAGAAAAAGAAACGTCTTCCTCAGACGGAGAAGATGAAGGAGAAGAAGATGGAGAAGGAGAAGAGGAACTGACTGAGTTTCTTGAGTGTACTGAAGAGCATGTGGAGATGTTTGAAAATTTTACAGACAATCAACCTTCTACTTCTCAGGCAGCTTCTTCACGTAAGAAAAAAAAGAAAGATAAGTTGGTGTGGTCGAATGACAATATTCAGTATGATGAATCCAATATTGCTTTTTTGGGATCTGAAACTCTTCCGGATGAAATTATGCAGCTAAATACTCCAATGGAGTTTTTCAAATTTCTTTTTCCGTCATCTGCTGTAAATTTAATTGAGGAAGAAAGCAACGTATACGCAGCACAAATTTCACCTGAAAACTTGCATTCAGTGAAACATGAAGACATCTATAAATTTATAGGTATTATTATATACATGTCGGTAGTACACCTGCCAACTACTCGGCATTACTGGAAGGAAGGCACGTATATTGAAAAAGTTGCAAATGTAATGACGTGCAACAAATTCGAAGAGATTAAAAGATTTTTGCATTTTTTCGACAAAACAAACGAACTAAAACCAAATGACCCACAGTTTGACAGGCTTCAGAAAATACGCCCACTTATGAAAATCCTTCGCGAAAGGCTACTAAAAGTTCCGAAAGAGGAATTTTTGTCAATCGACGAACAGATGATCCCTACCAAGGCCCGAACTTCGGGGATCAGACAGTACAATGCGAAGAAACCCCATAAATGGGGTTATCTAAATTATGTATTAAGCGGAGTCAGTGGATTCAGCTATGATTTTGAATTATTCGGTGGAAAATACCCTGATCAGCCAGAAAACTGCCCCGATCTTGGAGTGCCAGGAAATGTGGTACAAAGACTAATGGAGACTGTCTCAGACAATTTGAATCATAAGATTTTTGTAGATAACTGGTACACTAGTTTGCAGCTAATGGCAAACTTGCACAAAAGAGGTTTTCTGCCATTAGGCACAATACAACTAAGAAGAGCTCCAAATATAAATATATCTAAAAAAACTTTAGGAAAGAAAGAACGAGGTTATTGCTCCGAAAAAAGTGTTACTGTTGATGACGTTCAGCTATCAGTTACCAATTGGGTCGACAATAAAGCAGTCAGTTTGTGTTCATCCTACGTAGGCAAGGAACCAATGGGAGTTGTGAAAAGATATTCCAAAAAACAAAAGTGTAGAGTTGATATTCCTTGCCCAAAAGCAGTAACTATTTATAACAAATACATGGGTGGTGTTGATTTACTAGATGCCATGTTAGGCTTCTATAGGATCAAAATCCGCAGTAAAAAATGGTACCACCGGCTGTTCTTCCATTTCATTGATCTCTGTTGCGTGAATAGCTGGTTACTATGGCGAAGAGTCATGAAACAGAAAGGTGAAGATATTTACATTCCATTGCTTGACTTCAAGTTAGCCATAGCAGACGTATTGATGCACAAAGATTCAAAAGTATATACTCCGACTACACGCAAACGAGGACGACCACTGAATCAAGATGTTGAGGCAATTAAAAAGGGGCGATCAAGGCGACGCATAGAACTACCTCCAATGGAAGTAGCTGGAGATGGGTTCAACCACTGGCCTGATTGGAAAACCGATCGCCAACGGTGTAAACTGGAAGGATGCAAACAGAAATCCCAAGTGATGTGCGAAAAGTGTGGTTGTTATCTTTGTTTCAACAAAGATCGCAACTGTTTTAAAAACTTTCACACATAATTTCTTTAATTAAATAGCATAGTTTCACGTTTTTTCTTTTAATTCCTGTTTTTCAATGTTATACATAATTCGATCACACCGCATGTTGTACCAAATTTGGAACGTCTGAGTTTTAGAACTAGAACGCATGGCGTTCCATATTTGGAACAATTACTTTTACCTATGTATCTTTTTTACATGGTCTTCTATATTTTTTTTTATATTTTTTTGGGGACCTATAAATGCCCTATACCGACATATATTTTTTCCAAAGGATTTAAAAAATCCATGCGGTAAAGGGTTAAGTTTGGTTTTTGTGATAAATTCATCCCAACCACGGAACCCTTCACTGTGCGTGGTCCGACACCGCTATTGGGCGGTTTATTTTTCAATACAATTTCTGTGATAATTTCACGAATGCTTTCCAACAACACTCTCCTGTCAATGACATTCAGGTGCTAAAATACCTTTGTATTCTATTCTTTTTTTATTGCTTTATGGCATGCATATCCGCCTTCGACCATTCTGCCAATGAGTAATGTGAATTTGAAAAGCCAGTGTGCATAATTATAAATTAAATAATAAATAAATAGAACGATAATAATCTTCAATGATACAGTTGAACTTAATGTAAGATCCTTGTAGCACTCTACCATTTAGGTTCAAGTATTCAGTCATAATTTATAAATTGACAGATGGATATTTTGAAACATTTTAAATGAAGTGTGAAATAATTTTTGGGAAATTCTTTAGGGATATCTTTAAAAAATTTATAACTTTTTTCGACAAGCTCTTTTTTATGTTTATTTTTTTGAGTTTGGTCTATCATGAAATACCCTTTCATGTATAAAAAAAATTACCTTCCTAACATTAGTGAGAGAATCAATATTTTTTTTTATCGAAAGTGAGAAATTTACATTATTACGATTAAAAGTTGATTTTATTTTTCAATTTTAAAAATGACTAGTAGAACATTTTTATATTCATAAATATTATATTATTAAGTTTATTATTTTATATATTTCATTAATATTAAACTGAATATAAGTAATAAAGAATATAGAATCCTAAAGGGCCAAAATATGAAGAGAGTCTGGACTGGTGACGCGGGAGCAAGCGACGTACAGTTGTCCGTGTGAGAAGCAGCTCCTCCTGAGGTCGACACCCGCAGCCTTGAGTAGCAATTTCCTATGATTGCGAACTTTTTCGTTTTTAGTAAATTAATGAGCGCCTAAGAGCAGTGGTGGCCCAGGGGTAACGGCCGCGACTTACGAGTTGTAGGTCGTAGGTTCGAACCCAGAAAGGCGCTTTACTTTGTGCAAATTATTTCATCACCACTGCTCTTAAAACGGTGAAGGAAAACGTCATGAGGAAACCGGCATGTCCTAGAACCAAACATTAGAAGACATGTGACATCTACCAACCCACACTGGGCCCGCATGGTGGATTACTGCCCGCTCCCTCTCACAGAGAGGAGGCCTGTGTCCTAGCAGTGGTAACATTGTAGGCTGATTATGAATTATGCAAGTAATAAAGAAATCTCTATGTTTTGTCAAGTCGTAAAACCTTGCAAAACAGGGGCGGCTTACTATTTTAATTATACATAATTATAATATATAAATGTAAATAAATATATGAACACAATGTTGTTATGTGAACGTTAACTGGTGAAAATCAATAGTTACGGGACGCTAAGCTTCGTTTCTTTGCGAGACAGTCGTTAGCTAGAATCAGTTTAAAAATAGAAACCCTGCGGTGTTAAAACATCGATCGGCTCTATTCGGAAAATAGGAGTACCCATTTTCCTTTGATCGGAAACTGCTTAGGTTGGCAGGTACCTATTATATTGATGTGCCATGATTTCTTAATAAAAGGTGTATCGACAAGTGTACCTAATGTGGGACGCCCCCAGGCTAGATGGACCGACAACTTAAAGAAGGTGGCTGGGACTGACTGGATGTGGAAGGCGGAAGCCAGGGTGTGGTGGCGCAGCCTGGGAGAGGCCTCTATCCAGCAGCGGACTGCGATAGGCCGAGTTGATGACTTCTTTAAATCCTCAGATATCTTATTAACCGATAAGATTTTAGGTAGATACTTACTCAACTTTACTCATTCTTAAATTTTTTGCCTGGATCTGACTCAAACATCAATGATGACTAACTAACGATTTATAAATCTATAATTCTTTCTACATCGTTCTCACGTGTATAATTTCAACATAAATGATGTAACCACTTTTTTGTAACAATATTTTGATTTAAAAGAGTGTCCATGGAATTTCTTGCCCGTTCTTCTCCATAGGTACCTACTACGCTTTGGTAGGGGTAACTAGCTTCATCTTTCTGACTGACCGACCCCTTGACAATTCAAAAGTGCCTGTAATTGGTTTATTTTAAATAAATGCTTTGAGTTTGAGTTCAAAATCACATTAGATTCAAATCAAACTTCTTGAAATTATTAGCAGGAAAGCCTTAACGTCAGAAGCCCAGAAGTCTGTTAACTAGTCTTACCCAGGTATGATGTTACCCAGTAACTAAGTTGTGGAGGTCAGATAGGCAGTCGTTTAGACTGGAAGCCGACCCCAATAACGTTGGGACAACGCTGGCCGTGCATTTGCTATGTGGCCATTAAATTCATTTTTATAACCGACGAATCTCCTCCTTTATGAATCTCTTGAGAATCTCCTACTTTATGGAGGAGATTTTCAAGATGACGCGTATGACGCGTATTTTTTATTTAATCAACAATGAACCCTGGTTAGTTGTTTACCGATTACTTCATCATCAGCCTATATTCGTCCACTGCTGGACGTAGGACTCTCCTAGCGAACGCCACTGATCCCGATCATCGGCTCCCCTCGTCCAGTCTGATTACTTATTAAAACCATATTACTTTACCATTGACTACTGTACAGATGTTGAAGATGCAACATAATCATTTATCCCATCAACGATCATCCTTTTTTTTGTATCGTTGTGTTCTGTCAGACTCTTACTGACTAAAACCATCTGGTGTTCTCTAGGACATTTGCGTCAGGAGGCTGCGAGCCCGAATGCAACGTCCCCAGCCCCGGACTAGTGAGGAGCTTATTTTGCTTTTCGTTATGGGTTAAATAAAATAACTAAGCTGCCTAATGCCTTATTTTGCTGCGTATCTAAAACATTGTCAAACTTATGTTTACGGCTGTGATTGACTGACTAAAATCAACGGTCATCCTCATAATCTAAGCCGGCGTCCACAAAACACACATCATTGCCCAATCAAACATAACCCCTCACTATCGGGCCATGATTAAATCTGCCGAACGCACAGCAGAACACATTAAACCGTTATAACTCACTAACGGGCTAAGGGTGCAGATACACGGCCAAATTAATTGCTCAATTCTGGTCTTAATTGGTAAATAAATGTGTATAATGTCATTACATTATCAAACAATTTATGCCCACATGTAGCTACAAAATAGTTGTTAGAGATACCGCAGTATATTGAGCAAAATGGAGCAATTGCAGAAAATCAAAAGTCATTATTTCAATCTAGGCTGAGAATCAGCACTTTTTGAACCTCAACATTATGTAAAACAGCCCCCCAAAAGGCCCGCCCTTCACCACTTCCTAGTGTTTTAGCTGGAAAGAAGAAGTGGCGCAACAAACTCCCCAGCAGCACAGCTGTCTGTTCAGTTAGAAGAACTGGGTTATATACAGTAGTACCTAAGTAATTAATTAAACAGAAACTAGAATCATCATCTCCCTGTTCTGTATGTTACTTTGGTTCGGCGCAACACGTTTTCTTCTTCCACACTTCACGCTATCGTTCACTTTATTTTCTTTTATAACATTCCTCACACGACCTAACGCATCTTTCTTTGGCCTTACTCTCCCTCTCCATCTATCAACATTTCTATTCATCACTCTTTTAGTCACATGAGTTTCTTTGCACTACCTCATATTATTCCTCATACAAAATCCATCCATTTATTCTTTGGCCTTCCTATCCCGCTCCATCTATCAACATTTATATTCATCACTCTTTTAATCACATGCGTTTCCTTGCACTACCTCATAGTATTCCTCACACAATCCATCGCATCTTTTCTTTGGTGTTCCTCTCCCTCTCCATCTATCAATATTTATATTCATCACTATTTTAGTCACATGCGTTTCATTCCACTACCTCATATTATTTCTCACCAAATCCATCGCATCTGTTCTTTGGCCTTCCTCTCCCTCCTCCATCTATCAACATTTGTATTCATCACTCTTTTAGTCACATGCGTTTCCATGCACTACCCCCGTAATTTACTGAAGAAATTAGCGCCCATGTAGGCGCAGCCTAAGGGTCGCGCCACATTATTTAGGCACGGGGGCCAGGGTGCTCGGGGCCATTAGACGCACAGATTGGTGTAATAGCCCCCAATTATTTGCAACTAACATACATATCGAGTATTATAGCAGTGTCGGATGATTTACTACTATTAGTAAATGGAAATGAAAAGAAATGGAAATGGTTCATGGAAAGAAAGCGTGAGTTTTGTATATGTACATCTATATGTACATATACAAAACTCACGCTTTCTTTCCATGGGAGTAGGCAGAATCTTACATACTCCTACTAATAGGAGTTTATAGAAAAGTTAGGGTTTTAGATTCATCATCGTTATCATTATCCTGCCCGTATCTCACTGTATTTGCTGTCGGCGCTACATGTTCTTGTTCCATACTTCTCCATAAGTCGTCATCTCGGTAGTCACCCCCCGGTTTCTAACCATATCATCTTTCACACAATCCGTCCAACGGGGTTTTGGATTCAATGTCATCGTAAAAAGATTAGTTCACTTATCTTTAACGATTTCTATAACTTGAAAGGCAAGGGTTAGGATTAAAAGCAATCGATTTTTTCTTAAATAATATTCGAGAGTCGATTATATCTAAAGTCAATTGAGCTGTACCAATTTTTTTTTAAACAGAGTAGTAAAGAATCCCTTTGATAAATTGGAGTTCATAAACAAAAGTGAGGGGCTTGTGATCAGCCTAAGCTACGCTTGCCGACGTTGGTTCGTGGATGGGTGACCATCTTTATATACCAAGAACCCTCCGTGCCTCGGACAGCACGTTAATCTGTTGGTCCCGGCTGTCATTCGTGGATCTTTGACAGTAGTCGTTACGGATCGTCAGAAGCCCGAAAGTCTGACAACCAGTCTTACCAAGAGGTATCGAGTTACCTAGTAACTGGGTTGTGGAGGTCAGATAGGTAGTCACTCCATGTAAAATACTGGTAATCAGCTGCATCCAGTTAGACTGGAAGCCGACCCCAATAGTTTGGAAAACGCTAGGCGGATGGAGATGGATGGAAACAAAAGTGATGATGTGATCACCTAATAGAAGACATTGGTTTCTACACCTACACAAGCTTATACTAAAATAATAGTTCCATTTGCAAATAAAACCTCCAACAAATTCAGCGACAATGTAGCCCTTTACAAGGCGGCTTTTGTGACAGTGTACAACATCCTTAATTCTACCAACTCTGTAATGTTGACATGCCGCAGTAAATGACTTGTAATTAATAATCTGTCGAAGGCAGACGGATTAATCATAACTTCACAAGCCCCTAATGAAGTGTAATGGAAATTGTATTCGTTTAGCAGAATGTGGCTTTCGAATTTCAGTTGGCGGTTTTCAAAGTGTTAAAATGTTTGGAGTTCAAAGCCTTTGGGACTTGAGTTTGGATAAATAGAATTTAAATTGACTTTATGAACTTGATTTTGTTTAATTGTTTGCAGTGATCGATTTCGAGGGGCTCGTGGCTAATTTATTACAGCTGCACGGGTCGATCGCCGGTTAAGCTGCCCTTGCGGCGATCGGTTCGTGGATGGGTGAGCATTTATTACATATCGAGACCCCTCCGTGCCTCGGAAAGTACGTCAAGTCGATGGTCGGCTGTCATTCGTAGAACTTAGACAGTCGTGACTTGTGGTCAGAAGCCCAAAATTCTGACAACCAGTCTTACCAAGGGGTATCGCGTTATCCAATCCCTGGGTTGTGGAGGTCAGATAGGCAGTCGCTCCATGTAAAATACTGGTATTAAGCTGCATCCAGTTAGACTGGAAGCTGACCTCAACATAGTCAGGCAAAGGCTAGGCCGGTGCCCGATTGATAGCAGCCTGTTATCGTATTGAGCAGCCTGTGATCAACGATTCATTTCAAAGTACTCGCATATAAACTTTTTGATAACTGAATTGTAGGACAAGTTAAGGATCAATCAGTTTTGATTCGACACTAATGAAATTACCAGTTTTCAATTCCAAAATGTCAAGGTGTCGAAACGAATCGAACGACAAATTAATGAGATTTTGTGAGATTCCGAATCGTAGGGCTTCTCCGTCGCATTTTATCGTTTTACATCACAAAATACTTATGTTTTAATATTATTATTTTGGTAGTTCTTTAAAAATACTAGTAGGTAGTTATAATTATTACCAGCTCAGATACCTTATATACAACATGTCCCAAAATTCAACGATAAGCCGGCACCAGAGGATGGACCTACTAATGACTACTCGAGAAAAAAAAAGAAAAAAAAATACTTCTACTTTTTTTTAAATTACTTAAAAAAAAGGAAATTCTTCGAAAATGTATACCCCTTATGACACTTTTAACTACCATGACCACGATTTTTCAAATATTTCAGTTTTTTTGTTTGTATCGGCAACCTAAGTAGTACTACTATTCACCATAATCTTTGAAAATTACAGAATTTTCGTAGTTTTATACAAAAAAAACAACCAAAAAAAATTATTTCCCTAAAATTATGAAAGATTTTTACGTTCAGTACACTTTAACTCATCGTAGTGTAAAAAAAAAATATGGACACTACTATGGCAAGTTTTTTTAAAAATTAGCGCAACTAACCTAGATTTTAAAATGGTATAATACTTTAGGAAAACTAGCCACAAAAAAAACATAATGACACTTTTTCTAATCAAGAACCAAATTTCATAAGTTGTTGTTAATAGTAATCACTTCTACTAGGTATGTGCCCAAAATAGATTTTGAATAAAGAGCCATTGCACCTTTGAGTTGACCTGTCCTAACAGACGGCATGCATGCATCAGTCATCGTGTAGCTCAACCCTATTTTAGGGAGCTCAACAACCCGTAACACGACGCTACCAGATCTGCAGGACATTTGCGTAGGCCGTATATAAAATACTCAAAACCGCCAGACAGCTATAAAGTCATGTATTCTATCTAGCCTGCATGATACTCACATTCAAAGTCAGTTAGAAATAGATGTGCAGATCACTCACTAAAAGGAATTAGTAATACATTCACCTATATTTCGAAAGTGTGAATGGAAAAATGATGTTTGAATCATCATCATCAGCCTATAATGTTCCCACTGCTGAGACACAGGCCTCCTGTCGGTGAGAGGGAGTGGGCAGTAATCAACCACGCGGGCCCAGTGCGGGTTGTTAGAAGTCTTATGTCTTTCGAATTTTTGGTTCTAGGACATGCCGGTTTCCTCTCGATGTTTTTCTTCACCGTTTTGAGAGCAGTGGTGATGAAATAATTTACACAAAGTAAAGCGCCTGTCTGGGTTCAAACCTATGACCTACAACTCGTAAGTCACGGCCGTTACCACTGGGTCACCATTGCTCTTCGGCAAGTACGTTTTTTGATCAATTTGTTTATATTTTCATCAGATAGTTTTAGAACAGACTATTAGTACAAAGATGCTCAACCCTTTGGCAGAATCTACACAGCTTTCTACGTACTAAGTTCCTCAACGTGAAGGACACGAATTTTCGATTTATTCTTCGTTCGTCCTGAAATGTTGTCCCACATTCCAAGAAAATCTTAGTTTGTCCCATATCACATTTAAAGTTGTGCTTCGTCCCAAATAACGAGTACTTTAAAGGTACAGTTACCAAAAAAAATATATATTTGAAATTTTTGAAACAATAATTTAATTTAAACATTTATAAACATTTAGGCATAAACCATCTTTATTATTCAGTATCACAACCAAGATCACAAATATGGTATATTGATCATCTTATCATTACTACAGTTTAAATACACAGAACAGTCAGATCTGTAATAAACAATATTATTAAGACATTATAATTTAAATTATTTAAAAATTTACCGACCAACAATTAAATGAGAGTACCAAAACAAAGGTTTAAAATAACCATTTTTTTTTCAAATTTTAAAAACACCATGCGCCATTTAAAATTAAATCAACAATCAGTACTAACGAAACGTCAATTTTTTTTTTTTTATTATTTCACAATCATGGATAAAACAAGCATTTAAAAATCAACATTCATAAATAAAATGGGATCAACAGTATACGTCTAACACAAATAGTTGATTGATGTTTAATATTTAATAATACGTAACCCTTTTTTGTCGATTGTACAAAAAAGTAATTTTGGCATATACAATAAAAAATTGAGCCGTAGAAGGAATATATGAAGCGAGAATAAAATAATTTTAATTATATTTTGGGACGAAGGAAGCATATTGTTTGGGACGACCCAGGAATTTTTTATGTAGGACAAAACTCAGAGTGGGACAAACGAAGAACAAATCGAATTTTCACGTAAACTTGTGAACAAAAATTGTGGCCCTCATAATTATCCGTCTCTTACAAAAACTAGGTTGTCCCCACGAAGCCGTAGAAGTAAAGAAAATGGATATTCTTAAGCTCGTGAGTTACAAGCTATATATACGTAGGTAGGTATGTCTGAGAGCGGTCGAGCGTCTCGAATCTTGTTATTTACACGGATTGTGGCTTATTAAAATGCGGTGTGGCTCGGATTTGTACGGAGTTCGTGTGCCACGGTGAATATTTAATGTGTTTACTTGAGCTCACCCTCCTTCCTTGGGGTTGGGCTGGAACTGCAAAATACTACGTGCTGCTATCCGTACTAGATAACATAGATAAACTATTTATTTGGTGCACACAACAGAAATACAAGCTTTAAGCGAATACTTAAATGATAAAATATAAGTAACTTCATAATTATCTATTTGTATCTACAAATACTTACTATTGAAGATACGCCTACCGATAAAACGAACCTATACGAAAAAATATTTTTAAAAAAAATATGAAGCGTCCATTAGATAACTTACCTTAGGGATAATAAATATGAATTACGTAATAAATAAAAATAATAATAAGTACTTAAATAAAACAATAATTAAAAAAATAAATGATTTATACATTGTTACTAAATAAATAAATGTAAGTATATAATTTATAAAACAGTAATTATAAGTCTAAAAATTCAATTCTGTATTAGTAAAACAGTTTAGCTTACTAACTACTTAACTAATAATTTAATTTATCACACTGTATTAATTAATTTACATAAGATTGAATGATTGCTACTGCTGATTTTAAAACACAAATTTTAAAGAAAAACCATGTTTTGTAATAAGACAGTTTCTGTCTTATTACAAAACATGGTTTTTCTTTAGACATGGTTTAAACCATCGAGTGTTTTTGAAATAAGAACTTAACAGAAATCGAAATGCGGTTCCTTTTACAAAACTGACTACTTAGTCTGGTCTTCGGTTGTTAATTTTGTATTAAGAACTTTATAAAGTCGGCATAAAGTTCGAAATACAAAAACTAGCTCAAAGGTTTAGGCTCGAGCTAAAGTTAGATCGTGTTTTGTAATAAGACGGCCAGTGTTCTTTCTCCTGTCTCCTACTTGATCTATGCTGTGCCCGATAGGGTCCATAATTGTCACTATACCTACTACGTAAAAGACAGCTTGATCTCTGCGACATAAGTCAAACTGACATTCCTAGGGTTGTCATGATATAAAAAATTGTCGATAGAAATTATCGACGTTTCTTACAATTATCGATGCTAATGTAACATTTAATTGGGTTAAATTTTTTTTTTATTTTTTTTTATTTGTATATAAAATACCTACATTTATTCTAGTAAAGGAGTACACCCCAAATCCATATCTGAATCAGTTTCAGAATCGCTAGAACAATCTTGTAAATTTATTATAGACTCTTGTTCGCAAATATTATCAAATCGGACGTCCCGCTCCCAATCTTCTTAAATTAGTTTTCTGCATTTGGTTACCACCTTCTTCCAGTCTTCTGCAGATACATTGTCGACCGCACTCTTTAATAACTGCGACATTTTATTTGCCGTGAAAGGCGGTGTTATGTTGTGTCTGGCAGCGTAACCTTAAAAGAAAACATATTTTTACTAAGATTAATTATACAGTAGGTAATACTTAAAGTACCTATATAACTGAAATTCAAGCAAACAAACCTTTGACTTGGGCCCAGATTAGCTCGATCGGATTATAATGGCAGTGGTACGGGGGTAGTCTTATGACATTATGACCCTTTTCATGAGCTATATCATCTAAGACATACCTTGGAGTACTGGGTTTGTGCAGACCAACGAGTCTTAATAATTCATTTTTGAACATAGTTTCATTGGCCTCTATTCCTTTTTCTTGAAGCCATGCAATGATTTCTAATTTTCTGTTTGCCGAAGTTGGTGGTTTGTGCTTTTGGACCGAGTGGTATGGGGCGTTATCCATAATAATGCAATGTGGCTCCTTTATATTATCTAATAATTTAAAAAACCACTCCTTAAATTTTTCAAAATTAATTTCCTCGTGGTAATTAGTTTTATTTAAAATATCGATATTTTATAGTCTGTGGTCACGTTGATTCATTACTGTCTGTACTACTATGAAATTCAGAACTTCATAGGCGTGATTTTACTGACAGCTGTCACAGAGATCAAGCTATCTTTTACGAAGTATAATACAATTATTTCCCTACCTACTGAATACATTATGATACGCATTAGAGAATTGAGAATCGAAATAGCACAACACATAAAAGCACAACTGAATGGTAGCAAATTTTGTTACATGAATATAAAGAAAATACAAGATGATCTGACCAAGATTATGTCTGGACTTTAAAAGAGACTGTGACCTCTGAGTTTGTTTCGGCCTTTTTTCTCAGAGTAGTCAGATAGGAAACGCCGACCTCATCTAGTTTTTAAAAATATGATCGACGTGTAAAAGTGTTTGTACAAACCTGTAGGTTTGGACACACTTTTATTTCTGTAAGTATACAGAAATAAATCATTTATCAATGTGATAATATACAAAAAAGAAAACTTATTTAAAAGGAATAAAGTGACACTGTGATGAACGATTCATCTAGTAATTAATATTGGTGCCGATTTTCTTGTCACAAAATCTCTAAACTAGACTAAATCTCACCAAAATTTCGTTTATTCCTGTAAAACGACGATTTCCCATTCTGAAATTTACTAATGTGACACAACTTAACAAAGTTTTAGTTTGACAGCACTAAGATGGCACTGAGATTATAATTTAGTGAAAATGGCAATTTTGCTATTCTGAATTTTACGTTTTTCACCAAAAATTTCACCAAAACTTTTCCACCAAATTTTCACCAAAAAAATAACAGTATAGGCCCCAAAATATTATATTCGTAACAACATAAAATTACAATCGATACAGTTGCAGAAAATCACATTTAGAAGTTGCTAAGTGCTACTGTACATACATAAAATCACGCCTTCTTTCTGTGAGGGTAGGCAGGAACTACAGAACGCTACCTGCCGCGATCCTTACATTCAGCCAGTCACTGATTCTCAATTGATAACCATACAAAATAACTATCATAGGATATGGATCATTATAATCAGGTTAATTGGAATTAAAATTTGCACTAAAATATCGTATCTACATCTATGTTATAACCAAGATATTTCTGCTCCAGCTAATACAAGCCGTTCCAAAATTACGACCCCAGTCAGGGGTGACCTATTTAATTTCTTCCCGGGGCCCGGGGCCAGGGGCCCACAGGCTTTTATTACGGTGTTAGACCGACAGTGTACCGTATTGAAAATTAGCCTCCATAACATAGGGAAGATTCAACCGTAAGCAAAACGCTTTGATGGCAAATTGGCTATCATTGAACACATAATATTTTTGTACTCAGAGATTGTAGAGATTAGCCGGCCGATCAAAATAGGCGAATCTTGCCATAATCAGCATATAGCGTTCCTACTGCTGGGACACTGGCCTCCTGTCCGTGAGAGGGAGTGGGCCGTAATCCACCACGCGGGCCCAGTGCGGGTTGGTAGATGTCGCATGTCTTAGAATTTTTGGTTCTAGTACATGCCGATTTCCTTACGATGTTTTCCTTCACCGTTTTGAGAGCAGTGGTGATGAAATAAATTGCAGAAAGTACAGCGCCTGCCTGGGTTCGAACCCACGACCTGCAACTCGTAAGTCGGGGCCATCACTGCTCGCGAATATTGGAGTGTCGTAAAAACCTAGGGTTTCCTAGAAAAGCGGTTCTGTCATATTATATCAGCTGTCATGAAAAACTGTTATCTTCACCAGCATTGGAAATTAAGGTGGTTAAACGCTCTGTATTTGGACAGCCGTTATTGTGTGATCGTTCACCAACCAACCACAAATTAAGAACCAAGCAACCGAGCTGTCGAAGCATTTATCCATTTTATTTTATTTATTAAGGGATAATAAATAACTAATTAAAACGTACGTAGGTCAACAAAACTTTAAGTAGTAATGTAGCAGTCCACTGCATTATCCGCAAATAAGACATATTTTAAGACCAGCGGTTGCCACTAGACGAGCATTACGAAAACTAACAAATATTTTGAAATAAATAAATAAGTTACTATAAAGCTAACTATAGCTACAAACCTAAATCAGATCAGAAACAATTTAATTTACTTAAATTGTACAATAAATAAATAATAAGTAGGTAATGATAAGATTACAACTAAGATAACATTTCCATGCTTTCTTGGGAAACAACAACAACATCTTATACCTAGGCTGTATATATATTCATAGCAAATAAAGTTCTGATTCTGAAACCAAAGCTATACACGGTGATTTTTAATTCACTGTTAACCTTTCAGGGCGTGAAAGTACTCATGATTATGCGCAACTTTTACTATGGGACCAACTCTGAAATGTCGAAAAAAATATCAGCTGTTTCCAATGATAAATAAATAAAATAAAATAAATAAATATCGTCTGACATTGCACACAGCACCACAGGAGCAGTGGTGGCCCAGTGGTAACGGCCGCGACTTACGAGTTGTAGGCCGTAGGTTCGAACCCCGACAGGCGCTTTACTTTGTGTAAATTATTTCATCACCACTGCTCCGTGCCTCGGAAAGCACGTTAAGCCGTTGGTCCCGGCTGTCATTCGTGGATCTTTGACAGTCGTTACGGGTCGTCAGAAGCCCGAAAGTCTGACAACCAGTCTTACCAAGGGGTATTGTATTACCCAGTAACTGGGTTGTGGAGGTCAGATAGGCAGTCACTCCATGTAAAATACTGGTATTCAGCTGCATCCGGTTAGACTGGAAGCCGACCCCAACATACCTAGTTGGGAAAAGGCTAGGCAGATGATGATTGCACACAGCACCATCTAGTTCCAAGTTAAGCACTTAATTAAGGCTTGTGTTATGGATACCAGATGGTTGATACACTACTTAAATACATTTTTTTTTTCGTAAATACATACATATTATAAATATACATCCATGACTCGGGTACAAATGTCCATATTCATCATACAAACATTTGCCCCTACCGGGATTCGAACCCAGGACCATTTGGTTTCGCTGACTACACTTAGCCACTGTAGCCACTACACCAAACGTGTCGTCAAAATAAACAAATAATATAGGTTTTATAGTTGTAAGAAATAAGTATATTTTTATAATTGTTTTGTTGCTAAAATATTTCTTTTTCTAAAAGATTATCTAACGTTTATTGGTACTCTATGAACCAAATGTTTGCTAAGAGGTTTGTTCTGATTGTATTATTTTTTATTTTTATGTGTCTAAAGAGCTACCACATAAATTAATGTGATTCTTGACTGAACTTTTTTATTTTGACTTTGTCCTAAATATCCATAATTTTCATTAATTTACTGAACAATCCGAAATGCCAATAAATGGGACGCCTATATGCTGATAGTTGGCGAAAGCATGCCAATATTTGGGAAAAACGTGTGTATAAAAAATAAAATAAAAATAATCCTAAAAATAATGAAATAGTAGAATTTTCATATATTCAAAACGTAGATTAACTCTCATTCTGTCATGCTTATAAATTTCTTATGCTGGCAACATTTCTTATAGACAGTTTTCACGATTTAAGTGGCAAGTGATCCTTAAAGTGCCAATAATTGGGTACTTTACCCCTACCTAATAATTAAAACTTTTTACTTATAATATCATTGGCTGTTTCATACAAAATGCAATATTTACCCGATGAAAATGTATGCAACAGATGTAGTTTATTTTTGCTATTTCGTAGTTGGTCTCATAATGAGAGTTGCTTATAATCATGATTCATGAGTTATTTCACCTCCTGCAAGGTTAACAGTGAATTAAAAATCACCGTGTACTTATAAGAGATTTTAATGCGATCGTCACGTCACTGTCTCGCAACATTACAGTCAGTAATGATTTGACAAAATGACAGTTCAAGACTGACATTATTTTGTCTAGTTTTTTATCGGCGCGAAAAAAGTGTTATTTTACGTAACACACTTAGGTACAATGACAATTACTTTCATAAAATTCATTGCGTTATTGACATTATTGAACAGATGAATTTTTCAAACATATAAAGCAATGAATTAGCAATTTCCTTAAAAAATGTTTCGGATTATGATTAAAAATATGTTACGCAATTAGAGTGCAGGTCAGCTTAGTTGCCTGCCAACTGGGTTCGTTCAATTCGCAGATTACTTAACATATTTTTGATGTGAAACATCTATAGCCGCACGTAAAACCGATATCCGGGCGTGGCGACAAAAAGCCGTGGCGACGCGTCACCACGCTATATTTTAAATAAAGAACAATTTATTTCTTTTAAAAAACGGAATTTTTTGTTTTTGATTATGCCATATTTATTCTTTCATACTTATTTACTATATATTATTTTGTATTTTATCATTATTACTAGGTACAAGATGCACAAACTCAAACTCAAAGCATTTAAATCAAGCTCAAGCTCAAAGCAGAAATATGAAGCTAGTTGCCAATTCGAAAGCGTAGTAGGTACCTATGGAGAAGAATAGCCAAGAAACTCCACGGACACTCTTTTAAATTATATTGTTACATAAATAGTAATAGTAGTTGGTTTTCGATGTTTCACATGTGCCAGATTCACGACTCAATTTTTTATTTGTTTCCTTATCTCTCAAACAATATATTATCACCAGATCCCTGATGATAATATAGCAGATATCTGCTACCTACAACCCACTTTCATTCAAACATATCCGTCTGCTTGCCAACCTAAATCAATCAGTCTGCCTAGCCTATCCCCAAGTATGCAGGTATCGGCTTCCAGTCTAACCGGATGCAGCTGAATACCAGCATTTTACGTGAAGCGTCTGCCTATCTGACCTCCACAACCCAATTACTGGGTAATATGATACCCCCTTGGTAAGACTGGTCGTCAGACTTTCGGGCTTCTGACGACCCGTAACGACTGTCAAAGATCTACTAATGATAGCTGGGACCAACGGCTTAACGTGCATTCCGAGGCACGAAGGGTCTCGATATGTGACGCGGTTCGAGTGTCATCCATACACCAACCGCGGTAAGCGATGCTTAACCTTTGATCGACCCGTCGGCTGTTATCATTTAGCTTGCCAAGCTATTAAACGAAAAAGCCAATAACTATTTACGCTAAACGTACGATAAAAGCCAAGTGTGATTATCGATTCCCTTTACATAATAGCTAGAAGTTGTTTATTCTTAATTTTGTACCGCCATTGTTCCAGCCTTCGATTGGTTCTCTTGGCTTCACTCAATTTCGGACGCGCGTCATCTATTGTTTGTATTCAAGCCGTTTTGATGGACAGTGTGAATAGAGTTTTTGATAGATATTGACTTTTGTTATGGTTTATATTGAAATTGATTTTGTGTAAGCTATATATACCTACTGCTTGCTTTTTTGAGTGTTTCATCATATTTTAGGGAGGCATTAAAAGAGCCTCCACGCACTTACCTACGTTTGATGCACTCTGGACAGTCACTCTTGTTACCAACTTTGCTGACTAAGTAATCGTTCATAACGTTGATGAGCTCATCTGCCTAACTTCTTCCCAAGTATTTTGGGGTCAGCTTCCAGTCTAACCGAATGCAGCTAAATACCAGTATTTTACATGGAGTGACTGCCTATCTGACCTTCGCAACCCAGTTCCGCTTGGTAAGACTGGTTGTTAGACTTTCGGGCTTCTGACGACCCGTAACGACAGTCAAAGATCCACGAATGACAGCCAGGACCAACGGCTTAGCGTGCTTTCCGAGGGACAGAGGAGTCTTGCTATGTAAAGATTGACACCAATCTACGGACCAACCGCGGCAAGCGTGGCTGAACCTGATCGATCGAGCCGGGCGGCTGTTACTTATTGCTTAGCCACAAGCCCTTCACGTTGATGAGCTATTATTGAATAGCTTGTACTGACAAGCTTTTAAAAGCTTTCGTACAGGCACCATATAAAAAGAAAAGCCAAAACCTATACTTTTTTCCAGGTTCACCAAGCATTCTGCTTTGCATTTACTTTAATTTCGGAAGTCGGTGTCTTTGGTTTTTTGTTTTTTTTTTTTTGTTGTTTGCTACTGATTTCCGAAATTAAAGTTATTTTTCACTTTGTAGTGTTTTTTTGGAAGCCTGTGGTTTTTTTTTGTGTAAAAGTTTTTTATTTTTACTTTTTAGTTGTGGTACCTAACCCAAACAAAGTCGTATACCACTCTTAGATACCACTACCTAAAATGCACTACTTGCAAACTACTTGCAATAGTGACAGGAAGTTATTACAACATCATCAACATACACTAAGTGGAAAAAAATACGTATTATTGAAGCTGGCTCAAAAACCACTCATCAGAACTTGACCAAATTTATATGAGACCAGTGGGGAAGTATATCCTTTCAAACAAAAGAAGAATTTTTCAAATCGGTTTATAAATGATGGAGTTCTGAAAAGTCGGTTCAAAATGAGAGTGTACTCCTTCGAGGATCCAGGAACAATAGGCGCGATAGTAAGTTTTAACCACATTTAAACAGACTGTAAAACCAACCGTAGTATTGCTGAAATAAAGCTTGACAGAATATGATTACTGCTATCTGACTTCCACAACCCAAGATCTGTTGAACATGATTATGTAGGATCACTCTTTTCGATTTCTCATTATTCATAAGCCATCAAAGATATTTGTAAAGCGCTCAGGTGGATTATCATGCTTTCCGAGACACAAAGAGTTCGCAATGTCTATAGAACGGAAACCCATTTAAAATATGACCGCTGCAATCACAGCTTACCCTCAAAGTTACAATGTACGACCTCCTACCTATATGCACCATCGTAATTCCTTTTCACTAACTCAAAGCCTTTCCAAAAACTTGATACTTAACGTATTCCGAGCTCATTAGGAAGGACTAACGACCGTCGGATTATGGCCTCTCCCGTAAAACTTCGCGCGGACCGAAACTCTGGCCGGCCGGAATTTCGCCTCCCCTTTCCGACGTGGAAATTTTTTGATTGCATACGCGGCTGGAGTTCGGGCTTTTGGATCGATGCATGAAGCTTTTGGGTGGCCGGAATTTGGTAAAGGTCACTTGCGGTTACGAAGGTAAATAGCGTTTGTAAATTTTTTGGAGCTGTTTACTGTTTTATTTTTGTTCGTTTGATGTTTTTAAATTAAGAGGATTTGTTTGCGCGATTCGTATCATTATCAAGTAGTAGGTATAATAAGTGTCAGATAACGTAATACTTTTTATGAAGCATAATACCAGTTTTATCTCTCCCATTTCAAAGCTGGCTTTCCTCTTGTACAGAGAAGGATCGAGAATCCTGCATCGATCAGCACGCCTGCTCACTGCGTGTTGCAGATTTTAGTTCATAAAGTCCAGGATGAAGACGATAATCCCGGCCACCGCCGTAGGCGCGGGCCTGCGGACGGCGGGCAATGGGTAGTTCGCCGTCCGATAAGGACCAGGCCCGGGTCAACGGCGCGTTGTGTTACACGCGCGCCTCGAAGAGATGTCAGCACCAATAACGGGGTCCGCTAGGGCCGATGCCTGCCAGGGTTGCGGGAACGTCCGAAAGGGTTACCGTGGCTCCTGGCACAGGCAACTGAAGGAACACGGGTGGGTTTTAGTCAGTAAGAGTCTGACACGCCCTCCCGCTCCATCCAGAGCAGGAGAAATCATTTGATGATATCCCGCCCTCAAAAAAAAAAAAGGGTGAAGACGAGGATGAAGGAAAACTTCAACATATTTCCTATAAGGCGAAAACCAGGTACATTAACTGTGTAAACAAGAAAACAACCTCTTTGGACGCTTTGTTATGCAGTAAGTATTAGTTATGCAGAAAACGTCGTTAAAGTGAAGTAGGGTAGGCTGGACAATAAACAGTTGTTAGGAATTACAAATAATTAGTTGCGTATGCTTCGTCCATAATAAGGGGCTCGTGGCTAAGTAATAACAGTAAACTAAGTAGTAAGTGGCTAAGTAAACTGTCATGCACATGCAGAGAAATTAATTAAAGCTTATTCTTATGTGTGCACTATGTTGCTTAATGGACCTTCGAGCCGGATTTTTAAAGTGAAACTACTACTCTGGTTCATTATATTAGTACTGAAAATTAATCGTAACGAGTTATTATTCCTCTCAGAGGTAAAATTGTCCCTAACAGCTAAAGGTGATGTTTATGGACTACTTATGTCACAGTCATGACGTGCAGCTGTCGACGATTTCTGTTTTGTGCTCGTGATTAGAGATCTCTTTGATAGTTTTACTTTTTTCTTAATTATTAGGGCTAATTATCTTTTTGTATGCACGTGTTTCTGTGACAAATAAATCTATTTTTCTTTCTTTCTTAATTACTAGCCTTTGCCCGCGACTTCACCTGCGCGGAGGTTAGAGAGATTTAAAGTATTCTATGTGGTAATCCGGTATATCTGTGCGCCAAATTTAATCCAAACCCGTTCAGCCGTTTATTGCGTGATAGAGTAAGAAACATCCAAACTTACAAACTTTCACATATTTTGTAATTTTAAGTAGGATAGTAGTATGGTTAAATACCCTAGAAAATTGCAAGTCTTGTTTATTAATAGAATCGATCGCCCTATGCTACGTTCCAAACTGAGTTTCTTTACAATGAAGTGCATAGACAAACAGTATTAACGGAGGAACTCTTCAACATTGCTTGCATCAAATTGAATATTCATGTTCTTGCGAAAGCCGAGTACAATAAATGCTAAAACATGCTTTTTCTATCCACGTAGAGTTTTCCCAACTATGGTTACAGTCGGCTTTCTACTGGACTGTACGCTAGTTCAGGATATTTTATAGTACGTAAGCTTTAGGTAGCTTCATTATATTTAGTGCCTTATCAAAAATTCAGTTTTTAATTGATTTTTGAAAACCAAACTACGCTCTAAGAATTGAATTTATTATTCGTACTGACAGTTATATCATAAAGGAGTCTGCCCACTACACCGTATCATACCATGAACGTGCTAGGAACGACACGTGTCAGGCAAAAACATATTCTTTGTATTGAAAAGTATGCCAATTATGCCAATTATCAGGACAATCTAGGATCTTGACAAAATTAAAACTTGTTGCTACTTTAATTGTATGGTTTGTTATTTTTATGACATTGGTTTACATTCTGTGACTACTTTAACTCACACACTGACATATTAATTGGTTACATAATTTGGGAAATCGTATACTTTTACAATGTTTGTAAATATGTGAACACCATGTATCTATCATTTAATTAACTTATTTATCATTGCTACGTTTATTAAATTCTTTTTACCTATTTTGGTAGGGTAATTTTTATTATAGGTGCATCGTCTTCACATATAATTATATAATTTTAATGTATACAAAGTATTGTAACACATTTTAAAAGAGTAACGATGGAGTTTCTTGTCCATTCTTCTCCATACGAAACTACCTTTTGGAAGGGGCGACTAGAATCAATTCTATTTAAATGTTAATGTTGACGTTCAAAAGTGCCTTTTATGTGCCTATTTGAAATAAATGCTTTGACTTTGACTTCGACTTTGATTAGACCGTTCCGTCACCGACCAACATCGTCGCTTGCTATGCACGGAGCGTCAACAATGAGAGTTTTCTGAAATGACGTTCACTAAGTGGCAGCACTGAGACGTCAGGTTCTGGCATCTGTCAAAAGTGTCAAAGTGCCTATATTTTTATTAGTCGTGACTGATGGAGCCAGAACCATAAAAATAGAATAGAATAGTCGTGACTGAATGAATGAAACGAATGTTGAACGTCATCATATATTTTATATTCACTGTCGAAATGGAAGACCTCTTGTCAAAGTGGCGCCAACTGGTGGCGTGAATTTTCATGAAAACCCTCATTGTCGACGAGAATATTTTACCGGTGCCGATACGCTCCGTGCATGGCATATTCTCCCTCGACTTTTATTATAGAGCGGCGTGAACTCAGTAACGTCGTGATCGTTGATGTTATGGTTTTCTCTTTCTTCCATGTCTAAAACAATGACTATCATTGCCAATTCACTCATGGACAATTCTATTATACAGGGTGTTTGGTGCATCGTGTGCCAAATTGAAATGGTCGACTGAAGGGGTCATTCGCTAGCCTTTCAGACCCCTTAACACCCCTCATGCTCTGTGGATTTTTTTTTATCGACTTTTTATTGTTTTCCAAAAAAAGACCCAAATTTTACATTCAAATACAGATTAAAAAAAAAAAATAAGGCGTAGACTCTGAATTTTAATTTTATTTCGATGTGTATTGTTTAAGAATACATACTTTTAAATACAAAATTAGTGATATTAGTCACCTAGTTCTTTTTTAATTCACTCGCAAAGGTAAAACTTAAATTAAAGCTGTACATGTTACAGCTGTTTATAAGGCTACAAAAAAAAAACAAAAGCGACCGGGATCTTCCAACTCCCTCATTAATTCTCCAGTCTATCCTCTTTCTAATGATGTGCCACATGCCATAAAAGTATTTTAACAACTTTGTGAATTCGCTAGAATTGTGAATCAAGTCACACAAAACTACATTCCAAATTCTAATGAAAAAATATTTATTGCGGAACTGTTACTTGAGAAAGAGGTAAAATTTGTTTTCTCACTCTTTCACGGTAAAATCTATCTTCTATCTCTTTCTTGCATACCTTAAATCGGTTTGAACAAATCGCGCCATTTTTTTAGTCGAGACATCACTGCCTCTGCTACCTAACGTGTGTGCTAGTTCACCATACTCCGCGATTCTTTTATTACTTTGTTATCGTTAAGTTTTGTTGGTTCTTGTTACATTTGTTTAATTTTTGTTGTTATTGTTAAACTTTGAGTTTTTTGTTATTGCAATGGCGACGGTGTTAAGGGGTCTGAAAGGCTAGCGGATGACCCCTTCAGTCGACCATTTCAATTTGGCACACGATGCACCAAACACCCTGTATAATAGCCATTGTATATGAATAATTTTCTCAACAAAAGTATTCACGCGCTCTTCCTGAAGCGCCTGCCTCACGCTTAAACACAGGTGAACTACTACAAGTGATAGAACGGGATCCGTACGGATATGACGCGCGGATAATACTCGGGTGCTACGGTCACTAACACCGTTATGCACGGGTATGATACGCTGTTGATACGTTCTAGTGGCAATAATAGTCCGTGTCATGTTCTTTTTCGTGGCTGGCCTATTCCCTAAGATCGGCATCCGTAGTTTCGGCTGGAGTAACAGGCGTTTCCTACTCTGTATCACTTAAGGACATAAGGATTAGTTTGGTTTCCGAACTAAGAATGAATGACAACATGTTTTGACAGTTGTCTTTACGCCAGACGGGTTTCTGTCAGTCCGAAAATCTGAATTTGACACTTTGTTTTGACGCATCAACTACTTTCGGACGGGCCTGTAGCTTCGTTGATGGACTTAGACAGTAGACCCCAGATACGTTCATAGCACAGTCATGATATTACGGTATAGTGGGCAGAATCCTTAACTTTTACTTAATACATTTAACGTTACTTACGTTTAGCGCTAAACGTATTTAAAACATCATGCTGTATCTGTCGTCTTCAAATACTTTTAATGCTAAACGTTACTTACGTTTGGAGCTAAACGTATTTAAAACATCATGCTGTCTCTGTCGTCTTCAAATATCTGTTAAAATTCGTTTAGCGTTAAATGTGTTTAGTGATTTCTGCCCCATTGGTCTCGAAGTCGCAAGCGCAACTGCTGAGTGGCCTGGCTTCGATTCCCAGATCGGGCAAAGTATTATTGGGTTTTTTCATTAGGAATTTCTCAGTACTCGGAACAGTCCAGAGTTTGGAAGTTGGCGGTGTGATACCCCCGTGCCACGGAAAGCACGTGAAGCCGTTGGTCCAGCGAATGATCTCTCCTCGGTCGTGTCTGATAGCCGTCCCATTGGACTATGAGAGTGAAGCAAAAGAGAGTGCACTTGTACCTACCTACGCACACACTTGTGCACTATAATATCTCCCGCGCCGAAGGCTAGTCTCCGCTGAGATTGGCCGCCATGGCCGAAATACGGTTTGGAGGACTACACTACACACATTTGGTGATTTGTGGTGAACAACAATGAGTTTTAAGAATAGCACCGTTATGCCGTTTACGATTTAGTGCCTCATACAGAGGTCCCCAAACTTTTTGTAAGGTAAGGAGAACTATCTCTGTGTATGAAAAGTGTCCGTCAAAATGTGCTACATAAGGGTGGCGCTACAGTAGCCACCGGGTAAATTTTAAAAGCAATAATTTTAGGTCATGTTTACAAAATAATGTTGGACTACGTAGCTAACTATTCTAGTCACAAAAAATATTACATTTTCTAACTCGGCATACTTCAATCTGTTAATTTTCTAACTCGGCATACTTCAGTCCGTTAACAACTGCTACATTCATACCACACCATTTGCCTACGCTAGCGCCATTTTGGAGGGCTTTTGAACTATTAATTACTGTTTAAGCTGGACACTTTATCAACTTTCTCCCCATTAGAGATAGTGCTTAACCTCTACCCTCCATAAGTGAGATGTAGAAGAAAAAAATCAACCTACGACTTACAGGTCGTCTTCGACGCCTGGGGGTCGAATAGACCACTTTGGGTATCTTTGGCCTAATACCGTAAAATGGGGTGAATAGAAAGGTTTTCAACTTTTGGATCGAAATTTTAGTATGTTTTTATCAAATTCAAAAAGTAACAGTTATAGTGTCTTGTGAGTTAAAGCGTAATAAAGTGTTTTCAATTAAAGATTAACTTATTTTCCTTCTCATTTATTTAATAAATTACAATATGTACGCGTTTTCTATTTACCCGCGATATGGGTGAATGGAGTCGAAAAGGGGGTCAATAGAAAAAAATGCTAGGGTTGTCAAAATGTATTTATGGATTATTACAAACAAAAACACAAACCTAAGTACAAATATATTTACCTATTATTTGACCATTATTTTTCAAAAAATACAACAGGGCTGGTAAATTACATTTTTAATGCAACACAATTAGAGCAAAACACCAGTATAAAAAACTTTAAAAGTTTTTTATACTGGTGCTGTTTTTTTCTATAAAATACACAACAGTGTATTTTATAGAAAAAAACTGTTTATTCCGTCAGTCAGAAAAAATATTAAGAATTATTATATTTTTACCCAATAAACATCTTCATTAAAAAAAAATAAACGATCTTATAAAAGTGAACTATTCCTTCTAAATACCTACTTGTGATGTATGCTTATAGAAGCATACATACACAAGTAGGTATAGAATTGTCCTTTGCTTCAGCATAATTATTATAAACTTCACATCATATAAACCAACAAAAAACTAAACCTAGCAAAGAAACTAAATAAAATCAACAAAAAACAAAACCTTTGTGAAACAAATAAAATCAAAAAATGAAGTTAACATATTCTTTATCAAAAAAAAATTTATTAAAAACAAAAATGTATCAGGTATAATTTTGGTTGGCAGCCCTAGCAATGACAATCCTAATCACCCCAAACGCATTGCTTCTCACCCCTCGTGCACTTCTATTCAGCCTTTACGCGTTTCTATTTACCCCATACTCAATTCTATTCACCCCTCAGGCGTCTTCTTTTCACCCCGAATTTATTCAATTTATAGGTAACATAACATTTGGGCATATTTAGAACAGAAATCATGCTTAATTTGGCTTACCTTTAAGTTTTCTCAATAGTTAAATAACAAACACTTTTCAACAATTCGTATTGATGGCGAAATTCAATCGTAGTACCGAACAGAAATAAAAGTTTTACACAGCCCAAAATCGCAACCGTTAGTTGATCACTTTTACACATTATTTTTCGCATTTAGGAACAACTTCACTATTAATGACGGTGTTGCCATAACAGAATCAATGTTGCCGTATGTAAAAAAATCAAATGTAGCTAATTTCATGTAGCACAGTGAGAACATGGATGCAATGTAAAAAGTTTCGTTTTTTTTTCTATTCCCCCCTTGAATTCTATTCACCCCATTTTACGGTACCGCTTTTAAAATCGATATCTCAAAATTAATCGCTAGTCCTTAAAAACGTTACGTGTCTTTCAAACAAGATTGTTTGTATATTACGATGTTTCTGTGTTGTTGTTTGTCAAACAAACTGGTAAACAATTCCTACGGGTAGGTTTTAGGGTTCCATACCCAAAGGATGCCAACAGAAAAACCAAAGCAAAATTGTTAACCCATGTGCCAAAAGATGGCGGTGTTAGTTTAGCGGCGAATCCTGAATCGCGGTGATAAGAGTCTCCGGCGATTAACTAGGTCAAATATTTTTTTATGCTAAAATCATCTCAATACACGGTTGTGAGATTATATCTAGTTGGTCCAATATAATATCTTCATTCTTGCTAACGTATTGAGTGCTGCAGAAGTGAGAAGTGTTTTACTGTGAAAGTTAGTAGGTAAGAATTGGGGTTTCCAGATCAGATAAGATCTGGAAACCCGCAATTCTCACTCATTCATTCAGATCCTAAAAACTCACAGTTTTCACTATTCAATATAAAGTGAAAATTTATTAAAACGCAAATAAGTATTTCGGGCATCAATCCATCAACCAATTCATCATGATCTTACATCCGATTTTTTATGAACAGTCTGTATGTCGATAAGTCGAACTAACATACAAGCATCTTCATCATGAGTATAAGACACTTGAATATAAGATAATGAGTGTTTTCTCGTAATTTATATAAAATAATCAGTAGAGCGTACCGGTGGCTTATCCTTATCTCCATGCAAGCTATTTGATAGTTCACACTACCACCTAGGTATGCAGCACATTAGAATTCTGATAGTTGAATGCGCTCAAACATTCTCCGATGTCGTCTTATATCAGATTTCTGATATACGTCACTATGTCACTGTCTATCAATTGATTATACTTACTAAGGTATGTAGGTATTACCTACTTATTTATTTCATCCTCAAAAGAACCTACACATATACAAATCTGATTGATGATTTTCTGTTATGAAAAAAAAAAACAGGTATAGGCCGAGTACCTACCTCCTAAAATGATGCCCAATTTACGCATGAAAAGTCTAAGTTACTGGATCCTACCTACTAGAAATAACAGGCGTGAAGATAATGTTGATCTGGGTTACGTAGATGAAGTATTGATATTTGTACTAGAGAGTGCATACCTATATCTACATCAACTATTTTTATATGTGTTTTATAATGTAGGTATAGTTCTTATAAATCACGAAGCGACGTGTATTATTCAACTATCAACCTTACACTCATAGCCTTAAAAGTTACATGACGTTGCTTAGTGACGTAAAAGAACGTGGGTGCTTATGTGAAAGGTAAAATAAAAATACTTTATCATTTAATAAGGATTATGATTTATTTACAGCATGTTATCTGATACTTTTACAGCAATTTCTTTAACCGATTTATAAATATCGTCCATGAATATGTTTTTAACTACATGCTGCACGCACAATTCGGCATTACAATTACATAGCGAACTTATGGTATCAGGAAAATTTTCCACATCATAAACTTCGATCCTGATCACTTTAGCACCACGCGTAAGTTTTTTTACACAGGTGAATGCAGCTGTTGAGCATCTCTTGAGCTGTTTGCTGCTGGGCCCCTCCAGATTCAGTTGTTTTTCGTTTTTCTGTCCCGCCACCATATTCATAGGAACAAAGTTGAAGAGGTCGTTTTCGGAGTCCTTAAAATAAAAATACAAAATGCAATTAAAGTCGTGTTGTATTAGGCGTACCTGCAAACATACGTTAGATTTGAAAACTCTGATGTCAAGGATCTAATTGTATGTTTGAGCTGCTACAATATTCAATCAATTAATATGTTTTTTAACCGACTTCTAAAAAAGGAGGAGGTTCTCAATTCGGATGTTTTAAGTACATAAAAATAATGTAATATTTTTAATTGTTAGATAAAAAACACTTACCGACATTACGCAATGCTACCGTTTTAGCCAGTCAGGACTCAGAACTCAGCAGGAGCAAAAATTGAAATGAACGATTTTAATATATTTTTTACCATTTATATACTAATTTAATTTTAATCAATAGAGTTCAAAGTCGTACATTTGTGTTAGATGTTGATATCCAGGACAAAAATGGTATGGTGAAATTGAAACCTCCAGACATCACGGCGCCAAACATTTTATTGTTTACTATAAATATATATTGATAAAATAAACACTACTGTACGTTTGTTCACTGTAATTTTTTCATACATTTTATTGAGAAGATTCAGCAAGCAAAACCATCGCATGTAAGTAGTATGTCTAATTTGCAATGTAAGTTCTAATTTCTTATAAGGAGATGGATCAAAACAAAATGGCAATATTGACATACTATTGTTACGCCTGGTTCTGCCTGCTATTATTATCTTATTTTCCAACTTATAATTTTAAACTCACCAAAAGAAAGGTAATGTTCAACGGTAATGTCACCGTCTTTTGCTTGACATAGTCGGGTAATTCTCTTACTGCGTTAAATTAGTATAGAATAAATTAAAAATAATGTTGTAATTACATTAATATTATTATATCACTATCACTAGTCGCGGTATTTAACTAGTATGTAAGACTTGGACTGTAGTTACTATACCTAGTCAAATATTAATGTACACTTTAGATATAATGATTTAAGGTTGAGATTTGTAGATTTGGTTATGATTGCAAAGCATTTGTTCCGTGAAGAATTCCTGAGTCAGGATTTTAGGGTCTCGCGTGCATTACATATATGGAAAAACCTCACTAGATCCCGGCTATATAAATATTGGAGAGTGAATTAGGGACATCACTTCAGCTACCAGGAGCTCCAGATTAACATCAAGTACTTACCAAGAATCAACCTGCAATAAGGAAAAATGTAAGTAGTTCTTTAATAAAATATACATTAACTTACTTTTATTAACGCAGTCGTAGCAAAATGTATTGTAACTAGTAGCAGCAACAGCTAAGCGCCAAGGGGTTCGATCCCCCGAATAGAGCAATGAGCTATTAATATTCGTAATAGCAATCAATCTGCTCTTCTATTTATATTGTTCAGTTAATCTAGCGCGATATAGTATTGTGGTTTAATAGAGTATTATTTCTGCGATGGCTATGTTTCAGTATTCTAAAAATATGTATTTAAATAATAAGTGTAGATAGATAGATAGACAATAACAATAAAATAATAATTAATTGTACCTAATAGTGTACCTACCTGACATATCAAAGTGGGATGTGCGCTTGAATAATTATTTGATAGCATTCATATTTATTTAATTATTTGTTTCACTCCATTTCAGGTCGCACGAAAACGCCGAGACCCTTTTTCCCTCCGACGTCGACGAGGAACCTCAGGTTCCAAAAAAGAAGCACGACGGGCGAAAAAGGAAGCACGCATCAACTCGCACGACGAAGCCGGCACGAGGGTCGTGGTCGTCACCATCGAGAGCAAGTCCGATGCCAGGGCCGTCCACTTCCGCGACGCCTGCCGTACCGTCACCCCGTCCATCAGGTTCAAAGAAGCCATCGAGGAAGTGCACGGTGTACGATCTGTTTGGAACCGATAGCGAGGACGACGAGAAAGAGGTCCCTGCAGTTACTGGTAAAACACCGTTACCTTCATATATAACACGACGCCTTGCAAACGGCCATTCGCGCCAAACCCACGAAAACAAGCCGGGAACGCACTATATTGATTTGAAAATATACCGGTGCGATGAAATAGAGAAAGTCCCCCCAATGAATAGGTGGCGCCAAGCAATTGTCACGCTTAAAAATCAAACCTTTGACAATACAGATGCTTGGCAACATTTGTCTAATTTTATTATAGCTACACGAAAAGAGTATGTTAAGTGCCCACCAACATTTGTGTGTAACTATTATTGAAATAGTACTTAATTAAAAAAGTAGGTACTTAACCCATGATATAACACATGCCTATTCACATATACATTTTTTTTGTATTACTCTCTTCTAATAATTAGATAATTATTATTATATTTATAATTCAAGTTTTATCAAATCGGTTAAAAGTAAAATTATGTAATAAATAATTGGCAGATCACGATTACATTATTATAGATAGACACTATTGCAATGCTTAGATGTTTATAAATCAATTTTTTTTTTGTACTCTATAAATAAATAGATCTAAGATGTAAATCTATTGTAAGTATTGCAAAAGCAACCCTAGGCGGTACTTACTTATACATATAAATAAATCATGTTATCGGTTATTATAGAACTTAAGTGTTAGTAATAATTCTTAATACACCAAATTTGATTTAATTTTTATTGTTTTTTTTTCTTTCTTTCTTACAGTTACACCTAGATCCGGAATCAGAACAAATAACAACGATAAAATAATAATATGTCAAAAATGTCATATTGAAATACCCAAAATTGAATATCAGTATCATTTGAAAACAAATTTTCATAAATCTAATTGCATAATAAAAACTGAAATTGAAAATATCGATATAATAGCCACGGCTTTTAAAAAGAGAATAATAAGTTACAAACTGAATCCATCAATGGAATACCTAACACCTGAGGAATTCCTAATGGATAATCGGCATAAGGTCTTAAGACTAATTAACGATTGTTTGATAAAACATAATTGTGTTAAATTAAACTTTGAGCTTTTTGCTTATTTCATTCTTCCAAAATCTGATGAGCAACAGCTTAAATCGTTTAACACAAAATATGAAATTGTATATAATAATAATACAGATATAAATGAATTGTATTTGAAAACAATATATACATTTGACAGAAAGGTCTCAGAGTTTCAACATCGTGACTCTGGTTGGTCTTGTTTCTTTATAAGTCATCTAGAAATTAACATGAACAAATACTGTCCTATGAAAGGCGGCACCTATATAGATTTGCCGCAAGTAATAAAAAAAACTAGAAGTTGTTTAAATATTAAAAACAGCGATAACAACTGCTTTTTATGGAGTATTGTCGCAGCATTATATCCCACCGAAATTAATGTTTGCAGAATAAGTTCATATCCACATTTTTCAAAAGTTTTAAATATAGATGGTCTATCATTTCCCCCATCATGTAAAGATATTAAAATATTTGAAAATTTAAATCCCCACATAAGTATTAATGTATATGGATTGGATAATAAAAACATGGTCACTGGTCCTTTATATGTGACAAGTTCAAGAAAAAACCAGCATGTCAATTTATTGTACTTTGAACAGAAAGGTAACGGGCATTATTGCTTAGTAAAAAATCTGTTGAGATTGATCAAACGTCAAATAAGCAAACATAAAGGTAAAATGTACCTATGTGAGACATGCTTACAAGTTTTCACGAGTAAAACGAAATATAGTGCTCATAATAAGTGTCCAAAGATTATGACAATTTTACCTGAAAAAAACAGTATTCTTCAATTTAAGAACTTCGAAAGAAAACAAAAAATTAATTTTGTTATATACGCCGATTTTGAAAGTCTTTTACTAAACTGCGACATAAATGTAACTGAAAATACTCGTACCTATAAGGTTCACGAACCTTCATGTTTTGGTTACTATATTTGTTGTTCACACAATACGGATCTGAATAAGTATGTTACTTATAGAGGAGCTGATTGTGTAGAAGTATTTATAAAATATTTAATAAGAGATTTGGAGTATATTCACAGTATCTTATTAAATAAAATACCTATGACACTTTTAACTAAGGACCAAGAAAACGATTACAAAAATGCCACTACATGTCATATCTGTAATTATTTGCTTTTAGACGATAAAGTAATGGATCATGATCACATTACATCACAATACCGTGGCGCAGCACACTCTCATTGTAATTTAATGTTAAGAGTTTGTCCTTTCGTGCCTGTTATTTTTCATAACCTATCCGGCTATGACTCTCACCTATTTATAAAAGAATTATCAAAGTATGAAGGTGCTTTTAAAATTATACCAAAAACCAAAGAAAGGTATATGTCATTCACAAAAGTACTCCATACTAAGAATGCATTAAAATCAAGGCCAATTCAAGTTAAGTTCATAGATTCTTATCAATTTCTTAATTCAAGTTTAAGCACATTAGTAAATAATTTGAATGAAACCGACTTTGTTAATTTAACAAAAGAATTTCCAGATATTAGTTATAATCAGTTAAAGTTGTTACGACAAAAAGGAATTTATCCCTATGATTATATGAATGCGTACTCAAAATATAACGAGACTCAACTTCCATCGAAAGTTTGCTTCTATAACAGTTTGAATTGTCAACATATTAGCGATGATGAATACGTACATGCACAATCTATTTGGCAGTCATTTAATATTAAATCACTTGGAGACTATACAGATTTATATTTAAAGACCGACGTATTACTTCTTTCTGACGTATTTGAAAAATTTAGACAGACTTGTCTGGATCATTATCAACTTGATCCAACGTATTACATTACTGCACCTAGTTTAAGCTGGGATGCGATGCTACTGTACACAGGCGTTAAATTAGAATTAATTCATAGTTTAGAAATGTATGAATTTTTGGAAAAGGGAATACGTGGAGGCTTGGCACAATGCTCTCTTCGCCATGCTCAAGCTAATAATAAATATTTATCAAATTATGATGCTTCTCAAAAAACAACTTATTTGGTTTATCTTGACTGTAACAATTTATATGGTTACGCAATGACAAAGAAAATGCCTATTTCAGATTTCCGTTTTTTGACAACAGATGAGATTAAAACAATAAATGTGTTATCAATATCAGATGATTCTGAATATGGATATATTTTAGAAGTTGATTTAATATATCCTGAGAGTTTACATAATACACACAGTGATTTACCTTTTGCGCCTGAGAGGTTCATACCTCCTGGAGGCAAAACACCTAAATTAATTGCAAATTTATACGACAAATTCAACTATGTAATACATTACGTTCATTTAAAGGCATGTTTAATGAATGGACTAATTTTGAAAAAAATTCACCGTATTTTAACTTTTAGACAAGAAAATTATTTACAAAAATACATTGACTTGAATACTACATTGCGTCAAGCTTCAACAACCGTATTTGAGAAAGATTTTTTCAAACTCCTTAATAATGCTATATTTGGGAAAACGATTGAAAATAGACGCAAACAGGTTAATATCAAATTAGTTACCATGTGGGATGATTACAATAATAAAACTAACAAGCACCACGGTGCAGAAAAATTAATTGCAAAACCAAATCTGAAAAGTGTAGCCATATTTTCTGAAAATTTTGTTGCTATTCAATTAACTCCTGAAAAAATTATTTTAGATCGTCCTATCTACATTGGGTTTACAGTTCTAGAATTCGCAAAGGAACATTTGTATAAATTTCACTACAACTTTATTAAAAATAAATATAAAACTCGTGCAAAACTGTGTTATACAGACACAGACAGCCTTCTTTATTTTATAAATACAGAGAATATATATGAAGACATAAAAAATGATGTCGCAAAATTTGATACAAGTAATTTCCAGACTGATAATTGTTACAGCATGCCAAGAGTAAATACTAAAGTTCCAGGACTATTTAAAGATGAACTTGGGGGTGACATCATAAGCGAATTTGTAGGACTGAGAGCTAAACTATATTGTATAAACACTTCAAAAACTCGCATCACAAAAGCAAAAGGAATATCTAAAGCTGTTACTAATCGATTAAAATTATCTCACTACAGTAAAGCTTTAACAACCAATGCCAATTTCAAATGTAAAATGAATATAATTAAATCACTCAAGCATGTACTATACTCTCAAGAAATTCATAAAGTAGTATTAAATAGAACTGATGATAAGAGACATATACTCACGAACCTAATTGAAACTTTACCTTGGGGGCACTGTGAAACTTTATTTTGAGAACGAATTTCTGAATATAAATATGTTTATATAAATAAATTGTAATGTTATTATAATCATTGTTTATAATTAGTATAAGTCTATCATACATTATTAATTATGTGAGTGGTAGTGTTGATTTTTTTGTATTTAAATATGTATTATCTGAATAAAACATTTATACCTGATGCATGATTTTTTATTCTTGTTTTGGTTTTACAGTATTCTTCATTTTATTAATCTATAAGATCACTAATCACGAATATAAATACCATACTAAGATATTATTTACAGCAGTTATAAACTTGAAATGGATAAGTATAATGATACTGAATAATACGTTCGCTTTACATTTGGCATGACAACTTTAAACCAATCTCAATCATTTATTTTTATTATACTTAGGCTTTATATATCTATGTATGAGTAAAATTGAATTAATAGTCAAAATGAAGTTGATCAAACAACACACATTACTTAATGTCAATCATATAAATCTTGGTGACTCTGATAACCACATTAGGCATAGCATTCTGTTACCAAATACGATTCGTTGTATTATATGCGGTCCCTCGAATTGTGGAAAAACAAACGTAGTGCTTAGTTTATTGTTACATGAGAATGGTTTAAAATTTAAAAATCTTTACCTGTACTCGAAAACTAACTTTCAACCAAAATACAGGTTCTTACGAGAAGTTATAAAGAGAGTGCATCAGGTTAAGTTTTATGAATTTAATGATAACAAAGAAGTCATAGCCCCGGATGAAGCACTAACCAATTCTGTATTTATTTTCGATGATGTGGCATCTGAAAATCAAATAAACATTCGTAATTACTTCTCTATGGGTAGACATAAACAAATCGATTGCTTTTATTTGTGTCAAACATACTCTAAAATTCCGAAACAGCTGCTGCGTGATAATGCAAACTTTCTTATAATATTTAAACAAGACGATGTAAACTTGAAACATATTTATGAAGAGCATGTTAGTTCAGATATGTCCTGGAATCAATTCAAGAATATTTGTAATACAGTTTGGAGAGAGCCATATAACTTTGTTAGTATTTGCAAAGACTCCTCATTAAACAATGGAAGGTATAGACAAAATTTAGACAGCTTTTTTAAATTTTGAGCGAAAATGTGTAATTATATAAATCAATAACATATAAATCTAACTTAGTATTATATCTTCTTTGGCTGAGTACACTTGTTATAATACAACATGGATAAGAATATTAAAATAGAATTAATGAAGTCTGTAGACTCCATAAAGAATAAAATTAAACAAATGAAGAACCAGGAACACTCTATGAACTTGTCACTTGATAAAATGCTAAAAACCGTCACAGATCCCCTTAAAGCACTAGTCGATTCGAATATATCATTGGAAAAAATAAAGCATTTACAAAATACAACACCTCCAAATTCTGAAGACATTGAATTGGATGATATTAATACTAGTTCATCTACAAAGTTTGAAGACTGCGACGATCGAAAACCAAATTCTGCACAAAAATCTCCTACAAAAGAAATATCAGATGATTTAGAAATTTCGCTAGAGGGCCGTGATATCCATGATATTTATGATGGCGTAAATATACCGTTTGGAATAAGAAGTGTAAACAAAACATTGCTTATGGGTAATTCAGTAGTCTCATTTTCTAAAATCGATAGATTGAATGACAAAAGTATCATTTTAATTAAAGTCGGTGATGAATCCTATAATTTAACCCCTGGCTTGAAAGAACTTTTATTTCGAAAAAAACCTGATTTAAAATTAATAGCGAGCAAAGATAGACTTGTCTATAAGGATATGCTGCATTATACAAATGCTCATAAGAGAGATTTTAATCCTGATGGGCAAATAAGAGGCGATAAGGGAATAAAATATCGTGAAGTAATCAAACCATTATTTTCCGAATCGTTAAATGAAAATTTTCACACTGGAGGAAGCTTACCAACCCTAAAGAAATACAAAAATAACACTGACTGGGTATATTGGGATGACCCTAACGAACTGGTTGAGAGATTGAAACTATTAGTTGCTTCCAGAGATGCTGGCAACACAAACCATGATAATGAAATTTTATCGATAGTTGAAGAATTGAAAGAAGCTGGCATAATTAAAGAATAAATACTCAATATAATAAAATTTTCACTCAGTATTATAGACGGATTCAAAACAAATGTACACGAATTGTGAATATGAGCAAAACCGACGTGGTAAACGAAATTCATAAAAATGCGAGGGTGAACTTTCCACGAAGATGTGTTATTATTAAAGATATAGATGACCTGTGGCAAGCAGACTTAATCGACATGCAATCAATTTCAAAGCAAAATAAAAATTACAGATTTATTCTTGCTGTTATTGACACATTCTCGAAATATGCTTGGACTTTTCCTCTAAAAAGTAAAACCAAAGATGATGTATGTAACTCTTTTAATAAATTATTGGATAAAGGGCGTGTTCCTAAAAATCTGCAAACGGATAATGGAGCAGAATTTTACAATAATCAATTTCAAAAGCTTATGAAAACTTATCACATTAATCATTATTCAACCTTCTCAGCAAAAAAGGCTTCAATAGTTGAGCGATTTATCAGGACATTGAAATCGAAAGTCTATAAGGAATTTAGTTTAAGAGGCAGCTACAATTGGATAGATAGTACGCTTAATAATGTTATTTATAAATACAATCACACTTATCATCGGACAATTGATGAAGTCCCCGCTAATGTTGATAACATTAATAAAAAACATATATTAGAAAGGTATTCAAGGTTGGTTAAAAATCATAATATTAGAAGTAAATATAAAATTGGTGATTATGTGCGTATCAGTAAGTACAAAGGAACATTTGAAAAAGGTTACACTCCCAACTGGTCTACAGAAATATTTAAAATTCGAACGATACAAAATACAACTCCTATCACCTACTTAATAGAAGATACAATCAGAGGTCAGCCTATTTTAGGTGCATTTTATGCACAAGAGCTTCAAAAAACAAAACATCCCAATTTGTATCTAGTGGAGAAAGTTCTTAGAAGAAAAGGTAATAGGGTTTTAGTAAAATGGTTAGGTTTGTCTTCAGCTGAAAATAGTTGGATTGATAAATCAAATATATTATAATAAATATTAAAACATTAACTAACGACAATTCAAATTATAAGTATTTAATAAAGTGTTCAATCCAGATTCATCAGTCTTATAATGTGTATTGGAGAGAGTAGTCTTCTCAATTGGATTATAAATCACTTACCTTTTGAATTACACTTACCAGGATACAATTATTGTGGTCCTGGTACAAAATTAATTAAAAGGCTTACACAAGGAGATAACGGAATTAATAAATTAGACGAGTACTGCAAAGATCACGACATTGCCTATCATAAATCATCAAACTTAAAGGATCGACACGAAGCTGATTTAATTTTGTTAAATATGGCTAAAGAACGAGCAATTGCTTCGGATGCGAGTGTAGGTGAAAAAATTGCAGCACGCTTAGTAAGCCGGGCTATGTCGACAAAAATTAAAACTGGTTCTGGTCTGAAAAGTAGTAGTACAAAGTGCTGTCGAAAAGTTACATCTGGAAAAGGGTTAAAAAGTAAATTAAAAAATGTAATTTCTAAAACCAAGAGACACATGAAAAAATTAAAACCAAAAAGTAAAAAAATGGCTATAGAATTGGCTATCGCCGCTGCCAGAGAATTAGCTGAAGATTCATCTATTAAACTTCCTCGTATTATTCCTATACCAAAAACTGGTGGAGTGTTGCCGTTGATTCCTATTTTTGCGGGGTTATCAGCGGCAGGGGCTTTAGCAGGTGGTGCAGCTGGTATTGCTAAAACCATTAACGAATTCAAGATGGCTAAAAAATTGTTGGATGAATCGAAGAGACATAATGAAAAAATGGAAGCGCTTTGCATTGGGAAAGGATTACACCTTAAATCGCATAAAAATGGGCTTGGAATTTTTGTATCGAAAGAAAAAAACTAAAATATCGGCTACCCAAACGAGCTTTAACTAACTTTGACATTTTGAAATATGGGAATAGTATTCCTTATTTTAGAGGTGTCTTTATGAGAGATGAGCTCCCTAAATGCCCTTTTACAAAAGAATGCGGAGTTATTAATTTAGATAGTTCTAAAAACCCTGGTTCTCATTGGGTAGCCTATGCAAAATATAATGATTATATTGAGTATTTCGACAGTTACGGAAATCTTAAACCTCCCAAAGAATTTATAAAATACGTAGGGCCTAAAGTCCGATATAATTATGAAAATATACAACATGGTCACCCCTTTAATTGTGGACATTTATGTTTGGATTTCTTAAAGAGTTTTTGGTGTAGTCAAGGAATAAAATGAACAGGATCTTCTTTAAGACTTCAGTATAAAAGCATGCCTACTACGGTTACCATCTCCGGAAATAAATCTGAATTGGTTGCGTATTTTCAACCACCTCTACATTTATCTGATCAATACGAGTGCGGTTTGCTATACTTTTCAGTATTAAATTCCAGATCAAATGTGACCATAAATAATAGCAATCTGTCTGTAATCAGAATCGAATGTGATCTTGTTCACGGTTCATACTGCAACGGATTACCAACTCATTTTATTCACGAATTTGTATCTGATACTGCACCAGGTCACCGGTACATAGAAATACCGCAAAACGTTATTTACTTTCCAGTGAACAAAAATCTAATTTCATCTATATCTGTTAAGGTTGTTGATCAACTTGGTAACTGTATTAACTTTGGTGAAGAACATATTCAATTACGCCTTCATTTAAGAAAAACAAAATGATAGTATATTATAAAAACACTCCAGTGAAAATCAAACGTCTTATTCCATCTACGACCATTAAGGTGCATAGACGTAAGAAAAAAGTGAAGAAATTGAGTGAAGCAAATAAAGATTTTCTTAGAGCTCTAGGTTTTAAAGTATGAATATACTACAAATTACAGAATTACCCCACTTCGATAGTTCTATTGAGAGCTATGAAGTCCATTCATACAATCCCTACACTAACAGCTTTAGAGAAAACGATGAAATCAGAATTCCCATACACCAACAAGACATATACGTATTACCGTCAGCCAGTTCAATTTACGTCGAGGGCCAAGCGAAGTTCTTCGACAAAGATGGAAAACCGATTAAGAAAAATATTACGTTCAGTAACAACCCTGTTATGTTTTTGTTTCAAGATATCAGATACGAAATAAATGGTATTGAAATAGATCGCATTAAAAATTCTGGAATAACGTCGACAATAAAGTCATACGTTTCAATGAATGATGGAGAAAATAAAGTTGCTGCCTTGTGGGGTTGGAACATAGATGGATTCAGAAATGATGGTCATTTTAGTGCTATTGTACCTCTTAATAAGATTTTAGGATTTGCGGAGGATTACAATAAAATTGTGATAAATTGTAAACATGAACTTATTCTGAATAGAAGTAACTCTAACTTAAACAGTATCATAGCGACTGATGATATTGCGCATTTTCAAATAGACATACAAAGATTGCAATGGCGTGTACCACATATAAAAGTATCAGACCGCGAACGACTGACACTACTAAAACACTTGGAAAGAGATAAACCTATTCAGATAGCGTTTCGAAATTGGGATTTATATGAGTATCCTTTGCTCCCTAAAACTACAAAACATTCTTGGTCAGTTAAGACTGCATCGCAATTAGAGAAACCTCGATATGTAATTTTTTGCTTGCAAACCAACAGAAAAAATAATAAAACCAAAGACAGTGCTCTGTTTGATCACTGTGGGGTTACCAACGTAACATTATTTTTGAATTCACAGTATTATCCTTACGAGCCTCTAAGCTTAAATTTTTCCGAGAACAAATACAATATATTATATGAAATGTATGTGAAATTTCGTCAGTCATATTACAACTGCCCTGCAGACCCCTTGCTTGATTTGGTCGATTTCAAGGAGAAGGCTCCTCTCTTTATCATAGACTGTTCAAGACAAAACGATAGTTTGAAAACAGGCCCCGTAGATGTGCGGCTGGAGATTGAATGTTCAGCGCCAATACCAGATAACACAACTGGATATTGTTTAATTATTAATGATCGACTTGTAGAATATAAACCTTTGAGTAACATAGTGCGCAGGTTATCATGACTGCCATTGTAGATGTTCAAGGTTTTAAAACAGAAACAAATGAATTTATCATTAAAGAAATTGCTGTATTATGGAATAAAAACATTCAGGTGTTTTTAATTAAGCCACCATTTCCATTTTACAATTTGACAAAACCAGAAAAACGGCAAGTCAGTTGGATTGAACGTAACAGAAAGATATACTGGAGAGACGGATTTGTGCCTTACTCAAATCATCGGAATTTGATTGTAGATATTTTAAGAGATAAAAGTATTTACACTAAAGGTTTAGAAAAAGTGTTGTGGTTAAAAAATATTTCAAATAATAATAACATAAATAATTTAGAAGATGAAGGTTGTCCTAATTTATTAAGCTTGTACAATAAATATGAAAATTCTCATGATGTGTATAGTTGTGTTTATCACGATACCATATGTGCTTTAAAAAATGTAATATGTTTAAATAAATGGTGTATAGATAATAAATTTTTGAAATAAATTTTTTCTTGTTATTTTTCACAATTGGGTAATAGGTAATATAGTTTCCTATCCCTACCAATCCTTTCCAATGTTAATCATTCATTATAAGTTGCTGGTATCAGCTGTGCGATGTCATTATACATTTACAATTGTCTGTATCAAGACTAGGAATTAAGTAAACAGAACATGTCTCAAAATAAATACAATCCTCGATATGACATGTATAATACATATAAAATGCGTGAATTTTCATTTAGTTACTATTGGGCAACGGTTGATTCAAGGAGGAGATTGGTAATGGAAATGGCTGATGCTGGATTTTTTTATTGTGGAAATGGTGTAAACGATAAAGCAGCTTGTTTCTCATGTGGAGGTATTATACAAGATTGGGAGATTTACGATGATCCTTGGATGCAACATACTATACAATTTCCTCAATGTTGTTATTTGAACGCCGTGAAAGGAACATATTATGTAGACAAATCAAAACGTCGATTTTTAAAAGAAACAAAAATATAAAATTATTCTAAAGTAGAGGAGGATAGATCGATTGTTTGTTTGCTGAATAAGCTACTAAATGCTATTAGCAATGGAGCCTAAGTAAATATAAATTACTTACAGTAATGTTATGCGACATTCGATTCCTACAATAGTAGTTAAAAGGTTGAATCATAAACTGAATTAAATAATTTAAAAATAAATTATATTAGCTACAATGCAAGATTCAGCGAAATATATTTCTGAAGGCATTTGTAAAATTATTATTCAGAACGCTAATGGTGAGGTTATATTTGTCCATGATATGAAGTCTGCTCATAAAAAATCGAGCGCTGATTCATCAAAGCCTCAGGTCGGAAACATGCAAGAACTTGTCTTTAAAAGTGGTAATAGAGAGCTAACATTCTCCCGAGTTAACGATATGCAGATTGGTCCTGAGAAATTGATAGCGGGTTCAGCAAAGTGTCGGAACACCAGCACATCATCAATAAGGAATATAATGCATGATTTAGTGACACCTGATTCAGAAGACATTATATGCTACCAGATTCTACCGGAAGATGAAATTCCTTTTATTTAAATCAGTTTTAAAGAAATTTCAATTCCAATCAGACGAAAAGTGCTAACTGAGGTAAAAAATAGATACAGAGCTGGCAGACACGTTTACAGATCTTCTTTACTATTTGAATAGATTTGTATGATTCAGATTCAAATTTACTCTCCCTATACTACACTGGACTTAAACAGAACCATGATGAAGATGCTTGTATGTTTCTTCGAGTTATCGACATGCAGACTGCTCATAAAAATCGGATGCAGGATCGTTGATGAATTGGATGATGGATAATACCCGAAATACTTATTTCCGTTTTTAATAAATCTTCACTTTATAATGAATAGTGAAAACTGTGAGTTTTAGGATCTGAATGAATGAGTGAGAATTGCGGGTTTCCAGATCTTATCTGATCTGGAAACCCCAATTCTTACCTACTAAAGTTTGTGACGCCTCGCCTAGTATCGGGTTGTTCAGCTACGCTGTCCGTTCGCCCGCCCATCTGTCACAGTTGACAGTACTGTATCTTTTGAACCGTAATTGGTAGACATACTTGAAATTTTCGCTGTGTGTACGACTATGGCCGCTATAATAACAAATAATAAAAATAAAATAAAGTTGGAAATTAAACTCTTGTTTTTCTACAATATATTTAACAAATGTAGTGTTAAATATATTTTGCAGTGGTACGGCACCCTTCGCTGTGATTCCGACTCGCACTTAGCCCTTTTTCACGTTATTTTTCGTGAAGTTTCGATAAACGTTCGGACGTGTCACGGAATAGATTGAGTTGACATTAACATACCATCATTATTTACTTATCGCGATCGTACGGTAAACGAAACTCGTGCGAAGATATTTGAAAGAAAACATGTCTTCGTAGATAATAATATGTGGCCTCCGCAGGCGCGATTCTCTAAGGAAACTGTTTAAAGACATTAACATCATGACGGTACCTTATCAATATATCTATGAAAACATCATGTACGTAACGAAAAATTTAAATCTTTTCAGTAAAAGAGGTGAAAGACATAACTATAGAACTAGAAATAGGGACCAATTAGTTCAACCAGGTTTCAGACTGGCTAAAGTAGACTCATCCTTCACGGGGTACTGTTTAAAATGTTACAGTAAAATACCTCCCCACATACTCCAACTGAATGAAACGAAATTTAAATCTTGTATACCTAAAACGCACACTGTACAGCCAAGCATATTATAAGTTGGGGGATTATATCACTGACAAAAATGCTGCAAAAATGCTCTGGGCTGGTCCTGCTCCACAAGGGCGCGTAAACTAATTGACTACCTTTTTTATTATGTAGGGCATCTCGCAGTTGGCCTTGAGAGGCCGTGACTGCTTAACCGGTCAATTTTGTGGTGCCTTCGAGCTAACTCAAAGCCTCCAGCCAGGGGCATAATATTAATTATAAACTAAGCGACCATCACCTAAGGGCACCCCCTGTGGGGTACGAACCTCGGCTTAGGGCGTCGCTGGGGGGGGGGGGACAGCAAGTTGGGGACAGGCTGGATCTGAATGGGAATTGACTACCATTCGAAAATATTGTTGGAGCTGATAAAGATTGTAAAAAAATTATTTGCATTGTTTAAATCCAATCTCTTAGTATGGTATAATTGGATAGCACATGTGTGAACATTAAGTACCAACTATAAAGCTTACTGGGCTCGTCTTTTCCTTCACCGTTTTGAGAGCAATGGTAATGAAATCATTTACGCAAAGTAAAGCGCCTGGCAGGGTTTGAACCAAAGAGAATCTTTGGTTTGAACCTATGATCTACAACTCGTAGGTCGCGAACGTGGCCACTAATGGCCTGCACTGCTCTTTAGATTACAAAAATCACCGTGCTCAAAGTGGTGATTGAATCACCAGTTTGAGCACGGTGATCAGGAGCGCATGCTTAGCAGTGGGTAGTTCCTGCCACCCTGGACCAATGAAGCAGCCAAGGAATAATTAATACAAAATAGACAAAAACTCACTACTAACTAAACACTAAAACCTCCTTATTTTACAGGTACTAGCAGCGCTTGCAGTCTCCCTGGCCCCGTTCTCAGCTGGTCTCAGCAAGGGGTACAGCTCCCCTGCCATAGCGTCCCTGCAAGGACCTGGGGCTAATGCCACGAGGAGGGACTTCCAGCTGACCGATCAGCAGGCGTCCTGGCTGGCTTCGCTATCTTTTCTTGGTAAGTCTAGATTAAGGCACTGTCCAAACGTAAGACACCGTAAAACACTAAGATTTTTGTGCCACAGTTAAGGCTCCTGCAAGCAGGCACGACACGCGACGCTAATCGCACGCGACACAAAGGTACCGCTCGTCGAACGACAGGCGGTGCATTTGTGTCGCGTCGCGTGTCGCGCCTGTTCGCGTGAGCCTTTAGGCGTGTTGATTGTAGATATTACAAGCCAGTTAAATTTTGTGTTTTGTCAAATGTTCAAAGAAAAGACGTAAGTATTTAAAATATTTCAAAAAAATAAAATAGTACCTATCATGTTATAACAATCATAAAACAGAACTCAAAAATACAAATCGTCGCATAATTCCAAATAATTCTCAAAAATTTGAGCGTTAACTGTCATATTTCATGTAAAGACAATAAAGGGAATACAATCAATTAAAGAAATACCTAAAAATTATTCCACTGAGTCGTGCATTTATTTTTTAATGCTGCATAATTATATTTTATTTTGGTGGTCATTCGATTCAACTAACATCAAACGCATCGTTGTTAACCTCATTTGGTGCCGCCATGCGGATCGTTCATTCGTCAGTGCTTCTTTTCAGGCTCCAGCAAATTGATTCGCTTTGATTGAATGGAAAAATGAAGAGAATGGCCGATATTTTACTATGATTCATCATCTCAGCCTTACCGGTATGCAGTTAAAATCCAGTATTTTACATAGAGCGACTGCCTGTCTGAGCTCCACTACCCAGTAACCGGGTAACTCGATACCTTTTGGTAAGAATGACTGTTATCCTGTCGGGCTTCTGACGACCCGTAACGACTGTCAAAGATCCACGAATGACAGCCGGGATCAGCGGCTGACAGCACCTTAAGCGTATGTATAGGTGCTCACACATCCCCGGACTCGTCTAGGCAAGCGTGGCCTAACCTAATCTATATACCCCTCTAATATAAAACGAATCACTTCTGTATTTACGACTCAATTTGTTTGCATTAAATACGAATTGATATTTAATGTGCAGCAGTTATGTATTTTTTTTTGTGTGGAGCCACTGGTTCGATTCTTACAGATGTTTACCTATGTTTACCTAAGTTAGGTACATTTTATCTAAAATAATATTTCTTTTAGTATCACGAACACTTACACACTTCTCTAAACACGCACGACACGTAGCACACACGCTCACACACATCACACACACTTATACACTTTCCCCATTACACCACAGTACACGCGCTTTTAGGTCCCAAATTCTGTAAAATTAACGGACGAATGTATGGCCCTTAGAACACAGGATTTTCCTAGCATCGGGGTCATTATTCACAAAAATTGAGCACAAATATAATATACTAATAGCGTAGCATGTATTGTATTTCTTCTTTTCGCTAAATAAATAACGAGAAAATATTTGGTGTTATGTATGTTTGTGACGTTTTCACTTTAAAACGGCAAAAAGGGATTTGGATAAAATTTGGCACATGGGTAGCTCATGACCTGGATTAGATCATAGGATACTTTTGATCCCGATATTTCCATGGGATCGAGACTTATGCAGGTGTAACCACGGGGACGCTATGAAAAATAATCCTGTGCTTGTGGGTGTTTTATTTTATTTTTAGAGCAAATATCAAAGTAAAGATGATTATGATTATGTAATTAAATCTATAAAAGTATATGCATCCATATAACAGTAATTAATGCTCGTTTGTTACGGATTGGAAAACAATCGTGACCACTTGCGTACATATTTGAATAGATTATATGATCTTTTGTATATAACTAAGAGACTAGACGGTCACAAAATCTTGACGACGTGAATAGCTCTATTCTTCAGGTCCTTGATTGGTTTACGTTAAATAATTTGGTACTAAATGGTAAAAAAACCAAATGCATTAAATTTAAATTACCGAATGTAAGAAGTAGCGAGTGTGACATCATGTTGAATGGAGAAAAACTGGAATTAATTAATCACACAGTTTTTCTGGGAATCACGCTAGACGAGAAATTACAATGGGGACCTCATATAACATCTCTTGCGGGGCGGCTAAGCTCGGCCGCTTATGCTGTTAGAAAGATAAGACAGTTAACAGATGTAGAAACCGCGCGTTTGGTCTATTTTAGCTACTTCCACAGCATTATGTCGTATGGCATTTTACTGTGGGGTCGAGCTGCTGACATTGAATCCATCTTTATTTTGCAAAAGAGAGCTGTCAGAGCCATTTATAATCTACGTCAACGCGAATCTCTCAGGGAACTATTTAAAAGGATTAATATTATGACGGTACCTTGCCAATTCATCTATGAAAATATTATTTACGTAAGAAAAAATCTACATCTTTTTAATAAAATAAGTGATAGACATAATTTTAATACAAGAAATAAAGATAAAATTGATCAACCATTTTTCAGATTAGCTAAAGTACATACATCTTTTATGGGGTACTGTGTTAAATGCTACAACAAAATACCTTGTAATATATTGCAATTAAATGAAAGAAAATTTAAAACTCATATAAAAAGTTCACTGTGTAAACAAGCATATTACAAATTAGAGGATTATATCCAAGATAAGAATGCTTGGAAACATGCTGGTCCAGCTCCACAGGACAATCTAGGGTCTTGACAAAATTAAAACTTGTTGTTACTTTAATTGTATGGTTTGTTATTTTTATGACATTGGTTTACATTCTGTGACTACTTTAACTCACACACTGACATATTAATTGGTTACATAATTTGGGAAATCGTATACTTTTACAATGTTTGTAAATATGTGAACACCATGTATCTATCATTTAATTAACTTATTTATCATTGCTACGTTTATTAAATTCTTTTTACCTATTTTGGTAGGGTAATTTTTATTATAGGTGCATCGCATCGTCTTCACATATAATTATATAATTAATGTATACAAAGTATTGTAACACATTTTAAAAGAGTAACGATGGAGTTTCTTGCCCATTCTTCTCCATACGAAACTACCTTTTGGAAGGGGCGACTAGAATCAATTCTATTTAAATGTAAATGTTGACGTTCAAAAGTGCCTTTTATGTGCCTATTTGAAATAAATGCTTTGACTTTGACTACTAACAGTTGAAGTGAACCAACATTTTGAGCAATTTATCACATGCGTTGGTGGTGTAATGGTCAGCATAGTTGCCTTCCAAGCAGTTGATCCGGGTTCGATTCCCGGCCTACGCAATATTTTTTGTTGTAATTTTTGGCATTCTATTTTTTTTTCATATCGTATTTTCGCTAATTCCTGTTTTAGACCATTTATGGCGACGGACTTAGGAAATAAACACTTTGATTTACAGTGGGGAAGGGGAAGGCAACTGCTAAAATGGCGCTGGCGTAGCTAGTTCCAAATACAAAGCGTGAGGTGGTTTTATTTTATTTTCATGAAAATTACTCTTTGTTGTGTTCCTAAATACACCGAAATAGGATTCCACCATTTTCCGAGAGACCCTTAAATTTGAAGATTGTGGATTAAAGCTATTAAACAAACAAACAGCTATTAAACATTTTTTTTACTGAACAGATTTCGAGGTTATGTCGGGAACATTTTAAAGAAAGTGATTAAGTACGAAGAATGTTTAAGGTTTTAAATTCTGACACTTTCCATGTCAAATATTAAAAAAAAAAATAGTGAAATAAAACCAAACTTATGAATAAACACGGAATGGAATTAATGAAATGTCAAACTTAGGCCAATTTATTGTAGCCGGTACGAACCGAGCTATAATCACGACATTTACATTTAGTTTTGACCGACCTCCCTATGGAGGCACGAGGAACAGGGTGTAAAGTTCACTCATACCTCCATAGAAAAGGCAGGACCCTCCGACCAGACGGGTGTCGTGTCTGGTGGGCAACTGCCCGACGATTGATATCGGGACGTTGTATATTATATCATGCTAGTCGCGCGGTAAACTCTGCTTGCGCGATGCAGGATTTTCGTGACGTCAGTGTGATGCGTAGTTCACGTGTGGCGATGTAAATACCGCTACATCCATAATGCCTGCGCTGCAACCCTTACTTTCTTTTAAAAACAAAACTATATTATATCTCAATAATTCTCTTTGCATCGAACAAAGTATGTAATTACCTAGAACACTTCTTCCTCAGTTATATTCTACATTGTATTGTTAACGGCACCACTGGACGACACCGCTGTGGTGTCGTTTACATTCTTTTTTGTAACTGCACCACCGCAATGAAGTTCTAATTCTAAACTTATTACAACTATTATATTTTTCGAATCCCTGGTGAACTCGCTCAATTTCAGCATACAATTTGCATCGTATTACTCTTATTATCAATATAAATTAAAACACAATAAATTGTTTTATTATATGCAACATCCTTACATCACTAGTCGGCACTGGTGACAGATACCAAAAAAAAAAATGTAAACGACACCCGAGTGCTGTCTCATTATAGGTAGGTGTACTTATCATTTACAGAGAAAAGACATTGGACAGAAGCACTCCAATAAAATAAAAAAACAACAGAATACAATCGTCCCTTTATTGGTAAAACCGATTATCTACACTTTTTTTCAAAAATGAGTTATTTACACCAAGCTTCTCAACTTTTTGAGCTCTATCTACAGGTAAAACCGATTTTCCGATAGGATGCATAGTTTCCGAGATAGATACGCAAAAAAACAATTATAATATGAATGAAGGGCATGAACTCGAAACATGTCGTGGGGTTATCAGAGTAACAATATTAAAAGTTGAAAGTTAATAGATACATCATTCTACTTACTACTAAAAATGATGTAATTGAATGATAATTGCCAAGTATTTTTTTCAAATACCACCAAGGAGTCATAAAACATGTCCAGGTTTAATTTTCTAAGATTTTGTTGAGCATATTGTAATGGTTATTAATGGCTCTTATTACCGGACTACGGGCACCGATATTAGTACGACAGAATGTGACAAAATCTTAAGTGTCGTTGCTATAAAGTTCGTAATCATAATTCTATAATATGGGTTTCTGTCAGATGTAAAATAACTGTACACAAAAGGACCTGTACACAGAGCCTCCTGGCTGTGAACCCCGGAGACTTTTACTGAAAGAATTGAATTGAAATTCTTTTGAGTCCGTAGCAGAAGGATAATGTATGGAGAGAATATTAGAATGTGATGTTGAAGTTAATTCATAAGTAACAGTTGAAAATTTACTAATGGAACTTGACGAAACTGCTAATGTTGAACTTCCTTCTTATTGAACAGCTTCTGTCAGCGTCGAATTTACTGTTCCTCCGTCCCACCCCGTCGCATCGCATCGCCCGCCCGTGCTTTTACATTGCTTTCGTGTTCTTTCTTTTGTCTTTTTACTCGGCCCCTAAGGGCCTTAACGTGATGTTACGGAACCTATAACCTTCCTCATGAAATAGGCTAATCAATGCGAAAAGAATCATTAAAATCCGACTGGTGGTTCCAGAGATTAGCGCGTTCAAACAAACTAACTCTTCAGCTTTAATATTTAGTATTATACTATACAGTGTGTGCCGTAAATAGTGGATATCCCTGAAACTGTCGATCGGCCAGATTATTATCTATAATTTACTCCACTTATATCGCCATATGCCCATGGATGACCAAATTAATGATATTTTAAATAAAAATCGTACTTACTCTTACAAAATCAGCTGCCATTTCTACAAATGGTGACTTGTGCTCAACATTGCAGAAAATACTTATTCTTTGACATTTTTCTATGGAATGAAAATCTATATATCGAAAAAAAAAATGAACGCGTATGTAGGCGATATAGGTGGGATAAATGATAGATGATAATCTGGCCACTCGACAGTTTCAGGGTTATCCACTATTTACGGCACACACTGTATAGTATATACTAAATACTAGTATTATAGCTGAAGAGTTAGTTTGTTTGAACACGCTAATCTCTGGAACCACCAGTCGGATTTGAATGATTTTTTTTGCATTGATTAGCCTATTTCATAAGGAAGGTTATAGGTTCCGTAACATCACGCTAAGGCCCTTAGGGGCCGAGTAAAAAGACAAAAGAAAGAACACGAAAGCAATGTAAAAGCACGGGCGGGCGATGCGATGCGACGGGGTGGGACGGAGGAACAGTAAATTCGACGCCGACAGAAGCTGTTCAACAAGAAGGAAGTTCAACATTAGCAGTTTCGTCAAGTTCCATTAGTACATTTTCAACTGTCCGCCACACGCTGTATATAAGTATAAGTATAGGTAATTAAGGGGCTCGTGGCTAAGTAAGAACAGCCGCACGAGTCAATCGATCAGGGTCAGCTACGCTTGCCGCAGCCGGTCCGTAGATGACTGACCATCTTTACATACCGAGACCCCTCCATGCCTCAGAAAGCACATTAAATGGATCTTGGGATCTTTGACAGTCGTTACGGGTCGTCAGAAGCCCGAAAGTCTGACAACCAGTCTTACCAAGGGTATAGTGTTACCCAGTTACTGGGTTGTGGAGGTCAGATAGGCAGTCGCTCCTGGTGAAATGCTCGTAGCTGTATCCGGTTAGGCTGGAAGCCGGCCGCAACATAGTCGGGACAAGGCTAGGCAAATGATGTAGTATAGGTACCTACCTAATTATACAACGTGTAATATAATTAACGCAAGACCTCATACACCCCAATTAGAGTATTGAGTTTGAAGCATAACACAATGACCAAAACAATTTTTTTTAAATCTATCTATTATTATTAAGAAAAACGTGTTGTCCTAAATGATAAATGATTTTATTTCTGTAAGTAGGTTTGAACAAACACTTTTACACGTCAATCATATTTTTTTTTTTAAACTAGATGGGGTCGGCGTTTCCTATCTGACTACTCTGAGAAGAAAGGCCGAAACAAACTCAGAGGTCACAGTCTCTTTTAAAGTCCAGACAAAATCTTGGTCAGGTCATGTGAAAGCTATGTAGATCGGTGTCTGCAATGGTCTTTTGAGGAAAGAACCACACAGATTGAGTGGACCTGTCCAGTCAGTGCACGCAATTGTCAGTAATCGTGCAGCTCAACTTAGACTCAAGGAGCTCAACGATTCGACGAACAATACCAAAGAAAGGACATTTGAGTAGGCCGCATAAATTACTCAAACTGTCAGATCATGATTACGTTGAGAAAAATACAAAATTAAATATAAATAAATCAATGACCAACATAGTTCTCACATTCACAATAATTAGAATAATATTATAATAATCTTTGAGGACCATGTAGATTTGTGTCTGAAATGGTCTTTTGAGGAAAGAACCACACAGATTGAGTGGACCTGTCCAGTCAGTGAACGCATTACTAGCCTACCTAGCATTACTTTATGCATTTAAAATTGAGTCTCATTGCCTCGCAATAAGATTTAATTTTCTTTGGCTCAATCGGCGGTCAATATTGCAAAATACATAAGTTTTGAAAAAAATACCTATATTAATAGTTACTGAAAATGATTCAGTCATCAATTATGAGCAAAATACTTTCAAGACTTGCGTTTATTCTGTTACACCTTGTATATTTTGGTGACTTCAATGATTGTTCAAAAACTAGGAGATGACATAACATCACGCCTGTTCTCCAAATTGGGAAGGTTTTAATGTCTGCATACACATCACGTAAGACCCGCATGTTATTGGGCAGGGTGGGATTTAGAGGGTTGTGGAGGACTTGTGGAGGTTAGAAGTCAGTCGCTCCATGTATGCATCCGGTTAGGCTGAAAGCCAACCTCAAAATAATTGAGAGAAGTCTAAGCAGATTATGATACTGATCTGTCCAAGATTATGTCTGGACCTTAAAAGAGACTGTGACCACTGAGTTTGTTTCGGCCTTTCTACTCAGAGTAGTCAAATAGGAAACGCGACCTCATCTAGCTTTTAAAATATGATTGACGTGTAAAAGTGTTTGTACAAACCTACTTACAGAAGTAAAAATCATTTATCATTTATACCCCCGATATCCTGAATGTTATATACGCACTTTAAATTTCAATACACGTTAAATCGGTTGTCATGGTAGGTATGGGCGTAATGATGCGACGGAATGAATGAGGAAAGTTTTGAGTACAAATTGTGATGGCTATAAAAGTAGGGGAAGCAAAGAAACGATGGATGGACTGTGTGAAACATGATATAGATAGAAAGGGGGTGACTACCGAGATGACTATTAAGAGAGAAGTATGGAAATAGAAAGCGTGGAGCACTTTGGTTAAAATAATTACTTAATAATTACACAACTAAAAAGCGCTGCACGCTTTTTGGTTTAATCATTGGATTTAAAAGACGAAGTATGACAAGTCAATTTAAGAGCGTTTATACCTTATGAGTGGCAACGTCGCAATTTAGTGTCATATTTCGTGGTTTTCAATTTTTATCATTTAATCGGAGCTATATTTTAAAAATCTGTTTAATTAACTTTTTAGAATTACGTGAAAGTGTTTAAAAAGTAAGTAACCGTAATGCTTACAGTTATTTTACAATGAAAATAACGTCCTGCAAGTTTCCAATGTATTATTTGCATATAAATAGAACTGTAAACGCAACGATTTCTTACCTTTTACACAGTTTTCACATAATTCTAAAAACTTAATTATACAGATTTTTAAAATATAGCTCCGATTAAATGATAAAAATTGAAAACCACGAAATATGACACTAAATTGCGACGTTGCCACTCATAAGGTATAAACGCTCTTTGTTGTTTTTTTTTAAACCACATATTTTTATTTTTACCTTTTAGTCTATGTAGTTCTTCATTTAGTTAATAAGTCCTAAGTCAACGAAGTTATAACTTCAGCGGTTTACTAGGAGCCACTGAAGTCTCTATCACCTCTTGGCTCCCTCATCAGACCCTCGTTACCAAGCCTTATCTATTCGACTCGTGAAAACGAATCGTATGTGCCCAAACTCTAGCGGTTTACTAGTAGCCACTGAAAAGTTCCACTATCCGCCTCCTGGCTCCATCATCAGACTCTCGACACCAAATGCAATATATTGAACTCATCAAAACGAATCGTATGTCTTAAAAGTCGAAGTAATAATTAGTAGCCACTGAAGAATTCCACTATCCACCTCCTGGCTCCATCACCAGATCAGCTCCAAGATACCAAATTATAGTTTTGTCATCCAAACTACATATACATACAACGTTTCATTTCGACACGACAATTAGAAGTAGGTTAAAATCTACTTTTAAGATTTTTTCACATTGTTTACTAGTTAGTTACAAGTAAAGCTAATCAACGCGTGTTAAAAAAGACATGTTGTTAATTAATTGAGATATGGACAGAAGATTGATGATGATGATGTTATATGCAGTTTAAAATTCCTCCTCTGGTCCTTCCAGGCGCGCTGTTCGGCGGCATGGCAGGTGGTGCAGCGATGCGTCACGGTCGTCGTCGGGTCCTGTCCCTGGCAGCTGCACCGTGCAGCCTGTCCTGGTTACTGACCACCATCGCCACGTCAGTCAGGATGATGTGCATCACTGCCTTCTTGGGAGGATTCTGCTGCTCGATATTGACTATGCTGTCGCAGGTGAGTTTTGGTGTTTTCTCTTGTATGGGTCAAATAAAATTAGCTAGCGAAATTCCGCAACGTAATGGATATCGATATTTATACGATGACGAAACAAAAAGCCAATTAGTTTGATGATTTTTTTGCAGGGTCGTCCTTGGGTCCGCGATTTGTATATTCACTTGAAATATCAGTTTGAAAAATCCGTTTTTTTTATAGTAAACTTCACAGACGTGATTAGTATCGATATCTAAACACGATAAAACATAATTTTCTCAACTCATACTTCAAGTAACAACAATAAAAAAGGTGGTTGCAACTACATAAAAAATATTGTCGTGTTTAGATATCGATAGCCACCACGCCTGCAGAGTTTCGCTAGTTAATTTAATTTGACCCTGTATATATCTCGTCTAAAGTACCTTTACAATGTTTTCTTTTCTTGTTTAATGTTTGTCACATAATCTTCATGATCCTCTGTGACGGTTGACAAGGGAGAGTGGAAGAAGAGAACTAGTTGCGCCAACCCCAATTAACATGGAGAAAGGGCAGGAAGATGATGAACAGATCTTCAGTTTAGTGCCCGTGGCAATAATAATATTAAATGTTATAATTATTAATGAAACATGTTACTTGAAACATGGCTATAAGGTATTATATCTGTGCAAAATCAGGTTTATTCTTCCAAATGAAGCGACTTGTGTACCTAGTTTGAACAGTTGTACATGGGTCACATTGAAAGTTTTTAGAAAATAAAAAAATTGAATTATGTAGAAGCCTGTTAATATTTTTATTGCTTTTCGAAGTAGTCTCCGTTCCTTTATAAGCACCGTGAAGAAGTGCGCCCGCTCTTCTTTGGGGATTTCTTCCACGCCTTTTTCTAATGCAGCCACGGCATCTTCAAGGTTCATAAAACGAATTCCTCTAAGTTTATCTTTTATTATTGGATATAAATAAAAGTCACAAGGCGCCAGGACTTTAAGAAGGATGACTTACTAACTCCACACTTTCGATAGACAAATAATCGATAGTCCGTCTGGTGGAGGAGCATCCTGCTTCTTGGGCGCTGCTGTCTAACATTTTCTAAAACAACTGGTAAACAATGACTGACTTACCAATCTGCAGTAACAGTATTTTTATCTTCTAGGACAATTGTTGCGAACTGACCCGTCTATCCAAAGAATGAGGCATCATCTTTTTCCCTTGACTGCTGCCCTTCTTTACTTTTGTCAGCATTTATCGAATGGAAACATCCATTGCGGAGATTATCTTTTGGTTTCACGTTCGTAACAATATATCCAGCTTACGTCAGTTGTGACAATGTCATATACAGCATTCGAGCTCTGAGGCATTTCAAGCATTGAGCGGCACCAATCCAAACGACGGCGTTTTTTATCTTCCGTCAAATTATGTGCGACCCTGGAGAAGATGGCTAGACCACGACTTCGGCACACAGATCTACCGACTTTCTCTGGTGCAGCCAGCGAGGAGGTATCCATCTAGTACAAAGCTTTCTGACGCCTAAATATTCATGTAATACTTTTTGTACTTGACTCATATCTATGCCTAAAGCTGCCCGAATCTGTTGATATGTCACGCTTCTATCAGCTTCTATAATTAGCCACACAGCACTCACGTTATCTTCAGTAGTCGCCGTAGAAGGACGTCCTTCTCGCGAATCATCATTGAGTTGTAAACAGTAGCACGGGATGGGGCTTCGTCGTGAAATGCTAATCGAAGCCTATCGTAACATTGTTGTTGAGTAAGACCGCAACGAAAGTCGTAATAAATCATTGAACGAAATTTTTCTCTAGTCAAATCCATTTCGACGCACGACAGACACTTTTTAAGTGGCCGCCAATTTGTAAAAACAAATGACATATGAATTCATTACACATCTACAGATTCCCAAAGTTAATTCGAAAATTAAAGAAATTTTTCATCGCCTGCTTTTCTTACTGGCTTAATCTAAAAACTTTCAGTGTGTCCCCGTATAATTTATTTCGGTGTACAATAGTTTGCCATGGGCCCATGGCAGTTGGCAGTTCGCAAGTTTTTAAATGTTTAAATAAGTATATAAATTATGCATTAGGTACCTATGTCGAAACTGTTTGTACTCCCCATCACTCATCCCTGAAGGTTCATTAGAAAGCCAGCATCAGACAGCATCTGTCTGGCATTGCTGAAATTAACTTTTTGTCGGAGCCGTGAGGCATAGGTACACTATTCTTGTTAAAACATTATTTTCACTTTTTTTTATTTTGTTACCAATTTGTATATTGTGTGTCACGTTCTGTGTCCAAATAAACGTTATTCTTTATTTGTTTCTTTGTTGAAGAGAAGATAGTACAAGGTTTGACGCAGGTGCGAGTGAACGAGAGACTGAATGTGAGTGATCGAATGCAAACGACCAAATTAACGACCGTAGTCGAAATCGATTATAATGTTCTTCCCTTCACCGATAGATGGCACCTGTGCCGCGTCCGATTGTATTTTGTTGCGTCTGATTGTAGCGTAGATGGCATGGACCTACTAATGTATGTTTGGATGTTTGTTACTCAATCACGCAAAACGGCTGAACGAATTTGGATGATTTGTCACACAGATAGTTTATAATCTGGACATATTGTACTTTTTATCCTGGTAACGGGTGTCCCAAGAAGAACGCAATTTTTAAATCTGGCAACATTCGAAGTGTCATTGTTTGACATTTGAACAATTGTTATTGTTTGCTAGTAGAAGGTACGAGGTTAGTAAAAATGGAGCGCTACACGAATGAACAACGCATTCTCATTGTGAAATTGTTTTACCAAAATGGTGAAAGTTTTGCGGCTACAGTTCGCAAATTGCGATCAATTTGGGGTCACAATAATGCTCCAAAAGAGTCAACTGTAAAGAGATTAATGGATAAATTTGCCGAAACTGGGTCTGTTAGTGATGTAAAGACAACAACGCGCCATCGACCAGGTCGTTCGACCGAAAATGTCGCAGCTGTACGTGATGATGTCGCTCAAACTCCATCCACCTCAATTCGACATCGAGCTCAGCAAATTGGTGTCTCCAAATCCACTTTGCAGCGAATTTTGACGAAAGATTTGCATCTTCATGCATACAAAGTTCAATTGACCCAGGAACTGAAGCCAGCTGACCATGGACAGCGAAGGGAGTTCGTTAATTAGGTATTGGAGAGACAACATGAAAATGCTGATTTTGCCGATAAAATCATCTTCAGTGACGAGGCCCATTTTCATCTTGATGGCTTCGTCAATAGGCAGAATTGTCGCATTTGGGGTGAGGAAAATCCTCGAGTGATTCACTAGAAGCGAATGCATCCTCAACGTGTCACTGTGTGGTGTGGTTTTTGGGCTGGAGGAATCATTGGACCTTTTTTTTATGAAAATGAGGCACGTCAAGCGCAAACAGTCAATGGTGTTCGGTATCGTGAAATGATAACCAGTTTTTTCTTGCCTAGAATTGAAGAAATGAATGTGGAGGGCATGTGGTTCCAACAAGACCGGCGCCACATGTCATACAGCCAGAGAAACAATTCAATTGCTGCATCAGTCATTTCCCGGTCGTGTTATTTCGCGTTTTGGAGATCAGAATTGGCCGCCTAGATCGTGCGATTTAACACCATTAGATTTTTTTCTTTGGGGTTTTTTGAAGTCGATGGTTTACGCGAATAAGCCGACGACGACTCAAGCCTTAAAAGAGGAAATTGGACGCTGCATTAATGAAATACCGAAGCATTCATGCAAAACGGTCATTGAAAATTTCATTAAAAGATCGCGTGCATGCCAGCAAAGCCTCGGCGGCCATCTGCACGATATATTGTTCCATACATAACCTCATTCTGTCTACTTTACGATATAATAAAGTTTCATGTTTTTTTTTTACATATCTGTGTTTTATTTAAAATTTAAAAATTGCGTTCTTCTTGGGACACCCTTTAGTATTTTCTCGTGGGATAGTTTCCGACATCGGCGCAGACGAAGCGGCTGGCAAAAGCAAACTTTTCTGTCTATAGCCTCCTCAAATAACACTTCTGAAAAAAATATTGCGGTAGTCACCACGCTCAGTAAATAGATTGGTGACGACAGTAATAATATTACCGTGACAGTACGTTCTTCAAGTATAGGATGATAAATAGATACCTAGCGCTCCTCATCCTCGCGAGATGAGAAACGGAACAAAGTATTCTCACTAATTGCTTTGTCCCGCAAAACTTCAAACAGATTTAAACATCAGATAAAGATAACTGTCAAATTATTCATTACAAGTTTAGGGAAATTATTTGTACAGACATTTCAATTCAAATCGCACAAACCAGTCAAAAACAGACCTTTAACTCTTTGTAATAAGTAGCATATTTCTTTAACAATTTTGGGTAAAGACTTAAAGGACCAATTTCCTAGCCCGCATGTTTCAGACAATTAGTCAGTTGACCACGCCTTACGACGGATCAAAGACAAGAGCAAATCTCTATTGAACTTAGCTGTTTGAATACAAAGAGGTATGAGGAACAGGGTGTAAACTTCGCCCATACCTCCTCAGGTGTTGTGTCTGGTGGACAACTGCCCGACGATTGATGTCGGGACGTTGTATATGTGCTAGTGGCGCGGTAAACTCTGCTTGCGCGATGCAGGATTTTGTGTGAAGTCAGTGTGTTGCGTAGTTCGCACGTGGCGATGTAGAATACCGCTACGATTATGTAGATATTTGGCATTCATCTTCTTTTTAGCATTTTCTATAGCTCTTTGTAGTATAGTCAGGCCTCCTTCACTCCATGTACTTGCGCGCTATAATTACCTACCGCTCGAGCGAGCGCTCTCGGACCGTTTGCGGTCCAAATTCGGTTCCCTGTGATGGCTGTAGGATCGCGCGGTGCGAAGCAATCACAACTGTACGCTTGAGCATTTAGGCACATTTTAGCATGCAGTGGTTGCTGAGGCGACGGAGTAGGCTATTATCTCAATAGGTATTGGAAATTTTCTACTGAGTGAAGTATCTGTTACGTAGTAACTATTTAGTAATCTGTGGTATAGTGTCTTATGAAAGGGCGCAAGATGTGAAAGATACATACATACACATACATAAACTCACGCATACTTCCCATTAGGTTAGGCAGAAACAGCAGAACGCCACCTGCTACGAAGCTTACATAAGTACTCCTTTTGCTGCGTTTGCGTTCGTAGGTACATCTGGTCATACACACTCGCACAATGTAGCCGTAGCATTATGCTGCGGCTAAATTCTCGCGATAAAACGAAGGTTTGCGTTGTCATGAACACGTCTGGTCAAGCAATTCGTCACGTCGCGAATCATTCAGGCGAACTCGAATGCCCAAACTTCGATGTTTTTTAACAATGTGAACTCAAAACTCAAACTGAAAGCATTTATTTGAAATAAACCAATTACAGGCACTTTTGAATTGTCAAGGGGTCGGACAGTCAGAAAGATGAAGCTAGTTGCCCATTCCAAAGCGCAGTAGGTACCTATGGAGAAGAACGGACAAGAAACTCCATGGACACTCTTTTAAATCAAAATATTGTTACAAAAAAGTAGTCACATCATTCATGTTGAAATTATACATGTGAGAACGATTTAGCAAGACTTCGTAATAAAAAGATAAAATCAATTCAGGAATTAAAATCCACCGTGGCAGCCAAGAAATGACCAGTGCCTACTGACGGCGCCCGTTCACGAACATGACGTATGGATCAGCACCATTCAACTGAACCATTTTGAAGGGAACTCAATGATTCAATACACACGCCACCACCAGCAACACACATTTGAGTGAGCATGACATACTCTCAGCCGCCAGGGCACATTCAAGTCAATGAAAGACGAACCCAGTAAGCTTTATAGTGGGTACATAGTGCTCACACATGTGCTATGCAATTATACAATACTAAGAGATTGAATTTATACAACAAACAACAATATTTTCGAATGCTAATTAATTAGTTTACGCGCCCTTGTGGAGCAGGACCACCGCTGAGCCAAGCATATTTGTCAGCGATGTAATCCCCCCACTAATAATAAGCTTGGCTGTATAGTGTGTCTGGTTGAACTAATTATCGGTCCCTATTTCTAGTCCAATAGTTAAAGAAAGAAAGAAAATAAATTTATTTGACCCAGGTTAAAGCACACAATATTACACAAAAACAGACAAACAGTACTTAAAATAGTATTGTGTGCCTCACGACTGCGCCAAATAGGCCCAGTTCACCATAAATGCCAGACAACTAGTGCCTGACGCTGGTTTTCAACTGGACCTTATGTTACGAGGACGTCTTACGGATGTAAATCAGTTTTATAGCGAAATATTTAAATAAAAATAGATAGATATTTGTAACAAATAAAAATGATTAGGTATTTGTATTTGAGTGGTATTTGTGTCTTTCGCCTCTTTTACTGAAAAGATTTAAACTTTTCCTTACGTACATGATGTTTTCATAAATATTTTGACATGGTACCGTCATGATGTTAATGTCTTTAATGACGTGGCCAATATTAGTTCGTCGTACATCGAACACGAACTTTTGACGCGGCAACGCGACACGAATCTTTGCGCGGCAATGTGGCCGTAGCACCATGTTAGGTACCTTTATTATGGAAATAATAAAATTTCTTGCTCGGATACCCAAGGACTTTTTCAACGTGTCCACTGCATCATTGACCTCGTTAAGAATTTACAATGTATTTTGTTTCCAATGTTGAATTTTCTTCTGTCATATCATAATCGTCTTTCTTATTTTTGTCATTTATAGTGGGCACCCCAGTTATAATAATTGACCAAGTCTGAAACTTAACACAAGTTGTATATTCAGCCCATAATGCTGGCCGCTTCTCCAAGCCGGCCGCTTATTCAGAGATTACGCTCGAAAGGAAACTTCTAACGACAGAATTACTTATTTATTACTTCAAAAGCGGTTAAAATTTAATTAATTTGTCGTTTGTTTGATGTATTCTTGGTGATGGAAACACTAACTTTGTAATTAGCATTCGTTGTTAAAAACTAATTTGAAGTTTTATATAAAAAGGAAGAGTGGCGGCCTTGGAATTAATTCGTAAATTAGCGGTTCTACCAAAAAAATATTTTACTTAAACTCGTAAAAATTCTAAAAGAAGTTTGTCCATAACTCTCTAGTTTAGATTCAAATTTGCCTTTGAATAAGTGTTTTCTTTCTCATTTCACTATAAAGAACACTAAAACAGTATCTAGTAACAACTGACCTGTGGGGGGAGACCTTTGCCCAGTAGTGGAACAGGTCGAGGTCAAAAAAGTCTGACCTGTTTGCCTACATTCTATGCAAATATACGTTTTCAGTTTCTACTTCTAATACATATTATTATTGTCTAATTTCAGGTATATATCAGCGAGATATCAGTCCCCGACATCCGCGGCTGCCTCAGTGCTGTGCTCAAAATAGTCGGCCACCTCGGAGTCCTCTTCAGCTTCACCATCGGTGCCTACCTCGACTGGCAACAACTAGCCTTGTGCATATCTGCTGCTCCTTTACTTCTGTTTTGCACCGTGCTATACATACCAGAAACACCAAGCTACCTCGTCCTAATAGGAAAAGACGAGGAAGCGTACAAAAGTCTTCTCTGGTTACGTGGTCCTGATTCAGATGTTGCTCAGGAGTTAGCTACAATACGCACAAATGTTCTAGCAAGCAAGAACTTTAGCCAAAGACAGAGTCAGATGTCTGGGAGTCAACTTATAAACTCTTTTGACGTTAGGACTATGAATAGGCTCTTAGGACCAATTTTAGTGACCTGCGGTCTTATGATGTTTCAAAGGTTTTCTGGGGCTCATGCGTTCTCGTTTTACGCTGTGCCAATATTTAGGAAGACTTTCGGTGGTATGAACCCTCATGGAGCTGCGATTGCTGTGTCCTTCGTCCAGCTCCTCGCCTCATGTCTCTCAGGCTTGCTGATAGACACTGTTGGCCGTCTGCCGTTACTGATAGTGAGTTCTGTCTTAATGTCCATGGCATTGGCCGGGTTTGGGAGTTACGCGTACTACGAAGAAGTTCATCGTAATCAAAGAATTCAGAACGTCATGTTTCACCAGACGATCGGGCAGAATGACTGGATTCCTTTGTTGTGTGTCCTAGTTTTTACAATTGCCTTTTCTTTGGGAATGAGTCCTATATCATGGCTGTTGATTGGGGAGTTGTTTCCTTTGGAATATAGAGCGTTTGGCAGTGCAATGGCGACAGCATTTAGCTATCTCTGTGCTTTCGTCGGTGTGAAGACTTTCGTGGATTTCCAGCAGACATTGGGATTGCATGGTGCGTTTTGGTTGTACGCTTCTATAAGTGTTGGTGGTCTCTGTTTCGTGGTGTGCTGTGTCCCGGAGACCAAAGGTAAGGACTTAGATGAGATGGACCCAAATTACGTTCAAAGTTTGTCACCAAAGAGGTAAAGGGTTAATTTTCCTTCGTGTTTACTTGATAGCTTTTGGTTTAGATGTAGACAATGTAGAAATGGTTGATGGAAAGGATTTTGGGATGGACACATAGCTTTAAAGGAATTAATTATGAAAATCGATGTTTGAGACCATAAACTTGATTTTTACGTAAGTTTAAATTGGTAGTTAAAATATATAAAGGCAATAAATTTATTATGAATATGACACAATTTCATGCTCTCAATGCTAAATGATGGATGTTAAACACCGAGGAAAATTACTTTCAAAATTAAGCTCTATGATTTTGAATCATGTCGTGTATAAGAATGTATGAATGTAGGCTAGAAAAAGAGATGTAGATTCCTGTATTTAAAGTGGCTTAAAAGAATGCTAAGTTTTCAAGTAAACACGAAGTTTCGAGAACAAATTGTAAGTAGGAACCAAATTATATCGAATCCACCGCGAAATTTTGGCTGTGCTTTTAAAACGTTTTTAAATAAAAAATAATATGCCACATAATTTTATGGTGGGCGATCATAATCTTTAGTAAAATTTTAGTAAAAACGATATTATACTAGCATATCCTTAAATCCATATCTTATTAGTTTAATTTGACCTTAGTTCGTTTAAGATTGCAGTGGTCCATACTTTACCTCTCTTCTCCTTAGAGATATTAAAAAGAAAATAGCAAAAAAATAAAAACCCATGTTCTCGAGAATAGCGAAAGTATCTATCTTATTTCTACTGATTAATATTTTATCGAGCTTTCCTATCTTAACTACGACAATAATTAAGACAATAAATAAATATTTAATTATGAATAACAAAAATAATTATTGTTAGCCTAGAGACGGTTTGATTCTGAATGGTAAGATTAATTTGAGAGAATTATAGAAGGATGCAGTGACTGTAGAAATTATATAATATATGATTATATTCTGAAACTTAATGAAAATGAAGATGCCTCATTATAATTGTTACAGCAAATTTGTACAAGAATTGTACAAACTGTGCCCTTAATGAAAAAACTATTTGAGCAGTAATTAGTCCGTTCGTGAAATTAAAACGAAATACCTGTTATTTTTAAAGATTCAAACACCAAATTTAAACCACAATCTTCTAAAAAATATATATATTTCAAATAATTTATCATTTGTAAAACATCTATGGGAACAATTATATTATTTTTCATAGCGTATAAAAGTCGGTAACTTATGAAATATTGTTGTGGGCTAGCGTTAGAATCTATTGCTATATTTTACTGTTTAATGTTATACCTAATATTATAAACAATTACTCTGAAAAAAAAATATTTCCTTGGGATTTTCGTTACCCGATCTTGAGAACGTTTTTTAATGTGAACGTTATTAAATGTTCTTGAATCGAAAACATATTTAGACCTATTAATAAAATTGCTTTATGGAAACTTAATCCGAACTGTAAGATTGTGTAATTGTCCGATTAGAACGTTGCCTTCGTTAGTGAAAACCTGCCATTCTTATATCTATTCTATCACTGTTTATTTAAGGTTTATAATTATTTAAATAACTAAGATCGTTTGAAAAATTATACGAGATTTGCATTATTTGTATGCAAAAGGAAAACAAAAAATCATGCCTGTTTCCCCCAAAAGGTTGCGGAGAGGTGTACTTCCATAGTACATCCACATTTCTCCAGATATTGTTTTTAAAGTTTATTATCCTACAGATTAACAAGAAACTTTAAGTTGTTCAATATACCAACAATGTTATCTAAATAACCGGTATTTTCTGAAATTGGATTTGTTAAATTAAACTGTGGTTCTTTGAACCATAACATCGCTGTAAAGGAAAATTGGTAGAACAAACTAAGGCTGGTTTTATTTTGGTAACAATAATTTAAAATTAAGTGACTGAATAATGGTCACCACTGCGCAACATCGTGAAGACAAAACTTTAAAATATAATTATTACAATGGTTGACGTAATTATAATATATTAATACATAATTCATTAATTAGAAGGCCTAAACCCCTGCAGTAAGATCAAGTAAAATATACCTAATTATTAATCAATTATTTGCAAATAGTTTTTCTAGAGAAAAATATTCGAGAAATAATAATAATAAAAAAAAATCATAATCACACGGATTATTAATAGACAAATTTAATAGGTTGTGAATTTATACATTTTCTAGATTTTTTATAATACTAAAATGAAATATATATTAAAAAAATAATAGTGTTGCTTCGTATTACGTAAGATCCCTTCTAATTACCGCTTGCTTGCATTAGAAGAGTATGTTGTAGATGAAAATGTGTGTGGCCATACCCTTATTAAAATAATAGATAATAGTAAAATAATTATTTACAATATATTCTTATTATTTAAAAGCTTTGAACTTTTTGTATATATTTGCATATTAATGTTAGAGCACGTTATTTTAACGTGTTTCGAAATCGATACCAATAACGCCAGTGAAGTTAACACAAAATAAAACGATTTTTTACTAAACTTGTATTTCAAGAGACTATCTACCAACTATAGTCGTCGACCTCAGAAATAGTCATCAAATTAATTTATATTTTGTTTTATCATGTATAGATATCGATACCAATCACGTCTGCGGAGTTTCGCTAACTGATGTAATTTGACATGCTCTAACAATATTGTTCGAGCCAGACCTGCTTGTGAACTGTTTCAACAGAAGTTCTTCTAATTGAATCTATGTGCACCGAAAAAAAAATGTTTTTTGACGACTTTTTTCTTTATGTGTGTTTAGCTGAAACGGCATGGAGTAGGTATGCAAATAAATGAATTTTAGTCTTAAGGCTTAGCCTTTTAGCTACGTGATGTGGTAGTCAAGTGTGCCTGTTCTAGATTTTATTCCGTTTACGGGAAGCTATTGAAAACTCGACACCTAGGACCAATCGCATTTTGTCATCATTTATTATAACAATCAAAAATATGCTGAATTTGTAAGGCATGTATTTAATCAAACCTCTAATCCTTCCCATTTTGCGTTCTAAAAATATTACACATTGAACACTAGTATAATGATTGCGCCTCTTTTTGTGAACCTGAAATGATTCCTATTTTGGGGTGTTAAAAAGAAAGTCAACGTCAACGATTTTATTTGTTAAACATAGGTGTAAAAATAGGTGTTGTATAAATAAATAAGATACAGATATCTCTATATTTTGTTACTAAAATCACAGCTAAACTAAATCCTAAAACAAAGTTAACAATATTGCAAACAAAATTAATTTCGAACTTATAAATATTTTTAAATTATTGAACCTCCAAAAAATATTTTCCACTTCTCATGATGCGCACCTTTTTAATCATAATATAAGAGGCCCGATTGCTAAAAAAGGGTGCATCATTGGACGCGGAAAATGATTTTAGATGTTCATTAATGTTAAAAAGTGTAGGTACATCATTAGAAGGTCAATAAGTTTTTAGAGGATCACTTAAATACTTTCCATTCTGTAATAATTATAAAAATGATGTAAAGGTGATTTTTTTACGCAAACGTAGGTACCAATTGAATGTGAGAAAAATGCGATTGGTCCTTGTGCCCGAGTCCTTATGATAATAAATATTCTGATGTACATACTTAAATTACTTACAGTAATGACAAATAATTGCCATACAGTCTATTATTACTTTTACGTCTCTTGACATTTCTCGCGACCCTGGGCCCCGGACCTTTGGAAGGGCGTACGAGGGGCCTAAGCCAACTCGCAGAGGCCCAGTAGACGTTTTTAACTAAATGTATTATTGTAATAATTATTTTGCGGGAAGATTTAATACGATAGTGAACTATACTTGTTGTAATAACTTGAATTATAATAAATAGAAATACTGAAGTATTTACTTTACATAACTAAGTACCTATAAATTATTATTTATATTAGACATTTAGGTACGTGTGCTTGTGAAATTTGTGTATTTATTAGGTTTACGTTCTAAGTTTAGTTTTATGTATTATGTTTAAACGTTCTAATCCTTTTATAGGTATATAATGTTTTTAAACACAGCGAGTTCAATTTGAATTTTAGATAAAAAAACTAAAGGTGCTTGCCGAAAGCGACTCCAACCGCAAACCTCAGCGGAACATCGCCCAGCTCAATTACAGACCTTAGCGACTCGACTGGTTTCTATGAGACTCTTCTTGGGCATGAGGAACAGGGTGTAAAGTTCACTCATCATCCATAGAAAAGGCAGGATCCTTCGACCAGACGGGTGTTTTGTCTGACGATTTATGTTGGGACGTTGTATTTAATTATGCTAGTTGCGCGGTAAACTGTATGCGCGATGCAAGATTTGCGTGACGTCAGTGTGATGCGTAGTTCACATGTGGCGATGTAGATGCCGCCCCACTCTAAAACACTTCTGTAGATGGCGACGCTACCGCCTAACGCTGCGGTCGAGCGTCGATCGCAGACCGCAAACCAGTATAGCCGTCACTGGCTGTCACTAAAGCATTGGATACCTAAGAAAGCTGTTCCGTCATAATATACAATATAACGGCCGTCATGATTTCTGTCATATTTACCAGCAAAAAATGCTCTGTATTTGGACAGCCGTTATTGTGTGATCGTGCACCGCTTTTGCGGGAAACCAAAGCTTTACCGATGCGACAAGACGTATTATTTTGTTAAACAAATGACTACCTATCGCGAAACGGAGGAAGAGACATGCCGCTGCCGTTGAAGGTTGTCGCTGGATTCGGAATTAAAACCAACATTATTGTCAATGTGGATTGGGCGATGTTGCCGCTTGCGGTTCACTCGACCAGTAAAACAACATCTCAAAAATAATAACTTTAATTTTAAATATTTGTTTAAATGATTTTGTTACGGAATACTAACACGAAACATTTTATTTAATTTGATCCCTACTAAAGTAATTGTATTTTCCTGCAAAAACATACCAAGAAACTTATACTTACCTAATACTTAATACATTTATTTTTAAAGTAAGTAGGTATGTTTTGGCTGACAGCACCACCTCGTAGAATAAGATAGAAAGGCTTTAACTAGCTTAGTGTCTCCATAAAAGACTTTAGATTGTACAAAATAACTATAAACAATAACAATTTTACCATAGATTGTTGTATTTATAATTTCTCTGTAATCTAAGCAACGAACTTCCAAGACGACAATAAGGTTTGAAATTGACAATAATAATTATAAGAGTTGAAGGTAGATGGCGCTAGTTTTTTAATTTTTGTTTTGAAGATGGAGGCTGTGACAGTGGAGAGGACTTGATGTACCTATTAATATTATTTAAATCTATAAATAAACGAGCTGTCTAAATTACTTCTAGTACGTTTTACTTAGCAAAAAGGTACTAACAGTGAAGTAATTTTAACACTACCTAACTAAACGAACGTTGGTTTTTGAAAAAATGTTTGGGGCTAGTGAAAAACACGACCGTTATAAAGAAATTATGATCATACTAGGCGTACAAAATTAGAGCTCGTGTGTTAGCTAGAAACAAGAAGATGTATTTATTTCTTTACTCTATTTTATTACATTTCTCAAGTAATGAAGTCTACACACAAATCTTAAATCGTTAACCCAACTAGCGCCATTGAGGTATTGCGGAAATTTTCGGTACTATGATTAGAGACAAAGAAAGAATATATTTGAATGATAACTCTAGCCATGTTTGACAATAAACTATTTAAATTATGTTTAAAGAACCGTTTACACTTCAACTAGTAAGGTATGTAAAATACACGGTCACAAATAGAAGTAGTTGTACTTGGTTCATAAATTAATACGCAGTGCATTGTTACTACATAATTAAAGTGTAAACGGGACTAACTTTTCCTCTATCGTAGTAAGCTAAGTCAAATCGAATATTATGAACTAAAAACTTCTAGTATGTTTTATGTAACGCTGGAAAATACGCCTAAATAAAGTAATTATTAGTTTGATTTTTAAATACACTGTGGTTTTATTAACTTAATTATCTTATTTTATTTAATAATAAACAACTACAACATATTTAATACAACAGGTTAAACAAAACTTTAAATAGTAATGTTGCAGTCAACTGCATTATCCACAAAATCTTATTTTAACTTTGTTGGTTACTATACTAAAAGCAAAAGATAAAAATACCTACCTTTTTCTCCGTGGGTATACCCTCATGAATAACCTCCGCCTGGGGAGAACGGAAGGTTCTTTCTTTTTTTTCTTTTTTTTATATGCCGGACTCCTACCTACTAAAACCCCACTGCTACTGGACCATTAGTCGGGGGCCCGTGAGATACTTCCCTCCCATCAAGCGCGGCACGTCCTCCCATAAAGGTGATCATGGCCACCTCTTTGGACCTGACTTTTCGAGAATAATACTTACTTATGTAATAATTAAACTGACCTATTAACACCCGTCCCAATCTGAGGTTCTTTGTTTAATGCATTATGCAGAGCTCGTCATAGAATATACATCCCAACAAAACTTTTTAAACATTGTTCTACACGCACCCCTCTCTTATACGAATTAGACCTGTTTGTTTACCATACGGCCGATCAATTTGAAACAGCGCCCTCTGTCCAAGGGTAGTGCAACTAGCTTGTGTTTTTCATACTTCACGCAGTTTCGTGTGCGTTTTACACGAATGTATAGCCAGATGTCGCCACTCGTTACTTGGTACCTCAAAATTGTAGAGGACGCTACATATCACATTTGATGACAGGAGCAAAATTTTAATAGATTATCTCTAAGGCGCATTATTTATTAACGCAGTTGTTTACCTAAGACGGGTACGTCGATAGGTATAAGATCACAGAATTATACCTACAGCTTCGCAGGTACCTATCATCTAGACCAGAAGAACAATTCGGTCCTTCAAGACGGTCTAAAAACTGGAATTTTATAGATACCAACTCCGCCTAGCGCTTTTGATATTGTTTTTGCATTAGGTATCTACTTGCTTTTTTTTTTATAACTTAAATCATTTGTAACCATCATTTTACCATTTTTGTTAGTTTATACTTTATATAGTAAGTATGTCAATTGCGTTCATAATAACGCTATATATTAGTAGGTAGGTATACCACGTGAAGACGACAATACAACAATTAATGAAGGTACTGGAAATACTCATGCATAGGTGTATTTCCGAACTATCGAATAGGTAAATCCTGACATCATTAAGTGATTTTGTCAAACAAACTGATGAAATGACAACTTTGACAAAATGCGTGATCATCACACATTACAACGCGCCCCCGCGCGTGATTAAAGCATACAAATTCAATAAAAACGCGCGGCCGTGCGGGGAGTTTCATGCGTCGCGCGTTACAGTATGTGACCCGCCTAAATAGTACCTACCTAGTGATGGGCCTACTATGGGTGTTGCCGATCAGCCGACTAGCTATAATGAGGCAACTATTCGATATATTTGATTGAATTTTTGTACACAGACTAGGAACTTCATTAGATATACCTACGCAGTTACGCTAGTATTTTATCAGAATCATGAAAAAGGTATTACAACGACAGAATGAATTATGAGTATGTTCCACCCCATTTCGAAGTAAATAGTTGTACTAATGGTTGGCCGATTACTTTAATTATTCATAATTGTAAATGATAAATGATTTTATTTCTGTAAGTAGGTTTTTACAAACACCTTTACACGTCATTTAAAAAAATAGATTCCTATCTGACTACTCTGAGAAGAAAGGCCGAAACAAACTCAGAGGTCACAGTCTCTTTTAAAGTCCAAACATAATCTCAGTCAGATCATGTGAACACCATGTAGATTGGTGTCTGAAACGGTCTTTTGAGGAAAAACCATACAGATTGAGCGGACGTGTCCAGTCAGTGCACGCATTTGTCAGTAATCGTGCCGCTCAACTGAGAACATAAGGAGCTCAACGATTCGACGAACAATACCAAAGAAAGGCCATTTGGGTAGGCCGCATAAATTACTCAAGCTGCCAGATCGTGAAACTAACTAAGAAATCAAAAACAAAAAAAAGTAATAAACCACATAATCTTCACATTCACAATAATTAAAATAATATAATACTTTACAAAGTAAAAACTCATGTCACTGTATGTATAAAATATGTGTAAGATTATCTGTGTTAATCTCGTCTTGTTAAAAATACAGTGCAATATTATCTCCATAATTTAGCTTGCATTGTTGTCTAGTTCGACCTACAATAATACCAGCCTTTTATTGTCCCACTGTAGGACAAACGCCTCTTCTTATACTGAGATGGCAAGAGCATTGCTCACCACATTTGCTCAAGATTTCAAACTAAAATTGAGTATAAGTTACAAGTTTCCTCACGATGTTTTCCTTCACCGATGTCAGTAAGGACGTTATCAATTAAGTCTTACATTCTTATAATTACCGTAACTTATTAGTCATAGACAAAAATAGATTCCTACTACAATCATTGATTATAGGAAGGAGGATTTATTGAAAAAAATTACAATTTTAACTAGAATCAATATATTTTTTGAACAAACAAAAGATGTTATCAAAAAAATTAAAATATGTTTCACGATTGGGACTTGTCGCCTCAATTCATATTAATAAAACATTATTATCATCGGCACCACGTATTAGGGGGCTTATGTTATCAATGGCGGGTTCCCATGCTCCCATGGGGTGTCAAGTCAAGTGTCAGGCCGCCAACAAATGGCGCGCGTGCGAGGGGCGATAAAAAACGTATTACTATCAAAATGTGATTGAAAATCACTTATATTTCTGTGGAGATTTTTAATACGTCTGGGAAACTTATTTGCGCGAGATTAATATTAAATATCATGTCAAACATTGCATCTACAAATCTACAATATTAAAATAAATGTATTTTTGAAGGTTAATAACCCGCTTATAAATCATATTCATGGAGGGTAGAGGTAAGGAGAACTATCTCTTATGGGGAGAAAGTTGAAAAAGTGTCCGGCTTAAACAGTAAATAATAGTTCAAAAACCCTCCAAAATGGCGCTAGCGTAGGCAAATGGTGTGGTATATGAATGTAGCAGTTGTTAACGGACTGAAGTATGCCGAGTTAGAAAATTAACGGATTGAAGTATGTCGAGTTAGACAATTTAATATTTTTTTGACTAGAGTAGTTAGTGAGAGTCCAGAATACCATACCTCAACAATTTACGTACCTAGTCCAACATTATTTTGTAAACATAACCTAAAACTATTGCCTTTAAAATTTACCCGGTGGCTACTGTAGCGCCACCCTTATGTAGCACATTTTGATGGACACTTTTCATACACAGAGTTAGTTCTCCTTACGTCTACCCTCCATAATGATATTGTAAGCGGGAGTTAGTTACAGTTCACATAGTCGAGCATGAGCGATAAAAAAGAAGGTGTGAAGTATCCTATGAAGGTTTTCACAGAGCTACCTTACCTCTACCCTCAACAATCACACTGTATTTGGGAGGGTCGAATGATAACTGTACCCCATTAAACTAGCTTTGGCCAACCTTTGCCCGCAATTAGTTTATTTTATTTTATTTATTTTTACAATTTTAAGAAAGCTTACAGACTAATACACGCAAATGGTAACGAAATAGTAAAAAACTGACAATTGCTAATTACAAGCTTCCACATATAAATAACAATGATTTGAAAAAGAAGATCAAAGAAAAGAAAAATGAATGGAAAATGGGTAGGTATGCCGCGATAAATCACAAACATTCACTTTATTCACTCATTGAAAATATTCCTTACTATTTTCCCTATTGGTCAGTGCAGTTCCTGTTTAGGGGTCATAATAATATCTTCCAGAGTGATGAAGTATGCGAGGGGGCGGAGGGTTTGTCTACAGTTCGAAATTACTCTCATCCACTACTCTGTCTTGTCTTCCGAAGAGGACGTGTCTCTAGAAGCTGTTTTGACTCTTTAAGTGGGCAGGAATTAGATGTTGTTCATACAGAACGATGCCACACTGGATGTACGAATTTGCAACAAGAAATAACTATTCTAGTTGAGTGAAGAACCTGCGTCGATGCTAGTGGATGTAAGGTGGCGAAGTAGATATATGTTGTTACAGTAACTAACAGTTTTTTGCTTAGTTAGTAAGTTAGTTTTTTGCTTACAATAATTAATTACAGCGAGCTGGCCGACTTGAGTGACACAGTTTTTTGCTAGCGAGAATCTGTCCGGCTTTTTTTGTTCGTCCATGGTTTGCAAAATCAAAAAAAAAACCGGTCAAGTGCGAGTTAGACTCGCGCACCGAGGGTTCCGTACAAACCTGTAGGTATATAAGTAAAAGTTCACCTTTTCGGAATTTTTCTGTTATATGTGCGATAAAACATTGCTTCATGCCGAATTTCGAGATTCTAAATCAACTTGAAGTACCCTATAGGTTTTGATTCTCTCGCAAGTGGTCGCGAGTTTGAAAATATGCGGCTTAAATTGTTATTATATCTTTCGATTGCGTTGACATAAAAGTTTGATTTTGTTACAGTTTAAAGGTATTATAGACTTAAGTATTTAATATGAATTTTGATTTAATACCACAACGCGTTCATGAGATAAGGAGTAGTAACTTGGAAATTTTCAAAATTGTCAAAAATATTTTTCAAAAATATTTTTTTTTATATGATGAAACTAAAAATTTACGGTTTTCGTAATTTTTCCTATATCTGTACTATAAGACGTGACTTCGTACGAAATTTCAAGATTCTAAGTTCACGGGAAGTACCCTGTAGGTTTTGATTCCCGTGCGAGTTTCGAAAATTTGCGGAAATTTGCGGCCTAAATGGCTGTATCTTTTGATTGCGTTGGCTTAGAAGGTTGATTTTTCTACAGCTTCCAGGGACAGTAGACCTGAGTATCATATAGAAATTTCAGTTTGATACCTCCACGCGTTCCTGAGAAAAACGGTCTTGACAGACGGACGGACGGACGGATGGACGGACGGACGGACGGACGGACGGACGGACGGACAACAAAGTGATCCTATGAGGGTTCCGTTTTTTTCTTTTGAGGTACGGAACCCTAAAAAGGCCACGGAAGAAATGTTAATCCAAAGCCTCTGTGATAACTTAATCACTATGTCAAAACATCTTTCCATTATACAGTGATTAAATTTACCAATTTTAGCCTACGGTACTTAATTAAAACCAAAAGAAGAAGATTTAAAAGTTTAAATCCCGTCCGCGGAAGCAAATTAACAATCTTATCTTGACCGTGCACGACACCATAAAATAACGAAGGAAAAGGAAATTAAAAGAAAGTAATGCGTTGGAAGAAGATTGATATTCTTGAAAAGTATTAATTTAATGACCGTTCATACACAATTTTGAAACCATATCACAGGCGGTCTATTCCACAGAACAGATACAATCTGTTGTGTGGTCTATTCTATAAGAATCTCACTGTGGAAACTTAACTGAAGTGAGCTTGAAGTGAGTTGTCTTTCCTCATAATGCTTGAGTTTGACACTATTGACAGCTCCCTTCAAGCTCTCTTCAACTGAGACTGCGAGATGTTTACAGAATAACACTGCTGTAATGCTAGTTTCTGGCACTACGTGGTAAGTATAGGCCTAGTAGTAATTTAGTTTAATCTACTTTATTTATTTAATTCACACACGGTGATCCATATTTATGTTATTAGGTATAATAAATTAAAAACTATTATAATGTAGCAGTATCTACATCGCTACCGCCACATGCGAGCTGCGCGTCATACTGACGTCACGCAAATCCTGCATCGCGCAAGCAGAGTTTACCGCGCGACTAGCATATTTACAACGTCCCGACGTCAATCGTTGGGCAGTTGCCCACCAGATACGACAACCGTCTGGTCGGAGGATCCTCCCTTTTCTGTGGAGGTATGAGTGAACAACCCTGTTCCTCGTACCTCTATATTAGTAATCAAATATTAAAATATATGCCACAACAAAACTATTATAACTAAACTAAATAACTAAAGTAGTATAGACACATGCGTGATAACAGGTTAAGTTCTGAGTTGAGCTGAACGATTACTGACAAATTTGTGCACTGACTAGACAGGTCCACTCAATCTATGTGGTTATTTCCTCAAAAGACCACTTCAGACACCAATCTACATGGTCTTCAGATGATCTGACCAAGATTTTGTCTAAGATTTTGTCTGTACTTTAAATGAGACTGACCTCTGAGTTTGTTTCGGCCTTTCTTCTCAGATGAGTCAGATAGGAAACGCCGACCTCTTCTAGTTTAAAGAATAATGATTGACTTGTAAAAGTGTTTGTACAAACCTACTTACAAAAATCATACCTAGTAGTTTAAGAAACTGCTGCATAATGAGCAGGGTTGTAAACACACACTTGTGTTATAATACTTAGTCATGTGCAGTTTTGTATACTACTTTATCTACTCTTATACATTGGGATGGAACCTACTAAATAGAATATCAAAGTTTTCCACAAAATGCTGTACAACAAAACGTATGAATGGCGCCAAAACCTAGCACATAACCGTGCATGCGCTAAACCGGACGCTGCCACAGACAAGTAAAAAATGGAATTTAATGTTTTTTAAATTGTAATGCTATAAAAATGGCGCGCCCCACATAAGCGTCCCATTCCGTGGTCCCATTAGAAATAAATAACTGATGGAAACTCCTTGGTGATATTATTATCCTTGGATTTGCTCTGTATCGTATTGGTAAAAAATATGTTTTATAACATTATTTTGTTAGAGAAAAAGTGTTATTATGATTCTATTTTTAAATGTCGGTAGGTATTGTGTTTATAAAGTATATCAATATAAACTCGTTTTGAAGTTTTTAATTGTATAATAATATAGAGAGTACATAATATCATTTATCATTTAACAGTTTGATTTTGACTGCGCCTTTATTACGTCGCAGTAAGGTTGGTTTTCGTAGTTCAAGTTAGGTACATGATGGACATGCTGCTATACCAGCAAGATGATCTGATGATTTCAGAAGAAGGTATTGCGTTCAGAGCCTGACGCGGAAAGGACAATAAATATGGTGGCTTCTGAGAAAAGTTTCATTCGTAGTAACGTAGGCATAAGGTAGGATTCAAATGGGCTGCCGTTTAAATTACTTTTGACAATCATTTTTGCTGGAACTTCGGTTCAATAAATAATTATGCAGTTTGTGTAGTCTGGCGACAACAAGATTAGCTAAAATGAAATGAAAATAAACTTCAAACGTAAATATTGCTTCAAATATCTGTCTGTCTATCTACCTATAAAATGTTTATTTAATTACATTAATTTATTTGAATGCTTTTTGTTTCTTTTATTACCTACTCTATTGTTATAATGTTAGCTCAGTACAATTTAATTACTTCTCACACTACACTTAGGAATAATAGACCAGCAGTGCGATTCTGTAACCATCTCACCGTGAAAACTTATGTGAAGTGAGCGTGGAGTGAGCTGTCAGTGTCGTCCCACTGATGCTAGGGATTGACTAACCAAGCATTACATTTACAATCATAATCGAGATTATAATAATATTTGTTGTGCAAATTCAATTGATAATTTTATATTATTTCAAAGCTAGACAAAATTAATTTCTAAAAAAAAACAACACTGAGTTTCTGTTTTGCTATTTTATTTTAAAACCCCGAAAAAATCAATGTTTAGCCACTTAACTACAAACTAGCTTTGAAATAATATAAAATGATCAACAGAATTTGGATAAAAAATATTAATAAAATCTCGATTATGATTGTAAATGGAACCTTTGTAAATCCCTAGGCATCAGTGGGACGACACACCACGCAAGTCTTTTCACGGTGAGGTTTTTACAGAATCGACCGGCATCGGCAGGTGGAATGACAGCTCACTTCAAACCCACTTCACCTAAGTTTTCACGGTGAGATTTTTACAGAATAGCATTGCACCTCAAGTTTTCGCAAGAAGACAGATTTAAATGTTGTTTTGCACCACGCAAGTCTAAAGCGCTTGTGTCCATAGATAGTCCTTAGCACGTACGAGTAAAACCAGACCAAAAAAGTAATTTAAACAAAAAAACAATACATATTCTAGATTATGAAAGTTCTTTTGAAAATCTTTTCGGTTTGTTTAGTGGTGTTCCTTATCACTTCTTTGGGGATCTTCAGAACCCCATCAGTGCCCCGTTTTCATAATGTGTGGTGGGGACCTGAGCATTCCGAGTTTCAGAATGACACCAGTATCAGACCTTTTCAAGTACATTTTGATGAAGAGGTAAGTTACGATACTTTTCTCATTGTGTTATCATAATTGTATTTATTTATATCTACTTTATTATACATTAGAAAAATACAATACAAATAAATAAATAATGCTCTCCAAACATACAATGGCGGTCTTATCGGTTTCTGCGATCTCTTACAGAAGACCTAGCAATTTTACGAACTTATTGACTAAATACGAATTGCAAATATATTTTTTTAAACAGTAATTATTGTTATCTATCAGGACCGAAGAGGAGTCAGAGGTCCTTTGACTTTTTTCACAGCATATGGGCAGGGGGCCGTTAAGATCAGAATCAGCCATGTCAAGTGGTAATGTGGGAGAAACCAACAAAGAATTACTCGAGTCACAATCAAAAGTCATTTAATTGGACAAAATATCTTCCTTACAGAATTTCACTAAAATTTATTCACTACTTGTAGTAATTAGGAAATCACTTAGTCAATCGGTTTCAATTATTTTTGGAACATAAAGGGGCAAGATTATTCAGAACTAAAGCGATTCGTCGGATACGAGTACGTGGTGCGCTCGCCGCGCCGTTGACGTCCTGAAAAACAACAACAGCTGACATTCAACATGGCCGCGCTGACCATCGCCGCAACGCTCCGCCAGACTGACAGTTGTCAAATCTCGTTCCGAAGTACCTCTTAAAAATGGCGCTAGCAATGCGCCGCCAAATATTTTGATGAGCGTGTGCTATTTCTTAGCTCTTTGGCTAGTTTAATAAATAAGTTACGTTAATAGGCTCAAGCCTTTTAATTATTTATTTTATTTAGGTTTTCCAACAAAAGATACACAATACCTACATGACACGTACATAATGGGGAGCATCAGTCGGTCTATTCTGTAATAAGAACTACGTGAAAACTTAGGTGAAGTGAGCTGTGAGTAGTAGTTCATATCTCATGTGTGTCCAAGATCTTAAAAATAATTATGAAGTTCATATGGCCCCGTCGGGCACAACAATTTTACACTATATGAAAAGTTGCATGCTTTGAAATCATTAAGTAAATAGACAAAAATGAAAATAAATAGAGTCAATCTCTAGCATCTGTTGGCATGACAGATCACTTCACCTAAGTGTTCACCATGTCATTTTTACTGAATAGATCAGCGGGTATTAAGTGGGTATACTCCTTCACTTATAGAAGACCAAAGCATTCACAAATTATAATCAAGAAGAACTTATTATTATTTAATTGCAGATGATTCTCGATCTGCGGTACCGTCTCAAGAACCGCCGCCCGTTCACTCCCCCGCTGGAAGGTGTTGGGTTCGAGTATGGCTTCAACAGTGACCATCTGCACGGATGGGTGGACTACTGGGCTGACCAGTACCCGTTCCAGCAGCAGGAGAACGTTCTCAACCAGTATCCGCAGTTTAAGACCAATGTCCAAGGTCTCGCCATACACTTTCTTTGGGTTAAACCTCACGTAAGTTAAGCAATGTCTGCTTTTGATGAATATTGCAATATCTAAGGTATGTACGTGTCCGTTTCCAGATGATGTGACGTCATGGCACATAATATAATTATAGACAATTTTTCGAAATTTCACGACAACGTAATTATAAATTAAAGTTTTGTAATTTTAAGTATCAAAAACACAATTAATTTGTTTACGGTCCAATAAAACAATGATTAACATTTAAAGACCTATTAAAAAAAAGAATACTAGACTATTCTTACCTCTCGTCAGTCAGAATTGTCAGAAAGCTGCCATGCTAAAATGGAATTAAGCTAGAAGTTAAGAAGGGAAATCGCTAGAGACATTTGTTGCATGTCAGAAGACCAATGGACACAACACTGATGAGCCCCATCATAGCAAACGACATTGCAGCAGGCCCAGACGTAGATGGCGGAATGAGCTGGACTCCTTTATTAAAGACAGGTCTTTAAGTTAGAGAAGTAGAAGGAGACTAGAGAGGTATTTGCTTTGCAGTAGGTCAATGCGAGCTATAAAATCCGGAGCTTAAAAAAACAGTCAAGAAACCAACTAAGCCGACTAAGCAGCAACTTGTGCCACAGAAGGTTTAGTGGCGCATCTTTAAATATACATTTCATTAATTTCAACATTCAACTTCTCATACAGAAGTCGAAAAAGCCCTCCCTCAATCCAAAACGTTACCGGAAACCTTTCTAATCAATTCTTTCTATTATCATCAAGGTGCCGCCTACCGTGGAAGTGGTACCACTCTTGCTACTGCACGGCTGGCCGGGCTCCGTCCGGGAGTTCTTCGGAACACTACCAAAGCTCACGGCTGTGTCCATGTCCTGGGACTTTGCAGTCGAGGTCATCGCTCCTAGCCTACCGGGATTCGGGTTCTCTGATGTAGGTATTGAAAAGCATTCGTTAAAGCTTATTTTTGTTTCAAGCTAGATATGCATGGAGTATTAATAATAATAATAATAATAATTTTTTATTCATAAGTTCACATAATAAATTACATAAAAGTTTACAAATGATTACAAGTTTACAAATTAATATTAAGAAGAAAAAATTAAACTATGCCTAAAATTAATCTGGTGTATAACTTATACCTATAAATTGGTTAAAGGCCTAATGAATACGATAGCGACCTGCCTGATGTAGGTTTATTCAAACCTGTGTTTCAGGCCATCGCTTAACAACGCTGAGTGCTTTAGTGGACTATTATGTCACTGTAAATAGAGCTAGTGTTGATACCTAATAACTATATTTTTAAATAAAAATGTATTTAACTTAAGTAAACTTATTGCATTACTTCTAGCAATTTTTCTGTGTCTGAGTAATTAAATGTCGCTAAGTATTCACTCAACATTTCACTACATTTTTTATAATTTACACTATAAATATGTAGAGACTTATTAATTTTATTATATAAGAACGGACCTAAAAATACACAAAATTTATTTATAAAAGTATGTCTAGTTTGCGGCATTATGCAAACTAAGTCTTTTCTTCTCTTATCTATAGGTATTGGCGTATACGGAAGTTTGCTATGCTGGTGTAGTACTATATTCATTATAAATAGTTGACGCACGGTTAAAACCTTACATGCCGCGTAAAGCTCGTGTGTCGGAAATCTAAATGGGCGAAAGGTGGCTACCTTAAGGGTAGCTCTCTGCGCACGTTCTAATGGCAGTAGGATTGATTTAGCAGCCCCACCCCATGAAGTTATACAATAAGTGAGAATGGATTGACACAAAGCTAAATAGACCTGTTTAATTAATTTGTAGTCCGATATATATCGTAAATTCTTAAAAATGTATATTAATTTCCCAAGTAACACAGGAAGCATTTTAACAAACGAATATTAACCTTATGTAGGAGTTAAGGTCCGTATAAACTCTTATATGAGTTTACCGTTCATCTTGACGCCTTAAATTGGCATTTCAAAACCATTTTGATGCTTTACACTGTACAACGGTTGGATAATGGCATATCAAAATGCTTTTGTATTGCCTTTAGTTTTAGTCCAGCAAATCACAACGCAGCTGTACAGCTTTCAGCTGATTTTAGTGCATTTGGATCTACAATAGCATTTTTAAGTAGAAAATAAATGCTTAATGCTGTGTAATAGCATAAACATGAACCATTATAATGCTACGTAAATCCGCTATACAGCTTTCAGCTGTTTTTAGTGCTTTAGGGTCTACAAGAGCATTTTTAAGTAATAAGATAATGCCTAATGCTGCATAATAGCATAAGCTTGTACCATTATAATGCACCGTAAATCCGTTATACAGCTTTGAGCTGCTTTTAGTGCTCTTTGTTGTGTAATAGCACTTATAAGTGGTAAATAAAAGCCTAGTACTGCTGAACAGCATAAACGTGAATCAATGTAATGCTTGCATTTTAAAGATCAACTGAGTGCTGTTGTACAGCTAACAGCTCTTTAATCAAATACACGTGAGTTATTTTAATGCGTAAAGCTGTAAATACATTCATTTTACTGTATTAGTAAAGCCATTTGTCAGCCATATTGGGGAAAAGGACATATTATATGATCAACAAAACAACAGCAATTTTTATAGTGGACGTATAGATATTCTAAGTTATTAATTTAACTGTGCGTGTTGCCTAACCGTGTTTGTATAACGATTATAATATATATTATAATATGCATAGCGCTGTCTAGCACGCACTAGGGAAACGGTCCCGCAACTGCATCAGTGTAAGGTCCACGGTGCGGCGGCATTGAAATAAGATCTATAGAATCACAATAATATGCTCTTGTTAACTGAGTGATATTCAAGTACCTACTCGAATTATACTATTTACTTGATTTTCTTTTTTGTTGAAATCACCGTAATCATTTTAATAAGCCACTCGCAGTAATAGTTATTTAGATAATGCGGTCAGAAAGCCTTTTATCAACTCTTGGCAAACGGATTCAAGTTGTACAAAAACTCTGAAATGGGTTTTATTGTTTTGCTCAAGGATCCCCAAAATTGCGTTCAAGTAATGGCACTATTTCAGGCTACATCAAGTCTACTGGTATACCAGTAAGACCATATATAACTACTTTATAGACAATAGCACTACAATGGTTCAACAAAAGTCTTCTCTCTGGTCTCTGGCTTAATAATTGTTCACGTGTGAGTATTTATACTGCTGGCGGCATTAATTAGGCTTTTTAAAGGCTCACCGGGCTGCTACAGACCGACACCATTTTGTAAATATTTTATAATAAAAAATATTATCATTTGAACTTATTTATAAAAGCAATAGACCTATAGACTAATGATATACCTTAATTTAATACTGCCCAACCAATACTATTATGTTAATTATGCAAAATTCGTTCTATACTAGGAATACACAATTGTTTTGGTTATTTCACACATATCTTTAAATAACATTTTATATAAAAACCACAAAATATCGAAGGCGCGTGAAAATTTTTAATGAAAATTATATAGACATTTACAGTAAACTACTTTGCGCAGTAATATTTGAAGGCATGAAATAACAAAAGAGTCAAAAACTAACCCAGTATTATAAATTTTGTTTTGATGCAAACAAATATTGTCACTCACTCAGTTTTAACCGTCTTCGTCCTTATTATAATTGCGAGACAAAATAGTTAAATTACAACGTTAATTGTATTTATAACATTAGTACCATGGTATTAGAGATGTTTTTGCAATGATGTAAGGTTTATTTAAGTTCCAACGGTGAACACTTAAATAGCTCCAATCATTCTTTTACTATATTCTAATGCTAGTCTAATGCTTTTGTAATGCAATTAACATCTTCATTATCAATAATATTGCTAGTATAATGCTTCTGTAATGCGATTGGCAACTTCATTGACCACAATAATGCTAATATAATGCGCCTGTAATGCAATTAAACACCTATTGTGAACCTATTTAGGATGTAAAGCCGTATAATTTGTGCCCAAATAAGAATTACAGTAGCCGTTTAAACGTTTGTAATGCTACTATAAAACTAACTCAAAATGCGAAAACGATACAGGGATGCTGTAAGTCGGCCGTTATACTGCTTTGATGTGTTACTTGGGTTACGCATACGAGTGCATAACAAATCAATGTGTTTACGGAAATTCAGATTTGTGTCAATCGTTACACCAAGATATTTCATATGATCGGTTTTTACTAAAGTAGGACCATTACATGCAATGTCAGCATACGTGCCGCACTTATGCGCATAAATGTTTATGTTAGTAGTAGGCAGGTTAGTATTTCTCATAGTAAATAAAATGTGTTTGGTTTTCTCTGCATTTAGTGTTAGGAGATTTTCATATAGCCAATTAGACACTATATTAAAACCGTTCTGGGCCTGTTTATACACCTCATCTCGAGATTTGTCTGAAAACAATAGAGCTGTGTCATCTGCATAAGACATTATGACACCATTATGGAGTGTTAACCTGCACAGGTCATTTATATATACTAGGAATAAAGTAGGACCCAAAATGCTACCTTGTGGTATTCCGTAATTACTATTTTGAAGCTCAGAACTGACGTACTGACCAATTTTGACACATTGTTCGCGATCACTAAGATAATCAGAAAGTAATGCAAGCGTTGAACCTCTTATTCCGAGTGTTTCAAGCTTGTCCAATAATAAAGGACAGGAAATTGTGTCAAAGGCCTTGGCGAGGTTTAGGAAGATCCCAATGGAGTGCATGCCCTTATCCAAATTAGTTGATATGTAATCCGTCATTTGATGTACTGCTTGAGTAGTTGATTTTTTGGGCCTAAAGCCAAATTGTCTGTCTGAAAGCAATTTGTTATCTTCTAGGTATTTCATTAATCTAATATTAATGATTTTCTCTAGGATCTTGGAGAGCCCTGTTAAAACTGAAATGGGTCTGTAGTTATTAACACATTTTTTGTCACCAGATTTATATACAGGAGTAACCACTGCTTTTTTAAGCAACTTAGGGAATATACCATTAGTTAAGCATAACTGAAAAATATGAGTTAGCGGCGGAGCAAGTAGGTATTTGAAATGTTTAAGTATATTGTTTGATATGCCGTCCCACCCAACCACGCAAACGTCCTTTAGTCCAGAAATAATTGTTAGTACTTCATCGACATCCGTATCTAGTAAGACAAATGATTTGAGTCTGGGGAAAGTTTTAGGTCGGTTTTGAGGGAAACAACGTCTAGATTGTATGGTCTTTTCTGCTAAAGTTTTGCCTACGTTAGAAAAATAGAAATTAACTTTATTTGTTGATTCGATTGGGTTGTTCTCTATTGTCAATAAGTCAAGTGGAGGTTCAGGTTGTTTTGTTCTAAATGTATTAGTTTTTATAAATTTCCAAATAAGTTTACTATTTTTGCCTGCTTTCTGCAGTTCTTTTCTATCATATTAATTTTTTATTTTTTTCAGAAGGTTGTTGCAAAAGTTTCTATATCTTTTATACGTAATAGAAAGAATTTCATTTCCAGGCTCAAGTTTGGACTTTATGTGAAGTTTGTCTCTCTGCCTAATACATCGAACAAGTCCGGGTGTAATCCAAGGCTTAATACACTTATACTTCCTTGGCGTTATTTTAGCGACTGTATGTTTTATTATTGCAGAGTGAAGTGAATTTATGAAATAATTAATAGAAATGTTTGCATCGTTAGAATTATAAACTGGGTCAAAATTTATATTACGTATGTCTTTTTCGAGGAGTTTCATATTGACTTTACTGTAGCTACGTAAACAATTTTTCCTGGGCAAAGAAACTTGTAATGTTAGTAAAACTGCTTGGTGATCAGTAAGCGAAGAGTTAGTAACAAATGTTTTGGTTGGGTTATTGGTTTTTATAATGAAATGATCTAAGCATGAACCGCTTTGGTGCGTGGGGTGATAATGAGCTGGCAAGAGTCCGTGGAATGAGCAGATATTAAGATAGTTATGTGCATTTGTATCCATTTTCCCGGAAGCAATGTTAATATTGATGTCCCCCATTAGTATTATGTGTTTACAAGTTGTAAGATTTTGTAACTGTACGTTTAGTGAATCTAAGAAATTTGCGACATTTTGAGAAGGAGGTCTGTATATAGCCAAAACTGCCGTATCTGAATTAATTTTTATGAGTAAGCAATTACAATTTTGTAGCAAAGGTTCTTCTACACTTGTACATAAATTGTTGTTAACAAATACAACTAAACCGTCATTCTGGTTGATGTTTCTGTTGGTTTTGTGCGAAACATATCCGTCTAATGGTGGTATATCAGCTGTTTGGTTTGACAACCAACATTCCGTTGACGATAATGTCGCAGCTTATACCCAGGTTCTGTAGCAATATTTCAAAACCATTTATATTTCGATTTATGCTGCGAATATTTTGTGTGAGTATGGTCAGCGGTTTCTCTCCCAAGGGAAAGAGGTGTTTACATTCATCAACATTACAAATTATAACTTCAGACACAGAAAATTGATCTAGGTCACTAAGCAATTGATCAGTCATGATAAATTAACAAATATAAACAAACACAAAAACTACTACTAGTGTGCTTAATAGATTGGTTAATAGGTAGCGCTCTTAGGCGCCTTCATAATCAATGGAATGGATGTAGTTGTCCTCGGCATATTTTCGTTAAGTCCACGAACATGTAGTTTAAGTTCCCCGGGTGAAATAATTTTCTGTACGAGAGACTTCGTATCGTCACTAGATTTGGTCTTGTCACTGGGATATATGGCAACTGAGCTTAAATTTGCTGGTCGCACAAAGTTATCCGAGCCTTTTTTGACCATATTAGCGTACGAAGAGGGTTCTGAAGGGTTTGAAATGCCCTCAACTACTTCTTTGAACTGTAGGAGAGAGTTCGCTATGTTCTGTTGTTGCTGTAAGTGCTGAATGGTACTATGGGCTTGAATGGTTTTTTGTTTTAAAGCTTGATATAAAACAGCCATCTGAGATGCGCCGTTTGTGACACTACGGCATAGATTGGCTACACGAACCTTTTGTTCCGCGTTCATTTTTCCCTCAGCGACTAAACTGCATACTTCACTTAGGATTTTTTCTATGGACCCCATCCATTTCTATATCTCCGGCGTAGAAATAACTTCAGCTGGTAGCTCATTCTCCAAGGGAGGTGGTGGATTTGGGTCTATAGGCTGGGAATCTTGAGTTGGTGTCGGCGGAGGACTTCGCGGTACTAGATGGCTACGGCCAAACGGGCTAGATCCTGTATTAGACATATCTAACACAGAAACACTATTTGTCTTTAAAAGTAATTTAGTTCATTCTTACACACAGTCAGTGTAGTATATTAAGTAGTCTGACGGTATGTCTACATAATATCATATTTGTATATGAGGGTGTCCGTAAATAAATCAGTGTTTAACCAACCTACGTGTGTTTCACTACATGGTGGCAGCGGTGTGCCTTTTTAACATTTATAAGACAGTTAAAACGGACTCGAACCTATTTTATCTTAGTGCCGTGATACAGCAGTGTTAATAAATTGTAAAATAATAATGGAGCACGCACGTCCTCCAGTAGAATTATCGCTCGACGGAGGTCCGGCCGCGCGATCGGACGCGTGGCACAAATGGCGGAAGCTGTTCGAAGTTTTTCTTAAAGCATCTGGAGTGAGCAAAGAGCCTAAGGAAGTACAGGCTAGCTTGTTGGTTAACCTCATTGGATCAGCTGGTTATGAGGCATATACAACGTTCACGTTCGATGAAGGTGAAAGCCAAGACGACATAAATTGCGTATTAAAAAAGTTTGACGAGTATTTCGGCGCAAAACCAAATATCACAGTAAGGCGGTTTAAATTTTTTACACGCAATCAAGAACACGGCGAAAACATCGACCAATACGTAACAGCATTAAGGGTATTGAGTCAGCAGTGCGAGTTCAGTGGATTGCACGAGAGCTTGTTGCGAGATAAGATCGTGTGTGGCATTGTCAACAACACTGTGAGGGATCGACTTCTTCGCACAGATGATTTATCATTATCAAAGGCGATACAAATCTGCCAGGCGGCAGAGATGTCCAAAGAGGAAAGTAAGTGCATCGACGGCGCATCAGCCGGTGTGCAAGTGTATGCAGTTCAAGCCGGTAGCAGCTCACGAGGCGGTCAGCGCGCTAGGGGACGGCGCGGCGGAAGCGGCAGCGGCGGCGGCGCCGGGCCGCGGCCGGCGCGCACGCCGCGCAGCGCCTGCGAGCTGTGCGGCAGCGGGTGGTGTCCCGGCGGTGAGCGCTGTCCGGCACGTAACGCCATGTGTTATGTTTGTGAAAAGAAAGGTCACTTCTCGCGAGTGTGTGAGCAAAAGAAAGCAATACGCAAAGTGTTAAATCTCAGTGTAGAAACCGTAAATAGTGATGATAGTGGTAACGAAATGTTTTTTGTCAATACACTAGAAGAGGAAAAACAACAATGTAAGTCGTCAATGGAATGGATAGAAGTTGTAAAATGCAAAGGTATGAGCATTTCTTTAAAAATAGATACAGGATCAATGATTAATGTTATCTCTAAAGTTACCTATTTAAACTTAGGATTATCAATTACAGACCTTAAGCCATTCACAAAGCGTGTACATTCTTTTACAGGTAATCAATTGCCAATTATAGGCATTGGTAATGTTCCTTTTTTATTTAATAGAACACGTTACGTGATGTCATTTGTTGTTGCTGATTTAAACTGTCAGAATGTACTCGGTTTGGAGGGTTGCGTTGCATTAGGATTAATAAGTCAAATTAATGCAATAAATATTGATCACTACTATGATTTGTTTCAAGGACTGGGAAAATTACCCGGTAAATATAGTATCGTAGTGGATAAAAATGTTCAACCAGTTGTTTGCCCAACTAGGAAAATTCCTTTAGGACTTAAGAATAAATTGTTGGATGAGATACACAGAATGGAAGAGTTGGGCGTAGTTAGAAAGGTTACACATCCAACCTCTTGGGTTAATGCAATTGTTTTGGTCGCGAAAAAAGATGGCAGCATTCGTGTTTGTTTAGATCCACGACCTCTTAATCGCGCGGTGCGACGTGCGCAGTACTCGTTGCCGACAGTGCCAGAGCTGGCAGCACGCCTGCGCGGTGCTACTGTATTCAGCGTGCTGGACGCTCGTTGCGGGTTCTGGATGGTTCAGATAGATGATGCGAGTGCCGATCTTTGCACGTTCAGTACACCGTTCGGTCGGTACCAATTTCTACGTTTACCTTACGGTATAAACTGTGCGCCAGAGGTATTTCATGCGAAGCTTAGGCAGCATTTAGAAGATTTAGAAGGCGTAGAATCTTTTATTGATGACGTAATAGTATGGGGGCGCACTATGGATGAGCATGACCGGAGATTGAAGTGCCTCTTGCGACGTGCTAAGGATATCGGTGTAAAATTTAATCGAAAAAAATGTAAATTCGGGGTAACGGAAATCACATACTTAGGTCACAAGTTTGATGCAAACGGAATGCGGGCAGATGACTCAAAAGTCAAAGCAATACGGGAGATGCCGTATCCGACTGATAGGAAGGCTCTGGAGAGGTTTTTAGGAATGGTCAATTATTTGGCAAAATTTATACAAAATTACTCAGAGAGTGTGAATGTACTTAGGTCGTTGTTAAAAAAGGAATCAGAGTGGTCATGGGAACCTCAACATTCAGAGGCTGTAGATAGGCTAAAAGCAAAGCTTAGCAGCGCACCGGTGCTGGCGCTGTACAGCGACAGCGAGCCAATAGTGCTGTCGGTGGACGCGTCCAGCGTCGCACTGGGCGCTGTGCTGCTGCAGAGTGGGCGCCCGGTGGAGTTCGCCTCACTCACACTCACCGACACTCAGACCAGATATGCACATATAGAAAAAGAAATGCTGGCTATTGTGTTTGGGGTTGAGCGGTTCAGGCAGTACATTTATGGCAGGTCTGATATCACGGTACATACTGACCATAAGCCACTGGAAGCCTTATTTAGCAAGCCATTAGTTTCGGTTCCAGCCAGGTTACAACGAATGATGATGAGAGTGCAAGGATATGACTTTAAGGTGGTATACACGCCGGGCAAATATATGTATATAGCGGACACGCTATCGCGGGCTCCGCTAAAGGAAATTATGCATGACCGAGTGTCTGCAGAAGTGGAAGTACAAACTTGCTTTATGTTAGAAAATTTGCCTTTCAGCCAAACAAATATGGATGCCATAAAAAAAGAAACAGAGTTAGATAGTGACAGCATATGGTTAATTAGGTATATTATGAACGGATGGCCTAAACATAGGCGAGATGTGAATGAGAGAGCTAATGTTTTTTGGCCATATCGCGAGCAACTACATTGCGTTGATGGTATAGTTTTCAAGGAGGAGTGTGTATTTATTCCGCGTGCTTTAAGAGAAAACATGCTGTCACGGGTCCATGAAGGACATTTAGGCATAGAAAGATGCAAGCGGCGCGCGCGCGAAGTTATGTTTTGGCCAGGAATGTGCGAGGACGTGGAGCGTGTAGTGCGATCGTGCGAAGCATGCGCGCTGCACGCGCCCCGCCCACGCCGGCAGCCACTGCTGCAGCACAGTGTGCCGGCACTGCCTTGGCACAAACTAGCCTCAGATACGTTCGAATATAAAAAAAAGAATTACATTGTTTTAGTCGATTACTTTTCTAACTATGTTGAGGTCGGGCAGTTGTCGAGTGTTAGCTCTAGGCAGGTTATTGCTTTTATGAAAGAGCAATTCTCGCGGCACGGAATACCAGCGGAACTGGTGAGTGATAATGGACCGGCTTATAGCTCACAGGAGTTTAAAAAGTTTATGTGCGAATGGGAAATACGGCATGAGACGGCATCACCGCATTATCCACAGTCAAACGGTAAAAGCGAAAGGACTGTACAGACTGTTAAAAATTTGTTAAAAAAGTGTGTGGACTCGGGACAGGATTTTAACTTGGCACTGTTAAATTTTAGGGCAACACCACGCCATGACATAGACTCACCAGCACAGATATTAATGGGTAGACGCATAAAAACTAGGTTACCTGTTAGTGATAAGTTGCTAACGGAGAAGGTAGATAACGACCAGAACTATAAAAAAATAATGACAAATAGGAAACAAATTAAAATAAATTACGACAAAACGGCGAACACACTCAAAAGCCTGTCATCAGGTGATAAGGCAACTTTGACCAGTAACGGCGTCAGGAAACAGGTAACAATAGTGGCACGCACATCACAACCACGCTCGTATATTGTAGAAGACGAACGTGGTGGCCGCTATCGGCGAACACGAAGTCAGTTGGTTGTGCGTAGCACAGGTTCAATACAAAGAGTAGCGCAGTCAGCGACACAACCAACTGACAGTGTAGGCAGTAGCAGGACACCAAGTGTGGTGACGGCGACAGGTGTCCGTAGACGTAGACAAAGGGCGCAGACTAAAGTCCCAACCCAAGAGCAGACAAGTCCAGCTAGCAACAATCAGTCGGCACTGCTTGACGAGAGTGATGAATATGAAAGTTCAGGTAATACTCGCGATCGTTCGTCTACACCTTCACCACTAGCGGTTCCCATTGAAAGGTCTAAGGAAAGAACTGTACGAATGCTGACCAATCTTTTCTTGGGTCGTGAATAGGAAGGGTTACAATGGGCTGGATAATAATAAAATAGAAATAAATATAGAAAATAAGTAAAAATGTAATTGATAGTTAGTAATAGTAGCAGTTAGCAGTAGTTGTACGTTCAGCAAACAAGATTAATGTAACCGTTAGTCTTATAGTTAGTTCTTTAATTAATAATAACAATTGGCATTGTTTTCTTAGAAGGGAAGAGATGTAGTATATTAAGTAGTCTGACGGTATGTCTACATAATATCATATTTGTATATGAGGGTGTCCGTAAATAAATCAGTGTTTAACCAACCTACGTGTGTTTCACTACAGTCAGTAACCTCGTAATAATCACTTACGACACACTTATTTCACTGACAACGCAAATAATTCTAACAATTTTATTTGTAATTAATAGTAGGTATCATAATAAGCTAAGCAAGATACGTCCGATGTGTTAAGCGATCGATCGCACAATCCAAATATATGGAACAACAACACAATAATACATGGAATATGTGTATTTTTTACATCATTAGAGCTATTCTGTAAAAATCTCATCGTGAGAACTTATGTGAAGTGAATTTGAAGTGAGCTGTCATCCCTAGATTACCTAGCGTCAAGTAGGATGACAGTTCACATCATGCTCCCATAGCCAACATTTTCACATTGAGGTTTTTACATAAAAAATAGCTGGTTTTGACGTTACGCCCCTAATGTAGAAGGGGATATTGATCCCATTTATGCCGAAACAATCTCTCAATATTTACGTCAAACTGATTCCATTTTAAAATTTAAATAAATTTACAAAACTTTTTAGAATAGAATTAAAATTATTGGTTATCTATACCCAAAATCATTGGAATCACTCCGGAATATGCATGGGAGAGATTTGATTTTGCATCTTTAATGGCATATCAGTGATTCCTATTTTTGTCTCTGATGATGAGAGGATGATGGAACCCACGGCAATCGTAGGGAGTCTATTGATTGCGAATAATCAGACAATATCTAGATTTTGGGGAACTTCGCGTACTTTTACGCAGTCAAAGTGATTACAGCGATTGTATACATTACTTAGCACTTACATAGACTAAAAAGAATACTCTTTATCGGGATATTTAAAAGACAACTATAGTTGGATTAAAGCGAGAACACTGCACAAGAGACAACAATGTCGATAGTCTGTGGTGTGTTAAGTTATGCGGCCTACCCAAATGTCTCTTCTTTGGTATTGGTTGTCGAATCGTTGAGCTCCTTAAGTTCTGAGTTAGCTGCACGATTACTGACACATGCGTGCACTGACTGGATAGGTCCACTCAATCTGTGTGGTTCTTTCCTCAAAAGACCATTGCAGACACCGATCTACATAGCCTTCACATGATCTGACCAAGATTATATTTGGACTTTAAAAGAGACTGTGACCTCTGAGTTTGCTTCGGCCTTTCTTCTCAGAGTAGTCAGTTATGAAACGCCGACCTCATCTAGTTTTTTAAAATATGATTGACGTGTAAAACTGTTTGTGCAAACCTTATAGAGGCGTGAGGGAAAAGGTGTAAAGTATACCTCCATAGAAAAGGGAGGATCCTCCGGCCAAACGGGTGTCGTGTCTGGTGGGCAACTACCCGACGATTGAAGTCGGGACGTTGTATACAGAGTTACTGGTAACTCGACGTATTCCTTGCACGACGTCATAGTAGGGTTAAAATGCAACAAAGTAAGCCACCAAATGTTCTCTACCGAAGTTCAGTAGTTTTTGAGTTAGTTACATTTTCAGTATTTTTATGAAAAATCCCAGATTAAATCATTTGGAGCCAATTTAAAAATGATTTACAGCGCGACTGTACTGAAAAACTTAATATCATAGTTGATGCCGTAGCAGATCCCTGTTTATAATTAAAAGTTCAAAAATGCCAGAAACCTTGGCAAATATCACTAAACAAACATTTTTTTTTTTTGTGTTTTTTGCTGTAGGTCATACAAAATGTAGTCTAGTGAAAAAAAAATACTACGCCTTATGATTACTAGGAAAATATCCTTGTCTTATCAGCTATCCAAAAAGGTATGAAAGTTAATACAAAGTTGTGGACTACATTATGTGCGTCTCACAAAATGGTGATTATTCGGAAAATCAATTAAAACAATTTCGTGAGTATTAGAATTATTTTTAATCAATACATATCAGTTTAAAAACTTTAATTACACTTTCACACCTCTTGTTCGATGTGCTGCCCACGGTTTCGAATACATGTTCTTATTTGCTTCCTCACTTCGGTTTTTGTGATTTTTGATGTGTTTGTTGCCCTCATATGGTCCGCCGCATCTGTTCTTCTCTCCCTTAGTTCTTCAATTGAATTTACTGGGGTCACATAAACTAGGTCTTTCATATGAAAGACCTAGTTTATGTGACCCCAGTTTTACGACTAGACTAAATAAATAAAACTGTGGCGTTAATAATTAAATTTACGAGTAGACTTTTACGTCTCGGGTCAAGTGTGATTGTGAATTGTGATTTTTGATGTGTTTGTTGCCTTCATATGGTCCGCCGCATCTGTTATTCTCTCCCTTAGTTCTTCAATTGAATTTACTGGGGTCACATAAACTAGGTATTTCATATGAAAGACCTAGTTTATGTGACCCCAGTAAATTTACGACTAGACTAAATAAATAAAACTGTGGCGTTAATAATTAAATTTACGAGTAGACTTTTACGTCTCGGGTCAAATGACCCGAGACGTAAGATCAGGGCTTCGTGCACGCCACGGAATCGGCCCACCGCGCCCTATCCATCGCTTTGGATAGGTTTCATCCAGCAATTGTCGAATTTGTGATTCGGAATTGGGCTGGACATCCATCATGTTTGCTCTTCTGTCTTCCGGTACATCTGTGAGCAGTGGTGTTAAATGATTTCTTAGGAAATCTTCATAAAGTTCCCCATTTAGTGTTCGTGGTAAAAAAATGTGGGCCCATTAATTTGTCGTCAATAATACCCATCCAAACATTAAGCGAGAACCTACGCTGGGATGCGGTTGGTTTCAGTTTCTTAGGATTTGCTTCTGTTTTCGGTGCCCAGTAACGTAAGTTGTGGTAATTTGTGATACCATCACGGTCAAAACATGACTCATCGATCCACAGAATGTTTTTTAAAAAGTTTTCGCCTTCGGCGTCGGCACTTAAAATAAAATGACAAAATTCAAGCCGTCTCGGCGGATCTCCCTCTTCTAATGACTGGACAGGTTGATAGTGGTATGGATGTCGGCCTGATAAATGAACTACAGACCAGACTTTCCACTGTGACATACCAAGCTCACGCGCTACGATGTTTGTCGATATGTTGGGGTCGTCAATAAAACGTTGAAGAATCAGCTCCTCGTCCTCAGCCGTGTATCTCCGAGAACGACCAGTGTCAATTTTCCTGCTTCTTTGGACGCTGCCAGTTTTAGATAATCGCCGATAAGTCGATCCAAAAACACTAACGTGTGGGAGTCGGCGGGTGGGGAAGCGAAGTTGATATTCTCTCCGCGCCTGAGCAGCGTTACCATCACTTAGTCCGTAACAGTACATTAAGTCAGCGTATTCAGGGTTAGAATATACAGACATAGTCAGCACTTACGAGGGCACAGCACAGCACAAGAGCAAGATACGCGGCAACAGTTAGGGAAATAGCTAGATAACAAAACACGAGCTTGCGCGATGTAGAGTTGAAACTAACTAACGCTGACGACCAGATTTTGTAAAGTCGCACCCCGAGTCATGCCGAGAGAACAAAAGTGACCAATCACAAAGCTTGCCGAGTGTTTGGAGTTCAAGCGCAGGTAAAAACTACGAATAATTGGAATATGAAACAATAGGTTGACCGTCTCACAATTTCACCTTCTCGCCACAAAACTCTTCCCTTCCCTGTCACACATGCAAAAGTATTGACAATCATACCTTTCTAAATAGCTGATAAGACAATAGTTACTTGTGCAACAAGAGAGCAAAGTCGTTTTTTGCTGCGAGTGCTGATTTTGAATCCTGAGCAAGCGAAGGCTTCAACGATTGAATCACGAGCGTAGCGAGTGATTCTAAAGTTGAATCCTGAGTGTGGCGAGGGATTCAAAGGCACGAGATGCAAAAAACTTCGCGCTCGTGCTACACACAGAACTTTTCACTTCAGCAGCGAGAACACTTTAGGAGATAAATATTGAAATAACTATTTATTGTGAATCAAAATAATTAACATTGTAGGTAGAGGTACCAATTACCAATTCAATAAAATAACAGACGTTTTTCCCCCAAAGGGATAAAAACGATATATTTCATGTCTTGCCTAGGCTTGACCTGTGAGATAACACCTTACAATAATCTCCCAAGCACACCGTGATATACATGATCCCCGCGCCGTCCAGGCAGCTAGACAGCGCCTCGCCCCGCGCGCCACCCTCGCGACGACGTCGCGTCGGGGCGCGGCTTGTCAGCTGCGCGATCTACAGTACCTTGAGATTATAAGTCGTCAAGGACTTACTGGGTCAAGCCTAGGCAAGACATGAAATATATCGTTTTTATCCCTTTGGGGGAAAAACGTCTGTTATTTCATGGTCTGTGCCGTCGGCTTGACCTGTGAGAAGTGTTTGGTTTCTGACGACGCGGGGATGCGTACTGTGACTTTATACTGTGGACAGGTAATGGTAAGACTACTAAGTGCTTAGGTAAGTATAGTTTGGAAATCAAATTCAAAAATTATGAAAAAGAAAATATTTATTGCAAAATAACGTAACATACATTTTCTAAATAATTATTGAACGTAACAAATTACAAGTATCTAATCAACAAAACTTAGAGATCCATTTCAGTCAAATAGTATTAAAACTAGAATTAACAAGATTATCGACTGAGTCGTTTTTGGTTGGAATACTGATTATTTCTTTAAAATAATGTTTAATCACATTACGGTCGCTTCTCCAGTTACCGTTCCTTAAAATAGTATCTAATGGGACATTATTATCCCTTCTTGATGAAGCTACCGCTGATCTAATGCTCCCTGGGGGGAAGCTAATATTTAACGTTGAAAAAGCGGTTTTCAGCCAACCAGCAATAATTGACCGGGAAGCTGGTCTCACTCGACCCCGAGTTGATATAAATAAAGAATTCACACAATTTCCGCCCGTGCATCTCCTAGATCTCGTGAGTGAAAGAAATACATTTGTCCAATAAACAGGGTCAAGTTTAATATTAGGTATTTTAGAAAGCTGCCACCCTGATTGCCTTTGAAGCCTGTTATCTGTTTTAGATCCAAAATCAGGCCAGAAAGTGACAGAGGTCTCAACAAGTAACATACTATCTTCGTCAATCCTAAGTAACGTGAGGTCATGTATTCGCCGGCCGGAAGCTAATAATAAAATGAAAGCCAGATGACGAGATACCTCAAAGATACTATCCTCATTCACAGATAAGTTCTCCATCCAACTAATAAGTTGAGCAATATCCCAAATTGTTTTCTTTCTAGACGGTGGATTACTTGTATCGATAGCCTTAATCATTTGTTTTACCAGCGGACTTTCCGAAATCGCCTCCCTTTGAAGTGGGCATGCAAAAGTAGCTATTACCGATTTATGCAACTTGATAGTGTTAGGAGAGAACTTTTTTACTCTATGCAGAAAACTCAAGTGTAAAGCTACTGAAGCCGCATCTGGTTTATTTGGATCTAGATTCAACATATTGCATCTCTTTGTCCAGAGCTTCCACGGGGCTCTATACGTTTTTAATGTGGATTGCCTCCAAGATTTCTCCAGGAGTTGTCGGTCTTCCTCTGGCCATTTTGAGATTATTTCTGACCACCCCGTATTTTCCATGCTTCCAAACATAACTTTCGAGCATTGGGGAGATGTGATTGAGATGTCATGTCCATTATGTGATGTTGGAGATTCCTGATCCGGAAGGGGTGATCTACCGCCCTCGATCTCAGGTCCGCTCTCCAAAACACTTTTTCCCAGCGAGGGACTATGAGTATATATAGTCCTTTTGCGTGGTTCAGATGTGATAGTACCCTGGGAATTAGTGATGGAGGTGGGAAAACCCAGGCTAGCTTGAACTCCCACATTTTGCTGAATGCGTCGATGAACAGGGCTTCTTTGTCCTTCACATCCTGAGTGACATAGGTTGGAACCACCCTGGACGCATTTGTTGCAAAAAGATCGATATCTGGGACTCCCCATTTCTGGAATATAATGTTGCATATTCTTTCTGATAGATGCCAATCCACTATATGCTTCTGTCTAGATAAACTGTCGGCTATATCGTTGTAGATTCCCGGTATGAACTGTGGAACGATTTCGGTATCCATGCTCAGGGCCAATTCTAGGAGAGGAGATGCCAATTTTGTTAACTGCGAGGAACGAGTTCCGCCTTGATTTTTTATGTAAGAAATCACGGTTCGATTGTCCGATTGTATTATTACTCTTTTTTGTCTTAGCGACTCTTTTTCTAGGCGAAATGCTTGTACAACCGCATACAATTCCTTCATGTTGATATGCCAATAATTTTGTTGAGGTGTCCATTCGTCGCAAATGAGTTTTCCATCTACCTGAGCTCCCCAGCCTGTGTCCGACGCATCTGTTGTTATTAAGATTGTTTCGCGATACGTGAAAAGCGCTGTAGTTCTTTCTAGGTTTTTTAACCACCACTGAAATTGCTGAAGAGCCGACGTTGGTATGCGAAACTTCTTTGTTCGAAAACAATCTGGAAGTGTGTGAGCCGCCCGTTGTATGTCCCTGCAGTGTAGTCGTCCCAGGGGGATAACAAAGTTGGCAAAATTTAGTTTTCCCAGAAGACTCTTGGCTGATATCCAACTCCAGGTTTGAACTCTCAACAATCGTATCAAGTCTTTTTGTAAGGATATCACCTTCTTCTCTGGTAGAGCTCGCAGATTTTTTGCAGTGTCCCACAGAATCCCTAAGTATTCCAGACGCTGAGCTGGGTAATTCAGAGATTTCTCTCGGTTGATTATCCATCCTAGTTTCTCTAAAAACTGGACTGTCTTGGCAACGTTGACCTGTAGCCTTACGGGATCCTGATCTGCTAAGAGAAAATCGTCTAGGTAGACTATCACTCTTATATCCATCTCTCTCAGACGTGATGCCATCCAGTTTGATACTCTGGCAAATGTTAGGGGAGCGGTGGACAGACCGAAAGGAAGGCATGAAAACTGCAGAAATTTTCCTTGATGAACGATAGAGAGGAACTTTCGGTGTTGTATCTTTACAGGTATATGAAAATAAGCCTGTGAAATATCTATCTTTACCAGATAATCTCCTTGTTGTAAGAATTGGGGTACTTTTAAATGATTCAATAAACGGAACTTTTTTGGTAGAAGATATCTGTTCAAGCCTCGAAGGTTGATAATTGGTCGAGTTCTTCCATCCGGCTTGGGTACTGGAAACATTTTGGACAAAAACCCTGTTTTTGATGTTGTGTCCTCCAGTATACCTTGATGTACCAGTGACTGGATTTCTATGTCCATCTTTTTTGTATCGTATAAATGTGAGATTTGGTCTGAAAGAGGAATCAGAGGGGGTTTCATTACGAAAGGAATCGAGTATCCCTTTATTATATTTAAGATACTTAAGGGTGCCCCCTCCCCCTTCCAGATATTTAAGAAGGATAGGAGTCTTCCCCCTCTGAACTCCTTTGTGTCAATTTCGCTTCGTATTTTCTTTGCCTCTATGCCCACCTCTTTGCATAGACTTTTGTCCCTGTTTATTTCCATATGAGCGTTTCCAATTTTCGGACGCTTTGCTGGTAATGGGCTTACTAGTGAAGGGTTTTGGTGTTTTAATGATTTTGCCAGGTCGAGGACGTTGATGCGATGATGATTGAGGGACATTATAGTGTTTCGATTGAAAAGGCTTTTTGTATTGCTCACGAAATAAATTCTGGTGACCTGGTTGTTTTAGTAGATCTGATAGCTCCTTATCGCAGAAAAGGTGGGTAGTCGACGGGGGAATTGTATTCAAAATCGACGCTTGGTATTCATCTTTGGGTAGCAAACTATTCCTCCTTTGCTCTATTACTTCCGCTCTACGCCCACACACATATTGTAGGAGATTGTTAGAGATGACTCTGAACTGGGAGTCTGTTGAAAAAGCAGACTTTAGGTCCTGCTTCAGCGACGGATGTTTATCAGAAAGACCCTTTAATGTGCTAGCCAACGCATCCCTTTCCAATAGCAAACCATGCAAAATTGTGCCTAAAGTGTAGTCAGCTCGCGTTAGCTGTTCCTGCATTGGTGACGGGGATAGTTTCTTTGTGAGAACAGGATTGGCTTTCAAAGCACTAAAGACCGGCGAAGCATGCAACACTTTTTGTGCATCTATGTACCTTATTTGCTTGTAAGACATATCTCCTAGTCTTTGACACTCAGTGCCCTGAATTGCGATGTGGGGTTTTGGGGCAGGGATAGTGGGCTCCTGTTCTTTGGTTTTAGGCGCAAAATCAAAATCTTCCTCCGCATCCGTATCTATAGGAAGATCTGGAGCGTTCCATGTTGTTTCTTCCCTCCGTGGCAAATCAGATATGGGAGCTGATTCACAGTTCTCGTCGGTTTCCGACCCAAACTCCTCAGACTCGTCTCCAGATTGAGGAGTAAATCGTCTCATGAATGAGAACAGCATATCTTTTATTTCGGCCTGAGACTGCTCAAGCTTGTCCAATCTCGACCCTTTTTTTTGGGTTTGGCCTGGGTTGTAAAAAGAGAGCGCGTTGTTGATGCGTCATCTAATTCGTCTTCCTCCTCCTTAGCAAGCTCTTTTGACGCTTCTTTCCTGCTCAACAACAAAGGCTTCAGGTCGACTAGGGCAGCTACAACCAACTCATTTTGAACGGCAGAGCCCCTTATTCTGGAGGCCACAGAAGGGGGGCCAATTATTAACCCGACACAAAGAGGCCAATCGAGCATTTTAATCTTCATGTCTCTATAAACTTTTTCCGGAAGGCTAGTACAGTCAGGCGAGAAAGCTCTTGCAAGACTTACAGTTGGCAAAGCGAACCTTATTTTGTTTAGAACCTGAGGGTCCAGCTCAGGGCCCAGTAGTTCGACTTTCTTGAGAGTGATAACTTTCCACTCCAACCATCCTTCAGGTAAATGAGCACCCGCCAGCTTTTTTATTTTTTCGAGGATCTGGTTGTCACCAGGATCTTCAGCTTCCCACTCTAGAAGTGATTCAAGTGTAGAAATTTCTACAGGTGTCGCCATCTGAAAGTGAGCAAGCTGGTGAGTGCACGCAGCCATGCATAGCACAAAAGCTCAGGTTTTACTCGAATTGAGCCGCACGACTGCCCAAGAACGAGACGTACGGCTGCCCTTATCGAGCCGTGTGGCTGCTGAAAACGAGCCGTACGGCTGCTTAAATCGAGCCGTACGGCTGCCCAAATCGAGCCGTACGGCTGCCCAAATCGAGCCGTACGGCTGCCCAAATCGAGCCGTACGGCTGCCCAAATCGAGCCGTACTGCTCCTCAGATGAGGCCGTAAGGCTGCTCGAATCGAGCCGTACGCCTGCTCGGATCGAGCCGTACGCCTGCTCGTATTGAGTCATTTGGCGACCCAAATCGAGACGTATGCCTGATTAGCTCAGGTCATACGATTCCTGAGATCGTAGAATGCGAGTCTCAGTAAGTATAGAATAATCTAGTATAGCTATAACAAGCAGGAATACACATTCCGGAAGAAAAATTTAAAGTTAGTTAGTCTTATTTTGTCGGATTCAGAAGAAATGTCGAAACAATTTACATATTATTATTACATTATGTTTTATTCAAAGCAAGCACTTAGTAGAATAAAAATTCACTTACCAATATTTTAGAACAATCCACAAAGTATCAAAGAATTCACAACACGATCGTTATTATATGTAATAAAGATCTCGAACGAAACTACGTCGTTGATATTGTACGCGCAGTGACACGCGTGCACTCGGAAGCGTTATCGAAAGCGTACTGTAGATCGCGCAGCTGACAAGCCGCGCCCCGACGCGACGTCGTCGCGAGGGTGGCGCGCGGGGCGAGGCGCTGTCTAGCTGCCTGGACGGCGCGGGGATCATGTATAATATCACGGTGTGCTTGGGAGATTATTGTAAGGTGTTATCTCACAGGTCAAGCCGACGGCACAGACCATGAAATGGAACATTTTTAAAGTTATAAGTAAAATTACTGCAATTCTGAAAATTAAAAGTAACAGATTTATTAGGCAACGTTATAGTTGCATTGAGTTGAGTTTGATTATCTGGGGTTTCTGTTTCGGTGGCGGATTGAGAAGGAACAACGGTGAACGTTGGTGACGTTATTTGGTATTTGAGCATTTATTATTATGGTATTGTATGAAAAATCGGTCGGTTTTTATGTTGGCTGGGTGTAAATTTTGGTATTTTTCTACAATAGTTACATATTCTTCGCGGACGACAAAAGACCTGTCAAGGTTCGTCTTCGTATTTTTAAATTTTACTAACAGTAATTTATCTGAATGCTTTTCGATATTATTAACTGTTAGCTGTAATGAAAATATTACATAATTAATATGCGTAATTTAACATTTACAGCATCTTTTACATATCGTAATAAATATTTTAACAGTATTGGTAATCCAGACTAGGATTACCAAATAAGCGGCTCCTGCCCAACCTGAGGGGTCCAAACGCCTCCTGCCGGAGGCTTTACGCGGGGGTCGTGCGGTCCATGGCTACATATGGGGCCCCGGTGTGGGCGCGTTCACTGCGGCGGAGAGCCGCCCACTATCTGAACGCGCCGCAAAAGGTGGTAGCCGTAAGGCTGATCCGGGGCTACCGCACGATCTCGGGCGAGGCGGCAAGCCTCCTTGCCGGACTGCCGCCGTGGGATCTGGAGGCAATAGTCCTCGCGCGCCTGTATGAGTGGCGCGCGGAGGCACTACGCCGGGGGGAAACCCCGCTTCCGCGGCAAATCGCAGCAGAGCGGACGGACCTCCGGCGTGATCTCATGGCGGCATGGAAAAAGCGACTGTCGCAACCCAGCGCAGGGCACGTCACGATAGCCGCGGTAAGACCCCTCATTGAGGTGTGGCTAGAGAGGCGTCACGGCGTCCTTACCTACCGCCTGACGCAGGTCCTCACCGGACACGGATGTTTCGGGAGGTTCCTGCACATCATCAGGCGGGAAGAAACGCCCGGGTGTCACCACTGCGATGATCGCCCCGAGGACACGGTGGAGAATACGGTGGGGGCCTGCCCTGCATGGGCGGAGCACCGCCGTGTCCTCGTAGAGGCGATCGGCAGCGGCGGCGACCTCTCACGCCCGGCCCTGGTTCAAGCAATAGTCCGGGGCGAGGGGGAGTGGGAGGCAGTCGCCTCCTTCTGCGAAGGAGTCATGCTAGCGAAGGAGGTGGCGGGACGGGAGAGAGAGAGAGTCTCCCGTCCAAGCCGCCGCGGTGGACGCTCCGGGCGGTGAGTAATGGGTAGCTCACCGTCCGATCAGGACCAGGCCCGTGCTGGACGGCGCGTACGTGTTCCACGCGCGCCTGAAAGAGATGTCAGCATCGAAGAGGGGGCCCACTAGGGACCAAGCCTGCCGGGAAAGCGGGATCATCCGAAAGGGGTACCGCTGACCCGGAACATAAAGGGCCAAGGAAGGAACACGGGTGGGTTTTAATCAGTAAGAGTCTGACACTCCCTTCCGCTCCACCCAGAGCGGGAGGGGTCATTTGATGATTTCCCATCCTTAAAAAAAAAAAAAGCCAGACTAGCATTAATGAATTTAATTAACACGTGGTTTTAATTCTCCTCGCCCGTCTACCCACGATAGCTCGGCAACCGCAATGAACCCATAATTGACTGATGATGATCATGTGCCATTAAGTATATACTTATACAACAATAATCATGACATAAGAGTAAGGAACTATATTATGTAATGATTATGTTTAGGAGACAGGAAGTGTATTTTTACCATATTTATTAAAGTGGACAAGGTTTGAGCACGCCTTCCCGACACGGGCAAAGCATTCCAAAACTCTACTACTTGAATTGAAAAAGATTTGTCTTGAATCGAATCGAATCGAGCATTTCAACAGTTTTAACTGTTGAAATGCTCGACTCAAGTTTTTCGATGACCTCATTCCTTTCCTATCACCATCTATTAAGTGTGTTATGAAGGCACTTGATTTTTTCTTAACGTCCTATACATAATTATAAGTACCTATCTAAAACTCAAACTCAGTGCATTTCTTTCAAATAAGCCAGTTACAGGCACTTTTGAATTGTCAAGGGGTTAGCCGGTCAGAAAAATTAAGTCGCCCATTCCAAAGCGTACCTATAGAGAAAACGGGCAAGAAACTCCACGGAAACTCTTTTAAATCAAAATATGGTTACTAAGTATTGGTTACATTATTCATGTTAAAATTATGCACGTGAGAACGATGCAGAATGTTAAAAGCGTCCGAACTCAATAGATATAAACAATTCAAATATTAAAATAACCCGTAGCAGCTACGAGATGACTAGACCCTACTGACGGCGCCTGTTCACGAACATGACGCATGGATTAGCACACTACGTCAGCTCAACCAATTTGAAGGGAGCTAAATGATCCAACACATCCGCCACCATCAGCGAGGCATGACATCTACCGGGTAATTGAAGAAACTTTCCATATAGATGTTATTATCCTCTATGTGCAATTTCCACCCCAGTTTATTACAAGTGTAAACATTATATTAAAAGAGAGACACTGCTTAGAGAGACATTAAATTATTACATGATCCAGATTTCCAAGCGAAGTTCTCCTTGATAGTCAGAATATTATTTCACACAACAAAAATCAATATGCCTAGCCTTTTCCCAACAACATATGTTGGGGCCAGCTTCCAGTCTAACCGGATGCAGCTGCATACCAGTATTTTACATGGAGCGACTGCCTATCTGACCTCCACAACCCAGTTACTGGGTGACACAAAACCTTTGGTACGACTGGTTGTCACAATTGGGCTTCTGACTACCCGTAACGTCTGTCAAAGATTTACGAATTACAGTCGGATCCAGTGGCTTATCGTGCTTTCCGAGACACAGAGGGGTCTCGATATGTATTGGATGATCACTCACCCACGAAACAACCACGGCAAGAGTAGCTAAACCTGTGATCGACGCGTGCGGCTGCTATTGTTTAGTCACGCGCCCCGGTATTTTACTCAACATTAACTTTTAATAGAATTATTCTAGTTCCTTGCCATTGTTTTGGTGCATTAAGGTACCCAGGGCATTAAGCTCAGCTCGGCTCAGCTGCTACTACGAGATTGCTGACAAGCTTATCATATTACCACTGAGCATGAGCTATTCTAACCTAGCCCACACTCGCCCACGTACTCTTTTCGCCCTCAGCGCTCTCTTGGACGCTAAACCTGACTGATGTGTTCGCAGATGAATGGAAGACGATTATGTCAGTATATCTGGAGTTCTGCGAGACGAATGTAAGGAGTTTTCGTTTCATTTTAACTTTAGCTACTGTAATTGGCAGCTTCCCGTTTTATGTTCAAGTGAAAAGAAATAAATTAATAATAAAAATAAATAGTTAGTGCCGATGCGAGAGTAGAGAATATACTTCTTGTAGGCAGCGGTCCGCCCAGGGTTGGGTGCCACCGAGATGGCAGTGGTGCTGAAGAACCTGATGTACAGGCTTGGCTTCAAGAAGTTCTACGTCCTGGGAGGCGACTGGGGGGCTTACATCGGCCTCAGCATAGCCACTTTATATCCAAAGGTAGGTACACCTGTTCATTAATTCTATATTGATGGGTTATGTTATGTTTGTGGAGAGTCCTTGCATTGCGAGTCATTCAATATGCTGGTCAGATCATTTAAAGGAAACAGTTAGGGACTAATAATAGAGAAACAAGTATGGTCAATCAATCAACACTATCGCAGTCATAACCCCCTGCCCTACGCCTGGCGCATCCAGTCTATCCTAGCCACCTTTTTAAGGTCGTCAGTCCATCTAGCTGGGGAGTGTCCCACACTACGCTTGCCAATACGCGGAGTCCACTTCAGGACTCGTCTGTTCCACTGGCCTTCGGTGCTTCGACAAGCATGACCAGCCCACTGCCACTTCAGGTTCTCTCACTTACAAGGTTGGTTGGTTACAAGATTGGTCCGAGCGCGCGGTTCAACTAGCAGTGGCGGCTGCCGTCGTCGCCACACGTACCTGTCCGGAACACACAGACTCACCTTTTTTTTTTTTTTTTTGTTTCCGGGGTGGAAAATCCTCATGGATGTCCGCCGCCCTGGGGTGGGTGGTGGGGTCTGTCAGACTCTTACTGACTAAAAACCACCCCGGTGTTCCATCTCACACTTACGCCGGGGGTCGCGGGAACGTACGATCCTTCCGCAAACCCCGACTGGTGCCGGCCCGCCTCTGCGGGCCTCTTCGGGTCGGGGGGGGAGTGAGGTGTTTGACTCCCCCCGCGACGTCTAAGAGGGGCGCGCGTGGAACACTACGCGCCGACACCTCGGGTCCTGGTGTGTGGGGGGCGACGGACGTCCCCGAGTCCGTCGCCCCTGGACCCATTTAGGGGGGCTGGAAGAGGGCGTTGTCCGCCCTCTGCCGACGCCCGGTGCGCCTTCTGCGGGCCGGGTGAGTGGACGAGATCTCCCTCTCCCTTTCCGCAGCCTCCTTCTGCGAGACTACTGTCTCACAGAAGGAAACCACCGCGTCCCAGGACTCGTCGCTGCCGACCATCGACTCGACTACGGCCGGCAGCGACAAGTCACTGCCTACTTCTGAGATGAGGGCACGGCGCGGCTCCTCCCAAGCGGCACACTCTGCCAGCGTATGCCGCGCCGTGTCCTCCCGGCAGTCGACGCAGTGGTGACACCGGGCGTCCGGCTCCCTGTTTATGCGACACAGGTACTTCCCGAAGCAACCATGCCCCGAGAGCACCTGCGTCGCCCGAAACGACAGGGAGCCGTGCCTCCTTCCGAGCCAGCGCTCGAGCACCGGCCGGACCGCCTCGATGGTGACGAGGCCGCCAGGACTCTCACCCGCGACACAGCGTGGATGGTGGAGCGCCCATGCCGAAAACCAAACTGCTCCCAAGTCCTTGACTTCTGTGACCCGTGGAATAGATAACCCGTCAATATGGTACTCGTAGGTATGTAGGATGGGATTGTGTGCGCGAGAAAAAGTGATAGTCACACACTTCGAGCTATTAAACTGCAAGAGATTTTCTTTGCTCCAGCTCACTACCCTATCAATGTCCCCCTGTAGCCTGACACAGTCATCACCGATTTTTACCGCGAGGGACAATTTGAGGTCGTCGGCAAACTACAAACAATTTGCGTCTTGGACTACTTCTGGCAGGTCGTTTACCATCAGAAGGAAGCCCAAAGGGCCAAGGTTACTACCTTGACTTACCCCGGACCTCGTGAAATATCGACCTGACACGTGTCCCGCATATTCCACATATTGTTGCCTGTCCCTCAAATAACTGGCAAAATACTGGAGTAAGTGTAGGGTGAAACCAATACCTGCTAACTTCTTAAGCAACATGTCATTTTCGACTAAGTCGAATGCTTTTCTGAAATCAAAGTAAGCAGAATCAGTATGTCCCCCACTATCTACCGTCGGCACCAGATAAGCCATGTGGCAGAGCAGATTACTGGTGGTACTTCTACCCGGTCGAAACCCATGCTGAGCGTCTGATAGCTGTGCGCTAACCTGAAGGTATATGCTCTAGTGAATAGCTGTTTCTAATACTTTTGCCGGCATTGACAATACTGCAACTGGTCTGTACCCATCCACCGATTCTGCTGACCCTCCATAAATAAATAATAGCTGATAAATAAAATCATTTATCAGCTATCTTCTTTTCAGGAAGTCCTGGGTTTCCACACGACCCTGCCGCTGTCAATATCTCCATCATCCGTAGCAATCTGGTTGCTCGGCTCGGTCTACCCTCCTCTGGTGGTAGAACAACACCTCGCCAACAGAATGTACCCCATTCTCAGCATTATCTACTGGCTGACCAGGGAGGCGGGCTACTTGCATTTGCAGTCTACCAAGCCTGACACAATCGGTATGTTACCACTCTCGGAGGTAGGTGATATATAGCTGGTATTGTGGGGAGTGAATGGTATTCTATTGGATCTAAGTATGATCTTCCATGGCTAGAGTAGTTACTACCATCAATACCAGTGAATACCGTCTCGTCTGTCGTTGTAAAGCTCAAAATGCACACAAGTATAATTCATAATACACATAAGTTCAGAAAATGTCTACAAAGTTTGTCTTGGTCAGAGTATACAATATAAAAAAGATGCAAATAAAGCATTTTATCGTTTCAAACTCAAACTCAAACTCAAAGCATTTATTTCAAATAAACCAATTACAGGCACTTTTGAATTGTCAAGGGGTCGGTCAGTCAGAAAGATGAAGCTAGTTGCCCATTCCAAAGCGTAGTAGGTACCTATGGAGAAGAACGGGCAAGAAACTCCATGGACACTCTTTTAAATCAAAATATTGTTACAATAGAGTGGTTACATCATTCATGTTGTAATTATACATGTGAGAACGATGTAGAAAGACGTGCACGTTAAAAGCGTCCGTAATAAAAAGATAAAAACAATTATGGAATTAAAATAAGCCGTGGCAGCTAAGAAATGACCAGTGCCTACTGACGGCGCCCGTTCACGAACATGACGTATGGATCAGCACCATTCAGCTCAACCATTTTGAAGGGAACTCAATGATCCAATACACACGCCACCACCAGCGACACATTTGAGTGAGCATGACATACTCTCAGCCGCCAGGGCACATTCAAGTCAATGAAAGACGAACCCAGTAAGCTTTATAGTGGGTACATAGTGCTCACACATGTGCTATGCAATTATACAATACTATGAGATTGAATTTATACAATGCAAAGATAGGTTGTACAATCTTCATCAGCTCCAACACTATTTTCGAATGCTAATTAATTAGTTTACGCGCCCTTGTGGAGCAGGACCAGCCCTGAGCCAAGCATTTTTGTCAGCGATATAATCCCCCAACTTATAATATGCTTGGCTGTATAGTGTGCGTTTTATACAGGATTTAAATTTCGTTTCATTCAGTTGGAGTATGTGGGGAGGTATTTTATTGTAACATTTTAAACAGTACCCCATGAAGGACGAGTCTACTTTAGCCAGTCTGAAACCTGGTTGAACTAATTGGTGACTATTTCTAGTCCTATAATTGTGTCTTTCACCTCTTTTACTGAAAAGATTTAGATTTTTCCTTACGTACATGATGTTTTCATAAATATATTGACAAGGTACCGTCATGATGTTAATGTCTTTAAACAGTTCCCTTAGAGAATCGCGCCTGCGGAGGCTGTATATTGCTCTGATAGCTCTTTTCTGCAGAATAAAAATAGACTCAATATCGGCAGCCCGTCCCCATAATAAAATACCGTAAGACATGATACTATGAAAATAGCTGAAATAGACTAGCCTCGCGGTATCTACATTAGTAAATTGACGGATTTTTCTTACAGCATATGCTGCTGAACTTAGCCGTCCTGCAAGAGATGTTAAATGAGGACCCCATTGCAGCCTTGAGTCTAGCGTTATTCCCAGGAAAACAGTTTCATCGACAAATTCTAGTTTCTCGTTATTCAATACTATGTCACAATCACTACTTTTAACATTCGGTAAAGCAAATCTTATGCATTTAGTTTTTTTCCCATTTAATACTAAATTATTAGCAGTGAACCAATTATGTACCTGCAGTAGGGCATTATTTACGTCGTCAAGATTTGATGCACGTCTATTTATCTTAAAGATTAAAGAAGTATCGTCAGCAAATAATACCATTTGTGGTTGGTTTTTAAATAAATGGGGTAGATCATTAATATATACTAAAAAGAGGAAGGGACCTAATATCGATCCTTGTGGAACACCCATTTGTACTTTTAAATGAAGTGAATTGATACCATTTATTTGCACTTTTTGTTGTCTATCATTTAAATAAGAATGTACTAAACTAAGCGCGAGTTTACCTAGTCCGTAATGCTCAAGTTTTAAGAGCAAGGTTTCGTGATCAACGCAGTCAAATGCCTTGGAGAGGTCACAAAAGATCCCTATGGCATCTTGGGCCTCCTCCCACGCTGTAAATATGTGTTTTAATAAAGTGACACCGGCGTCAGTCGTACAACGTCCTTTGGTGAAACCATATTGCTGATCGTGTAAGATTTTGTTGGTGTTAAAATGATTAAGCATTTGATTGAGCATTACCTTTTCGAACACCTTGCTGAATACTGGCAACACAGATACTGGTCTATAATTGTTGGTGTCTTTGCTGTCCCCAGATTTAAAAAGTGGTATAACCTTACTGTATTTCATTAAATCCGGGAAGACTCCTTGATCTACACACAAATTAAATATTAAAGCTAAGTATGGTGCTATAGTCTCGATTATTGCTGTACAAACTTTGATAGACATTCCCCATAGATCTTCGGTCAATTTGATTTTTATTTGCCGAAAAGCTTTTATAACTATCATAGGGTTTATATGTTTAAATTGAAATTCAACCGGGCAGCCTAAAACGTTCGCTCTTAATAAATCAATCGAGACATCAGGTGAGGAATTTAAAGCTTCCGTCGTTTTAACTGGTATATTAGTAAAGAAATTTACAAATTCTTGAGCGACTTCTAAGTTAGAGCTTATGGCACCACGTGAAGTCTCCAATGTATAATCTGTGCTACGTATTTTTTTCCTACTAGTTTCGTTATTTATAACTTTCCAAACCGTTTTTATTTTATTTTCTGCTGATTTAATCTTGTTGCTAATGTACTGGGCTTTAGCTATCTTGCAGGTATTCCTAAAAATTTTTGAATATGTAGCAACATACTTGTTGAAAGTTTCAGTGTTAATGTAGGGCTTAAGGCCGTACAGATCGAACAGTCTTTCCCTACTTATCCTAATACCTCTAGTTGCCCAGTCACTAAAAATAAAATTAGGACAAATATTTTTTGTTTTCATGAGTTAACATGCCTTATTTAATATCTGTGTTTTCCGAAAGTTAAGATAAAGATAAATCGAAACAAAACAGTAAAACAAACATGGATATGTAAAGGTCTTAAGCTTGAGTTGTAAAACTAAGAGATTTTTGCGTTATCAATATTATAAGAAGAAAACTCTATCTAACAAAACTAGATACGTTAAATACTCGTAAAAACTTAAAAAACATATAAACTCGTAAATACTCGTTAAAAATGTTTCTATAATGCCAAAAGAAATGCTAATATAAAATTTATGAATAAATATCAGAACACAACACGTAAGGCTACATAAGTAATAAAAAATTTAATACATAATCCAAGTCATACAAACAACATAGAATCCATTACAAATAATAATACTATACTTACGGAGCCAACAGAAATAGCCACCACCTTCAACGATCTGTATATTAATCACAACTCCACACAGCAAAGTACAAATAGTTATCATAATGAAAACCTAATACCTAGCTCAATGTTCCTCGTTCCAATGTCAGAGAGAGAAAAAGAACAACAAATTATGTTATTAAATAACACTAGCTCAGAAGGCTATGACGAACCTAACACTAGAATTATTAAAAAATGTGCTAAGGAAATACGTGGCGTCCTAACGCATCTTATAAACTTGTGTTTTGTTCAAGGGCTGTTTCCAGATAAATTAAAAATAACAGTTGTAAAACTACTTTTTAGAAAAGGGGAAAAATATGATGCAAACAATTATCGCCCAATAACTTTAACAATTATGTCAAAAATCTACGAAAAATGAATGTATAAAAGGCGGATTAATTTCTGCGAGAAATCTCGTATTTTAAAGAAAGAGCAATTCGGTTTCCTAAAAGATAAATCAACAACTTTAGCTATCTTTTCACTGTTGAAAGCAGTACTGACTAATATAAACAATAATCAACTAACAACGGGCTTATTTTTTGATTTATCTAAGGCATTCGACCTGGTTTCGCACAACATGCTTGTTCAGTAATAAGAGTCTATAGGAATTAGAGGACCTCCACTGTAGTGGATATCGTCATACATATCCGGCAGACAGCAGTGTGTTACTATCACTAATATTAATACCAATAAGCATATGGTTTTAAACCGCTCTGAATTTAAAAACACCAAACGCGGCGATCCCCAGGGCAGTATATTGGGTCCAATGTTGTTTCTCCTTTAGGTGAATGATTTTGTTGACGTGACTAATCATAAATGCTTTCTGCTTGCCGATGAAATTTCGATAGTTGTTTCTACAGATAAAAAATGTAAATCAATAACTGATCATGAAACCGATATTAATAATACAATAGAAAATCCTATAAATTGGCTCAGCGATTAATAATATGCAGCGATAATAATAGTCTATTAACCTTAATTAATCAGTATAATTATGTACTTTTCAATATATCTTATAATAACAAATTTAATTTTACAATGAATATATCAAAACTTCAACAAGTAGCACAAACTAAGTTTTTGGGAGTGATCATAGACGAACATCTACTAGGTCTGCTACCACTGCCCTCACTATATCTAATGTATGTTTGTACGGAAACACAAAGATCTATTCAAAACAGCAGCAGAGGTAAGCTCAAGGAATCGTTGTGACAAATTTAGACTTGTTTTAGATGAAATCCCTCGATTAATAAAATATAGTAAATGCTGTGTAGCTATGGCTGTACGTATATACAACAAATTACCATGTAAACTTAACTTACTAAATAGCAGACTGTTTAAAATTCACTTGTTTAAATGGCTAAATGATAATAATTTTTATAGCATTAAGGAATACTTTGAACATAAGATATGTTAATCATTTTGCATGCTTTAATCTTAAGCAAAACATCTATGATCTCATCCTTAAATTATGTAACACCTTTGTATACCATGTTTCATGCAAATAAATAAATACAAATACAAATGAGCTAAATCTCAGTTTTTCACTGTAGTTTTTTTATTGCAAAATTGCCCTGCAGTAATAATAATAATAATAATAAACATTTAATTCAGAATCAAGTTCCATAGTTTGTTAGTACCAGTATAAAATGCCTTATATCTAGAGTTAGTAAATAAACTAAAGTAACGGGTAATTATACAAATCTAATCTAATCTTATCTGCAGTGGGTAAACATTACTGTTATGTATAATGTTCCTTACCGCGGTTTTTATTCTTCAAGGCCTATAAACAGACCACTCTGTGTATTCAGTGAAGTTCATTGCGCTCTAAATAATATGACATAATAATAGATCGAGCAAAAAGTAGTTTTCGTATTTTATAGGTGTCAAGTTGTAGTAAAATCTCTTTAGCTGTACTGTTTGTATCTGGCTCTTTTTGATACTACCTATTAAGTAGATAATATAAGAACAAAGGAAAAACAATTTCCCGACAATTTTTTCAATAGTTTTATTACGAAGAAATCCGATACATTTTGAGGTTTTATTATGAAAAACGGAAAATGCAACACAAGCTTCAAAAAAAAAAAACGAGTGTGCTTTAGACCACACAACTGAAGTAAAACTTCTTTAGCTCCATCCTTATGCGTTCGCCTCGCCCGATCACACTTTTCGTAACGCTCTCGTCATGCATTCGCCAGCTTACTCCCCAAGCCAAGCGTGCCTAAAGAAGTTTTACTTCAAAAATATGAGACGTTTATGGACTTAACACAGTGTCAGTAAGAGAGCAGAAAGCGTTTTCAGTCCAGGAATTTTGATGTCAACGATGGAGCTCGCTCTGATCGCCCTGTTACGGATAAAGTCGATACCATCTTTAAAAAAGTGGACTAGGATAGGCATATTAGTAGTTACGACATAGCTAAAGAGTAAGGGGTTGAGCACAAAGCAGTTTTGATCACTTTGAAAAAGTCTGGGTATACAAAAAGGTTCGATATTTGAGCACATGAGCTCTTACTTTTGAATTTGTATATAAATTACGAAATAACTTTTTCCCCTACCTAATATTATAACATGATCTGTCTCTTTAAGGCCACGTTGGCCGATCGAAATCAGGCACACGAATAACGTAATAGCTCGTTATAGAGTATTGTCGTTTCGGTATAAACCAAAAGTTGATTATGTAACGAAAACTGGCATGCGGTGCTAACCTGTAAGAAATTGTTACACTAACCCTAGATTATGGAGAGTTACTTTTTATATTTTCAGTGTAAACAATTGTTGGTTGGCCAATAAAGGAAAAAAAAAACAAAAAAAAAAGCAGTAAACTACGAAACGCTGGCTCATAGTCGGCGGCTGACAATACGTTTGGTGTGAACGTGACTTAAACCATTCAGCTTGCAGGAAGCATAGACTTAACAAGCCAGTTAAAACATGTTATTTAATTTCCAGGTGTAGCCATGTCAGACTCCCCATCAGGTCTGCTCGCCTACATCCATCAGCTGATCGCGACTGGCAGCAGGAGGGAAACCTACTACAAGAGCAACGGTGGGCTCGATGAGCTGTACACAAGAGACGAACTGATCGACAACCTTATGATCTACTGGATCACCAACAGCTTCACTACGTCCAGCAGGATCTATGCAGAAACTTTAAATTTCAGGAATATTGATATGGCCGTTTTTGCGTAAGTAATTGTGGTAATCGTAGCTTGATTTCCAAGATAGATTAACACTCTCACCGCCATGTGGTCTGCTGGCCGCCCACATAATGCCGCCGTGCAGCAAGCCACTATAGATTTTTAAATTTTTACCAGCAGGCCGTTTGGTCCGCTGTGATCCCACAAATTCACTTATTTTTGTAGAGCTTGGCTTGCTAGATAACAACTTAACGATGCGTCACGCCGGCCGCACACATGGCGTGCTGCAAAAGTTACACAAAATCTAGCGTGGCGTGGTGTAAAGGACATTGCGCGGCCGCGCGCCGCCCACACGGCCTGCTGTTCTAGAAAAACCTTAAATCTGTATGGCGGTGATGAGTGTTAAATTCCCGGGTCAAACAATGTGTAATAGGGTTTTTTTATGTGAAATTTCTCAATAGCAGCCCAGTGTCTGGATTTGTGCCCGGTTAATGATAATAGGCTCGCCCCCTATTACATGGGTCTTAAACGTAACCAACGAAATGTGGGTGTACTATATGGATGCCCCTCTGCCATCCCCTTCGAGAAACACAGGCATGATGTTATGTTGATGTATTTATTTATTTTATTTATTTATTAAAACTTTATGCACAAGTAAAAAATAATACTGTACAAAGGCGGACTTAATGCCTGAGGCATTTTCTACCAGTCAACCTTAGGGTGATGCAGAGATATACCATGGCAGGTGCAACATACGGGATAGATAGCTCGGAAATGACTATAAAATACAAGAATAAATACTACTATATAGATACATACATATAAACAAAATAAACCTTGGTCAGGAGAAATAACGATCGGTAGAGGAGAAAACAAATCCAGCAACTCAGCGCTGGGATGTTTCAGCCAACTTCTGACGGATATGTTCACGTGCCTTCACTTTAAAAGATAACCGACTGGTTGCTGTCCTGATTTTCAGTGGGAGCGCATTCCAAAGAAAAACCGCCTGGACAAAGAAAGAAGAATGAATGAAACCAGAACGGTGAGAAGGACATCGTAGAAGACGATTGTTGGTGGAACGAAGATTTTTACTATGGGCAGTGCATAAATATTGTATTTGGGAAGTCAGGTAAGAAGGGGAAGTGGGTTTGTCCAGAATAGAGAACAACGTAGACAGAGCCCTCAACTCTCTGCGCTGACGAATGGGTAACCATTTTGAAAGCAGTCGGTGTGCAGATACATGGTCATACTTACGAAGATTGAACACGAATCGAATGCAGTTATTGAGAAGGCGGTCAAGTTTATTGAGGAGATCTGAATTCAGGTCATAGTAACACCACATCACCATAGTCAATTATAGGAAATATAAGGGCCTGTACAAGCATTGCTTTTATGTGTGATGGGAGAAGGTTTTTCAACCGATAGAGCGACCGCAACGTTCCGGTGACTTTTTGACTTACAGTCGTGACCTGCTTTCGCCAGTCTAGACAAGTATCGACATGCAGACCAAGATTCTTAACATCAGAGCTAAACGGGATGACTGAGTTGTCGAAGATTACAGGTGGCACAGTTAAGCCGTTCAGTTTCCTCATGCTGCAGGGGCTCCCCACAATGATAGCCTGACACTTTGCGGGATTAACCGCCACCCCAAATCGATTAGACCAGTTTTTTACGACATCTAAATCCCGGTTTAGCTCCTCAATCGCATCGGATATGTTGCCAACACTTGCCCGGCAGTAAAGCTGCAAATCGTCAGCATAAAGATGATACGCAGTCTGAAGTTCGGTGGTGATGAGGTCAATAAAAATGGAGAATAAAAGAGGAGACAATATACCGCCTTGAGGAACGCCAGCTGCAAGATCACACCAATTTGACGAAAAGTCTCCAGCATAAACAGACTGCTGACGTCCCCGAAGATAAGAGGAAAACCACTTCAGTACCTCCGGAGAGACCATAAGATAGGAAAGGATGGATAAAAGGACTTCGTGACTGACGGTATTAAAAGCATTGGAAAAGTCAATTAACACTAAGACTGTAACTTTAGTGTCTTCCATTCCCCGCCTTATATCGTCGGTCACTTTAAGGAGAGCTGTAACGGTACTGTGCCCGGGCCTGAAACCGGATTGAAATGGACTGATGAGAGAGTTGCGGAGAATAAAGTGGGAGAATTGTTTGTGAACGCTGGCCTCGAGCACCTTAGATAGAAAAGGAAGGATGGAAATTGGGCGAAAGTGACTAGGAAGAGAGGGATTGGATATTTTAGGCAGGGGCCGAACAAGGGCTTTACGCCACAGAGAAGGGAAAACACCGGTGTAAAGGGAAAAGTTTATGATGTGGGAGATTGCAGGGAGTAGTTGATCAAGAGCCGTCACGATCATATGGCGGCTAATATTATCGCAGCCCACGGCCTTGGATTTAATGGACAGGATAATCTTTTTGATCTCTGCCGGGTCGACTGGGGTGAAGACAAAGGGGTCGATATTAGGACGCATCAGACCAGCAAGGTAGTCGAGTGTTTGACATTTGGTTAGACTATCTAGATTTGGAACAGTGGAGAAATGGCGATTTAGATCGTCTAAACCAATTGTGTTAGGAAGGTCTGAATGTCGCGATTTGCCGATGCCTAAAGTTCCAAGGAACTTCCAAATATCGGCAGGAGAAGAAGAAGTGATATTACTTAGAATGTGGCGGCGTTTAGCGTTGCGTATCATCTGATTACACCGATTCCTGGCAGCCTTAAAAAGATTCCAATTGTCCTCCGAGCGATCCCTTTTAAATTTCCGAAACGCGTGGTCCCTCCGTCGCATTGCCATCCGAACTCCCCTGTTTATCCAAGGTGCAGGTGGACGCTTCAACTTTATTTTCTTGACAGGAGCATGGGTGTCATATAGCTTGACCACAACATCGTTGAAAAAACTAACTTTTTCGTCAATTGAAACAGCTGCTTCCAGGGGTGACCAGTCAATATTGGATGCATCTCGTTGAAGCCTCTCGCTATTCATACGTGCAAAGGCACGCCTGTACTGGAATGTGGGTTTAGGTTTAGGGGGTTTAAGGACATAGGACAGAAAAATAAGGTCATGATGGGAAAAGCCAGGAGCAACATGTTGACCATGTGAGGAAACTAAGGAAGGATTAGAGGTGAGGACATGTAATCGTGGCTCTTATTTTAAAAGCTATCGTGTTACATAGTAACTGGTTGTGGATGTCAGTATGATACGCAATCGCTCCATGTACACGAAACTTTATGGGGTATACCCATTTTACCCTGTGATGTACCCTACTCTATTCGTACTGGGCATGGTGGGAGACAATCAACTCGGGGTGCGATGGGAGTTTGCACTAGTGTCGTGCATGGTGAGACTGCTCCGAGGCATAGAGCACAACCCGAGAGTGTTGCAGCGGTTGCACTTGTACTTACGCGACCGTTATATGTGGAGGCGGCGGCCCCCGCCACTGCTGGTCGTACCAACTAGCTGGCCAAAACCCCTCTGACTCGAGCAATTCGCACCATCAATTTTATTCATGTTTACATGTCGCTACGGTGAATTCGCAAAAGTACTATTGTTTACGCTATTGTTACAAACAATGATCTTCATGATCTTGAGATGTATTTTGTGCTTTAATTTATTTTTTGTGTGTGTGACTTGGCTATTACATTAGGTTAAGACATGTAATGATAGTATAAGGCATTTAAGTAAATAAATAAATACAATTATGATATTAAGCTGCATCTAGTTAGACTAGGAGCCAACCCCAAAGTCCTCGCCCCCTATTTGATGGACCCGAGGCGAAGGCGCGCGCGGGTGTCGGCGCGCGCCTATGAGACGATGCACGGGGTAGTTAAACACCTCACTACCCCGTGCAGGAGACGAGGCCCGGACAGACCGGGCCAGCACTAGTGTGGGGCTGCGGAAGAATTTGGATTCCCGCAGCCCCGCGCGCACGTGCGAGGAGACACCGGGGTGGTTTTAGCCGGTAAGAGTCCGGCACGCCCCTCCGCCTTTTCTCCAGGCGGAGGTAGTCCATGAGGATTTCCCCCCGTAAAAAAAAAAAAAAAAAAAGGAGCCAACCCCAATATAGTTGGGAAAAGGCTATGTAGGTGATGATGAATGGTACTATATTTGTAGCATTAAGATTTTTAACATAAAAGGTTTCAACTTTGTCTCATGCTTCATCGAGTGGATCATTAGCCTTGCTTGTTTGTCCCCCTCCCCCCAAAGACCATCGTCTAACTGCTTTCCATGTTATTTCGTTTCAGAATACCGACACCAGTCCCTACCTGGACAATACACGCTAGAGACGAGATCTTCTATCAGTCTCCAACACTACTGAGGCTGAAGTTTCCAAACCTGCTGAACTCCACGGTTCTGGACACTGAAGGCCATTTCCTGGCATTGGAGGAACCTGACGTTTTCGCCGATGATGTTCTTAATGCGATTGCTGCATTCAGAAGATGGCAAAATAAATAATTAAAAATGTTGTTATGACACCTTTTTCAAATTTCTTGTGGTCGGTATCAAGGAGTTTAAAACTAGATTAAAACGTAATGAAATGTATGTGTTTTACTGTAAGTAATACTTAAATTTTGAAGAATATTAAATTTTATTTATGTAGTTTATTTTATTGGAACTAATTAAATACTACAAGTCTACCAATATGTCAAGTAAATAATTAACTGAAATCTATTGAACATTCAATTGCTCGGTAACTTTGTAACGAAAGATTTCTAAAATGATTCGCTCATTTTTGACCCCATAAGTTACCATACTCATTGAAAAAATATCGACGTGGATTGTTTACCTTTTTTTTTTTTTGATGGTGGAAATCATCAAACAACTTCTCCCGCTCTGTGCAGAGCGGCAGGATGTGTCAGACTCTTACTGACTAAAACCCACCCGTGTTCCTTCAGTTGCCTGTGCCAGGGGCCACGGTATCCCTCTCGGACTTTCCCGTTATTGATGAAAGAAAGAAAGAAAGAAAATGCGTTTATTGGCATTACAGCAAAATAAATAAATACACCTTAATACTATAAAAACAGAATACAAAAATTATAATGCCAAACGGGCCTCAGCTCAGCATAATGTCAGATGACAACACAAGGTGTACCACCTGACGCTGATTTTCAGCTGCAACCCACGAGTGCCATACGCTAGAATAACAAAACATAGGGAAGCTTGTGTCCGTTTTAATACATTAATAGAATGAATTAAATGTGATAGTACCTATAGAAAAGCTCATACAAAAACAAATAAAATGTTGTGACATACATGTGTGTGTGTTGTATTGTGATTAGTGAAAAAAAAAGTAAAATAAATAACCAATATGTGCGTATTACCTATATAAAAAATAAATAGAAAATGAGAAGATGCTGACATCTCTTTGAGGCGCGCGTGGAACACAACGCGCCATCGACCCATTGCTCGCCGCTCGCAAGCCCGCGCCTACGGTGGCCGGGAATCAGCTTGCGATTTCCGACGCCCTGCGGTGGCTAGAGGCGTGAGGTCGCGATTTTTGCCTCTTCCCTCACGCGTTCCGCCTCCTCCTTCGCGAGCATTACTGCTTCGCAGAAGGAGGTGACGGCTTCCCAACCCTTCTCACTCCGTACCATGGCCTGGACCAGGGCCGGACGCGAAAGATCGCCACCGCCCATCGCCTGCACGAGGACACGGCGGTGCGTTGCCGATTAGAATAATATGTGTTTTTATCCTTATTACCTTCATAATGGCAGCTAAGGAAGGCTTGCTGCCATGTCGCAGGAACCACGTGCAGTTTGAGCCAACCGTCCACCTCCTTCTCGAAACGGTAGTCAGGTTCGCACACCACAATATCTACAAAGAAATTGAATTTTACACAATTTAAACGGGTTCTGAAAGACTGAAGAAACTATAGAAATACTGTAATGAATGATAGATATGGCTAGATAGTAAGTGACTACTAATCTGACGGCAACATATATTGGAAGAAAAAGACATGCAAGGCTGAAGGGCGATTATGGAACAGTATGGTACACACGGTATAAATAAAAGAGTACTTACTAGTTAACAACATTGTTTAATACATAACGGATTTATACATTTTCATAATCCAGTGTTGGGTCTTAGGTATCCTTCTGACTGACCGACCCCGTGACAATTCAAAAGTGTCTGTAATTGGTTTATTTGAAATAAATGCTTTGAGTTGGAGTTTGAAAATTGTTTGACAAAGCATTTGAGTTTCACGACACGTGTTGCGAATTGCACGCGACACAAAGGCACCGCTAGTCGCGCGACAGGTGGTGCCTTTGTGTCGCATGCGATTCGCGTAGCGTGTCGCGCCTCTTTGAAGGAGCCTTTATTTACTAAGCTTATAAATATGTTTTTTGTTGAACTCATCATTATGAACAACTTTTACCATGGGACCAAACGAGTAATCGCGAAAAAAAAATCTGCTGGTCTTTACATTTTGACGAGTTCTGCAAATATAAATATAGTTAACAGCAGATTTTTATTTCACGATTTAATATTTGGTCCCATTGTAAAAGTTGTTCATAATGATGAGTACAATGACCGCTTAAGAGGTTGATGGTGTTCTATCAATAACCCTGTATAGACGCCGAACAAGACATGTTTCTTTTATGGTGGCTTTGTGGTTATAGCGTCCATAGTAGTACACAGTCTGTGAAAATTTCAAGTGTCTACCTATTACGGCTTAAAAGATACAGCCCTGTGCCAGACGGCCAGCGGAGCCTTAGTACTAGGGCTTTAGCACCCTTTGGATACGGAACCCTAACAACATGACGGCAGTCAACTTATCCGCCTAACTGAACAGTGGGAGGGCGTGCGTGATGTTGATAACGAGGGGCATTTGCACGATCAATAGCTTTTACGTGTGACTGAGTGTAGAGTTAAATGATTAGAACTGTTTATGTGAACTTGTGAACATCAGGGGTATTTAAATATTATGGAATCTAAACCCCATTTTCTTCTAATTAATATTTATTGTTAAGTAAGGTAAATACAGGGTGACTGCGAATAAATATGAGGAGCAATTTAAACAGAGCCTTTTAATAAACGAATAGGAACGTGTTTCGATGCAAATTATAGCAGACTAAAGCAAGCAGGCGCTCATAGTGTGCCTGAATTGGAGTGTGTGAGTGGTAAATGATAAATAATTTTGACGGCACGGTTGGCACAGTGGTTAAGCGATTGACTGCTGCGTTACGTGTCGCGGGTTCGATCCCCGCACGGAACAAATATTTGTATGACCTGCAAGTAGTTGTTCCGGGTCTGGCTGTTTGTGTATGTGAGTTTAAATGTTTGTAAACGCACCCACGATACAGGAGAAATTACTAGTGTGGGGCAACGTTTAAAAAAAAAAATATCGTTTGTACAAAAACTTTTACATAACTAGATGAGTTTGGTGTTTCCTATGCGACTACTCTGACCAGGCACAAAAATGGTTTTGCAAATGGGCAATGGCCTTTTGACGAAAGAACCAAACAGATTTAGTGGACCTGTCCAATCAGTGCAAGCATTTGTCAGTACTTGTGTAGCTCAACTCAAAACATAAGAAGCTGAACGTCTCGACGAACGATACCAAAGAACATTTGGGTGGGCCACATAAAGTATTCAAACTGCCAGACCTATCATTAAAACTAACGTGGACATTGTGAATCATTCATTGGCAAGCAATAGTACGAGACGACCTCATTCGAGCGAATTCAGTGGAGCGAAGTGGGGTGACTTCGCGGGGTGGCTGATAGCAGCTGGGTGAGAGTGGCCGAGGATCAATAGTAAACAACGCTGATAATAATGTACATATGTAAGTTATTTAATGACTTGATTTTACGAGACAACACGTAGCACTACTCTTAAGATTTTTATCTAGGGAGGCAAGCTGTCTCTCCTTAATACAGGTTGCTCAGATACCTAGCTAGGAGAACAGTAGTTCACCCCGTACAAATATTTGTTAGTTTAAATACTACGCTTACTTACTTAGTTATTTACCTCTAATATGTACGAACTACAAATACCCTAAGTATATGCAATTAAATATAATAAAAAATATTATGTTATATATATATTAAAATATAAATGCCGTGCTAATGGGTAGCCAGCAGTAGACATAAATACGTTGATTATGATGAATTAATTGATATACAAGAAACAAGTGTGCAAAAAAATAAAACACTAAGTGCGTTTTGGTCCACGCAAAGTGAAGGGTTCCGTTGTTAGGATGAATTTGAAGGCATGCACAGCATTGATTGATTATATGTATACTTAGATCGCAAAAATATTTTTTTATTTCATAGTATATAACTATGAAAATTAAGTATGGTAACCGAAAATATATATATTATTATGTATCTACAATATGAAATGTTTAAAAAATAAAACCATTGATTTTAATAAAAAAGTCACTTAGAAACATTATAATCATTATGGGATCCAACGAAACCCCACACGCTTACGTGCATCCAATTTGATTTCATCCCTCAGTTACATGTATGAGGATGAGGAGTGCCACCCCTAATTACTTTTTCCGTAATTTTGCTACACCATTGTTTAGCGGTCCATAGAATACACCTCCTATCCAATTTACATCCATATAGTGCCAACCGTCGTAGTCTCCTAAAAACTAAGAATACATCCTCGTTTAGGCTTAGAAAATTGTGAAAATAATCCTGAAAAAAAAAATGCCACAATAATTCATTCTTAAAAACACAAAACGTCACCCACAGACAAACGACCAGCATCCCCATAGATAAGCCATTAATCCCTCATAAGTATTCATGAGAGTAGCCACGCGACCCGGCGTCGTTCGACGATGATCTATAATTAATTTCAAACTGTTCATATTAGCTAGTATTAAGATACGAAATTAACATAAAAGGGGGATGTTTGTTTCTTCATTTTGTCAATAGATGGCAAAAGTAATATTTAAATTTCACCGGTCGACTCTTCAAGTGACCAGAGGGCTGGCCTATTTTTGGCCAAAGAATCAGCATCGCCATGCAACGTGCTAATGCTGCCAGCTTTTCGGGTACATTTCCTGTTGACAACAATGCTAACGAATTTTTGATGCCCTATGATTCTTTCCCCTCCCCTTTTTATATGCTTTTACATATTATTGTTATTATTATAAGACTGTGAGCTTTTAAATTATACAGGGTGTTTGGTAGGGAGCTGTACATACGCCTAGGGTAGAAACTAGGGATAGTCTGCTACCTACCCCCGCCCATTATATTGACCTTGGCCTCAAGGTTTTTTTTTAATTTATTTTTATTTTTTATTTGACTTTTTTGTGATTTTTTGACTAAAACTACCTGTAGCTCAAAATCTATCCATGGGACCGGTCGGCTAATGGTCTTGTTTTAATCGTTAGAGTCTTAGGGTCCTGCAAAAAATTATTTTACACCAGAAAATTGTGGAGAAGAAAAGTTATGGGGCCTGAAGTACCGTAGTAAGGTAAAGAAATAATTTTAAGGTAAGGTAGTAAGGTAAAAAAAACCTTGAGGCCAAGGTCAATATAATGGGCGGGGGTAGGTAGCAGACTATCCCTAGTTTCTACCCTAGGCGTATGTACAGCTCCCTACCAAACACCCTGTATAAATATTATACGAGGGCGGGTCAAAAAGTTCCCGGAATGGAGGAGTGAGAGCGGGGAGGGAAGGACTTTTTTTACCTGTCACTACTTGGTAACTTAATACTACTATAATTTTACGTTTCAGCCCGATCGGTTCATTAACCTTTGAGATTTCGCTGGATAAACAAGTTAATCGGGAAGAGAACACTGACTATGGAGAAAATTGAGTTTCGTGTCGTGATATAGTTCCTTACTAAGCAAGGAAAAACGCTTCAGATAATTATGGAAGAGATTTTATCTGTTTAGGGGGACTCTTGTCCTGGAAAATAGATGATTTAAAAGTGGCATAGTCTTTTCAAGCAAGACAGAGACTCGATTGAAGACGATCAGCGCTCTGGTCAGCCGATTGAGGCAACATCTTCAGACATTGTTGAAAAAGTTGAAAAACTTGTGCCCAAAGATGCTCGTTTGAAGACAAAACAGATCGCAGAGATGACTGGAGTATCGTCTACGACTATTTTGAGCATTCTCCATGACCATCTTGGCATGTCTCCACTGCTTCTAAAACAGCAATGCGTCGAGTGTACTCACGAGGTTTTGGATCTGTTTAGTGAGAACAGGGATGAGTTTATGAGCGGAGCGGTAGGGCATGTCAGACACTTACTGACTAAAAAGAAGAAGAAAGAAGACCATAAAATATCATAGTATACTATACTTAGGTACCTCTAAACCCGAGTGGTGCCTAATGTTCCTTACAAAGTGGCCTTGCTAAGCTTTGCTACCGCTAAAGATTGCTTTGTGGCTGCAGCAGGCGATTCAAATGATATCGTTCAAGTTGTTAAAGAAGATTGTAAAATGTTATTTTTTCTATAAGTATTCAGATTCTAGTTTTTAATAAATCAATATTAGCGTATTTAAAGTTTAACAATTAATTTACGCCGCATATATTAAAACGAATCAGCTGGATTTGTTTCCATTGACGAACATCAATTTAAACTTAGGTGAGCTGAATTTTTGAAAGTACCTATGTCGAGTGGCACAAAACAAAACACACCCGCAGTTTGTCAAACATAGTTAATTAACAAAATATCACTAATGATTGGAGCGTTCGCAGGTGGCATACACAAAAAAAAGAATAAAGTCGAAGTCGAATCATTTATTTCAAAGGCACTTTTGAACGTCAACATTACAAATCGGTGGCCGATTTTTTGTAGGAGCTAAATGAAGCACTAGAGATAAAATGTATCAACGACACGTCTTTTAAGATGCAGACGTACACGTAAGGGCCGGCGCACATTTGGCGAGCCACAGCGCAGCGCATCGTCACTGCCAAACAAATATCGACCTTTCAACGGTTGAAATAAAGTTGAAAATAAATAAAATTCCATTAGCTTGAGAGCGGAAAGAGGCACGGGTCTTAGGTTATTTATTCTCAACATTATTTTGAGGCACGCAACGTTGATATTTGTTTGGCAGTGACAACCGCGCCGCGCTGCATGTCGCCAGGTGTGCGCCGCGGCCGGCGCTAAGTCATGCTAAAACAAATCTGACCGATTGTAGGACCTACGAAAGCGGCCCAGTACGAGTTGGACTCGCACACGAAGGATTCCGTCCCACCATACAATATTCAACACAATTTTTTTTTTATAGGTACTGAGTATATTAGGTAACAATAACATGTTTCTTGTTTGGGGCCCCATTAATTATTCACTATATTTTTATTATTTGTTGGCTGTGTTGTGTTTTAGCAGCCATAAGTACACACAGCAGTAGGTCAAGTTACCACAAACTGTCAAATTTTCTCATTCGATTTTGAACTTAACCTTCAATAATTTAAAGTTAAAAATCATTTGGAGAAATTTGACAGTTTCGTATAAGTTGATGTGCTGGCGACTGTACCTACAGAGGCTGTGAAAATGTCAAGTGTCTACCGATTACGGTTCAAAAGATACAGCCCTGTGACAGACGGGCGGGCACTCTTTGAGTACGGATTTATGGAACCCTTAAGAGGGCTATCACAATTTTTCTTGTATTTGAGTGTTTGAAGTGTCACACACCCAAATAAAAGAAAAAAAATGATATTTATTTAGAGCACTCCCGAGAGAAATAATCAAACTTTCTCAGGAATATTTTTATTTAAATTTTGTGGCCATAATTTAAAAACCATGTTTAGATGTGTGATTATGGTTTATAAATGACCACAAAATTAAAAAAAAAATATGCCTGTGTAAGTTTGATTATTTCTCTCGGGAGTGCTCTAAATAAATATCAATTGTTTTCTTGTATTTGAGCATTTGACTCTTCAAACACGCAAATACAAGAAAAGTTGTGATAACCCTCTTAAAAATAGTATGCCGTGTGTGAGCGCACTTACCTACTAGTCCACTCATTAGTTAGTAGGTAGGTAACACAAGCGTGTCCCAACCTTGACCTGTGACCTTTGCCCCATTCAGTTGTACTCGACAACGCAAGACGTCATTCATCACCATTTAGGTACCTATTACATTCAGATCATGATTATTTACAATACAACCGATACTTATGAGTATGAAAGTGTTTCATAATAACATTACCGTGAGTTTGCCATTGTTTTAAATGCAAACCACACAGTTACCTACATTTGTAAATAAAATTTCGTTATATGATCTGAGATCTGATTAGCTTAGTACTATTCAAGGTAGATAACAGGGTTGCCTAGTAATCTATGTTGTGTATGATTGGTAGATTTTCGAATCATCACATCATTAAAATTTAAGCTGGAAGACGATCACTGCTGGACATGAGCCTCCCCCTATTCGGCGTAAGATAAGATAAGATACTTTATTTGCCAAAATGTAGGTGTACAAAGTAGTATGATGTTATTATAAATGTGGCCCATTTACATTCTACCATTATTAAAAATGTCGACATAAGTAATATTCCTTCACTATAAACGTTACAAAATGTCTGATTAAATAAATTAATAATGAATAATAATGATTAATTAGGATCTTCGTATCCTAAACAATATTATAAATGCGAATGTGAATTTGTTTATTTGTTACGCTCTCTCGCTCAAACAGCTGAACGGATTAGGATGAAAGTAGACCATGACCTAGAGAAGGACATAGACTTCGCGGAGAACAGCTAGTAATAAATAAATAGGCTGGAGCGGCGACCGTGAAGATAGACCAACGACCTGATGGAGGCCGCAGAAATACACTGAATCCATCACGGGATGGTCGTTGTGGCATTGCTTGGCGAAATTGATGCTCTAAAAACTTACTAATCTGCCAATGGTGTACCTATGCTTTTTTAATTAATCAACCTCTCAAATCTTTTTGACCTCTAATAATGCAAGATTTTTTTAATAAAAGAGTTTAATAATGGTAAATAAAAATAATAAATAGTGCGCTATGTTATGCCGGAGGGCGTAAAAATGTTCGTAATTATGTAAGTAATTATAGGCAGCCAACTCTCAAAGTTAGCTACTTATACACAATTGTACCTTAATCCATTTCTCCCATAAAAATATTTACAGTAGAAATCATATTTTGAGCACTGGCAACACAAACCGGTATCTGAACCGAAACACCGGTGTCACCGGTTGATAAACACATTACATCAACGAGTCCGGTGCACGGAGCGTTGCTAACCAGACGTGTTTTCGTAAGTAACACAACACTTAAAAATATAATAATATGCCTTTAAACACTTAATTTTTTGCTGTAAACTAAAATTATGAGCTGTTAACAGATTTCAGTATGTTGTCGTTCATAAAAGTTAAGATTTTTCTGTATAGTAGGTAACATTTGTTATCTTTTGAACTGTTTACTTGACGACTCATTTTAAAAGACTTTCGATGTCAAGTTCACGTTATTTGTTACCATGTGAAAAATCAAGTGTAAACTGTACTTTTATTTTTGTCAGCAATTGATTTGTTTGTAAATATCAGTCCAAAGTTTAAGTGCTTACGTTTTGGCGTAAACAAATTTGTTAGTACGAAACTGTTTAGTAATATGGATAGTATCCGTTCTGATGTCATGTCATTCCAGTGTTCATACAGCCCGGCTTTGTTTGTTTATCAGGCGTCTATAAATAAATTGGTTTACAATAAATGTGTGTGTTACCAATAAATACACACGATATTTCACGTTAGCGAATTTATACCAAATTACTAACCGGGCTTATGATCTTTAAGAGCAGTGAATTATTTATTTATTTATTCATAATTAATTACAACGGCTTGCGCCAATGACAGTAATTAATAGGCAAAACTAAACATATTACAAAAACAAATAACAAGTCAGAGATCAAACATACACTTATCAATCATTTTAAAAAGAGAAAATAAAAACAATCGAATAAAATGAGAGCAACTTACAAGATATTTACCAAACATGGCTGTCACAGAACATGAGACAATTTGACATGATCACCCCGAGTGTTTCATTAAAGATGTCACATTCCGGGACTGTCTCCATTAAGGAGTTTATATAGCAACATGAATGCGCATGCGACACAACGGGGATTGCAGGCGCGACATAGTGCGACAATGGGATGTGGGGAACAGTCGGTGTCGTCGAGTAGGCCTATGACGCAGGTAGTTATCAGGTACATGAAGTGTACACAAAGTATTGTGTAGCTCCGGGGACACTACCAAGCTCCTTAAAAATTTTATGGCTGAATTATTTAATTATTATGTCCTACATTATTCAATCTGAATAATGTAGGACAGTCGCTCGTATGTAAAGTCACCTACCGTAAAAATATTCAGCGTAACCTCACGCCTTGTTCCTCCGAAGGATTGGGCAGAGGTGTACACACGGCTACAGATCAAGCTATATTATTTCAGTATAAGCTGATCTCGCATTGTATAGGATTTCCTTACAATGAGAGGTCAGTGTAAACTGGAAATCACCATCATCATAGAACACCCTTTCGCCAGTTTTGTTTAATTCCCATATAATAGGGGGCGAGGCTATTACTATACTTACTAAGAAATTCCAAATAGAAAATGTTGTGGTGTTGTGTGTGTGTGTGTGTGTGTTGATGTTGTGGAAATGTTTGTGTTGTTGTGTGTGTTTGTATTTTATTATTGTATGCCTCAACGGCGGGACATAGCTGAACTTATTTTAATTATTTAAGACCTGTATGTATGATGTATACCTATAGTCCACAATAAAGATGATTTGATTTGATTTGATTTGATTTTTCAAGGTCATTTATAAAGCAAATTGTGGTATTTGCAAGTCCATTCAATTAATAGCCTACAAGAGTGGAGATACAAGTACAGTCACGAACACTAATATGTATACACTTAGCAACTTAATGTGATTTTCTCCTACTGTATTGATTGTAATTTTTTGGTGTTACGAAGATAATATTTTGGAACCTATACCTACTGTTATGAAATAGGTCTTATTTCAAAGTTGCACTCAATATTCCACGAGAAAATCGCTTTTAAATTTTGCTAAGTGTACAGGTACCTATTAGTGCTCGTGACTGTACGTAGGTACGTTTGGGGCGTCCTTGCCAGTCACCTCGACCATCTTATTTTGAACACATTAAGTTGTTTTATGTTATCTTAACTAAGATTATAAATGCAAAAGTAAGTTTGTTTGTTACCTTTTCGCGCCTAAACTACTGAACCGATCATCCGGAAAGTTTGCATATACGTTGTCAACGGACATAGGGTACCTTTCATCCCGAAAAAAAGTACTGTTCCCGAGAAAAACAACATAACGTTCTTAAGATAATAGATGGCGCCACGTTTAGTGTGTAGCGTAGTGTGCAAAGTTGTTTTTTAATTATTATTTTAAATATTTGTACCTCATACATTTTGTGAGGTGTCGATAGACCAGTTTTTCATCTTCCTAATCCTAACTATAATATTATGGATGCGACAGTAACGTTTGTTTGCTTGATAGCTTTTCACGCCCTAAGCCGCTGCAGCTGAACCGATCATCATGACATTTTGCATATTTACGTTGTCAGGAATACGGAAAAAAATACACACCTTTATTTATTTATTTAATCATTTATGTACACACTTATATAAACAGACAAGAAGAAAATAACAGAAAAATAGGTACAAAGGTGATGCTTATTTCTAATGAAATCTCTTCCAGCATACCTGCGATAGGATAGTAGACCACCCACCACCCAGAATCACCACCACCACCCACCACCACCTTTCATCCAGAATAAAAGTACTGTACAGTAAACAGAGTACAACCCGAATCGACTGTCAAATTCTAAATTAACGCGAGCGAAGCCGCGGGCACAAGCTAGTAGTACATAATGATTGTTTTTGATGCAAGGCAACTGAGGCAAGAGAGTGTACCTACTGGCAAATGCTCACGCGTATTAAACGACATTTTTCAACACGCTTGCGAGAAAACAATAATAAGTTTTCTTAAACATAATATTTTGTAACAAAAATTTGTGTAAGCTGGGTCGCGTATTTTTTATTGTGGTGCTCGTCCCTTCACATTTTGAAGGAGAGGCAATGACTGGAAGCCTTCATACAGCCTACTATTAAAAACATAAAAATCAAATATTTTTATATAAAGAACAGTAATTAATTTTTAATTGTTGATAAAAAAAAGTGAAGAAATGTGATGTATATTTATTTGTCGTATTTTTTTTAGCAGTTTATAATTAGGTATATTAGCAAAAATTTAAGACATAAAAAGGCTCTTTGGCTTTTTGGCTCTTTTATGAGACCAAACATTTTTTTTAACCATGTTTTTAGTTATCTGTGGCACTTTTTCTCCCTACTGCGGGGATGCAAAACAAAACCACACAGTCTAAATACACTGCATTGTGAACCTAAAAGAGGTGCAATAAGAACTGCTTTTCAAGCAAGTGTGTTGAAAAAATATTATGTCCAAATAAATTCTTTATGTACACTTCATTCCTAAGAAGTCAAAGATTACTTCAGTATTTATCTACCTATAAGGTCTAAAGTTCAACTTATGAAGGTCAACTTGTCACTGTACTTACATTCTTGCATGACGACTAAATATCTTTATCTCCAGATAATCTAGGTACTATATGATTGGTCTAAAAATTATTAGCACGATTTTTTATATTTTTTTACTCATTTATGTTTAATCATGATCTGGCAGTTTGAGTAATCTAAGCGGCCTACCCAATGTCCTGTCTTTGTTATTGTTCGTCAATCTGTGTTGTTTTTCCTCAAAAGACCATTTCTACATGGTCTTCACATGATCTGACCAAGATTATGTGTGGACTTTAAAAGAGACTGTGTCCTCCGAGTTTGTCTCGGCCTTTCTTCTCAGAGTATTCAGGTAGGAAACGCCTACCTCATCTCGTTTAAAAAATATGATTGACGTGTAAAAGTGTTTGTACAAACCTACTCACAGAAATAAAATCATTTATCATATTATATTATAGTATTTTAAATTATAATGTACTAGATTCTGCCCGCTACTTAAACCGCGTGAAAATTCTTATTTTAACATAAAATATATCCTGTTACAGGATATATTTCCCATTATTGAAAGAATTTTTGGAATCGGATCAGTAGTTCCGAAGATTACCCCCTACATACAAAATCACACCATCTTATTACTAAACGAGATCTATCTTTCGCCTGAGCTTGGACCTTCGACTCAGTTTTTGTATTTTGAACATTATTCCGTCCACGTTAAAGTTCTTCTTACAAAATTGACAACTTACTGCTGCACTCAGAGACATCACTTGAAATTAATCAACCATTAATTTTGATTAACCACCGTATCTTGGCCCATGCCACCAAGATTGAAACGTTTTCAATCTGACATAGGTACTTTTGATTGAAAGCGTTCCAATTTATACTCGTCAGATAAAGTAAATGAATGATTAACTTTAAGTAAAGACTCTGAGTACCGGGGTTAGTACCGGACTAAGTTGTCAGTTTTGAATAAAGAACTGTATTTTGATCACAGTTATGTCACAGGTTAGGGTCTTATTACAAAAACTGTCTCGATGGTTCAAACCATGTCAAACGATGTCCTTGTTTCGTAATAAGACCGACAAAATTTACCTCCATGCAATATGTATACAATACAGGGTGAAATTGAATAAGTGCGCTAAATTAAAATACATAGTTTAACGTGTTGTAAAGAAAGTTTAGAGCATGTCATTTATTAATTCTGTAAATGATGGCGAAAACTGCATCAAAATCCGTTGCGTAATTTAGGGCTGATTTTTCAATAGTCAGATATATTTTATCTGAGGAATAAATAGTGTGGTTTGACAGCTTTTCTATGGAAAATATGTCAAACTGTCAGATTTATTCTTCAGATAAAAGTTATCTGACTATTGAAAAATCAGCCCTTAGAAGAATAACGCCGACAGATAGACAGACACGAAAAGCAACTATATAATATAATTTGTATAATTGTTACGGACACCGAACTCACCGTAGAATTACGTAGTATAAACCTGTGTACAATAAATAGCATTATTTTGTAGAAACATACTCGTACCCTAGAATAAGAAAATCATTGTAATTGGTCACGGGGTTTGGCCTCCGACGGGCTGGAAAAGTCGAAACCTGTTGGAGACCAGGCATGAACAAAAGTGGCCGCATTAGTGGGTCGCCAGGAATAATAATAAACTTTGTAGTAGGGCACCCACTACTTGTGCCCATGTGCCGGACTATAATAGGAGGCCAAAATCCCTTGTAAAATCAGTGCCCGCCCGATCAAGATGTTTGGCAAGCCGATCCCTTGGGAGAAGCATGCCAAATATCTGGGTGTGACTTTGGACAGACGTCTCTCCTTCGCAGAGCACATAAAGGTGGTTCGTTCGCGAGCCGCCTTTGCTCTGAGTAGACTACATTCCGTCCTAAATGCAAGCAGTAAATTGTCACTCAGGTGCAAACTGCGCATTTATACGGCATGCATCCGACCTATTATGACATACGCCTGTGCTGTTTTCGCACAGGCCCACCCCCGGCACATCCACAGGATGCAGACCCTACAGAACCGTTTTCTACGTAAAATCACGGGTTCCCCCTGGTTCGTTCGTAACATAAACTTACATTTAGATTTGAAAATCCCCACCATTCAACAATTCATGAAACGCGCTTGCAAGCGTTTCTTCGATACCGCTGGCAGCCATCGCAACCCTCTGGTTGCGAAGGCCGCCAGTTATGTCCCCTCTAGAATCAGTAGAATCCGCCGTCCAAGGCACGCACTGACCGACCCCGACGACCCCACCACCCTCCTCCAGGAAAGCAGTAGGGCCACCAGTACAGTATACAAACACAGACACAAAACGAAGTTCCGACCTCGCCGCCGAGGTGCTTCGCATCCGCGTCCGCGTCCGCGTTCCTCCCCGATAGATTCCTCTTCCCCTCCCTTGATCGGATCCACAGAGCCAGCTGGTGGCGTAGCTGAGCCAGTAGTTTTACCCCCTAATAATAATGAACCCACTTTGATCCAGCCTGTCCCCAACTTGCTGTCCTTCCCCAGCGACGCCCTAAGCCGAGGTCCGTACCCCACAGGGGGTGCCCTTAGGTGATGGTCGCTTAGTTTATAATTAATATTATGCCCCTGGCTGGAGGCTTTGAGTTAGCTCGAAGGCACCACAGGATTGACCGGTTAAGCAGTCACGGCCTCTCAAGGCCAACTGCGAGATGCCATATAAAAAAAACCTTGTAAAATCAGTTCGCTTCAACAGTTCAACCACAGTACTACAAGAATAAACCAGAACAAGTGACCAAGTCTTTCATTGAAGAACAACCATACAGTCCACACCTTACAATAATTATATAGATTATTGTACCTATCACTACCTAATATTATTATAAAACAAAGCCCCCCACTGCGGCTGTCTGTCTGAACGCGATAACTCACCAACGACGACACGACACGACGACAAACTACCAAACGGATTGTCATACGGTTTTCACCAATCGACGGAGTGATTCACATGAAGAAGGTTGATTGAGGTGTCTAATTTATTAAGGGTTTGCGTAAATTGACTAAAGACGATGATTGTTGAAAATGTCGGAAAAGAACATGCCGATTGGGAGCTTTGCTGGCGTGCGCCGCGTAAACAAAAGAGCTATATGAAAACTAAAAAATCCCGGTAGACCCAGTAGTACATTCCCATGGAATATTTTCCGATAAGAACGCGGGCGAAGCCGCGGGAAAAAGCTGCTGTTAAACAAATAATTCACTTAGGACTCGATTGGCTGCAAATCAGTAAAGTCAAAGTCAAAGCATTTATTTCAAATAGGCACTTATAAGGCACTTTTGAACGTCAACATTTACATTTAAATAGAATTGATTCTAGTCGCCCCTTCCAAAAGGTAGTTTCGTATGGAGAAGAATGGGGCAAGAAACTCCATCGTTACTCTTTTAAAATGTGTTACAATATTTTGTATACATTAATTATATAATTATATGTGAAGACGATGCACCTATAATAAAAATTACCCTACCACAATAGGTAAAAAGAATTTAATAAACGTAGCAATGATAAATAAGTTAATTAAGTGATAGATACATGGTGTTCACATATTTACAAACATTGTAAAAGTATACGATTTCCCAAATTATATAAACAAGTAATATGTCAGCGTGTGAGTTAAAGTAATCACAGAATGTAAATCAATGTCATAAAAATAACTAAACTAAACTAAAATAACTAAACATAAAAAAGTAAACGTAGCACGTGTCCTGGCCTGCATCCTAGCAGATTTAACGACTAACTTGATCATCTGAATAGCCTCAATGATTGCATGACGACGAAGTCTTGTGTTGTCTGTTGTTCAACGTCTAATTATCGTAAATTATATGCTCGGCCGGTCTTAGTTCCTGATGTTACATGTTAGTTACTTAACCAGTAACTATGCGGTTCACAAACACTTAAGTAAGTAGGTAGTTTGTATGTAGTGAATGCATTGCTTTAACACTTCATTGCCACTGCGTCTGGTCATCTTTATAGTCTGTGTCTCCAAATTGCATAATCAGCCTATAATGTTAGTAATAATAGTAATATAATTTATTTGCTAAAAACATGGTATAAAAGATTGTGAGCAAAAATGTTTTGCTTAATAGATATAAGCGTGCAAATTTTACATGCATAACGAAACAATCAATCATCATGCGATTTAATGTTCGAGGAACTCGTTAACACTGTAAAAACTATTAGCAGATAGCCATTTGCAAAATTTAATTTTGAACAATCTTGTATTTAATGTTTTTAATTCGTTTGGTATTTTAAAGTAGACCTGGGCACACATAAACGTGCAGCTTTTATTATATTTCGCAAGCCTTGCGGGGACATCTACGTAACACGAGCCTGTAGGGGTAGCGCCTGCTGCGAGAATTTACATCGCTTGCTTTCGCAAACAATTCCCTATGCCTCCACACAAACACACAAATTTCAAAAACATAAAGGGGCCGCTGTTCCCACCGCTGTACACAGAGTTTAGATATAGATAGATGTAGTTAGACAGACACACTTCAGGGTAGACCCTCCAAGCCTCTTCAAGAGGGAGTGGGCTGTAATCTACCACGCGGGCCCAATGCAGGTTGGTAGATCTCACATGTCTTAAAATGTTTGGTTCTAGGACATACCGGTTTTTCTTGATGAATGAAATATTTACACAAAGTGTAGTTGAACCCACGACCGTCACCACGACTTATAAGTCCGTTACTCACCACTGTTACTCATGGTCTCGTTTCCAAAGTAGAAACGAGATAAAAATTTTGATCACCAAGAAGTGAGTTAAGAATTGTAATTCATGTAACGTTTGTTTGGATTATCAGTGGTCAATCGATTTACTGTTCAGTAGAAGGTTCCTCTCCATTTCGCCGTGTAAGCTCCAGATCCAGATCTTTTCTGCGATTCTGATCACTGGTCTGTTTGCGACTCGTTTGCCCCGTCTCCATTGATAACCATTACGTCGAGAATCTGTCTCAGCTGCTCGCAATGTCACCTGCCCAGCGCCGGTTGAGTCTGTGTTCTAGCCAACGGACGAGTAATCACAATCTGTTTCTATTAGTGGATAGATGGATACCTACTGTGGATATTACTTCATCATCTTTTGAGCTATACGAAAATAGCTCAATTGGTAGGAAGGTTGAATACGCAGGATGCACTAATAAAGAATCAAAACACAATAGAGACTATTTTCAAGGCCCTCTCTTGCATAATAATGTTTGTATCCATTTTAAAGATCCATTTCTTTCTGGATTTTCCAAAATAATAATAATTCAAGCTAACTTAAGAGTCCTATTACATTTTTGACGCAAATTCATGATTTTTGACGTTGTAATTTTCAGCAGCAGTAAGATATTTGAATTGTTTGATTATGAATAACGATAGTGCCATTCTCTTTATTGTAAGTTGGAGTTGCACATTTTAACTTTTCTTGTCGTGTAATTTACTATGAATATTTTACGAACTCAGTTTACAAGGAAAAACGTCGGCAATGGAACTTTGACGCTCAAATTCACATTGTTTCATTCAGTTTTAATAAAAGCGAAAGTTATTAAACGATAACTTTAATGTTTTACTTGTTTATTGGAGTTCTAGAATTTCTTTAAATTCCTTGAGTTTTCAGGGAAAAGTCGTAAAGAAAACAAATAAATGTCTTGATTTTCATGTCCATTATATTCCAAATAAACACAATTAAATCAAATAAACTAATATGATATAAAACTTCGATCTACAGTGAATACGTTTCATTAGTTTTTGTTTCTCAATATAATAAGACAAAATTACAATAAATTAAATTAAAGTACTATATATTCCGCGTCAATTCAGCAAATTACACGAAAATAATGTGTAACTCCAACTTACAAGAAAGAGAATTTCACTATAGTTATTATAATCAAATAATTAAAATATCTTACTGCTGCTGAAAATTACATGGTCAAAAATCATGAATTTCCGTAAAAAAATGTAATAGGACTCTTAAACAAAGAATGAAGCAGTACGTAATAAATTGTAAATATTCTGACTGTATCTCGGGAGTGGGTTCATGGCTCGATGCCCACCATTGCGCCGCAGTAAAAAACGTTGGTTACGGTATTTATATCAGATCTTTGTATTAGAAAATTACTTGTCACTATTAAGATAAAGCCCTGGCATGAACATCCTTCGGTGTGTATGTCCTTTCTGTTTAACACGCTTTTATTAGCTTGGTATGCATCTATGTAACGGAATTTTTAACTCGATCTTCATCCCCTTTAAAACGTCGAATTGATTTGAAACTTCGCACACATATCAAAGATCGATGACAATGCAATAATTTAAATAGTTTGTCCCATTATCCTTGCCAGGATCACAGGATTAACGATTTATTCATCCCTGATACTTTTACTTACTTTACTTTACTTTTGTGCCAAGTGCACGTATAGGTACAATAAACTTTCTGGAGAGGGAGCCTGAGAAATGGCTACCACATCCAAAGAAGACAGCAGGCGCGCAAATTTCTCCATTTCTTTTATCGATATTTTGTACAGTAGTTTTTCAACAAGTTATATCGAATATATTTCAATTGTAGCTGAAATCTACAAAATCTTCACGCTTTTTTACATTCTACTACTTTTTACATTTTACTATTCTTATTTCTTATTTTAAACTTATTGAAAAAGATCTCCTACTTTTTAGTTCTATATTATCTACAAAAGCGTGTTTTTTTTTTTTAACTGGGTAATAAATGATCTCCTACTTTTTAGTTCTATATTATCTAGAAAAGCGTGTTTTTTTTTTGTTATTTTTTTTTTAAACTGGGTAATAGTTATTGTGTGTTGAGAACGGCAAGACTGAAATTAACAATTAGTCGGAATCGACGAATTCGTGGTTTTTACGGCCACTGCCTTTCACTAACTGAACAAACTCAAACATGAAACACAAAAAAACAACAAACAACAACATACAATCACGCTTGTACTCCCCGAAGGGTTAGACAGAGGTGTACCTTTAGTACGCCCATATTTCGCTTGTTATTTTTAAGTCACATGTAATAGGGGGCGAGTCTATTGCCATCAACCGAGCACAAATCAAAACTCCGGCTAGCTACTGAGAAATTCCTGGTGGAAAAACTTCAATAAAACATGGCCCGACCCGGGAATCGAACCCAGGACGGCCAGGACCTCATGCTCAGCAGTAGCACTTGCAACCATCAGACTAACCGAGGCAGATAAGGCTGTACAAACTCACTTTTATACAGGGTTATTGGTAAAACACCATCAACCTCTTAAGAGGGCTATCACAATTTTTCTCGTATTTGAGTGTTTGAAGAGTCACTGTGGTTGGTGGTGTGGTTTGAAAAGTCACAATCTGATCTGGTGATTATCGCGGAAAGAGGCAACGGATAATAGATTATACAGGGCTATTGGTAAAACACCATCAACCTCTTAAGGGGTAATTGTACTCATCATTATGAACAACTTTTACTATGAGACCAAATATGAAATCACGAAAAATAATTTGCTGTTCCCTACATTTATGTTTGCAGAACTCGTCAAAATGTAGGGACCAGCAGATTTTTTTTTCGCGATTTCATATTTTGGTAGGGTAGATAAAGGAACTTTTCTTTCCTTTTGGCGTCTGGTGCTGGGGGTCAAAAACCTCCAAGAATTCTGAATCTTATTGCTTAGGTGAGCAATAGTGAGGTCCAAAGCCCACATTTTTGTAACCTATTAATATCAGAAACTAACTGTTGCCCGCGACGTCATCTATGATCCAAGACAAAAATTGCCTATGTCTTTCTTCAAGTCATGGTTTATCCATGTGCCAAATTTCATCCAAATCCATTCAGCCGTTTTAGCGTGAAAGCGTAACAGACTTTCGCATTTATTCATTCATTCATTTATTTTATTTCAGATAATTAAAATCCATATCTTGTTAGTAAATATTAGCAACAATATTAGCTTACAATTATATTAGTATTGTTAGTACTTATCTTTAAGCAGACTACTATATAAAACCATTCACTACCCTCACCCAGTGTGTTTGAATGGGGCAGTCAAAACGAGCAGCAATGACTTTAAGAATGCAATTTTTAGCCCCCCGTAGACGCTGCAGCAAAGAAGCTGATTTTTTGCGAATTGTGGCCTTGAAGCCGTCCGTGTGGGCTTCTGCAAACATCCCAGAGGCACTGCAGCGCCACGGTAGCCTTAATAACATTCTGAAAGCGTTGTTATATTGAACCCGCAGGGTGTCATAAGATCGTCGCGTATAGCTCACCCACAGGCCACTCGAGTAAAAAGATTGACAATACGCTTTAAAGAGCGTTATCTTTACTTGAGACGTACATCGAGCGAACCTGCGAGCAAGCATATTACTTCTCACCGCCAACGCCCTGCGTTCCCGCTCTATATCCTCGTCATCATTTATAATTTATTATAGTTAGTGTAACATGAATTCTATTTTTCAGCTGACCAACATGGGTTTTCTAGTGAAAGTATTGTTGGTGGCCGTTTTAGGCGTGGCAGCATGGTTTTACTTCAACGGCTGCTGTGAACAAACCATCCCGAAATTTGACAGTGAAGAATGGTGGGGGCCGAAAGAGCTCAAAGGAAAAACTGACAGCACTATCAGGCCTTTCAAAGTCAAGTTCGATGAGGCGGTAAGAGAATACAATTATTTTGATACAGTCAACTCAAACTCAACTCAATCTCAAACTTAAAGCATTTATTTCAAATAAACCAATTACAGGCACTTTTGAACTGTCAAGGGGTCGGTCAGTCAGAAAGATGAAGCTAGTTGCTCATTCCAAAGCGTAGTAGGTGCCTATGGAGAAGAACGGGCAAGAAACTCCATGGACACTCTTTTAAATCAAAATATTGTTACAAAAAAGTGGTTACATCATTCATGTTGTAATTATACATGTGAGAACGATGTAGAAGTCAAAGAGTTAGGTGTACCTAAAGGCAAGAAATGACCGAAGGAGTAATGCTCGCAAAGGAGGAGGCGGAACGTATGAGGGAGAGGTAAAACTCGCACTCTCACGTCCCTAGCCGCCGCAGGAGATGCCCTGGGTGTCGGGATTCGCAAACCGATTCTCGGCCACCGTAGGCGTGGGCTTGCGGACGGCGAGCAATGGGCAGCTCGCCGTCTGATAAGGACCAGGCCCGGGTCGACGGCGCGTTGTGTTCCACGCGCGCCTCAAAGAGATGTCAGCATCAATGACGGGATCCGTTAGGGCCGATGCCTGCCGGGGTTGCGGGAAAGTCCGAGAGGCATACCGTGGCCCCTGGCACAGGCACCTGAAGGAACACGGGTGGGTTTTAGTCAGAAAGAGTCTGACACGCCCTCCCGCTCCGCCCAGAGCGGGAGAAGTTATTTGTGATTTCCCACCCTAAAAATAAAAAAGGCAAGAAATGACATATATCCACTCATCCCCTTTGTCCTAATTTATTTGGGGCTGGGAAACAAGTCTTTCTATTAGTTGTCATCTCGGTAGTCATCACCCCATTTCTAGCCATATCATCTCTCAAACAGTTCATCCATCGTTTCTTTAATCTTCCTCTACTCTTATACTTAGTCATCCACATTCCTTACATGACATCTTTCTACTACAAAATGTCATCGTTGTTCCTTTCGACTACGCTGCCAATTCCTTGTTACTTATTATTTGTGAGTTGCTTGGCGACTAATCTGCAGACACACACTACATCGAGAAAGAAGTACTTCGTAAAATAATGATCCAACTTCACAACAGGTAAGTTTATTTCATCACACAGACAGAAGGTTGATGTCAGAGACGTGACGTATAGCATAATCAGCCTATAACGTTCCCACTGCTGGGACACACGGTAAGAGGGAGTGGGCCGTAGTCCACCACGCGGGCCCAGTGCGGGTTGGTAGATGTCGCATGTCTTCGAATTTTTTGGTTCTAGGACACGCTGGTTTCCTAACGATGTTTGCCTTCTCCGTTTTGAGAGCAATGGTATTGAAATAATTTACACAAAGTAAAGCGCCTGTCTGGGTTCGAACCTACGACCTGCAACTCGGTAAGCCGCGGCCATTACCTACCACTGGGCCACCACTGCTCGAACACGTATAACATGGATTAAATAAAAACTATATAGTCTGCCATCTTGCAATTTTATTTAATAAACGACAAATAATAGTAAACAAACCAAAGTGGTAAGTATATACTTACCAAATCCACATAGGAAGCCAAATCATCAATTGCCAGAGGTAGATACGAGGTCGTGGTTGCGCGGTATGCCTTTATTTTACTTAGGATTGCAATAAGTCATATTTTAAGTCTTCTCTTTAACAGTTATCGTGACTGGCCGTTTTGTTATTGATACCTAGCAGAAATATATAAACCACACATAAATAAATAAATAAAATAAAAAAAACAAGATTTTAACTTCGCTCCCATGTTCTTTTTTCAAATATGCCATGGAATCAAAGTAGGCTATCACTCTCTGGGAACTAAACTGTCTACGCTGAAAATCAAGTCCATTCGGATATCAATTCGTCAGACGATTTTAATAGGATAAGTGGTATGAAAATCATGCTTTGTTCCAGATGGTAAACGACCTCAAATACCGCCTGAAGAACCACCGTAAGTTTACACCACCTCTCGAAGGCGTTGCTTTTGAGTACGGGTTCAACACCGCACAAATAGACGGCTGGTTGAACTACTGGGCTGATAAGTACAACTTCAGTGAAAGAGAGGTCTTCCTCAATAAGTTCCCTCACTTCAAGACCAATATCCAAGGACTGGATATTCATTTCATCAGGATTAAGCCGCAGGTGAGTTTCAGCTGAGTTCACGAGGAACCATACCAACGGACCAGTTTTAGTGGAGAGATAACTAAACATCTTTGAACCGTTTGGTCCTTTATATTGTCTAAATCTCACATGTAATTATGTGACCATGCAACGGTTTCAGGTTCCTAAAGACGTGCAGACAGTTCCTCTCCTCATGATTCACGGTTGGCCAGGCTCTGTTAGAGAGTTCTACGAGGTGATCCCTCTGCTCACCCGACAGACGCCAGGATACAACTTCGTCTTCGAGCTGATCATCCCCAGTATACCTGGATATGGATTCTCTGATGTAAGTGCTTTATATTTGCCAACGCGGAAAATATAGTTAGCCCATTATATCTAAAAATGTTCTTTGATATCTTTCACAGCCTGCAGTACGACCCGGTCTTGGTTTGCCACAAACAGCTGTCATCTTCAGAAACCTGATGAACCGTCTGGGACACCAAAAGTTCTACGTGCAGGGAGGTGACTGGGGCGCGGCTATCGTTGGCGTTATGTCCACCCTATTCCCTGAAGACATTCTGGGTCATCACTCCAATATGCTTGTTTCTCAGGTGAGAATGTTTTTCGGGTATTTTGTTACAAAAAGACCAACCTATTTAATTGTTAATTATTTCATCACCACTGCTCTCAAAACGGTGAAAGAAAACATCGTGAGGAAACCGGCATGTCCTAGAATCAAAAATTCGAAGACATGTGACATCTACCAACCCACACTGGGTCCGCGTGGTGGATTATGACCCATTTCCGCTCACCGAGAGGAGGCTCGTGTCCCAGCAGTGGGAACATTATAGGCTGATGATGATGATGATGATTTAATTGTAACTTTTTTTTAAGTCAATGTTCAGTAGTAACTGGCATTAAACAAGTATTGGCCATTGGCGTTCTATTGCTAGTGACATGGTGACACTAAACTCCTAAAATACATTATTTTTTCCGCAGAATTCTTGCTCGATGATTAGGATGTTCATCGGTGCCTTCGTCCCATCCCTGATAGTTGAGGACCACTTAGCAGACAGGATGTACCCACTCTCAAGTTTCTTTGCCTACTTAATGGAAGAATTCGGCTACATGCACATTCAGGCCACTAAACCTGATACCGTTGGTAAGTTCAGTGGCCAGCACATCAGGTTTTACGAAACTGTCAGATTTCTCTAAATGATTTTAAACCTTAAAATGTTGACGGTTAATTTCAAAATCGAATCAGAAAATTTGACAGCTGTGTGTACAATATTTTAATTATTTTTATTGGCCGTACCATCAAATCGAATAGAAATAGAAAATATTTTATTATCTAGGTAATACAGTAAGCAGGTGCACAAGGTAACAGCAAGTTGAGATGACATCAGTAATAATATAATAATAATATATAATATTTTTATTCAGAAAATTACAGGGCATAAAAATAAGTACAGTTTTGCTTAAATGTAAATTATTTACCTAAGATTTACGTGCCTGAACTAGGTAATCCTGTGTTTCAGGAGAGATAAATGTAGCTTAAAATATTACTTACAGTTAGGTTACAATATATTATTTGCCAGTGAGCCCCAAACTAGACAGTTAGTGTGTATCTTGGGGCAAGATACCGAATATTCATATAATATAGACTAACTCTATCATAATTATTTTTCATCACCATTGGTTAGCTTCTTTAAATTGGGAACAGTGATTGAACTGATCTCTCAGATTTCATACGTAGGTAGGTATCGAAAAACAAATTACCATTTACTTCTTCTAGAAGTCTTATATCGTCGTTGTCGTCATTGTCCACAGGTGTGCCTCTGACAGATTCTCCTGCTGGTCTCTTGGCGTATATTTTAGAAAAATTCGCCACATGGACCAATAAAGAGAACAAAGCAAAGGCTGATGGTGGACTGGGCCTCAGGTTCTCGAAGGACCAACTCATTGACAACCTGATGATCTACTGGTCTACCAACTCCATCACCACTTCTATGAGGTTCTATGCTGAGAACTTTTCGAACAAAATTAGGGATCATAAGTTGGACCAGTAAGTACACTTTCATAAAGGTTACCGGTCATTACCCACCGTAATAAGATTGTCATAAAGTTCATTACACTGAATATTTGCTTTCGTTTCGGCACCGAAAGTGTGAACAAAAAAATTTATCAGTCAGAATGACCGCTCAGGAGCCACGTGAGAAATAATTTAGTTTTACTTATGTATTCTTGTGTCACCAGAAAACGGAAGGGTTTTTACAAGCCTGTAATTTTGACAATGTCAAACTTACTTTTCAACACTAATAGATAAACTACTTTCACAGGATCACAACACCGGTCCCGACCTGGGCCCTACAAGCGAAGAATGAAATCTTTTACCAACCTCCGAGCCTTCTGAATAGGAAGTACCTCAACTTGATAAATGCCACAGTCTTGGATGATGGAGGGCACTTCTTGGCTTTCGAGCTGCCCCAGGTCTTTGCTGCAGACGTGTTCAAGGCAGTCAAAGCATTCAAAGAGTGGCATCAGAAGAATAAAAAGACTGAACTATAATTTTGTTGTGGGTTATTAAAGTATATTTTTTACGGTTTTAAGCTGGTGTTTTATTTTTGACGTAATACGTCTTTAAAGCTCTCATAGTGGGAGGCAATTAAAAAAACTGATGATAACAAAATCAGGGAATTCAGTTTGTTGTTGCAGCTACATAATTATTATCTAATATCTACATCGAAAATATAATTACATCACTCGATAGCCACAGAATCAAAGAATTTGTTACGTTGAGTCAGGACCGTGGTGGGGAGGGGGAGGCGCCGCCATTTTGAGGTAATTTCACTATATTACATAATTTGCGGTTAGTCTTAGTATAAACTTTGACACGGTGAAGTTACAACGCTCGTTTAAGTTTCAATCGTAAGCTCTCGTCAAGATCTATCGATTGAGTATACAGGATAAAATTGAAAACTTGCGCGCCAACTCGAAATAGGAGGTCCAGTAATAAGTTACACAATCATTATAAATTGTCATTTCCCAAATCTAAATACTTGTAAAACCGTGTAATTATCGTCTGAGATAGTGCAAACTAAGTCATTGCCTTCAAGTAGACACGCATTATCGTTTGTAAGGGGTAATCTCTAGAATTACTGATTCAATTACAAAAAATTCTTACACTGATAGAAAGCTTATTGCCGAGTCCCATGGTATATTTTATGACATACTTATTGGGCTTCTACGCGGATGGAAGTCGCCGCGGGCACATGCTAGTACTGGAAAAAACATAATTGAAAAGTTTGATCTACCTAAGTACTCTGCCGTCTTAAGAAAGAAGGCCGTAATTACGTCAACGTTGATTCCGAGATAATTGAAGTTTTAACTAAAACGAAGACCGCGAATTACTGAGTGGTTTTAGTTAGTGATTTTTGTTTTTAAGACGTCAAAAAATATAGGCTTTATTCTGAACCCTGTGACACAAAAGGCCGTTATTGTTTATTTTGGCTTTTCAGATTTAAAATTCACAATGTAGGTATGTCGTAGTTAAGGCTTAAATCCTTATGATATCTCTATGATAATACGAATTACAGTTTTGTGTGTAAGACCATGATAGCATTTTCTTTGCTGATTCCGATTAGGTTATTAACTAATTTTTGACAAAATCTTATGATTTAGAAGAAGAGATTTAGTACGGAAACCTAATATTGTGCGTTCAGCATAGAGACAGTTGTTTATTTTTTTATCTTATCATAAACATACTTAGCGTTAATTATGTTCTCTAAATAATGATAACTTACGCATTGTTGACTGGAGATTGGCAGTTAGGCCCTTTGTAAGTTAGTTGTTAGTTAGTTGAGCGGCAAGATTACTGACAAATGCGTGCACTGACTGGACAGGTCCGCTCAATCTGTATGGTTTTTCTTCAAAATACCGTTTCAGACACCAATCTACATGGTCTTCACATGATCTGACCAAGATTATGTCTGGAATTTAAAAGAGACAGTGACCTCTGAGTTAGTTTCGGCCTTTCTACTCAGAGTAGTCAGATAGGAAACGCCGACCTCATCTAGTTTTTAAAAGATTGACGTGTAAAAGTGTTTGTAGAAACCTACTCACAGAAATAAAATCATTTATAATTTATTTATCATTGTACACACATGTTTTTCTTGCCGTGATAAACTACGGCTTATACACCATGGAAAGTTGTTGACGGACACGTTTTTTCTACGACACGCGGCGCGGCGGCGTGGTTAAGCGGTACCGTAAAGAAACCGTGCCGTGTACAAAGAGCCGTACGGATTACACCACCGTTATAAAAGCGTAGTATAAGGTAGTCGTGGTGGACAGAATACCAGATGTTTATTTTATAATTGGTGTTAAAATTAGTGTATCCAGTGTTTGTTTACGTTACATCAATGTAAGTCACTAACCGCTTATTTATTTGAATGAATTATGAGTACGTAATTCGAAAAGCTTGACAACGACAAACTTGAGTGTTAAGCGATTTTGAACCATAATATACCTATGCTGTGCAACTTTTAGGTACTGTTACTGTTAACATGGCTTTGCCAGCACGTAAGGCGCTGTGATTTGTTTTCCGTAATTGTCAACAGCGCATCGCGGCCACAAATAAGGTTCAAAGCAGCGATGCATTTGATGTTAGTTGAATCGAATGACCACTAAAATAAAAGTACCTAACTTCGCAGTACTAATCATTCTTTTTTTGAATGCTCGCTCACTGGAATAATTTGTAGTTAATTGAATTACCTTTATTATCATTACGTAGATAGCTTAAGCTCAAAATTTTGATAATTAAGCTCTGTTTTTCTATTTTTTTTTTTATCATAATACTTTTTATTTTTATGAAGTCTTTTCTTTGAACATTTGACAATGCACTATTTTTTTTCTGGCTTGTAATTTATGTACCATTATGCATAACTGTGAGACAAAAAACTGTCCGTTTTACAGTGTCCTACGTTTGGGCAGCGCCTTAAACTGCCGTGCTAATGATTATGTTAAAGGCCCTCATAGCTAAATCTTACATAAACAATTTAAAAGAGAAACAACTAGTTTTCCAACTAAAATCTTCATCAGTATTATTGACTCAAGAATAAAACACGTGAGTCTCCTGCTTTATTGAACGACCGTGACCGAGAACCACTAGGTACTGGCATTATATTAATCAACACCATTCGGCATCGGACATCGGTCGCACATATACCTACAGGTATATCGCACGTATAAAGGTTTATTTTAAATTGACTAGCTAAACTCCGCAGACGCGATAAGTATCGACATCTAAACACAATACAATAAAAATTAAAAGATTTTAGGTAATGTATATTTTTGGAGGTCAACGACCGCTGTTAGTTTTGTTACTTGAAACGTTGAGATAAAATGTCGGCTGCTTTTGTTTTATCGTGTTTAAAAATCGATACCAATCACGTCTGTGCAGTTTACACAAAAAAAAAAACAGATTTTAAACTGATATTTCAATTCAAGTGGCTACAATAACTGCGTCCGATGACCCCACAAAAAATCATCCAAGTATAATGCTCATCAACTATGAAAAAAAAACCAGAGCAAATAGATACAGGATGTAGCTCAGAATTTAGCTTAGAATTTTAGTGATATCATACTGCAAGTATTTCAATATTACGCCCATAATCCCAGAGGAGTAGGTAGAGACTGCATATTGTCAAAATCAACTATGCACAGCCCACTTGTCGCCTCATTTGCGAGATCCAGCTCACCCAGAGTGATCAGTGGCCAACTCTTTTTTTTTAAACTTTGCCCCACTAGGAATTTCTCCTGTATTGTGGGTGCGTTTACAAACATTTAAAGTCACATACACAAACAGCCAGACCCGGAACAACTACTTGTAGGTCATACAAATATTTGTTCCGTGCGGCAATCGAACCCGCGACACGCAGCGCAGCTGTCAATCGCCGCCGTTTGAATGTTAAGCCTCATATAAGTCTCCGGTTTTTCGATCCGTAGTGAACTCAACCATTGCTTAAAAATAGTAACTAATGGTTCAATTTAGGCAAAATGTTTTGATTTGATCATACAATTTAAGCATAGCTACTATTAATTTTTAACTAATGGTTGAGTTAATAGTTCAATTTTGTCAAAATTTAACCATAGTTACGATTTTTAGCTAGTGGTTACGTTAATGGTTAAATTTTGACAAAATGTGTTGATTTGATCAACACATTCTGGCCATTTATTTTTATTTTACGACAAGAACACATAACAATCAACACATACATATAAGTATGTATATTTAAACATGATATTAATAAATGATAAATGATTTTATAGACATTATTCAATAGTGTTAGTACACTTCCATGGCCAATATATAAAGAATAAAGTAACAATACTGAAAACAACGTACCTACCCATTGCTTGTAAAAACACAAAAACGTACTTATATACTACGTATTTAAAAAATAAACATAATTTAATATTGATTTATTTACTTCTTGTGAAGACTATCAATTGACTTTTAATCATATTTATTTATTTATTTAACCATTTGTGTACACTGTAGACAGACAAGAAGAAAAGAACAGAAAAATAGGCACCTACAAAGGTGATGCTTAATACAACACACGGTGATGCTTACGTAATAGACTCAACAGAATTCTTACGAACCGCCCGCCGTATGTCCGTTGGACATTTGAACAATGCGCAGAGATTAACTGGCCGGCCACAGCTAACGATTCCAAGAGGTTCCAAGATTACCTTTCCAAAATTCGCGAAAAAACATTAGCTGTTCCCTACATTTATGTACGCATAACTCGTTTTTTTTTTCGCGAATTTTTAAATGGTAATATTTTTTTAGCATGGACGCTATCACACTGTTCTGTGGACGGGTAAACGGGAAAGCCCTTCGTTAGGTAACATACTGTAAAATATTTACAGAATGATATCACTAAAATTCTGAGCTGCATCCTGTGTCTGTTCACTCAGTTCACTGAGTTTTTTTTGAGCATTCTGCTTGCAACAATGATTGCTGCGAAACGACTTTTATTTTTGCTGTGAAAAAATTGCTGTTTACGGCAGCGCGCAGTGTACGCAAAACTTTGTGCTTTTGAGTGCATGCAACGGTAAATTAACGGTAATCTATTATACAACAAATGATGGTCGAACCATTTATGACTGTATTGTATGGTCAATGACCTCAGAGCTACACTAGGAAAGCGAGCTTGTAAAGAATGATCGAGTCTCGAGTTAGAATTGAATAGAATATATTTATTTATTTGCAAAGAATGTAGGTACATAATCAGTTATTACAGTTTGTGAGGAATCCAAACCTACATTGAAACAAATTACAAAAACTAATATTTTACAATTAATTAAGTTAACTTATCGGCTAAGAAATCTTGTACTAAACAATAACATTTTTCTATCAATAATGCTGTTGGTAAGTCTTTTAAATTACAGATGCGATAAGGATGACAGTTCTAAGACCATAAACAAACACACCAGGAATGTTGAAACTAAGTAATAGGGTAGGGTATTAGTAGTATCACGGTCAGAACGTACGAGGGGCCGACGCCAACTCGCAGAGCTCGTTAGACGCTTTCAATGAAATGAGGCACTCTAACCGACGGTTATCCCTGTACGCACTATTTTTTTTATTTTTTTTGTCGCTGAGAAATGCATTACGCATCCCCGCTCGTGGGGGACGAGACGGGGCATGTGGGACTCCTGTCGGAATCCGCCACCGACAGTATACCCACTAAAACTCAGCGGTGTTCCCACATCGCCGTGACGGGAGGGCCATGGGAAACTGGCCCAGCCTTTACTTCCACAACCCTCCCGGCGCATGCCCGCCTAGCTGGCGGGCCCCGCATGCTCCCCATTTGACTGGGGGGCTACGTGAATGGCCGGGAACACCCGGCCACTCCTGACCGACACTGGTGGAGGCCCGTGCAATACAGGCAAGGGCGCCACCGCACCCACCGCCTGCTGGCCTCCACCCGGGAGGAGCCGGAGGTGACTGCCAAACCGACGTCCTCCTCGACGGAGAGCGCCGCGCGAGAAGAATCCCCCCGCGCGCGCCCTGCTGCCTTCCTCCGGGACACGACCGCTTAAACCGCAGCGGCGGCCCATCCCAGTCTACGCGCACTCACCTCCCTCTATAAACAGAGGAGGAGTGGGCGTATCTGCCCTCTGTAGCCCGGTTCCCTTCACCGACCATCAAGCATGATCGGTGATTGGAACCGTGACCTTTCCCCGCTTGTTGAAGATTAGCCGCCAGCCCCAATTGTCCACCAAGACCGCAATGGGAGCAATTGGAGCCGACGTTGCCCAGGGTGCGCCACGAGGAGGCTCTTCAACATGCACCCCATGCAAGTGCACCCAAGGACAACCCTCGGTGGGTGTAGGACTATTATAGGATATGGAAAATAAAGGTAATGGACTATGGATTTGGGTTTCTAAAGTGGACTGGTTACCTAAAACTATGAGAAGACTATGGCCCCTGCCTGACCAATGTGTTGTACAGACGCCAGCACATCAAGCTGTCAAATAAGCTGTCAAAATCTGTCAAATTTCTTTAATAGATTTTCAACTTTATCGCTAAAGCATTAAGGTTCAAGGTTGATTGGGAAAATTTGACAGTTTCGGGTAGCTTGACCTGCTGGCGTCTGTACATACAATACACGGATGGAATAGCAGGGGGTGACTTGCACACTCAATAATGGGCCTCCGGAAATAGTCGCTAGCACATAGTGATGTAGCAACAAGGGGGCAACACTTCCTGAGTTAATTTGTTTTTATAATTTTCTCTATTATTTCTGTCATATTATTGTAAAAGTAGCAAGTAAAAGTATTTATATTGTTTCTTATTTTAATTAGACGATTTGTTTTTTGTTTTTGTGCTCGCACCATAAATTATTATTATAAGTCTTTAAGTGAGGATTTGTAATTGGCTTGCTGGTGATTATGGTTCCCTTTTTTGTCTGTTTTTTTAAGCTGTAAGTCCTCCATCTACTAAAATAAATAATAAAATTTGGTGTTAATTGTTTTTCGTGTTTGGGTTTATGCCGCCCTTTATCATCTGGCGCCTAGAGCGACCGCTCCTCTCGCTCTACCCTAGGGCCAGCGCTGCCTACCATCATGATTGTCTCTATATAGTCTAAAAAATAAAATGGGTACCTGGTTATCACAGAGATAGTCATGAAATATGATCTGATTGAGGAATTCAATACCCTCCAACCTTTGGACAGTAGGCCGCACGTCAGTGGTCATAAAACTAGTTTAATTATGCTGGCCTCTTATTCCATTGCAATCGAAACTCCGTGTTGCTAGGTCAGCTCAAGGTCAAAGGGTTACAACCAACGTGCGGTCGACTGTACAAAGTTAGCGCTTTCCTAAGCCCGAAACCGCAATCACATGAAACTTTCCGGGCATGACATAATTACAAAAAATCGGATATTTGATCATATTTTACTTTTAAACCCAGAGACAGCGGTCTGTAAAACCAATATGATTAAGTAGGTACCTTAATACCTCAGCTATCGTTATTTATCCTTAATTATGATAACTTATGTAATGATAAGCCATCGCCCACCAGCCGGCTTAGATCGCCAGTTGAAGATACGCTGTCTATGAAAGTAGTCGCCTCGTTCGAAGATTGTTCAAGTAGTTTTATTTGATGTCATTCTATAAGTGATAAATTCGGTGTTTGTCTAAATTATACCAATGTAAGTATATATAGTTAACTTATATAAATATTAGGTAACAGTATATAACCAATTTTTTATGTTATCTATGCTTCGTGTAAGTTTTAAAATAAAATCAGCTGTGAACGGCTACACATTGAAATTGGTACGTGATAAGTAGATTGTACGGCTATCATCATCATCATTAGTGGAACACGGGCCCCCTAATGTCTATTTTATTGAATGACCGTGAACTACCGATTGTCACACACGGCACTAGATTTTTTTTGTCATTTCGGAAAATAATTTTAACGTTCTGTGGTCCTTTTGCATTCACTTTGAAACTTACTACAAACTTTAGCAATGCTTGTTTAGTAAAATTGTTGCACTGGATGTAAATATTGACAAAGTTTTTCCTGTTAGATACCTAATTAGCTAGTACGATGAGTCTCCATATTTTTAAATACTTAAATAAACCTGTGTAAGACAAATATTTATACATCTATAAATATCTGTAATTAGTATGGTGTACTTAATAAAGAGTATTCTATTCTACGTGTTTTCATGAATATAAAATACATACAAAATATCAAAAGAGTTTACTTAAGTCAAAACTTGTAGCTTATCAATTTGATACACGTCAGACTTTAGACGGCTGATCGTCTACCGCATTATCGATGGAATTGCAAGGTCAAGCTGCGTTTGTCGCGGTCAAGGTTAGGATGAGTGGCTGGTACACGAAGACCGCTCTCTAGAAGCCACTATTAGACTGTAAGAAAATACCTATTTGGGTATCGTGAGTCATATATTACCTACTCGATTATATAGTCGAAACCGTCTGTTGATTTTACTGTCTGAACATTTTTTGCTCAAAATGTCTGGGTAGAGTTTTTGTGTGTGTTTCGAAGCAGGTTCCTATGTTTTTGTGGCTACAAATTGTACTTTTAAATTATTTCCAACTATACCTAAAACACCGGGTGGCCGCTCTTGGGCTGGCTACTTGGTCGATACTTATTCTGTTACTTATATTATAATTGAGTAATGAAATACCTTTATTTATTTATTGACTTTCTAATTGTGTTTAAATATGTTGATTTATACATTTTGTGAATTATTCACATCGCATTATAAAGGGAATCGATAACATACTTTAATATTAATTTACCCTCGTTCAAGGCCGTCTTAAACTTTGCTGGGGCCCTTGGGCACACAAGGATTTGGGGCCCTTTTGGAAAGTAAAGAAAGTGAATTATACAAAAAAAAATCTACTATGATCTTTTATCTATGATGGGTAAACAAATATATAATATCATATGTCATTGTAATGATCTTAGTATGCTGCTGGTTTTTTGGTTACGATTACGATACTTAATGGTTTCTTTCGGGATTTCTTTCCTTAAATTTTTTGAAGGATGTCACTTTCTATATTCTTATTTGACAAAATACTTAGTCGTTCTTGTAACATTGCTGCTCGCAATTCATTTTGCTGCGAAAATGAACGCTCTCCACCACGGTTGGTAACCATTAGGCAAAGGAATATTCTTGTAGCAACTTCAACGTTTGGAAAAGTTTGTTCTAATTTATCTGACTTTATCAGGTTATGTGTAAGGTTGAGATATTTAAATCTGCTGATTGCTTTGGTATGTTTTTTAAATATTGGCTTAAATGTAAACATTTTGTTTTGAGCTCATAATTATGGATTAATGTCTTCATGATAAAATTCTGCAAATTCTTTGCATTTTTTGGTCAACTCGCCAGGTTCGATTGTTGTTAACTGACAAAGAAAACTAAATCGATTATATAATTTTTTTGGTATGCTACCGAACGTTTGTGTATTTGAAATTAAATTAAATTATTGATATTATATTATTATTATATAATGAAATTATTATGAAATGTGTATTTAATGTGTCCAATATGGGAATGACCCATATTGGACAACCTCTCAACTGCGCAGTCTCGGATGATCCTTCAAAAAAAGTGATGCGTGTGCTGCGAGTTCTGTTTCTTTCAAATTTATCGTTGTAGTCAGCATCTGGATTTTTTTCTTTAGCAGCCGTTTCGTACTGATCAAAATTATTGCATGCGTTATTGACATAACTATCAAAGATTCGTAAAGTTTTGTTACAACATCCATGGTCATAGTGCTATTCTGTAAACTTAGACTTGTTTTATTCATAATTCCCAAAAGCTCATTCCATATTTCCGTTAGAAGATCAGTCTCAAATGTTTTTTTTTTTTTTTTGCTAGGCTTTGTGGTTCGTTTCTAGTGTCTCCTGGTTGATTGATGTCACTTGCGATTGAGGACAATGCTTCAGAAATATGTATTTAAATAACCATTTTGCAAAGCATTAATAGCATTGACACGTGCAGACCATCTAGTTTCCGAAAGAGACTTCAGGACTCTATTTGCACCGGTGTGGGCGCGTTCCTTGAGGCGGCAGCCAGCCCGCTAGTTGAACGCGCCCCAAAGGGTCATGGCCACCCGGCTGGTCCGGGGATACCGTACGGTCTCCGGTGAGGCAGCGAGCCTCCTTGCCGGATTACCGCCATGGGATCTGGGGGCAAAAGTCCTCGCACACATTTGGGAGTGGCGCGAGGAGGCAAAACGCCGGAGCGTAGCTCTGCTGCCGCGAGAAATCACGGTACAGCGAACAGAGCTCCGGCGGGATCTCAGGGCGGCATGGAGAGTGCGATTGTCGCAACCCAGCGCTGGGCACGCCACAATTGCGGCGATAAGTCCCCTCTTTGAGGAGTGGCTAGAGAGGCGCCACGGTGTCCTCACCTTCCGCCTGACGCAGGTCCTCACCGGACACGGTTGTTTCGGGAGGTTCCTGTTCCGGATAAGGCGGGAGGAAACGCCCGGGTGTCACCATTGTGTGGATCGCCCGGAGGACACGGTGGAGGTCTGCCCGGCTTGGGCGGAGCACCGCCGTGTCCTCGTGGAGGCGATTGGCGGTGGCGATCTCTCGCGTCCGGCCTTGGTCCAGGCCATGGTACGGAGCGAGAGGGCTTGGGAAGTCGTCACCTCCTTCTGCGAAGCAGTAATGTTCGCGATGGAGGAGGCGGAACGCGTGAGGGAGAGGCAAAATTTGCGCCCTCACGCCCCTAGCCGCCGCAGGAGACGCCCTGGGCGTCGGGAATCGCAGGCCGATTCCCGGCCACCGTAGGCGCGGGCTTGCGAACGGCGAGCAATGGGCAGCTCGCCGTTCGATAAGGACCAGGCCCGGGTCGACGGCGCGTTGTGTTCCACGCGCGCCTCAAAGAGATGTCAGCACCAATGACGGGGTTTGCTAGGTCCGATGCCTGCTAGGGTTGCGGAAAAGTCCAAGAGGGTTACCGTGGCCCCTGGCACAGGCAACTGAAGGAACACGGGTGGGTTTTAGTCAGTAAGAGTCTGACACGCCCTCCTGCTCTGCCCAGAGCGGGAGAAGTTATTTGATGATTTCCCACCCACTAAAAAAAAAAAAAAAGGGCTCTATTTGCACCTAAATGCTCTGTCAAAATTTTCCATCGTTTGGTCGAAGCTGAGAAAAAATTGAACTATTTTTGTACAAATTGAAAGAATGCTACTGCTACAGTAACACACTCAACCTCCTGAACACCAACTAAATTTAGCGAACGTGCCGCACATGGAACGTAAATTGCAAATTCGCAAACTTCTTTTATTACTTTTTTATTTATTTTTATTTCTTCGACTGAACACCAGAGTATTTAGGCAGAAATTACAAAAATCACTCAATAGGCTGTCCGTCTTTTATATATCTAACGATAAAAGTGAGTTGGTCAACGTGGGACAGGTCTGGCATACAATCTACGCTGATAGAGTAGTATTGTGCTGTTTTACGTTCTTTGACAATTGTTTTTAAAACTCGCTGTCCTATTAAATTAATAAATTCATTACAAATATTTGCAGATAAATATGATGTATTTCCTTTTCCACGATTTCCACAGTTGTGTATGTGATCAGCAAGGAAAGGATCAAATTCACTAATCAGTTCTAAGCATCCCAAATAATGTCCATTATTTTGAGATCCAAATATCTCATTATCACCACGAAATGCAAGACCTCTTGAAGCTCAAAATGTCACTACTGCAACAATCCTTCTAAGCACATTCTTCCAATAGATAATTTTTGTATTATATTGGGTCAGCAACTCAAAATCAAAAGTCATTTATTCAAACTGGGCTGAGAATCAGCACTTTTTGACGTCAAAATCACATAAGACAGTCCCCTCAAAACGCCCGCCCTTCGCCACTTCCTAGTGCCTTAGCTGGGAAGAAGAAGTGGCGGAACAAACTCCCCAGCAGCACAGCTGTCTGTTCAGTTAGAAGAACTGGATTCTATACAGTAATAAGTAACTAACATTACGAAACACAAAAACATTACAATTATTTGCCATATGTTAGCTAGCACACGCCAATATTTAAAACTATACCCATGCAGAAATAAATAATAAAAACGTAAAGTTTATATACATCATCCGGTCATTCCCCAACCATAGACAATGTCAACATCTATTTTAGGGCTCGTTTAGACTGTGCAGCTTGACTTTCGAATAGGAGTGGTATGGTATCTTAGAGCATTTTATGGTATGCATGGGTGATCGCTAGATGGTGTACTATTGAAAAAGTTCATATCTAAGCAGTTTTAAAACCAAATCCCGTGAACACGATGACCGAATCTGTTTTACGCCCCTTTTTGCATCGACCAATGAAACAAAAATACTTAGTAATATTTTGTCGTTTTTATTTTGTTGCTGTTCGTGTGTTTTTTGTAAGCTCTGTTACAATGATCACAGATGTCTGACTACGGATATGGTGACCTATTCTCGACCACTAGGAATAGAATTAAAGAAGCAAAAATTAGAAAGTTTTTAATTTTAATGTTTTTCTACCTTTTCTTTTGTTTCAACGCATTTCTCTGGTCTCTGGTTCAGTGGCTAATTTGCAGAGCTTTCGTTAACAAATAACGTACTCACGTAGCATTTCTGAAACATGTCTTCGTACCGTCTCACCATACAACAGAGGCATGAAATCTTGAAAAGCGTTGAAATGACGTCATCAACTCCAGGTGCACAGTTAATTCGACCGAGTAGTAGGTGCATTCCTTATGACCAGAGCTAATTTAAAACAAATATGACAGGTATTATCGAGTTTTGAGCTTTTAAAGTTTTTTGGGAATTTTCCGACTCTCACCCTTAAAACAGCTAATTGTGGAACTACTCAATTCTAATTTTATATGATACTTTTCTGACAGCATAGCAAACCCAATCATTAAAAAAAACCCATAAACTTGTCCCAAACGTTCTCGAACTTCGACCGAACGAGGGTTCCCATTGATATTTATTTCCATTGAAAAAATATGCACCACCTCAGCTGGTTTTTTACTATCTTTTTTGTTCAAACTAAAAGCATTTATTTCAATTAAACCATTTACAGGCACTTTTGAATTGTCAAGTGGTCGGTGAGTCAGAAATATGAAGCTAGTTGCCCATTCCAAAGCGTAGTGTAGTAGGTACCTATGGAGAAGAACGGGCAAGAAACTCCATGGACACTCTTTTAAATTTAATTTCTTACATAAATATTAGTTACATCATTAATGTTGAATATAGCTATAATTATATGTGAGAACGATGTAAATAAGACGTACACGTTGAGTTTCCAGTGTACAGCAAATATAAATTAAAACAAAACAATCCATAATAAAATAACTAAAATAAGACGTGGTGGCTAAGAGAGAGAGAGACCAGTCCCAACTGACAGCGCCCGTTCATTTACAAAAACCAGGGATTCATCAAAAATCTGATGGTGTGATGCTATCAATGACTATAAAGCCTCTGCTATTGATTGATGAAGTTTCTATAGCGGCCGAGAGCTGTAAGGAAAAATAGTCTTTCGGTTTAAAGACATTTATTGCTCAAAGAGGTTCTTTAAGGTGCATAGATACAAATTCCTCGAAAGTACTTAGTAAATTGTTTTGAGAATAAATGTGAGAGAAATTCTCGGTTCTTCGGGGCCCCCTGAGGATGGGGGCCCTGGGCACGGGCCCCGTGTAAGACGGCATTGCCCTCGTTAAAGAAGAGGACAAAGCTATGTTGAAAGGGTAGACAAAAACTGAAAACCAAGAATTCTTTAGTTTCCCGTAGGACCAATTATATTTTCAGCAGCAGAAGGACCAGATTTAGCCAAAAAGGAATCACTGGCTAATAAGACAATGATAACCTAACATTGATTACTTGTCTTCTTCATGTAGCTTTATAAGATACCCAAAAATATAAGTAGACCGCTAACAACAAACAGATTCTGAAACTCCATATCTAATTTTGGAAATATCTCCCAGGACAGTCGTACTTACAAGTAGTTTGCGGGAGAGTCCAAGAGGATCAATAGTGGATATTTTAAGAATATCCTTCACCTTGTAGTTATTTTTAGATTGATTTTCAGCTGACCACCTCGTTGGTCTTGTGGTCGCACACAGGTGCTGAGCATTAGGTCCATGGTTTCGATTCTTAGGTCGGGCAACGTGTAATTGGGGCACCGTGTAATTGTACTTCCGTGTAAAGTGTAATTCCGTCTCTAGCAGCCCGAGCTCTAGATTTGTGCCAGGCTCGTCCCCTATTACATGATAATTAAACAGAACACATAACTGGCGAAATGTGTCCAATGTGGGTGTACTGTAGGTACACCTCTGCCTTACCTTTCGGAGATTACAGGCGTGACGTTATGTGTGATTTTCAGCAAAAAAAACATTCATGATGTAGCATAAGCATAATCAGCCTATAATGTTCCCACTGCTGGGACACAGGCCTCCTCTCTGTGAGAGGGAGTGGGCCGTAACACCACGCGGGCCCAAAGCGGGTTGGTAGATGTCACATGTCTTCGCATTATTGGTTCTAGGACATGCCGGTTTCCTCACGAAGCTTTCCTTCACCGTTTTGAGAGCCATGGTGATGAAGTAATTTACACAAAGTAAAGCGTCTGTCTGGGTTCGAAACTACGACCTGCAACTCATAAGTCGCGGCCGTTACCACTGGGCCACCACTGCTCACCCATGATGATCATGATGTACCTACAGTATATAAAACGGCCGCACGGCAGTGGTCACCAAACTGTACCCTAACCAGTATAAGCTGGCTTTTCATTTTATTGAACTTCTGTACTAAACTACGCCAGTACAAGGTCAGGAAGGCTGAAGATGCTGCACGCTTTCCTATAAAGCAACCTATTTCACCTCATATTTTCCTACTTGCAGATGGTACGGCTCCTATTCATTGCGCCCATTGTGGCAATCACCATCCTGCCAGTGTACTTCTTGTTCCTGAAAGGACCTCCACCATTACCAGAGATGGATTACAACGAGTGGTGGGGACCAGAGAGCTTGAAAGAGAAGCAGGATACCAGTGTCAAACCATTCAAAATAACCTTTGCAGAGACTGTAAGTGACATTGATAGTTGTTTTCGATCATCTTTAATGCTAAAACGTAGTTTTTTTTTTTATATGAATTATGTTTTTGTGATAATACTATAGTTACTAGAGTTACTCTGATATAAATCGAAGTTCTGTGAGGAGATATGAAATCAAAATTTTGCTTTATTGTCATCATTTGATTTTTCTTAATAACTCACTGTTACCCTTTTATTTAATTTTTGCGCCCAGTATCACTTTATATTTAGCAGGAGTACACAATTTCTAATGACTATGACGCATGATGTTTGAATATTTTAGTATGTAACAATAGCGCGTCGAAAATTGCATGTATGGTGTAAACAGCTGGTCGATTCTGTAACAATCTCACCGTGATAACTTAGGTGAAGTGAGCTATCATTCCACCTGATGCTAGGGAATGATACTATCGACAACTCACTGCTCACTTCACCTAAGTTATCACGGTGAGATTGTTACAGAACAGCTCGGCAGGACCTATTGTATATGTTATGGAATTGCATTTCATACCATAAAAACCCATCTTTCAATCTTCCAGACCATTAAAGACCTGAAGGACCGCATCAAAAGATCGCGTCCTTTCACCCCCGCCCTGGAAGGGGTGGGCTTTGAGTACGGGTTCAACAGTGCACAGATCGACGGCTGGCTCAAGTACTGGGCCAATGAGTACCAGTTTAAGGAGCGGGAGACCTTCCTGAACCAGTTCCCGCAGTTCAAGACGAACGTGCAAGGTCTTGATATACACTTCATTAGGGTTACACCAAAGGTTAGTAGAATTTTACAATGATAAATAGAAAGAAATACAAAAATATTAAATATTTTATTGTCTAGGAGGTAACACAGTAAGCAGGTTCACAGCTTAACAACAAGTTGAGACGACATGAGTAGCTTAAAATATTACCTACCTACAGCTACAATACAATATACTGGGTTATTTGTAATAACACGGCAGCAGTCCATTAAGGGGATGTAGCGGAGGTCATTTGCAACGAACCAATAACAATAACTTCCTCTTCTCTTCTCCAGGTGCCCGCAGGAGTAGAGATCGTGCCTCTCCTCCTGCTCCACGGATGGCCTGGCTCTGTCAGGGAGTTCTACGAGGCCATCCCCCTCATCACTGCTGTTAGCAAGGAGAGGGACTTCGCTATCGAAGTCATCGTGCCCAGTCTGCCTGGCTATGGATTCTCTGATGTAAGTATCTCTGACTACCTACGAGTATATAGGTAAACTTGTCTTAAGGCTTTCGTTAAGATAGATATTCTGCTAAATATTTGTAACATTTAGCGTTAATAGGTATAGGTACTCTGATTAAGTTACACTTTCACTGCCAAAATCCCGGCTCCCGGGTTCAACGATAATTCGTTCTATGTAGGACGCGGGAGGCGAGTTGGAACGCGAACGAATTATCGTTGCACCCGGGAGTCGGGATCTTGGCAGTCAAAGTTGATAACTATTAATATAAGATACATATTAAACAATATTAATACCAACTAGCTTTTGTACACAGCTTCGCCCACGTGAAGGGAAAAAAAATCTTCGCTCTTTCCCAGTCTACTGTTAGGTACTTCAGGACAAAAAAAAAACAGCTTATCCCGTTTTATTTGTGAACCTTGCTGCATAATTTGCCGAACAGTAGTTTTCATATTTTGGGTAAGAACATCTTTCCAGGCACTTTTGAATTGTCAAGGAGTCGGTCAGTCAGAAATAGAAAGCTAGTCGCCCATTCCAAAGCGTAGTAGGTACCTATGGAGAAGAACGGACAAGAAACTCCATGGACACGCTTTTAATTATATTGTTACATAGATATTAGTGAATATTATATTATTATTATTAGTCATTAATGTTGAATTTATAATAATATGTGAGAACGACGATGTAAATACGACGTACACGTTAAAAGTGTCCAGAGTACCTATAGCAAATAGAAATTAAATACAACAATCCAAAAATATAATAATTGAAATAAGCCGCGGCAGCTAAGAGATGACCAGCCCCAACTGACGGCACCCGTTCACGAACATGACACATGGATCAGCATAATTCAGCTCAGCCATTTTGAAGGGAGCTAAATGATCCAACACGCGCGTCACTGTCAGCGAGACATTTGAATGAGCATGACATCTATCAGCCGCCAGGGCACTCGATAGTACATAGTACTCACTCTTGTCCTATGCAATTATATAACACAAAGGAGATCGAGTATATACAAATGCAAAAGTTGTCTAACAATCTTCAGCAGCTCCAACAGTATTTCCAAGTGTTAATCTATTAGTTGTGGTTCTGGAGCAGGACCAGCATTGAGCCAGGCATTTTTATCAGCGACCTAATCCCCCAACTTGCCTGCCTGCATAGTGTGCGTTTTATACAAGATTTGAATTTCGTCTCATTCAGTATGTTAGTAACATTGTTATTAAGAACAAGCTCAAACAAGATTTCTCAATCATTAATTAATGATTCGTCACGATGACTTGACAAAAACCTAATCTTAGGATTGATGATAAGATGTTTGTCCACTTATTTTGTAGTCTCATGGTTCGTGAGCAAAATATTAAATGTCAAAGTCCAACTTTGGGATATAAAGTACATAACTATAAAAAAATATATGTATATTAAGTACCTTCAGTTGTACAAAAACAGTTATATCTAAACACCATGCAGCGTTACAACTAAAGAAAATAGTGTTTTTGAACTCTGGCACCCAAAGTAAGATTTAACTTGTGTTTATGGTGCCAGAAAAAACACTTAGGTACATTTACATATTTAGTGTGTATACAGGGTTATTGGTAAAACACCGTCAACCTCTTAAGGGGTTATTGTACTCATCATTATGAACAACTTTTACTATGGGACCAAATACGAAATCGCGAAAAAAAATCAGCTGTGCCCTACATTTATGTTTGCAGAACTCGTCAGCTGATTTCTTTTCGCGATTTCATATTTTGTTTCATAGTAAAAGTTGTTCATAATGATGAGTACAATGACCCTTTAAGAGGTTGAAGGTGTTTTACCAATAACCCTGTATGGTTATTAAAAATTATAGGATTTTTGGTGGATTATACTTAGGTGTTTGTATGCTTTCTTAATGGCCGAGTTTATAAAATTGTGGACCCTGACTGCCATTCGAATCCCCTTTGCGCGTCGCAGTATGATTGAACAAGAAACTTTCAACCACAAACACTCGCCATCATCTTCAACCAAAATACATCAACTGCTGCATCCAACGGAAAAATACTTAACCAATATTTCATTCCAATTAGTATGTTGTTTTAACTATAGCACTTTATAACGTGTGATAATTAACGCAAGACCTCATACACCCCAATTAGAGTATTGAGTTAAAAGCATTATACAATGACCAAAAAAATTTTTTTTAAAGCTAACTATTATTATTAAGAAAATCGTGTTGACCCTACCATTACATTATGCATTTAAAATTGAGTCTTATTGCCTTGCAATAAGATTTAATGTTCTTTGGCTCAATTGGCGGTCAGTATTGCAAAATACGTAATTAAAAAAAAACCTATGTTAATAGTTACTGAAATCGATTCAGTAAACTACTCTCAGGACTTGCGTTTATTCTGTTACACCTTGTATAGCTACTGCTCGTCTATAAATGATAAAAGGCCTTTGACCTACAGTAGGTACACTTACGAGTTGATTTTATTTAAAAATAAATCATTATCGTTACTGTCGAAGATACAGCTAAATCTGTCACACACACTTTAGAGGGTATCTATCTGTGGGGCCGGATTTGGCGGAGAGCCAGTTTGGCTTCCGCAGGGGGCGCTCTACGGTGGACGCCATCATGCGCGTGCGGGCCCTCACGACGGGGGATGCTGTGGCCCGGGGTGGGGTCGTCTTGGCGGTGTCTCTAGACATCGCCAATGCCTTCAATACCCTGCCCTGGAGTTGCATCAGGGAGGCACTCTGGTATCACCGGATGCCGACCTACCTCTGTCGTGTGGTCGAGGCCTATTTGACGGACAGGGCCGTCATCTACCCCGGTCACCAGGGAGTGTGGAACCGGCAAGAGATGTCGTGCGGTGTCCCACAGGGATCGGTCCTGGGGCCGCATCTGTGGGATATCGGCTACGACTGGGTGCTGCGCGCCGACCTCCCCAGCGGCGTCAGCGTGGTTTGTTACGCTGACGACACGCTAGTCCTGGCGCAGGGGAGGTCGCACCAGGCGGCGGCCGAACTAGCGACACGCGGGGTTGCGACAATCGTCGAGAGGATCCGGCAATTGGGACTCGAGGTGGCCCTGCACAAGTCCGAGGCCATGTGTTTTTATGGTCCTCGGAACACGCCACCGTCGGGTTCCCAAATAACGGTAGGAGGGGTTCACATCGGCGTCGAGTCGACGATGAAGTACCTGGGACTCGTCCTCGACAGCCGGTGGAACTTCGTGGAGCGTTTCCGACGTCTGGCTCCCAGACTGGAAAGGGCCGGGGCTGCCTTAAAGCGGCTCCTGCCCAATCTAGGGGGGCCAAACGCCTCCTGCCGGAGGCTCTACGCGGGGGTCGTGCGGTACATGGCCCTTTACGGGGCACCAGTGTGGGCGCGTTCCTTGAGGCGACGGCCAGCCCGCTGGTTGAACGCGCCCCAAAGGGTCATGGCCATCCGGCTGGTCCGGGGATACCGTACGGTCTCCGGTGAGGCGGCGAGCCTCCTTGCCGGATTACCGCCATGGGATCTGGAGGCAAAAGTCCTCGCGCACGTTTGGGAGTGGCGCGAGGAGGCGAAACGCCGGGGCGTAGCTCCGCTGCCGCGAGAAATCACTGTACAGCGGACAGAGCTCCGGCGGGATCTCAGGGCGGCATGGAGAGTGCGATTGTCGCAACCCAGCGCTGGGCACGCCACAATTGCGGCGATAAGTCCCCTCTTTGAGGAGTGGCTAGAGAGGCGCCACGGCGTCCTCACCTTCCGCCTGACGCAGGTCCTCACCGGACACGGTTGTTTCGGGAGGTTCCTGTTCCGGATAAGGCGGGAGGAAACGCCTGGGTGTCACCATTGTGTGGATCGCCCGGAGGACACGGTGGAGCATACGGTGGAGGTCTGCCCGGCTTGGGCGGAGCACCGCCGTGTCCTCGTGGAGGCGATTGGCGGTGGCGATCTCTCGCGTCCGGCCTTGGTCCTGGCCATGGTACGGAGCGAGAGGGCTTGGGAAGCCGTCACCTCCTTCTGCGAAGCAGTAATGTTCGCGAAGGAGGAGGCGGAACGCGTGAGGGAGAGGCAAAGTTTGCGCCCTCACGCCCCTAGCCGCCGCAGGAGACGCCCTGGGCGTCGGGAATCGCAGGCCGATTCCCGGCCACCGTAGGCGCGGGCTTGCGAACGGCGAGCAATGGGCAGCTCGCCGTTCGATAAGGACCAGGCCCGTGTCGACGGCGCGTTGTGTTCCACGCGCGCCTCAAAGAGATGTCAGCACCAATGACGGGGTTTGCCCTAGCAAACCCCGTCATTGGTGCTGACATCTCCGATGCCTGCTAGGGTTGCGGAAAAGTCCAAGAGGGTTACCGTGGCCCCTGGCACAGGCAACTGAAGGAATACGGGTGGGTTTTAGTCAGTAAGAGTCTGACACGCCCTCCTGCTCTGCCCAGAGCGGGAGAAGTTATTTGATGATTTCCCACCCACAAAAAAAAAAAAAAAGAGGGTATCTATCTATATACTGATAATAAAACTTAAGAGTTTTTTTGTTTTTTGTTTTGAAGAGGTATGTAAGCAGAATATTGCGGAATTTCACCAGGGACTGTAGTGTAAGCTGTTTGTTCAATGCTGGCGACAATGAGCGTTATTATGATAGGTGGAAAGGTGATTTTGCTGCGCACTAATAACGATGACAACAACAAAAATAAACCACTTTAATCCACTTTTAAACTAAGGAATTTATGATTTACTTTCAACGCTAATAATCTAAATACAAATACAAAATTGGTAAGAAAACTAAAGCGGGTGAGAAATGAATACATAAGCTAGCTAGAAGACGCGTGCGCGTGTCGACAACCAACCGAAGAGTTCCATTCCCTGCCGGCTGCAGGCTGCCGTGCGCCTGCGCGTCTTTGTTGATATCTCCGGTACATCCTCGAAGGAAGGTGAAGCTTGCGCATAGAGACAAAGGAACACGCTAATCTCTGGAAGTGCCAGTCAGATCTGAAAAAATATTTTTCATTTGGTAACCCAATTCTCGGGGAAGGCTATAGACTAACATCACGCTAGGACACTTAGGAGCCGAGCAAAAAGGAAAAAAGTCAGAAAGAACACTAAGCGTAAACGAAGTACAGACGCCAGCAGGTCAAGCTACCCGAAACTGTCAAATTTTCCCAATCAACATTGAACCTTAATGCTTTAGCGATAAAGTTGAAAATCTATTAAAGAAATTTGACAGATTGTAGTAGCTTGATGTGCTGGCGTCTGTACATAATAGCGCAGAGGGACGATGCGATGCGACAGGGTGGGTGGAGGGAAAAATTAATTTGACTCGGATGAAGTTGCGAGAAGAAGTTAGTACAAAATATGGTCGAAAAATCTTGTGTAAGACTAGAAGGAGCAAAAATAAATGAATATGAGACAACATCCACACAAGGTCATTAGCCCCGAACTAGGTAGAGCCTGTACTACGGTAACCTGATGACTGATATACATATACACACCCAGACACAGGTCAAACAGACATGTCAAAGTCAAAGCATTTATTTCAAATAGACACATAAAAGGCACTTTTGAACGTCAACATTTACATTTAAATAGAATTGATTCTAGTCGCCCCTTCCAAAAGGTAGTTTCGTATGGAGAGGAATGGGCAAGCAACTCCATCGTTACTCTTTTAAAATTTGTATACAAATACTTTGTATACATTAATTATATAATTATATGTGAAGACGATGCACCTATAATAAAAATTACCCTACCAAAATAGGTAAAAAGAATTTAATAAACGTAGCAATGATAAATAAGTTAATTAAGTGATAGATACATGGTGTTCGTGACATATTTACAAACATTGTAAAAGTATACGATCTCCCAAATTATGTTCATGTTCATGTTTCAAAAATAAAAACAGGACATAAGACCAAAATTCAAAACTCTTACTAATTTTAATTTTGCTCACAGCCTGCTATACGTCCCGGTCTTGGAGCCCCACAAATAGGAGTGGTGATGAGGAACTTGATGCACAGACTCGGATACAAGAAGTTCTACGTCCAGGGTGGTGACTGGGGTGGTGTGATCGGCAGCAACATGGCCACTCTTTTCCCTAAGGTAAGATATTCCATAGCTCAATCGTGGATTGAGAATATCCTCGAAGAAAATAATAGGTAAGTTTTTTTATACTACGAAATATAAATATCAGAATTTCCTCAGGCGTTCCTCACCATGGAGTTTGTATGCAATTATAGCTTAATAATATTGTTAGCACACTACGGTTAAAGTGAATGCATCATCAGAACAAGGCAAAATGAGTTAAAACCATAGCCTATGAGTCCTGATAGTGTTTTAGTTCATTGCTATCTTTATGAATCATTACCCTGCGGTGATAAAGACCGGTTTATCTGTATACGGAAGGCCTATTGCATCCATACTAATAATAAAAATCCGAAAGGAACTCTGTCTATATGTTACATTTTCACGCCTAACCACTGAACAGACTTCGATAAAATCTGGCAAGCAGATAGATGGCATCCCGGGGAAGGACATATGCTGCTTTTTGTCCCCGTAGCACGTTCCCGTAGGATAATTTTCGAAATCCACGAAGGCGAAGTCGCTAGAAAATTATATTTCAAAAAAAGATTCTAAACAAAAACTATATTTACAGGAGCTCCTTGGTCTCCACACAAACATAGCGATGACTATGACTCCGGTTGCTACACTGCTGGAGTTTATCGGTTCTTTCTACCCCCCTCTGATTGTGGAGGCACACCTTGCAGACAGAATCTATCCTTTGAAGAAGAGGTTCGCCTACATTATCGAGGAAACCGGCTACCTGCACATTCAAGCCAGCAAACCTGACACTGTCGGTATGTAGGTTACCGGCAATTTGAACGAAATTCATAATAACATGTCTGAGATCATCACCGCTATAACCTCCATTTAATTGAAAAACTGCGCTCTCGTCGTTTCAGAATACCATTCGTGTTACCTCTCATAAAACCGCATTTATCGGCAAAAGTGTGCTAGGTATGGCCCCAAATATATATAATAATAATATACAATAATAAAACGTTTATTTCAAATAACTAGGATCCAGTGTGTTAGTAGTACAATAACTTATAACTAGTACCTATTAGTAATACAATCTTAAGCTACTCGCCCCCTGCCCGCCCCACGAATCGATGTAGGTATCAATACTCACGTGAGCATTAATACATCGACTCATGTACAGACAATCAAGTCTACTGGCTATCATACTCAAAACGCTGTTGCGACTAGCCCGCACTCTGCTCAACATTGACGCGCATCGCTTGCGCAGAGTAGCGTAAAGCAATCGATGCGCGCCTCCGCAAACATACCTGACGCACTACAGTGACGATCCAGCCGCAACATCGTTCTAAGCGCATTATTGTATTGTATCCGCAGGGCACTGTACGCTTTTTGAGTATAGACTTCCCACAGGCTGAAAGTGTAAAAAGATGTACAGAAGGTTCTGAAGAGAGTGATTTTTACCTCATTTATACATCGGGCAAACCTGCGAGCAATCATGTTTGCTCTCACGGACAGTGCCCTACGTTCACGTTCAATATCCATGTCGTCCTTAAGGTCCTCAGTAATTAGATGACCCAGGTATCTGAACTGACGTACCCTAGCCAATTCACCGCCATTGAGTTTATAGGGGGCACGCTAGATTGACACCTAGTACCAGCCTTAAAGATAACATACTCGCTTTACTTTATATTATACATCAAGCCATGATCATCTGCATAAGTTTCACAAATTTGTAACAGCTTCCTAATGCCACAAACCGAGGCGCTCAGTATACCAGCAGCTATTAGAAAAAAAGAGCGTCTGGGATCCTTTATGAGGTCTTTGTTTAAATTCCTTTTGGATAGATTTTACTACTTCATCACTGAGTTTACTATTGATAAACAAAGGTTTGACGATTCCGACTTGCTAATTGAACACTTATGATTTTATTTATTTAGTATGAATGTGTTTATTTATTTAAATTGTAATGACCTGTTTTCCTAACTGACATATTTATGATTATTATTTTTTAGTAATCTATGTATTTATTTAGTAACTGTGGACTTCCCCAGCTACTTTGGAATCGTTGACCAAACATTACAGATTTAATTACAATGCTCTACAAAACTATTGATACTCAGTCACCAAGATTTTTTACGAAGAAATAAAGTAAAAGTGACGGCCTTTTAAATATTTCTGATAGAACAAGAAAAAACTCCTTCGAGCCGGATTTGAACCAGCGACCTATGGATATCAGTTTACATTCACATCTACAGTCCACCGCTCTACCATCTGAGCTATCGAAGGCTGGTGATAAGGGTTGAAATTTCCAGTCTCTTCTTGTGAACTAATAATTTGCATAAATATTTTCTGTTTCGTAACTTATTGAGACTAGCCACGCAAAGTCATTATCATTCGTGTATGTATTTCTATAAGCGGCAGCCACTTTCCATCAGGATCAGCATTGCGATTCTGTAACCATCTCACCGTGAAAACTTAGGTGAAGTGAGCTGTCAGTGTCATCCCACTGATGCTAGGGATTGACCAAGCATTACATTTACAATCATAACCGAGATTTTAATAATATTTTGTATGCCAGTTCTATTGATAATATTACATTATTTGTAAGCTAGTAAGTATCTAAGTGTCTAAATAAACCACTAAATTGTGTTTCAAACTGAATTTTTGTTTTGCTATTTTATTTTGAAACCCCGAAAATAGTATTGTTTTGCCACTTAACTACATAGGTACTAGCTTTGAAATAATATAAAATGATCAATAGAATTTGGATGTTTTATCCAAATTCTATTGATCATTTTATATTATTCAAATCTCGATTATGATTGTAAATGTAACGTTGGTCAATCCCTAGCATCAGTGGGATGACACTGACAGCTCACTCCACGCAAGTCTTCACGGTGAGATTTTTACAGAATCGACCGGCAGGATAGCCGTCTCGGTTTGATTGCAAACAAAGCCAAAATAATTCTATATATAAATTCCAACCTAAAAATCCATAGACATACTAAAATTATAAATTCTAAAGTACCTCTGTCTGTAACTGTATGTTACCTTTTCACGCCTAAAACACTGAATGGATTTTGATAAAATTCGGCAAGGCGATAGATGGCATCCTAGGGAAGGTCATAGGCTACTTTTTGTCCTAGTAGCACGTTCCTGTGGGATCATTTTTGACATCCACACGGATGAAGCCGCGCGCTAAAGATAAACACACCTACTGGCCCCAAACTTGACGGCACGGTTGGCGCAGTGGTTAAGCGATTTTCTGCGCAAACCGCAGAGGGCGATGGCCGTCAAAGTCGTCCGCGGGTACCGCACGATTTCCTACGAGGCGGCTTGCGTCCTGGCCGGATCCCCGCCCTGGGACCTAGAGGCGAAAGTACTCGCGTCATTATATCGATGGCGCGAGGAAGAGCGGGCACGGGGCTCGAGGCCGGTGCAGCGGCAGATCGCGCTGCGCCGAGAGGAGCTCCATCAGGTCTTGGTGGCGGAATGGCGGCTAAGGCTTCTGCGCCCTACCGCCGGCCTCGCTACCGTCGAGGCGATCCGGCCAGTACTCGACGACTGGCTCGGGAGAAGGCACGGCTCCCTGTCGTTTAGGGTGACGCAGGTGCTGTCGGGGCACGGCTGCTTCAGCAAGTACCTGTGCCGCATAGGCAGGGAGCCGGACGCTCGGTGCCACCATTGCGTCCATTGCGGGGAGGACACGGCGCAACACACGCTCGCCGAGTGTGTAGTTTGGGAGGAGCAGCGCCGTGTCCTCACAAATGAAGTAGGAGGCGATCTGTCGCTGCCGGCCGTAGTGCGGAGGATGGTCGGTAGCGCAGAGTCGTGGGACGCGGTGGTGTCCTTCTGCGAGGACGTGATGTCGCAGAAGGAAACTGCGGAACGGGAGAGGGAGATCTCGACTCCCTTCCCCGGCCGCAGAAGGCGCACCGGGCGCAGGAGAAGGGCGGACAACGCCCTTTTCCGGCCCCCATGAATGGGTCCAGGGGCGTGGGACTTGGGGAAGTCCTCGCCCTCTATTTGATGGACCCGAGGCGAAGGCGCGCGCGGGTGTCGGCGTGCACCTCTGAGGCGATGCACGGGGTAGTTAAACACCTCACTACCCCGTGCAGGAGACGAGGCCTTTTTTTTTTTTTTTTTTGTCGCTGAGAAATGCTTTATGCATCCCCGCTCGTGGGGGACGAGACGGGGTATGTGGGACTCCTGTCGAAATCCGCAACCGACAGTATACCCACTAAAACTCAGCGGTGTTCCCACAACGCCGTGATGGGAGGGCTATGGCAAATTGGCTCAGCCTCTGCTTCCACAGCCCTCCCGGCGTATGCCCGCCTATTTGGCGGGCCCCGCATGCGCCCCATTTAACTGAGGGGCTACGGGAATGGCCGGGAACACCCGGCCACTCCCGTCCGACACTGGTGGAGGCCCGTGCAATACAGGCAATGGGCGCCCCCGCACCCACCGCCTGCTGGCCTCCACCCGGGAGGAGCCGCAGGTGACTACCAGACCGGCGTCTTCCTCGACCCCTCCCCTCTCCAGAGCGGCGCCGCGCGAGAGAATCGTCCCCCGCGCGCGTGCCGCTGCCTCCCTCCGGGACACGACCGCCTATTCCGCAGCGGCGGCCCTGCCCAGTCTACGCCCACTCACCTCCCTCTGTAAGCAGAGGAGGAGTGGGCGTATCTGCCCTCTGTAGCCCGGTTCCCTTCACCGACCATCAAGCATGATCGGCGATTGGAACCGTGACCTTTCCCCGCTTGTTGAAGATTAGCCGCCAGCCCCAATTGTCCCAAAACCGCACTGGGAGAAATTGGAGCCGACGTTGCCCAGGGTGCGCCACGAGGAGGCTCTTCAACATGCACCCCAGGAGACGAGGCCTGGACGGACCGGGCCAGCACTAGTGTGGGGCTGCGGAAGAATTTCGATTCCCGCGGCTCCGCGCGCACGTGCGAGGAGACACCGGGGTGGTTTTAGCCGGTAAGAGTCTGGCACGCCCCTCCGCCTTTTCCCCAGGCGGAGGTAGTCCATGAGGATTACCCCCGTAAAAAAAAAAAAAAAAAGTGGTTAAGCGATTGATTCTGCGTTACGTGTCGCGGGTTCGATCCCCGCACGGAACAAATATTTGTATGACCTGCAAGTAGTTGTTCCGGGTCTGGCTGTTTGTGCATGTGAGTCAAATGGGAGTTTAAATGTTTGTAAACGCACCTACGATACAGGAGAAATTCCTAGTGTGGGGCAACGTTTTCTCAAAAAAAAAACATTTTAAACTGTATAAATAACAAAGATGTACCGTTGAAACAAAATGAAGAAGACGACGCCTTTATGTATCAGCTCTAGCTCACAAGCGGATAGACAAAATTTAATGCAGTATTTCATTCTCTTTCCAGGTGCCGCCCTCTCCGATTCACCGGCCGGTCTTCTGGCATACATCCTCGAAAAGTTCTCCACCTGGACACGACCTGAACATCGTTCCAAGCTCGACGGAGGCCTCACCTTTCGCTTCACTAAGGAACAGCTCATTGATAACCTGATGATGTACTGGACCACCGGGTCCATTACTACGTCCATGAGGCTGTACTCTGAGACCTTCAACACTAAGGTCATGGGATGGAAGCTTGACGAGTAAGATTAAGATTTTATTTTAGCTAAAAAAAAAAAAAATATTTGTGAGAAGAGACCCCACGTTTGATAAAAGGATTGATGATCGCAGAAGGTTTTTTAGCAAAAACTAAAAAATATAATACAATATTCTTTAATATGTACACAGATATTAAACAGGGTGACTTATAATTTCGCAGATTCCTTCCAGAAACTGATAGTGTGATTAATTTGCAACACTTAAGCACCCCTTAAGCATTTCATGGAACTCGAGAAAACTTAATTTTTATGTATTTTTGGACTAAACTATTAAATTGAATGGCCATCATTGCTTCTATTCATAAACGCCAACCTAAAAATACCTTTAAAATACAACCTACTAACAAAAACTTAAAAATGTGATATAAACTACCTACATACAACATAATTATATACAGAGTTGTATGACAGAGGGGCATTAAATTACACTACGTATACTATACATGTTTAGTATTCATTCGATACAGTATATAAATAAAAGCACCAAAAATGAGTTTTTTTTCTTTCAAACAAATTAAATAGCTTATAAATCAGAGTAAAACGCAACCACCCTTTGTAATGAAAGTGCTAGTGTATGTGTATGCATTGCCATCTTTTTAGCGAAAATATTTGGTTGTACTTGTGACTTGCGTCAGAGCGGCCACAACGCATCGTAGGTTATACTCAGATTTATCGTTTTAAGGTGCATGACCTATGCGTATAGACATAATCAGCTGTTAGGAAAGATACATCGTGTTCAAACGGGGCAAAAACTTAAAAAATCATTTGCGACTAAACTACTGCTCCTATTTAATTGATTTTTGGTACAGAGCTTGAAAATAGTACCTAGTATAGGCAGTTTAAAGGAAAGCCCCTCTGTCGTATCAACTCTGTATATTAAATTGGGTTTGTGCCTAGCTTAATACTTAAACAAACGTTACGATGTAACCAAATTTTCTAAAACATTTGATACTCAATACTGAACTGATATTGAATACGTGTTTGGTACTCAATGGAATAGCAATGATGGCCATTCAATTTGAAAGTTAGAAAAGTGATATTTGACGGCACGGTTTGCGCAGTGGTTAAGCGATTGACTGCTGCGCTGCGTGTCGCGGGTTCGATATATTTGTACTGTGTCCCACAGTACAAATATTTGTATGGCTTTGTATGTTCCGGGTCTGGCTGTTTGTGTATGTGACTTTAAACGTTTGTAAACGCACCCACAATACAGGAGACATTCCAAGAGCGCGGCAACGTTTAAAAAAAATGTGAATGATTCTATAAAATTTATTTAAAATCATAATAATATATAAGGGTTTTCTCGAATGCCATGAATTTTCGTCTAGGCTTTATAGGGTGCTTAGCTGTTGCAAATGAGTCACACTATCATGTCCAGGAAGGAATAGGTACGTCAAATTACAAGTCACCCTGACACAATGGGCGATCTTACCGCCATACGCGATATTTTAACAAATGAGTCACACTATCATGCCCAGGAAGGAATAGGTACCTACGCCAAATTACAAGTCACCCTGACACAATGGGCGATCTTACCGCCATACGCGATCTTTTAACACTTTGAGGGACAATAAATGCCCCTCGTCGTAATAACAATAAAACTTCTACTGTGTCTCGTTTAGTGTCCTTCAGTGGGTTAAAGATAAACTTTGCAGCCCACTTTTCACAGTAATTGAGAAATAACCTCAGTCCAAATAAAGCGTTTTTAAATACTAGAAAGCATTGAAATAATAATCTGTATTTTCATCTCCACAGAATTCCAACGCCCGTACCAGTTTGGGCTCTCCAAGCGAAATACGAGCTGGCTTATCAGCCTCCTTGCATCCTAAAGCTGAAGTTCCCCAACCTGGTAGACGTGACGGTAATGGATGATGGAGGGCATTTCTTGGCCTTGGAGCTGCCCAAGCCTTTCTCTGCAGATGTTCTTAAAGCGATAGGAGAGTTCAGGAAGCTGGCGAAGAAGAACGTGAAGACTGATTTGTAATTTTAGTTAAAAGAAAGAATTTGTACAAAAAAGAATTAAAGTACCTATTTGTACAGAAAATTGTAGTGTGTTTTTTTGCTAGTCTTCTTAAGTATCTGGAAACTACACCGACTTCATGAGAATATATCAAGTATCAATAAACTTTAGATCTTCAGTAATGTAGTATACCTACATGGCGCCAGGTATACATTTTTTATGCATTGCAATAGTAGAGGCTATCATGAAAATACCCATTTTATCTGCCATTTATGGCTATTTCACCACCAGTAAGGGCTCTTGCCAAAAAGCACTTTAATGTGTTTACTGTATTATAATTAACGATTAAGTGCCCTTGTTGGCAACAAACTATATTATTTCAACGTTAAAATCCATTTCAAAGTTTTATCCGGATTCACCCTGTTTTACGGTACTCATTTTTTTATTAAGTTTTTACAAATTCCATTAAGCTACGTTTTCCTAGAAGAGCGGTGCCCGCCACATAGCGTCTGCAGTTTATCGGCGAATGACGTCACTGAAACGTTATTTATCAAAGTAAGTTGGTGCCTATAGAGCGCTTTTGACACCGTAAAGTCAAACCCCCTGCCATCATTTTCATGAAAGCCGTCACTGCGGTCGTTACGTCGCTGTACTCCCAATCATTGGCCAGAAAAATTACGTCGCTATCGACAAAACGCCACACTGAACTTCACCATCTCCATATAAAAATCTCATAAAATCACACTTAAGCTTACTATTGGTCTAATAAAAATCAATCAGCCCTTATCTCGCACGCGCCCGGGTGTACGTGCGTGCGCCGTTCGGTCGCGTGCCACGCGCGCTCACATACACAAGGAGGATTATAAAGGGTATCGCAAATCTGGTTATTTGTCATCATTTGCTATTCTATTTGAGTAGGCGTTGGTGGGTTGTTGATAGTTTTGTGGTGTATGGGAGATTTTATAAGGTCATTATTATGCCTACTATTACAATTGATTCTGAGGGTTTGATTTGACTTTTAAATGAAAAACTCAAGACACTTATTAGGGCTTAGAAAATGTGTACATTCTACATGATTAAATTAATTCCGATCGATGTTGGGTCCATTCCTCTTTTTAGTTTACCTATATTAATGATTAACCCCAATTACTTCAACAACAACCGAAGATGGTGTTATTTGCAGATGACAGACACATCATTAATCTTTAAGATAGACCGATGGTCACAAAATCATGACGACGTGAATAGCTCTATTCTTCGGGTCAATAATTTGGTACTAAATGGAAAAAAAACAAAATGCATTCAATTTAAATTACCAAATGTTAGAAGTAGCGAATGCGACATCATATTGAACCGGGAAAAACTGGAATTAATTAATTACACGGTTTTCCTGGGAATCACGCTAGACGAGAAATTACAATGGGGACCTCATATAACATCTCTTGCGGGGCGGCTAAGCTCGGCCGCTTATGCTGTTAGAAAGATAAGACAGTTAACAGATGTAGAAACCGCGCGTTTGGTCTATTTTAGCTACTTCCACAGCATTATGTCGTATGGCATTTTACTGTGGGGTCGGGCTGCTGACATTTAATCTATTTTATTTTGCAAAAGAGAGCTGTCAGAGCCATTTATAATCTACGTCACCGCGAATCTCTCAGGGAAGTATTTAAAAATATTAATATTAAGACGGTACCATGCCAATTCATTTATGAAAATATTATGTATGTAAGAAATAATCTGCATCTTTTTAATAACATAAGTGGTAGCAAAAATTTTAATAGGTACTAGAATTAAAGATAAAATAGATCAACCATTTTTCAGATTATCTAAAGTACATACATCTTTTATGGGGTAGGTGATGTTAAATGTTACAACAAAATACCTTGTCATATATTGTAATGAAATGAAAGAAACTTTAAAACTCATATTAAAAGTTCACTTTGTAAATAAGCATATTACAAATTAGAGGATTATATCCAAGATAAGAATGCTTGGAAACATGCTGGTCCAGCTCCATAGGACAATCTAGGGTCTAGACAAAATTAAACTTGTTGCTACTTTACCTAATTGTATAGTTTATTATTTTTATGATATTTATTTGCATTCTGTGATTACTTTAACTCACACACTGACACATTACTTGTTTACATAATTTGGGAAATCGTATACTTTTACAATGTTTGTAAATGTGTGAATACCATGTATCTATCACATAATTAACTTATTTATCATTCCTACATTTATTCAATTCTTTTTACCGATTGTGGTAAGGAAATTTTGTTAAAGGTGCATAGGTCTTCACATATAATTGTATAAGTAATGTATACAAAATATTACAATATTTTAAAAGAGTATCTAACGGTGGAGTTTCTTGCCCATTCTTCTCCATACGAAACTACCTTTTGGAAGGGGCGACTAGAATCAATTCTATTTAAATGTAAATGTTGACGTTCAAAAGTGCCTTTTATGTGCCTATTTGAAATAAATGCTTTGACTTTGACTTTCACTGTCTTTTTCATAAATAGCTAAAAATCAAAGGCAACAACTCAAACAGAACAATCAACCAGAACAACTCATCCAAAACAGAACAACCAGAACTCTGATTTATACCTACTACTATCTACTTATGTATTACCCATATTTGCAAATAAATGATATTCTATTCTATTCTAATCCATATTTAAAATTCAAATAAATATTCGGTACCGTTATTAACTGAGAGTTAATCATGCGTATGCGTATGCGTAACCTAATTAGAGTTGTGGGTTCAAATCCTTGCAAGTACCCATGTGACGTTTTCATTTCTTATGTAGGTACCTACTTTCTGAGATTATCTTGGACATTACTAACCAAAGACTAATATAGAGTTCATAACATCATTATAGGAAAACCTGGACTTGTAGATAATACAAGTCTGAAATCGCCAACCCGACTTGAGAAGAGGCAAGTGGTACAGTAATAGGTTAATATTATTATCTACCTAATTAAGACACCTTCTAATGACACACGTGTTAAAGCCATTACCCCACTTTGCGTTCGAAATCGGTTGACACTTAAGCTGTTTCACCATTACACTGTCAATGACACTTAACGAGAAGCCCATCAGTAAGTTAATGAATCCATTCGTTAAATTCATAGTTAAAACATCTCCTATGAAACGCGTGCGAATTTCTGTATGGGTCCTTCGGTACTACTAGGCACCGAAGGACGAATACAGAAATTCACACATATTGCCAGGTAAAGTTATTAAGGAATTTAAATATTAATACGCTAGATAATCATTCGTATGCACCGAAAAGCAATATTGCTATTTTAGCACAATGGATGGACGTTTGACAGAAAATTATTCATAGGTAATCAATCAACTCAGTCAGTCGCGGTCCACTGCTGGACATAGGCCTCTCCCAGGCTGCGGCACAACACCATATCCTACGCCTTCCGCATCCAGTCTATCCCAGCCACTTTATTAAGGACGTCGGTCCATCTAGCTGGGGGGTGTCCCACAGTACGCTTGACTCGTCGCTCCATCGGCCATCGATCCTTCGACAAACACTGCCACTTCAGCTTGCTTGCTCTGCAAGCTGTGTCAGCAACTAGCTATCTACGTAACATAATCTTGTTTTAACTTCGACCTGTCAATCTGTTTGTCACATTTTTATGTAATTGAATTAAATTTTCGCATTTTAAACATTATAGCGGAGAGATATGAATGTCGTCAATCCTCATACTCCTGCCCTTATCCCAATTACCTATTTGATGTCGGCACAACATGTCTTCTTCTTCCATAGTTCTCGTAATTACCCTCTTTCGGCAGTCAAACCGAATATCCTTTCTAATATAACACGTAGATACCCATTGGCATTTCAGTCGTATCATCTTTCACGCAGGTTTTTTTATGGTCTTCCCCTCCTCGTATAGCCATCCATACCTATTCATATTCAAAACTTTGCTCATGAATGTCATCAATATAAAACATAAAACAATTATCCTAGAACCTCTGCTAACGTGAGATAAGGAAGGTTGACAAACGCTCCATAGTCATCTCCTCAAGGGGTGGAAATTCAATTTCCATCGTAAATTGGTAAGGGGCGGAGCGACCCGCCTCTTTCAAGAGAAAGAGCAAAATGATACACCAGGTGTAAGAGGGAAAGAGAAATCAAATGCAAATATTACGTGGTACTTAAAATTTTATTAGGTTTAAAATTACGTTTAAGTTTAGTATACATATAGAAGAAGAAAATATCAATCTGTGACGGAATTATCGTAGAATTAATTAAACTGACTATTGATCAGTTACATTCAGCATTGCGATTCTGTAACCATCTCACCGTGAAAACTTAGGTGAAGTGTGCGTGGAGTAAGCTGTCAGTGTCATCCCACTGATGCTAGGGATTGACCAAGCATTACATTTACAATCATAATCGAGATTTTAATCATATTTTTTACGCAAATTCAATCGATAATTTTCTATTAATTCACAGCTGGTATCGAAGAGTCTAAAAAAAAAAAAACAACTACATTGAGTTTCTAAATTAATTTCGGTTTCGCTGTTTTATTTTAACACATCGAAAATAGTAACGTTTAGCAACTTAACTGCATACTAGCTTTGAAATAATATAAAATGATCAATAGAATATGGATAAAAAATATTAAAAATCTCGATTATGATTGTAAATATAACGTTGGTCCATCCCTAGCGTCAGTGGGATGACACTGACAGCTCACTCCACGCACACTTCACCTAAGTTTTCACGGTGAGATGGTTACAGAATCGACCGGCAGATCATTATAATATTATACGACATAAAATAATCGCGAGGATTTTTTTCGCGCATTGAATTTTGAACACCCTGCTTAGCGCCGAGAGTTGTAAATGCAACAGTGTGTGTTTACGACACGCTGGGATGCACTCTGTTGGATTCTCAATCCTTGGTTCAACCCTGAGGGTTGAAAATCCATTGCGAGATATAATCCCGCCGCGATATTTTTTGCGTCCGTGCGAACGTCGACTCTCAGTCAACCTTTACCGACCGAACCGGCAACAAACTTGCAACGAAAATCAAGATTCAGGCACACATAACAGCCTGTTATTCTGAAGGGTTGGGCAGAGGTGGTAGTGTGTGGAGTAGGCACAATGACATGAAAATCGTCGAAATCAACGGTGGGATATATTATAGTATTCGGTCTTATAGCAAAAAACAACAAACAATCATTGGTTTAGCATTAAAAAAACAACGACTGCATACGTATTTAACTTATAATTACTTACTACAGAAATCATTAAAATCTGGGATTTTTTACAAAAATAAAATATAAAAAAACTTTATACAATGAGATTCCCAGAGTAATTACTAGGAGGGATAACAATGTGCACATTTAAAATGAAACAACTAACATTGTATGAATAGTGTTTCCAATGCCATAAGAATAAAACAAAACGGACGGATAAAATAATGAAATTAAAACATCGGGATATCCTTTTTCCTATTTAAATATGTTCCTTCACATTTACCGTTAAGATGATTTATGATTAAAATGACCTAATAATACGAATAATATTGCTAAGGTTACGGTTTCCCTAAAGAGAGGTGGCTGCCACATAACGGCTGCATTGACGGCTCTCATGAAAATTATGGCAACGGGGACAGGGGAGGGGGGGGCGGGCTCGTAGACAGCGTTTTTTGACACCATAAAGTCAAAACTTTACGGTGTCAAAAAACGCTGTCTAGGAGGCACACTAACTTACTTTCATAAAAGACATTTCAGTGACGTCATTCGCTGGTAAATCCCGGAAACTATGTGGCGGCCACCGCTTTTCTAAGAAAACGTAGCTTAACGTTCCACAATCATCTACAGCCATTCATTTACCATCCTTATCATTTTTGTCTTTATTGCCGTGTCCGTTTTGCATTTTACCATCATCGTGTTCATCTTTACCATTTTGTGCTGGAGCTATCATCAGCAGGTTGTTACCATTCCTGTCAGCCAAGTTTCTGAACGGCATATTTTGTCGCCATCTTGGGGAGAAGTAAAACTGATTCCTAAGAACTCTTAAATGCTCTTTACCGAAAAAGAAATCTGTTCTGCTGCCGATGGCTCTTTGGTAACCTCTTCTTACTTCTTCATTTTCTTCATTACCGTATCTTTGGTATTCATTACTTTCGTGGTATATCTTTGCTCTTGGACATTCTTCTTCGCTGTAGTATGGTCTTTTTAGGCGGAGTCGTCGTGGTTGTGGGCTCAAAGGGGATTCGCATTTGATCGCGAGGCTTGCTGAGTTCTCTTTGTTCATGGAGAGGCCGTGGGTCTTCTGCCATTCTAGGACTTCGCACAGTAGGCCAATGTACCTGTCGAATAAATTGCCAATGATGATAATGGTCAAAGATAATCGTCGTTCCTAAAAGATAAGATGCTTGTTTATCTATACAAGCATCTTATTTTTTTGAAATATTTGCACTGTAGGCTGAAATCATGAATAATCAGCCTATAGTGCAAATGTGGTGCCGTATCGGAAACAATGGAACACTTAACAACATGTCCACTGTGAATTACAAGAACTATTGTAGCTCGTGATAATTCTAAGCTGTTTGCTAAGTGTTGAGCTAATACATAAATACAATTAGATTGCCATCGATAAGCCAAGAAGAAGAAGTGAAGACTAGCTCTGTATGTTGTCGATAATGTTAGTTAATTGTTTCAAATTTCCTTCAATGTTTTATAAATTTTATTAATATTTTAACTTTGTTAGCTTAGCTGTTGATTTTAGTGTGCATCCTGTGGTCTCCTGTAAGTGAAGGAGTACACCTACTTAACACCATTATTTACATGTCAAGTATTATCTGCTTATATCTTTTCTTGGAGATTCTAAATAAATGAATATCTGAATACTATGACAGTTTTAATCTCACCTGATAGCCATCCTCAATATCTCATTCTTGGACAGCTTCTTATCGGGCGGGTGTGTGGGCACCAATCTCCTGAGCTCTGCAAAGGCTCCGCTAACGTTCTGCTGTCTCCAGCGCTCACGACAGTTGGTGAATAGCTTCCGAGGAGGTCGGAGGAGACATGAGTTGAGTGAAGGCATGTCTTCTGGTAGACTCTGTGTAGGATACAGGAGTTTTATTAAACATCAAAGTGGTTTGAGTTGTTGAGCAATGACTTGTTGAAAACATGTGAGGACCTATTTTGAGACTGTTCCATTAGAGAAAGGAAGGCAAAGAACTAGAGATTCGGCAAAATATTTTTAAGGTACTTATGTTTATGAGTTTTATGTCACTGTCAAGATCAGACCAACCTGCAACGATCTAGGTAAAGGTTTTTCATTCATTGATAAGCCAATAATGACTTAAAACATCGAAAAATGTTACGGATGTTCGGTAATGTGAAGCTTTAGACCCACAAATGTCTTTTCGTATCATATATCTCTAGATATGATACGATTCGGACAGCGTCTATACGCTGTCCGAATTGTGGTCCAAAATCTGAAATCATTATCGTAAACAATGTTGTTAATTTAAAAATAAAGTTTTATTTTTTCTTATAAGAGTATTCTCACCTGAACATTCCTGCCAGAGAGTCTGTCATCATCGCTGTCAGGTAGACAGAGGTCGTCGCTCAACATCTCACTGTCAGGCTCTTCATCAGAACAAGACTCTTGGTCAGAGGCCATCGTTGGTGTATACACTGCAGGAAAATTACATTATGCAAAGATTTGTAAGAACATCTAAAGCATCTATAAGAAATGATTAATACAAAAATGGTTAGAGAATTGTTGTGACCTTAGCAACATAAATAGTTCCATGACTTGAATCAAATCAATGATATATACCTAGGAGCTGGTTATTAAACAATAATTTGAGAAAATATACTTACTGATCAAGACTTATCTGGGCATTAAAGCAAACACTAAATAATAAGTATCTAACTAATGGGGGAGACCTGCGT